>OZ034807.1:51562226-52254726 GCA_964028335.1 Altica lythri
TTAAAATTAATCTTTTTCTGTTGCCATGCTTTTAGAATCTAATTTCGTTATCATATGTACATAATTCAAAAAACAAAAAGATGGAAATTTGCTATTATGATTTTCTAAATGTGCGTTTTATACCGATTTCTGTACATTTAATTTTTTTAATTTCACAAAACAAGCGAGTTATCTACATCAAATTAAATTGGATTTTTTAGAATGTTGGAAATGTCGATTCAGCATATCTCAAAAATAATCTAATCTAATCTAAGTAAACCTGGCATGGTCTCTCCTGTGAGCCCCATGTTTTAAGCACTGCTTCCTATGGGAATACTGTGACCAGGTTCGCACCAGGAGTCCTTACATGCACCCGATGCGTGCAAGACTCTATTTTGTTCACCTGAAAATCAACACGACGCTGATCTTCAGGTTCAGGTAGGCTTGAATCCAGGCGTTCCAAGTTCTTTGAGTTACTGTTCCCACGGGGCAGTTCCCTTTATAAGAGATTTGAGTCCTATGACTAGTTCCGCAAGGTGGTGATGTGGTGAATCCTATCAGGGTTCGTGTCACCAAAGATGAGGAACCGTTTATGATCCAAGGCCTCACACTCGAATAGAATAGAATACAATACAATACAATCGGCACGAGGTGCGTTCCTGTGTCAGAATCCCCATCCTTCGAAGGTGTAGTCTGAATGGTCCATGCCCAGTGAGCAGGCCCACCAGTACTCTTATCTGACTCCTGCCAAGATTCAGTATGTCAGACCTCAATTTTTTAGAGTAGCCTTTGAGCGTCAGCTTCGAGTGCCTCAACCCTACAGTATTACTCCAATGTTTGGTTGACTCTTCCTAGACCCAGTTCTTGACTTTGGTCCTTACCCAGGCTCTAGGCAGTCCCAATACAGGTTCTGGACCAATGAATCGTGTATCCGCGCTCCCTTCTTGGCCAGAAGGTCCGCGGTTTCATTACCTTCAAAACCCTTATGCCCTGGCACCCACTCCAAGAAGACCCAGTCTAGCCAGATCATTGAGGTTTTGTATGCACTCCCAGATCAGCTTGGAACTAACCCGGAATTGTTTTAAGGCCAGCAGTGCAGCCTGGCTGTCTGAGAAGAAAGTTATCCTCTCCCCTCTCCAGCCACAGCCTCGGGCGTGGTCGGCAGCCTTTAGTAAGGCGAATACCTCAGCCTGGTACACGATTGACTCCGTTCCCAAGCTGAAGTGCCGCCTAAGGTTGCGTGGACCACATACCCCTGCACCGGTTCCTTCTAAAGTGCGAGATCCGTCAGTAAAGTACTTGATCCCTGCATCGTCGAAAATTCTTTGAGAGCCGTCCTCAGTCCACTCAGCTCTGTCTCTTAGCCAGAATTGGTATCGACTCTCAAAGTTGAAACTGGGGATCATCTGGTCAGTTGGCAACCTCAAAAATAATTAAAAACAAAAATTTGTGGTTCTGACTTTTTAAATGTGGGTTTTCTGCTTATTCAAATATGTTTTCAATTAAATTAATTTACCCACCAGCTTAGGTACGCAAAATTCGTTATTTTTAAACAACTTCACCAAAAATCTAGGATTGGGTATCCCAAAAACCAAAATAGTTACATAGGTATTTACATTTTTGATTTTTTGAATCTATTTCTACCGAACTACCGAAAAATTTCAAAAAATAAGCGAATTACGCCATATTATTCGATATTTCAACAAACCAAATTTTGATATCTCGTATAACAAAAAAGATTTTAATTTTTTTATAGAAATGTACTTATTACGTAGCTGCTGCAACCATATAATCTAAATTTGTTTTGAAATATTTCAATATTTGTAATTGCAATATTTTAGAAAATTTGATTTGACAACAATGTACGAAATTTTAATTTCTCGCACAGCAGTCAATTTGGACACTACCACACGTTTTTACGTAACCTTAAAACATCATCTTTAATCACTATTTTCCAAATTATTCACGATTTTTTATTTTTTACGAGTTTTCTGATTTTTCAAGGTATTTTTCCTCGATTATTAAATCAACTGATACAAAAATGATTAAATCACAACTGTAATTTTTATATGCGTGCCTATATATAAATACTAATATTTATGTAATAACAAGTCGGTCATGCGATGAACTCCCGCAACCGTGCGCGTTTTTTCTTACTATAAAAATGGGGTATATATAAAGTATTATTACCCACGACTCATAAGTAAATTGCGTATTTTTTAACCTATAACTCTGTCAGTAAGTGTCAAATTATTGAGGAGTTGTGTTATAGTTTTATCGAGAGTTTTATTTACTAAACTAGTGGAGTAAGTAAATAGAAACCTGTATTATTATGTTGGTTACCTACAGTTTTCATTAAATTAAACTAACATTTGACATTTCTAAGACAGAAGTGTCTGCGAAATCGAATACTTTGACAACTTATGCCAAAATTTAAATTTTCCCGCAACCGTGCGCGTTTTTTCTTACTATGAAAATGGGGTATATATAAAGTATTATTACAGAAAACTGTAACATTGTCGTATTTAGTAAAGCGTGTTATCAATAGATCAAAAAATATTATTATCCTAACGCTTTACAAGCTTTGAAAAACATTTTGAAAGACAATGACCGTTCAACTAAGAAGAAACAATTACTTCCCGGGCTATATGCCCCGACGGATATTGGATTACACTTCAAAGTCAAACGGGGTTGGCATATCTATTAGATAATTTAAACCAACCATTCTCGTTTGCAGTTAGAAGGGACAACATAACTTGTAGACCGGTTTCGGCCTATTGGGCCTCGCCAGTACAAGGTATATGTTATCCGTCAGCGAGCTTAAAGCATAACCGCTGACTGAAGATCCAACTAAAATCACGATCGATATATATCTACACAGTAACGAAGATGTCGCTACTATCACATCGATTACACTTTCGTTACTGTGTAGACATATATCGATCGTGATTTTAGTTGGATCTTCAGTCAACGATTATGCCTTAAGCACGCTGACGGATAACATATACCTTGTACTGACGAGGCCCAATAGGCCAAAACCGGTCTACAAGTTATGTTGTCCCTTCTTACTGCAAAAGAGAATGGTTGGTTTAAATTATCTATTAGATATGCCAACCCCGTTGGACTTTGAAGTGTAATCCAATATCCGTCGGGGCATATAGCCCGGGAAGTAATTATTTCTTCTTAGTTGAACGGTCATTGTCTTTCAAAATGTTTTTCAAAGCTTGTAAAGCGTTAGAATAATAATATTCTTTGATATCTAAGGGGTATATATTTTTTCTGTTAATCTTTTTACGTTTCCTTGTTGGTCAAAACGAAGTAAAGCATGGTAAAGTAAAAAGCATAGATTCAAAAATCAAACTGAGCTTATATTCGAAATGGTGCTTAATTCCTTAGAATTAAATTATTTTAATTTGAGTTGTCAACTCAGATATTTATATAAATCGTTTACTATCGGACAAAATAATTTTTTGAATAATAAATATTATCAGTACCTATTATTAAAATACTTATTTTTATTGTTATGTCCAAAGTTTATTTTATCTCACTGTGAACAATTCATTTAATGTAAAGGTTAAACTCGCTAGCCGTAGGAGTAAAGAAATAAATAAATAAAAATGTCTTAAGGTCTTAGCAGGAAGCCTTGGCTGTTGACATTAATGTCTATATGTTTAGATTTCGGTCTTAGATTAGGTCTATAAAAATTCTTACATCTATTTTTTAACATTTACTTATTGTAAATTAGTAAGACTTTAAAATTAGTAATTCAATTTTTAGAATGTCACTGTTGGTTACGGAGAATGTTAGACTGAGTCTTAAAAGAATTTCCAGTCTAAAGTTTTGGTTTAAAGTTGTTATAATATTGGCTGAACAATTAAAAAAGTTTTAAATTTCAATATAGTAAAGAAAGTATTTTTCTACCACTAAAATGCTGTCATTTTTAATTATGGAATCAAATCCAATCAAGAAAATTGTGCGGAATTAATTATTCTCGTACACTGTGGAAATATGTTAGTTGATGTAAAATGGGCATCTTGAATAAATTTCAATAAACCTTGATAAAATTTCGATATGTACAAACTTAAGATTTGTTGATACCCCACCAGAAAAAACAGTAAGTAAGCTGAAGAGACCATATTAAAAAATTAATGAAAAAAAAATCGGTTGTCTGTAAAGTCGGTTTACTAACGATAGTTAAACGTGACAACGTCATTAGAAAATACTGATGGAATGGTTGCATTTAAAAAAAAATTATTTGTTTGATAGATATTTTGTATGGATATCATTTTTCGTGTTTTATGTTTCATTTTTTATTCGGGACGCCTCTGAGTTTTCATTTTTCATGTTTTATGTTTCATTTTTTATTCGGGACGCCTCTGAGGTAACGCCTCATTTTTTGGTGCGTGCAGCCGGCTCCATCGAATTATAAGACGTGGTCACGTCAAAAGAGTTTTATTAGTTCAAATTAAATAAAAATTTAAAAAAAAAAATTAAACCGCCTTCAAAAAAATTGCTCTAAAAAGCCAGAAATAAAATTTTTATTTCTTAATAAAATTGGAACCAACTAGGCATCTGATTTCGATTTCCTTGAAGTCGGCTCCATTATGTATGGAAAATATTTTGTTAGTTTTCTTAATATATAAAGAACAATCTCTTCAGATACAGTTTTGAATACTTTTTCAATAATTAGAATTTTTTACTAGAATTTCTGTATTAAGACGAAAACGATCACTTGATTCTTACTATTTGTGTTTTTTTATTAATATGTTTTATTTTAGAGTTGGATTTTTAATTTTTTTTTATTAATTGAACATAATACCGTTTGTATAAAATCCGTTCAAGAACTGGGCGCTGGTGCATTTATGTGTTGGCGTTTGGTTGTAATAGCAGCTCGGTTAGACTGAAAATACTGGCGCCATACTTTAGGAATATTAATTTGAAAAAGTTTTTGAAATCCCATTTTTAGAATGAGTATGGTAATTAACGTGACTATATGATGTCTAAGCAATTATTTGAATCATTTAATATTGATGAATCAAATCCTATATTTGAATATAAATTTTGGTCCAAAAATCTAATAAATCATATTCATTTTTACTTATTACTTTTGTTTTTGACTAATGTATCCCTAAATTAATTTTATAACTTTAAGTAATTAAATTAAAATTGTTGGTTAAAGAGTTTATTCAATACTAGAAAAAAATAAATAAATAAAGTAAATAAAAAAGACCAAAGTTAATTTAGATTTGAATTAAAAATCACAAACCTTTTTAGGATTTATGGGGGCTGGAATATTAAAACGAATTAATATCACTCCTTAGTTTATTTAAACCACAAGAGAAAATAATATCTTTATTCACAGAACTCTCTGTCACGACTTACTTGAAAACTAATTTTTAAGATATATTTAAATACTAGTTGTACTCGCAACGTCGTTCGCGTGACGTGTGATTGTTGTATAAAAATTTCTTAACCCACCTCATTTAAGGAATGGGAGAGAAATTTTTATACACCAGATGTTATGTTGAAATAAGACAAATACATCTGTGAAAACCGCATTCGAATCGGATCAGTAGTTTTCATGTGATGCGCGCACAAACATTCAGACAGACAGACAGACAGACAAAAAAACCTAACCACATTTTTGGGTTCTATTTCAATATACCCGCGACGGTGTTTGCGTGGCGTGTTGATTTTTGTATAAAAATTTCTTTCCTCACCCCGTTAAGGGGGTGGGGGGAGAAAGTTTTATACACCAGATGTTAAGTTGAAAGAAGACAAATACGTCTTTGAAAACCGCATTCGAATAGTAACAATAGTTTTCATGTGATGCACGCACAAACATATAGATTTCTACAGTTTTATTATATGTATAGACTAGCTGTACCCGGCGAGCGTTGCTACGCCATCAGCTAAAATAAATTTAAGAAAAATAATAGAGAAGAAAAGATAGGGAAGGAAAGAAAGTTTATAGTTTTGTTTTACTTATCACACCAACAATATATTTTTCGAACTTATATTTATACGAATTCGTATAGATATAGATATCTATTAATCAGTATTGAATTTGATACATGGAAGCGCCATCTGGTGGTAACTTCCATTAATACGAATATCATATTCATCTTACCCATTAAAAATACATCGTGACAATCGGTTGAACGGGGCAGAAGTTGCTACTCTGCAGCGCCACCTGGTGGCGAGTGGCATCAATGAGCATATCATACAAACCTTCTCCGTGGAAAAATATATATACATACCAATTTTCATGACAATCGGTTGAACGGGACAGAAGTTGCTACTCTGCAGCGCCACCTGGTGGCGAGTGGCATCAATGAGCATATCATACAAACTTTCTCCGTGGAAAAATACATATGCATACCAATTTTCATGACAATCGTTTGAACAGGGCAGAAGTTGCTACTCTGCAGCGCCCCCTGGTGGCGAGTGGCATCAATGAGCATATCATACAAACCTTCTCCGTGAAAAAATACATATACATACCAATTTTCATGACAATCGGTTGAACGGGACAGAAGTTGCTACTCTGCAGCGCCACCTGGTGGCGAGTGGCATCAATGAGCATATGATACAAACCTTCTTCGTAGAAAAATACATAAGCATACCAATTTTCATGACAATCGGTTGAACAGGACAGAAGTTGCTACTCTGCAGCGCCACCTGGTGGCGAGTGGCATCAATAAGCATATCATACAAACCTTCTCCGTGGAAAAATACATACATATACATACCAATTTTCATGACAATCGGTTGAACGGGCTACTCTGCAGCGCCACCTGGTGGCGAGTGGCATCAATGAGCATATCATACAAACGTTCTCCGTGGAAAAATACATACGAGCCCTAACAACTATATAATCGGACGATGTACGAAATTAAAAAATATATATATTTATGCTTATTTGGAACTGATTCTTTATCTTTTAGTGTGAAAAATCGTTTCACATACTAGTTACCTAACAGAAAGTCTCATCGTAAGGAATTACTTTTTTATTTTGAGAAAACTATAGTTGATTCAAATAGAAGTGTCATCAAGTAGTCTCTGGAAAATTCAAATTTGTGGTGGCAGCACCCACGTTTAGTGAAATTTGAATCGCAATATTAGCCAGCTTGTGATCAGATTGCTACATATGCTCAATATAACTATAAACATTTTGACACATCGCAATGACATATAATTCCCTAACTAAAGTTCTGTTTCCATTGAATCTAGTAATAAAGTTAAAGATGATCTTACACGTACCCAGCCCACTTGATGACACTTCTATCTGAATCGACTATACATAACAAAGTAACGAATCATTACCAAATTTGCTGGCAAATAAATGTTCGGACATAATTGAATTTATTTACTTTAAACCAACTTTAATACGAGGTAACATCACCTTTTGCGGTAATAACTGCTTGTATGCGTCTAGGCATGGAATCTACTAAAGACTTGCAGTATTCGGGGGTGAATGAGTTCCAAATCTGCGTGATTTTTGCCTTTAATGCGGGAACAGTGCGCTGAGGATCGTTACGTAAAGACTTCTTCATCTGATGCCATAATGTTTCAATGACATTTAAGTCGGGACTACTCGAAGCCCACGATAAAACGTTAACATTATGGTCACCAAACCATTTTTTCGTTGTTTTCGCAGTATGACAGGGTGCCCCATCTTGTTGAAAGATAAAACGATCACTTCCAAAACATTGTTCTGTGGTTGGAATTAAGCTTCTTGTTAAAATTTGTTGATACTTTTCTGCATTTACAGTACCTTCAATGAACTCATATTTGCCAACCCCTTTACTACTCATACATCCCCATATCATAACACACTGGGGAAATTTTACTGTTCGCTTTAAGCAGTCTTTATGAAAGGCTTCGGATTTTGTACGAATTACTCTTTTTCGAAAATCCCCAACACATACATCAAATTTGGATTCGTCGCTGAAAATGACCTTACTCCACATTTCTGTTGTCCAAGATACTTTGGATTTTGCCCAATCCAAACGTTTTTTCTTTTGAATAGCTGTCAGTAATGGCTTTTCCTTCGCCTAAAGGGAAAAAGTGTATATTAATTTTTGTGTATTAAAGTGAAAAATTACAAACTTACTTTATAAAAACCGTAACCAGACTTATGCAACCATTGTCTACAACATTCCCTAGAAACATTTAGTTGTGCGTCGTGATTCCATTGGGCTTGTATTTGTCGTAGGGTGCCCCTTCTATTACTTTTGCAAATCTTCACTAAAATACGACGTTCTCTTTCAGTTATATTACGGGGTCGGCCAGGACTTTTACCGCGAACATCAACATTACATGTCTCTCCATATTTTTTAATAATATCCCCGACCGTTGATTTTGCAATTTTTAAATCGTTTGAAATGTTTTGCATGGATTTACCTCTATAGTACTGAAAAATTATAATTTCTCGCAGTTTTTTGTTTGTTGCAACACCACGAGTCATTTTCTTACAAAATTAAATCAAAACTTGTCAAATAAACCCTTAACTGACAGCTATTCACCAAAGCACACTATATTTATCACTAAATGCTTTCATAATACTGATTTCAAAGCCAATTAAGATTAGCGTCCGAATATTTATTTGTCAGCAAATTTGATAATGTTTCGTTACTTTGTTATGTAGTTTCTCAAACTAAAAAATAATTCCTTACGACCAGACTTTATGTTAGGTAAAGAGTATGTGAAACGATTTTTCACTCGAAAAGACAAAAAAAAAACAGTTTCAAATAAGCATAATATATATATTTTTTAATTTCGTACATCGTCCGATTATATAGTTGTTAGGGCTCGTATAACATATACATACCAATTTTCATAATAATCGGTCCAGTAGTTTGTGAGTTCATTGAGTACATACAGACAAACGTTCATTTTTATATATACAGGGTGTCCCAGAATTAACTACGGAAACTTCGTATACGTGTTCCTTGATGACAAATAAGTAGGGTCTTTCCTATAAAAAAAATTTTTTTAGAGACTCCTGTCAGAGTTATAACCCTTTAAAGAGGGGTGGTAAAATACGGTTTTAATTTAATATCTTCTGATTGGTCCAAGATAAAAAATTAAAAATTTGGGTAAACATCATTTTAATAAAGACGCATTTCTCCTGCCACTTTTCACCTGCCCTACCCCATTCTAAGGGTGCAAATCAAGGAACCCCTCTTAATTTTTTTTTGTAAGTTTCTTAGCAATTAATATTTGCAATAACAAAAAATTATTTTAGGAAGTTTTGATTATTTAGAAACTTTTTTGTTCCTTGTAGTTTTTTGCGAAATCGTTTCGGTTTGGAGTAAAAAAATAAAAAGTAGGACCATGTCAATTGAGTATCGTGTATCGCGATCAAGTAGCGCACATTTGCAAAGTAGGTTATAACTCTGACAGGAGTCTCTAAAAAAATTTTTTTTATAGGAAAGACCCTACTTATTTGTCATCAAGGAATACGTATACGAAGTTTCCGTAGTTAATTCTGGGACACCCTGTATATAGATATCTAGTAATAAGCGATGTTCTGGTTTTTATTTATCATCTTTCCTATGCTTATCTTATATTCTTTTATTACAAACAAACAGTTTTTCTAACTTAGACACTTATAGCCTATTCTTATTATATTAACAAAACATTAAATATCATACTCCAAAATTTTAAACTATGACATTATAAAAACATAATAAAATAATAACCATTTCATTATACCGAAGATAAATTTTGAACTTATAGGTGTCATTTAGATAATTAAAATAATATTCCATTATATTTTTCAACAAACTTGGATTAAAAAATTTATAATTGCCTTTTTTCGTAGTTTTTAATTTTCAAAATTCAAACTAAAAAATGGTAAAGGCCTTTCGAGCTCACGAGAAAAAAAAATATGTTGCTGCAGCAGCTGAAATAAATAGTTTCTTGTAAGCAAAAAAAAACAACAAAAGATAATAATGTTTTAGGTACCTTAAACATATTGAAAATACAGCTAAACCAAAATTAATTATAAGCAAATTATAAAAAAAAACATGATTACAAGAGAAAAATAAATTGATCCTTTAAAAAAGACATAAGATTTTGGAAATCTACAAATTTTAGAATTTTAATTGCCTACAACTATGTGGAAACGGATATATTTTCGTATCTTCGTTTTACTTATATTACTTAATCATCATGTCACAAAGGTATTCTATTACTTACCATTTTGTCAATTTATCGGATTATTTTATGATAAAAATAATAGCATAAGGGAATATTATACGAAAAAAACGAGACTTTGCAAATTTGTAGCTTAATTAACCCTTTAAAAGTTACATTGACGTTGGGCGCCAAATTTGTAACCATAAAAGTACCCCAGGCTAGCTCCAGAGGGTCGTGGCTTTCCTTCTGTGTTTTTGCTTAGTTTCCCCCAAACAAGTTTTAAAGGGCGCCAAGTACAGACACACAAATAAAATACTTTAGATCAGTTTAAAAAGGTTTATTACTTTAAAAATTGGATGTTTGGCAAATATGAAAATTAATTAATTCTCTTAACTTGGTTTTTATCTGTGGTTTTGGACGGAGTTTGATCCTAAAGCACGTGCTGTAGAAGGATGGTTTCCTTTCGAGGGACTTCTAGACTGAATTTTCCACGTTTCTACGCAGTGGACTTGGAACAGCAACGGAAATGGAATTTCACTGTAGAAATTTCTTTTCGGCTTTTCTAACCGAGGAATCGGAACCGCAACGGAATATCTCTGAAGAAACCTCTTGTCGGAATCTTCTAACAAAAGGAAAGGCACAGCAAAATGGCGTCGGCCTCACCGGAAGATGTCAAAAACGTGTAGTTTTATATAGCACTTGTAGACCTTAATAGGGCCCTTCTTCTAGTTGGCAATAATCCTGTCAATAAAATTGTAATCAAAACTCCGAATTTTCAAATACTATTTTTCGAACACAATCGCTATAAGTCTCTCCAAATTTCGAGAAAAAATTAATTATCTTTCATGTATAAATAATAAAATACCACAAAAACTGACCTTGAATTCGAAAATTCAAAATGTTAGTAAAATAGATAAAATATTATATTCACCGCATTTTGGATTAATTTAACTATTAAACTTAAAACCAAGGCAATAAGGAACTTACCAAAGACAGAAGGGCAAAGATGGTCGGAAACTCTGAATTACTTAAAATTCAACGATAAAATGAACGAAATAAAATCAAAAACTAACTACGAAACCATAACTCTCCTTCCAAATAGCAGTCCCCACTCGTCTCAACGCGGAAACAACAAATAATTTAAAAATATTTACAGTCCGGGAGGATTGTTCGAAAACTAACGATACAATCGTAACACCACGGTACCTTGGCAGAAAAAAAAAGAATTGAAGATTATTTTTTTTTTTACTAAATAAAGCGAAAATTTTCTCAAAATAAGTAATGAAGACAAAAAGTAATAATCCAAAATTGGTGAATAGGTAAAGAATATAAAAATTAGTAAATTTAAGTTGGTTAACAAGATGACTGGTGTAATTCCTAAATATACAAAATACCAACATTAAACTCAAGAAACAAAAATTACCATTACAAAAAGTTACTAACACTAAAACAAAAAGAAATTAAATCGTCCGAAGACGAAGTGACTGGATTTTTACAAAAGGTATCAGCCAACCCAATTGGAACGAATCCTCAATAAAGCAAGTAAAATTACCATGGGTTTTGAAGAAACCCAGGTAGTTAAACCGTCACAAGACGAAGTGACTAGATTTTTACACGAGGTACTAGCCAACCTAAAGTGGAACGAATTCCTCAATAAAGCAAGTAAAATTACCATGGGTTTTGAAGAAACCCAGGTAGTTAAACCGTCACAAGACGAAGTGACTAGATTTTTACACGAGGTACTAGCCAACCTAAAGTGGAACGAATTCCTCAAAAAGCAAGTAAAATTACCATGGGTTTTGAAGAAACCCAGGTAGTTAAACCGTCACAAGACGAAGTGACTAGATTTTTATACGAGGTACTAGCCAACCTAAAGTGGAACGGTCAACACTGAAGTTTCTCCACGCTGGACAGGGGATGCGAGGAGAGAAAACATGGCTTTTTTAACGCTCTGAAGTAATATTTGAACCATTTTTATTTTATTTTAATATTATGAGTATAAATACTAGTCACTAATTAGAAATTAGAACAACTTTTACCAATTTAATGGACGTTGATGATATAATGATACTTGAATAGGGTCCTAAATGTTGATTAACGGAATGAAAAATGGCTCTCTATAAACTTGGCGATCGTTTTATCCTATTCGTTGTTAAACGAGTCTTAACATTCAATCTGCCCACTTTAGAAAATGATGACTGCGCCTTTTTATTATCCGATAATTCATCGTGAATCATTATACTTTGTTGAAGATTAAAATTCTTTTAATATTCATTTAGATCAACTCAATTTATTTATTCTCTGCATTGGTAAATCTTACCTATGCTTAGGAATATTTTTAGTGATAATTAAAATGAAAATACCACTCCGAACATAATTGTTTTTTGGCTGGAAAGATTTGAGGAGATAAGATTTTAATGTTGATTTTTTTTATCAAGTTATTTTTGTTAACTTCGTTTATAAAACAAGAACAAATTCCGACTTTAGGTAATCTAGAGAAACTTATATACATTTACCAATTCTTTTTTAAGCGAAGATTTTTTTGTGAGCTTTGACTACTGTGTGAGAAAAGCGAGCAGTGAATCTAGTAAAGTGTCCGCGTACGTACGGGAGATAACTGTTACCTATCCCCTTTCTTGCTCTCATTCATAGCGGCAGACTGTATAGCAGTCTGTTTTTATTTAAGTAAAACTGAATCACAAACGTTTGTTTCATATTTTAGTTGTAACCTATAGTGACTGTTATAGAACGTGATAATGATATGTATAAGAAATATTTTCAAAAGTATAATACATTAATATTTTATACTAATTTTCGCTTTCATCGGAATTCCCGAGTTCCATGCCATGCTACTTTTTTTTTAATATAGTAGATTTTCAATGTTAAGCGGACATATTTCTTAGATTCCACAGTTTTGTGTTTGAAGTTAATAGATGTTATATTTATAAAAGGAAAACTCTTGGTCTACTGCATTTAGAAAGATCTAATAATCTTCCTTGTATGTTTGCTTTGTATTAAGTTTAGGTAAATTTTAAAGTGGATATGTATAATAATATGTAATTATACTAACCGTTCCAGAATTTGTATACCTGTGCTTCCTACATTCTAATCTCTAGTGACTTAAAAATTACCCAGGGATTCAATTTAATTATGTTTGGTTTTTGGAGTTAAGAAACTAAGACACTTTAATTTAATTCTTTATTGAGTAACAATTTGTCGCTTATAAGTAATCAGTGTAATCTTATTTTTAAGTAACTAATTATACAGGTCAATAAAATTTGTTACAAAAACAATACTATTTTAGAAGGTTTTTGGTGCGTTTGGCCACAAAATAGCTGTGTCACGTCACGATTTTACAATATCTTTCTAAAAGTACAAAAACGCTGATTTTGGCCCTACGAATTTTTTCTTAGGTTTTTTGACATTGAGTTTGAAAGTAATCTTTATTTTCCGATGAAAAATTGCAATTTGAATTTTATTAATTTTATAATTATTATTGGAAGTAACGTAACTACGATACAATGATATGTGAGTATATCAAATATATAAAGATTCCTAAAATTTTAAATTTGTCAAGTGAAACGAAGCACGCTTCTTCAAAATTCTAGATTAGCTTTCTGAAAAAAATAAATAGAATTTGCTATTTTTATTCAGCTTAAAGTAGAAAATCTAAGGTAAAACATTATGATTTTATGATATATCATATATTGTTTATATATGTTTGCTAATGTAAAAATTCGAAAAGAGGTTGACCTTAAAGGCCATCCTTGCAACTTCCCGCTAATTTTAACCGCAAAGCTATAGTAACGTTTTATTTTGACGTTTTTTACTTTTTTTGAAATGTTTAAAAAGCCATAACTTTTTAACGCGTTATTAAGAGAGCAAAATCGATTAGTCGAAAAATTCAAAAAAAACACTTTTTTTGAAATTTTTCGGCAATGATATCTCACTAACGAATTAAAGTCTATTTGTTTGCAGTTAGCAGCACAGTGAATTCATTATAAATGCAAATCCTTCAAAGCCCAAGCAAGGGTGGTGGTTCATGAAAAATAACTAAAAGTAGTATACATTTCTATTGAAAAGTAGTCATAGTTGTTATTTTTCAAAGAGTCCACCCTGTAATTAGGGATTAACTAACCCAAACACAATAGAACCACTAGATAATATTGTCACAACAAATGGACTTTTTGGTCCTCCGTCCAGAAACAATACTATTAATTACTTCAAAATCGTCCGGAAAATGACATTTTCCGGCCTAGGCCGGCAAAGTACCTTTTAGATTATCTAAACTATCTAAAGAGATGGCGCTATGAGTCATCAAAAATACATAATGACTAATTTACTTAAAAACAGCGTATAATATACTAAACTAATAACTTGTTCTAAAGGTAACCAGGTTTCTAATTTACATTTAATTTCTCCCACAACTTTAATCTTAAATTTGACATTTATGTCAATTTACAACTCCTTATCATTCGATTATGAAAATACATATCTCGATTTTATTTTTGCTCATTGAACTAAAATAGTTCATTGTCCCTACTATTTTTATATAAAATTATTAGATATTAATGTTAATATTTTCAATACAACAATTTTCACTGTGATGCTTATTAGCACAGTATTCGTATGTATAAAAATTAAGGATCTTAAAATCGATTATCAGAAAATCATTTCTAATTACTAATTCTTTTAATCGTGCAAAGATGTAAATAAACACCTAAACTTGTATGTCACAAAGTAAAAAGTTTTTGAACTTTTGAAAATATTAAAAATTGGTCGGACCAAAAAATAGTGTGTGTTACACGTCTGGAAAATGTTTTGCAAGTGCTCGTATTGTTTCGCCTCGGTGCTACGCACCTCGGCTACACAACTTTACTCGCTCTTGCAAAGTGTCATTTTCCGTCCTTGTGTCACAAATAACTATTTTTAATATTTTCAAAAGTTCAAAAACTTTTTTCTTTATGACATACAAGATTGGATGTTTATTGACATCTATTGCACGATTAAAAGAATTAGTAATAAGGAATGATTTTCTGATAATCGATTTCAAGACCCTTAATTTTTATACATACGAATACTTTGCTAATAAGCAACACAGTAAAAATTGTTATATTGAAAATATTAACATTAATATCTAATAATTTTATATAAAAATAGTAGGGACAATGAACTATTTTAGTTCAATGAGCAAAAATAAAATCGAGATATCATTATGTAAGAAGTTAGCCTCTGGATCATATGCTGTAAGAGTTGCCGCAAATGAACTCGACATATCCACAGCCAGATCGACTTACTTTGCCCTAGTAGAATCCCATCTACGATATGGCATTGCGTTTTGGGGATTTTGTAATCAAGAACTCCTTAATCAGGTATTCGTACTGCAAAAGAGATCTCTTAGATATTTGTGTAGAGCTAACTACAGAGATAGCTGTAGACATCTCTTTGTACAACAGAGGATTCTAACTGTAGTGAGCATTTTTATTCTAGAAGTGGTGTGCCTGATTCACAAGAGATGCGTTACTGATACTCGTGAAGATAGATCTTACAATACCAGACAGAGTAGGAATCATAATATTCATTTGCCAATACCTAAACTGAATTTAACAAAACACTCTAATATGTATGCAGGGAAGAACATATTCAATAACCTACCACAGCTAACCAAGATTATATTGGATCATAAAATTTTCCGAAAATCGGTTAAAAATCTGCTTCTTGGGAAAGCATACTATAGCCTGCAGGAATATTATGTTGACATGCTTCAAAGGCCGTAAAATGATGTTGCATATTATTATTATTATTGTTATTATTAGTTTCTTCAGTGCACTTGCATGTAGATTAACATGTTGTTATATGCTTGCTGAGATGTTTTTATATGTATGTATATATGTGTATATATATATGTGTATATGTATATATTGTGATTCAATTGCATTTATATTATGCAAAGATATTATGTTTCTTTTTTGTTATTATTGTTAATATTTCCTGTCTTTATTCTTTATTTTGACTGTATGTATTGTATTTACACCTATCTGTTTTATATTTAATATTATATGACCAAATTTATATTTATATTTTATAACTTACTTTGTCAATAAGAATCTTCTTGGACAATAAAGTATATATCTATCTATGTATTTTCATAATCGAATGATAAGTAGTTGTAAATTGACATAAATGTCAAATTTAAGATTAAAGTTGTGAGAGAAATTAAATATAAATTAGAAACATGGTTACCTTTAGAACAAGTTATTAGTTTAGTATATTATACGCTGTTTTTAAGTAAATTTAATTAAAATTTGTATTAGTCATTATGTATTTTTGATGATTCATAGCGCCATCTCTTAAAATAATCTAAAAGCTACTTTGCCGGCCTAGGCCGGAAAATGTCATTTTCCGGACGATTTTGAAGTAATTAATAGTATTGTTTCTGGACGGCGGACCAAAAATAACTATTAACCGATTTTAATTTGCAAAACGGCATTCGACGTGGTTTTTTAAGCTTGAGAGCTGATTAGGTTATGAAGTTGATCGATGTAATATCCAAAAAGATATGCTCAAAACTCATCATTTTTACAAAAAAAAAATTCGTTTTTTTTTTGAAATTTCTCAAAATCTGCCAGTCCGAATCGGCTCAAACTTACAAGGAATCTAAGTTAGATGGAACTCTTTGGAACGCTCTTTAGTTCATTCCGATCGGTCAAGCCGTTTAAAAGTTATAAGAGGTTTACATACATCCACACATACATCCATACAGACATACATACACCCTCGTAAAAATAGTCAGGGAAGGTTCCAAAGACCTCAAAACGTTGATATCCGATGAAAAATCGATTTTCAAAAAACGGGGTAAAAACAATAACTTCCCGATTTAAATTTTTTTAGCGAGAAGTTAAGTGATCTATTGCATCAATGCTATGTAGGAAAATTTGAAAGTTATATTAAACTTTAAAAAGCTATTTCAACAAACTTAAGGCTGTTTAAAACAGAAATAGTTGTAATTTAAGTTTTCATTTGCAGTTTTTTTAGTAAAAGAAAAGCCTTAGGGTTAAACTGCCGCAAATATAACAAACAACCGTTTCAAGCCTATTCTCCCAGAGCGAGAAAAGAAAAAAGATCGAAGTAGTGTTTGATTATTAGGTTTATTTTTTATGAAAAGAATTCTTGCCTGAACTGGTTAATATGTCAAATATTTATACGTGATCGACTATGTTTACCAAAGCGGTTCTTTACTACTATAAGTTATAAACTAATTGAATCCACATTGAAGTTTGTATTTTTGCACCTAGACACAACTAAAAAGAATAACGAATACAATTTGGCTACCGTTGTTACCCATATACCGTGACATTAAATAAATGCAGTAAAACCTTAAAATTGATATGAAACTAAGGTTAAAAGTTGTTACTTTCCTAAGTCATCAACCAGGAAACTTTTAATATTGAGGATCGTAACTTTCAACGAAAAAATCGAGTCTTTTAGGTGGAAATATTATTAGCATTTTTGTAAATGTAAACTGAATGTTAGCAATAATTCGCAGAATATGAGTTGGAAAACCAATGTTCTCGTATTAACCATTGTAAATGTATACAGGGTGTTAATGAATAAGTGTTACAGATTTTAAGGGCAGATACACCATGCAGAAATATGGTGAAACTTCATATAAACATATGGTTTTTAAGCTTTGGTTTTGGAGCTGGAGCTCTTTGAAGATGATGTCTCCAGGTCAATTTTTTTCAAATATCTTCATAACGCTACTATGAAAAAATATGAAATTGGGCAGAGTTAGTAAACTTTATAAGACAATTTATCTGATACTAATTAGATATTTCCAACACGATCATAAGCGTCTCATTTGGGGGGGGCCACTGGATATTTTTTGTCATATTTTTTTTGTCTGTCACTTTTTTACATTTTTGATAATTAATTAAGAAACTTTAGGGTTTTTACTTGAAAAAAGGTACTCTTGTTTAGAGTCCACAGGACGCACCGTTTTAGATAAAAATTAATTTTAAATTTTTATGTTTTTTATTATACCTGTCATACTAATTATTTAAAATAAAAGTAAGCTCTGAAAAATAAACAAAAAGATTTTATTAGCTAAAATAAAGAAGGCTCTGCAATATTAACCTGTCAAATTGTGCTTAGTTTTTATTATTGTGATTAAGTTGTAGTTATTTTTTGTGCATAAAATGAATACTCATACTTTTAATGATTATGCCAACATGCTAATAATTTATGGCGAAGCTCATTGTATAGGCCGAGTTGCTCGCCGTTTGTACATGGAAAGATATCCAAATCGCCCAGCTCCTTCCCATAAAATATTTCAAAGACTTTTACAAAGACTAAGGGAGACAGGATCATTTAAATTCAATAAAATTAACTGTGGAGGTCGTAGAAGTCGTCGAACCGCAAGCTTCGAAGAAGAAGTGCTTCAAAAAGTAGAAAACAAACCATCTACTAGCACTCGAAGTATTGCTCATGCCATGGGTGTAAATCACATAAGTGTTTGGCAAGTTTTAAAGGGACAACTACTTTATCCCTATCACGAACAACGCGTAGGTACAACATTTAAATCCAACAAATTTTCAACCAAGGTTAAATTTTTGTCGTTGGTTTACACAACTTTGTTTATTACAACCAGAATTTATACGGCGCGTGCTGTTTACGGATGAGGCATCCTTTACCAGAGAAGGTATTAATAACTTTCATAATAATCATGTTTGGTCTGAAGAAAATCCTCATTCTACCCGTTCCTCCCATTTCCAAAATAAGTTTAGCATCAACGTGTGGGTTGGTATTGTTGATGGACATTTAATTGGTCCGTATCTTCTGCCAAATCGCCTAACTGGTGCCCATTATTTAGTATTTCTGCAACAAGTGTTGCCAGAATTGTTAGAAGATATACCATTAAATATCCGTCAGGAGATGTGGCTTCAACATGACGGTGCCCCAGCACATTTTTCGCGTGATGTTCGAGATTACCTCAATGAAACGTTTAATGAAAGATGGATAGGCCAAGGAGCACCGGTACCGTGGCCAGCCCGCTCTCCGGAACTAAACCCGTTAGACTATTTTTTGTGGGGTTTTATGAAAACATTAGTATATGAGACACCCATCGAGTCAGAAGAGGAGTTGATTGCTCGGGTTTTAGCTGCTGCACAGCAGATTCAAGCAATGCCTGGTCTATTGGATAGGGTTTACCAAAATATGGTAAGAAGATGCAATGCCTGTATTGAGGCTGGTGGAGGTCATTTTCAACAATTTTTATAATAATTATTACAAATAAAATCTTTTTGTTGATTTTTCAGAGCTTACTTTTATTTTAAATAATTAGTATGAAAGCTATAATAAAAAACATAAAAATTTAAAAATTGATTTTTATCTAAAACGGTGCGTCCTGTGGACTCTAAACAAGAGTACCTTTTTTTAAGTAAAAACCCTAAAGTTTCTTAATTAATTATCAAAAATTTAAAAAAGTGACAGACAAAAAAAATATGACAAAAAATATCCAGTGGCTCCCCCAAATGAGACGCTTATGATCGTGTTGGAAATATCTAATTAGCATCAGATCAATTGTCTTATAAAGTTTACTAACTCTGCCAAATTTCATATTTTTTCATAGTGGCGTTCTGAAGATATTTGAAAAAAATTGACCTAGAGACATCATCTTCAAAGAGCTCCAGCTCCGAAACCAAAGCTTAAAAACCATATGTTTATATAAAGTTTCACCATATTTCTGCATGGTGTATCTGCCCTTAAAATCTGTAACACTTATTCATTAACACCCTGTATACAGGTTATTAATGGATTTTAAATGTTTTAATGGAAATTTATTAGCATAATTTTGCAATATTTTTTATGTATTTTGTTCTTTGTTGTAGGATTTCGTCAAACGATAATAGATCTGGACCAGCCAGTGGCTATTTGTGTCAGGAATGGAGTCGAACAGCAGCAACCGCGGTTCGACAGGTCAACTGTCAAGTACGGGGGGAAGCACATCTGCTGGTATGCATCACTCATTGTCCACCCCAGCGGGTGTAGATTGCGGAGGCAATCCGACACCACCCACAACACCCAAAAAGGGTGGCAAAATGCTGGCTATCAGGGTACAAATGCTCGATGATACCATTACGATATTTCAAGTACAGGTGAGATAATTAACAAAAATTTTTTGTACAACAAAATACACAAAAATGAATAATGGATTTTCCCTGATCTCTCTATACTTTGTTGCTTACAAATACACGAAACATGCACCAACTTTACACAACTTTACTTCGTATATTTGTTTAAGAAAACGTGTTTCTTGTTGACTGTAATTTTCTTATACAACATTTTGTTTTAATTACATTTAAGAGGCCAATATTGTTAAACAAAATAGCTCAAAACTTTTTTCAGTTCACTCTTCTGTGTGAAGTTTTGTTGTCAATTATCGATTATATATATATATATATATATATATATATATATATATATATATATATATATATATATATATATATATATATACATATATATATAAACAAAACGAGAAAATTATTGGGCATGTACGCAAAATGGATCAATAAGGCCACGAGTAGGAATGGTAACCGCAGACATGCATGTTTCTGGCTCATTAGCCGTCATCAGTGCGGCATAACCAAGTAGGGTATTGCACATGGCTAGCAAAAGTGTTGGGTACTTGGGAGCAAAGGATGTTGGGGAAACATGTGTAAAGAAACAAAAACACAAAAACAACGAAAGCTCACACAGGAGTCCTATCGCCATTTTGTGCTTTCGGCCAACACTTTTGCTAGCCATGTGCAATACCCTACTTGGTTATGCCGCACTGATGACGGCTAATGAGCCAGAAACATGCATGTCTGCGGTTACCATTCCTACTCGTGGCCTTATTGATCCTTTTTGCGTACATGCCCAATAATTTTCTCGTTTTGTTTATATTAATACGCATTTTCTTGGCACTTTGTTTATTATATATATATATATATATATATATATATATATATATATATATATATATATATATATATATATATATATATATATATATATGTGCTTAAGGAGGAATTGAGTAAGTGTGTATGTTATATGAGTTGAATCAAGATATTACCAAAAACGCCGATAACTGGTAATGCAACTTTAGCTGAAGTGTTTAGAAGGGCTACCGGCTATTGGTAGATATTGCAGATTCGAGTCTTGCAGGTTGTAAATTTTTTTCGATATCTCCTTAATGTCATTTCTTGTTTGTCTAATTTCTATATTTCAAAAATCCCATAAGATGTCTTAAAATAACACTGATCTGCAAAAACAAAATTTTTCCTATTATATTTTATCACATATTATGCTTAAATGCTTATTCTGAAAATACACTACGTTTATTAATCGATCAAAATTAAAAATTAATGACGATAATTATTACAATTAGAAAATGGTTGTAAATTAAAAAAAAAAATAAGCAGTAAGACTGTCAATTATTATATTAGATACTACAATCATATAACTACTTTGTCCATTTCACCATTCTCATTTTATTAATTGGAGTTTCACGAAACATTTACAAACTTAAATCAGCAAGCATACCTTCTGACAATTTTCCATTGTTATCGTTCTTCGATATTTAATTCCTATGTCTTGATGAATTCTTTTATCATGTTCATCTGATACGTCACCAAGATTTTTCGGAGTGGAAATCTGTGTGAGTCCAAAAAATGAATTTTTGGTCCTCCGTCCAGAAACTGATTCGAGGAAATTTGGAAGCTGCAGCTTGAAAGATTTCTATAGACCAGCGGTCAAACCATCTTCTCAGATCCTGCAACCATGAGTTCTGGCGTCTCCCTATTGATCTTTTGCCCTCCATTATGAGTCGAAGCAGTTCGTATCTTTCACCTATCAACACATGACCCAAGTACTGTATTTTTTTGTCTTTAATGGTGTTTAGCTGTTCTTTTTTTTATCCATGCGCTTAAGTACTTCGTCGTTGGTGACCTTTTGTGTCCATGGAATTCCCAACATCCGCCTGTACACATACATCTCCAAAGCCTCTATTTTTTTTCTGTTTGTTGGTCCATTGTCCAACTTTTGCATTCGTAGAGCAAGACAGAGAAAACGTAACATCGAACCATTCTTGTTCTGAGCCCCAAACTAAGGTCTGATCTTGTGAAGAATGCTTTCATACTTATAAGTGTTTTTTCGCTTGTTCCATCCTTGATAGTATTTTTTTTTTTGGGATGCTGTTGATGTTAGCTCCTAGATAGTTTATGGAGGCTACCTGTTCTATTTTTTGTCCCTTGACATGGAGATATGCGTTTTTTGGCGTCTTTGAGCAGACCAGTATTTTAGCTTTGGAGACGTTTAGATGTAAGCCAAATACCTCGCTATGACGAACTACGGAATCTATTATATCTTACAGCTCTTGTGCTTTTGTATCATCTGCTTACCTGATATTGTTTATTATACTTCCATTGATCTTGATTCCACCTTGCGCTTCGGCTAATGCTGAACTAAATATAGACTCCGAGTATAAATTGAACAGGAATGGAGATAAGACGTAACCCTGTCGGACTCCACGTCTAATGCATATATCTTCTGATTTCAACAGCTGCCGTTTGGTACCAGTAGAGTTCTGAGATAATGCATATTATGTCCTGCTCGTCGACCTCGGTTGTTCTCAGGATTTCGATCATCTTTTGATGGTTAACGCAGTCACATGCCTTTCTGTAGTCCAGAAAACATGCATATACATCTACATTCATGTCCCTACACCGTTGTGTCAATACATTTAAGGTGTTCGTTCTAAGGGTTCAAAATAAATCACTGCTGAACGAAAATGTCTAATTTATTTACACACTTTAAACTAAACGAATTATAACTAAATAACTAAACTAACTATAACACACTAATTTATGTACAACAATTAACTTCGATTTATATTCACTATTTATTTTCACTTCGTAGTTCGCTCAACTATTTAGACTGTCGTTATTAAATTTAAACCCCCCTTGTGGGTCGTGGCTCTCCGCTTATATACCAGTCCACAGCTTCCAGAACGTCCTTCGGTAACAATTTCTAGAACGTCTGCATAGTGAAGGAAGTCTCTCGTTTGTTCTGTTCGAGAATAAGCGCGTTGTTTACCTGGAGAGCGACAGGGGCGTACTAAGGGGTTCTCGCTCGTTACAAAGGAAAAAAGAGCTTCTCGCGTTCCCAATCCATATTGAGTGTTATTCATCTGATGCGCGCATTTTTTTGTATTTTCGTGTATGGATCATTCTGAGAAAAGTTTTGAGCACATGAGACATCAGAATTATTATCCGGTAATCATCGCATTTTTTTTGTAGTGTTACGAACGTTGACTAAATTTTTTTAGCCAGTCTGATGGTAATTTGCCTGTATTGTATATGGTATTGAATAATGATGTTATCAAGTGCTTTTATTCTCTGGTTTAAGCATTTTGGTATTTATTTTGTGGGGACCAGTAGCTTTTCCGTTTTTCGTACTTTTATTGCATGAAAAACTTCTTCCCTGGTTATTTCTGGACTCTTTTCATTTGTTTTATTGTCTGTAGGTGGATGAGCGTTAGGTCTATCATCGTTGAAAAGCATTTGGATGTATTTTTTCCATTTTGTAAATTTCCCTTCTGTCCCCACAATTATTTCCTTGTTATTTTGTTGTCGCTTTCGGTGTCCGCCTGTCATTTTTTTTTTTTTTTTTTTATTAAGGATGTCCTCGTAGGTATAGACCTAAATACAAATGTACCGAGAACATTTATTGGGGCAGAAGAGGTAATTTATTAATTTGGGATTTAAAGGCCTGCAAGTTAGGACGAGTGGGGAAGACGTGGGGAGGTAAGGAGTTCCACAATCTGGAGACCCTGGGGATGAAGGAACGATCGAATCGATCCGTTCTCGATTTTGGGCACTGAACAGTATAAGGGTGCATGGAGTTGGCACGTCGCGTTGCTCTGGCTGGTCTGGCAAGTGGAGGCATTATAGAGCGGAGTTCTTCTGAGCAAAATCCGTTTATGTATCGGTAAAACAAGGAAAGATCAGCCACTGCTCTTCGGTGGGATAATGGGGCTAGGTTTTTGGTGATACTGGTGTCGTTTATTAGTCGAACTGCCCTTCTCTGTATTGCATCAAGAACTCCGAGCCTTGATGGAGCCGCCGATCCCCATATATGCGAGCAGTATTCAAGATTAGGCCGTATTTGTGCTTTGTAAAGAGTAGCTAAGTTGGATGAAGAAAAATATTTCCGTGCTCTAAACAGAAAGCCTAATTTCTTTCCTGCTGCAGTTGCTATGGATGCAATATGTTCGTTCCAGAGTAAGTCTTGGGAGATCGTGATACCAACCAGCGTAATGGAGTCGCCCGCTACCAGTGTCTGATCATTGATTGTAATGGATGAGTCGCATGTTTGCCTCTTGTTGGATAGGCAACATGTCTTTGTCTTGGAAGCGTTGAAATTAACAAGATTCTCTCTTCCCCACTCGTCTACAATTCTCAAATCTTGATTGAGAGAAGCCGTTGTGGATCTTCTGTCCTCTTCCAGAATATCTAGAGGTATGGGACAACAGATTTAGAAAAATTTAATTTTCATTTTCTTGTGGACATTGAAGGTGTCATATTTTTCCTGAAGTTTATTTATTTATTTATTAAACGGAAATATCCTTTTTCACAATAATTATTAATAAACAATATAGATATAGCAAGCATTGGTTTAAAACTTAACTTAACACTTAAAAAAATACATATGTATAAAAGATATGAAAGTATAAGAAACAAAAGGTATATACAGTCTAACAAAACTAACATATATATACACGTATATATATACACACATATATATACACGTATATATATACACACATATATACACATACTTATATAGATTATAGAATGAACGAGTACTACAAGTTGTTGCATAAAAGGCGTAAACATTGATTTTTAAAACTATTAGTCGACGAACCTATTATATCACAGCTCTTATAATTATTATTACATAGACGCATGCATCTTCGTAAGGGATTGTTGTAACTAAAATTAGATGTACAAGTGGGTATTTCAAATAAAACTATATTGGGAGTAGATCTTAAAGGTACTTTAAAATGTATGGAAGACAGAATATCGGGACAATTTACAGTGCCATTTATTTTCCTATGTAATGTCATCAAATCTAATAAATCACGCCTAACTTGTAGTTTCGGTAAGGCCAATTGGATTCTTAATTGGTCATAGCTTTTATTAACACCAAGTTTAAATGCACATGATCTTAAAAATGTATTTTGGACTGATTCTATTTTGCTGATATGAACGTTATAATAAGGGGACCAAATAACAGATGTATACTCCAGGATTGATCTAACGAATGATAAGTATATTAATAGCATTGAATAAGTTGTGAAATCGGCAGAGTGTCGATTTATGAAACCAAGCATTTTTAAAGACTTGTTAACTATAAAATTAATATGAGGAATAAATGATAATGAACTATCAAATATGACACCGAGGTCTCTGGTTTCTTGTACCCTATTAATGATTTTATTGTTTACACTATAATTATATTCAAGAGTTGTCATACGTTTAGTGAACGATATACATAAACACTTGGAAGAATTTAATATCATATCATTATGAGTGAACCAAATAAATATTGACCTCAGATCTTCTTGCACTTTAGCACAATCTTCTATGCATGAGATTTTCATAAACAATTTCAGGTCGTCCGCGAATAGCAAATAATTACTATTGTTAATACAATTACCAATATCATTTATAAAGAGGTTAAAAAGAAGAGGTCCCAAATGGTAGCCCTGTGGAACACCGGAAGTGACAGTAAAACAGTCCGATTGATAATTCCCTATTTTAACAATTTGAGTACGATTACTAAGGTAGCTTTTGATCCAATTTAGTAAATAATCAGGAAAACCCATTGTCTGAAGCTTTGTAAGGAGAATCCTATGGTTTACTTTGTCAAAAGCCTTCGAGAAATCGAGGTAGATGGAATCCACCTGAAAACCATTTTCCAAATTATTTATTATTTCATTTGTGTAAATTAGAAGATTCGTAGTCGTTGATTTATTTTCCATAAATCCGTGTTGCCTAGGAGAAATAATATTTTTACAGTGCCAAGATAAGTAGGGCACAATTAGTTTTTCAAACAGTTTTGGGAATGTTGACAAAATTGATATAGGTCTATAGTTATTAATTAGATTTTTTTGGCCACTTTTATGAATTGGTATTACAAAACTGGATTGCCACCCACTCTGAAATCTCGATAAAGCTATTGATTTGGTAAATAAAATATGAAGGGGTACACATAACGTAAATACGCATCTTTTAAAAAAAAAGACGGTATGCCATCAGGACCGGCACTTAAGTTGTCCTTAAGTTGTTTGATTTCTTGGCACTTCGCTGACATTCAGTTTTCTTTAGCTCATCTGTATTTTCTTCTAACTATTTTATCGACTTGCTTGTATTCTGTTGGGTTTGATTTGTGTTTTCGTCTTTCATTCAAGATGTCTATGATTTTTTGTGTTATCCATTCCTGTTTTATGTTATTTTTCGTGAATCCGATGTCTTCTTCCTGGATCTTTGTTATTTTTGTTTTCAAAGCATTCCATCTACCTTCAATATCTTCTCTTTGTACCGAGTTTGCTATTGTTTCTGTCTCTTTCTCGATTTGGTTACTTAATTCTTTCTTTCTTGCGGAGTTTTTTAATTGTGCGATATCTATCCTTGATACTTTTTCAACCTTAAACAATCTTTTTAGTCTAAAATGCATTACAAGTGGATTGTGGTCGCTATTAATGTCTGCTCCAAGGTAGGTTTTTACAGATTTCATATATTTCCTAAAGTTCATGTCGTGTAATATGAGTCTCTTGCTTTTATTCAAAAATTTTAGACATAAATCAGCCTCCGTAAGAAAATAAGGATTTTTTTATTAATTTGATGATCCAGATGCAGAAATACTTGCAGAAAAATAACTTGACTCAGTCTGCACACAAATGCTATTTTCATTGTTCATCAGTTCACTGTTTTTTGGAGGTATTGGAGGAGTGAAAATTTTGTCAGAAAAAACAGCTCTTTTTGCATGTGGAATATCCAGAGATATATATTTTTTGTAATTCCTCGTGTTGCTGTTATACAAAAGCGTGGTTTTGAGGTTCACTCCGAGGCATTGGTGTCATAAATCGCATAATTGTGAGATTTCCTTCAAGCTAATCTCTTAACATTCTTCAGAAAATTGAAGCTGATATTAAGTTCTTTTTACTAAAGCGGTTATTGCATTTTTTGGTCATTTTATAGCAAATTTACCACAAATGTTTTAAAAAGAGTCTGCAAAAGTTCTTGACATCTGGAACCTAAAAAGAAAAAAATTTTATTATAAAAACAGAAAATTTGTAATTATTCTTGTTTTGCTTCGTAATTAAAAAAAAAAAAATACAAACGTACAAATTAAATTTTGTGCAAAAATGAACGAAATATTCAATTTAAAACACAAACGTTGCAAACTCATAAATATCAATATAGAAATAACCTAGGGATATTATTTTCTTTCTATTACGATTGGTTCGACCTGATTTTGCTATTTAACAGATTGAAATTGACAAGATTGACATTTGACGTTATATTGACAGTAAGAGTTTAACACTTTAGTGTGACAAATGACAAAAATGACATTTGACGTTATATTGACAGTTAGAGTTTGACATTTTAGTGTGAAAATTGACAAAATAACATTTGACGTTATATTGACATTTAGAATTTGACATTTAAGTGGCAAGATTGACATTTAACGTTATATTGACAGTTAGAGTTTGACATTTTAATGTGAAAAGTGACAAAATTGACATTTGACGTTATATTGACAGTTGATGCAAAAAATTACGAAAGTTGTACAATTTTAGAAATAAAAAACAACTTTAAAAAAAAAACGACAAACGGGTAGAAAATGCAGCGTATCAAATTTATAAATGTTTTGAAAGGAGGATTTTATTTCAGACCGTAATTAGTTTACTAAATATCATTAACAATTTCGATTCTACGTGAATTTTCACGTAAATATTCCTGAAGTAGGTATTAAACAATTTAGTGTTTCATTGGTTAAATCTTGAAATTCTGCCTTGAAAGACATTAAAAATAGCTTAATTTGTAATTTAATTGTTTTAAAGTTGTAATCTAAATGTTTTAAAGAGGTTGTGTCATTGTATGTCCACGTTTATAAAAGTGACTTATGCCTCCTTCACTACATTAATAATGACCTCTATTGGATTTACGAACAGATTTTTCTTTCTGTGGTAGTTTTAGATGCCACAAATCAACAACCCACCATTTAGATCAGACGAAAAAAAGTGAGAGGTGTCAAGGGACACCCGGATGGAACGAAGTTCCTTTCGATTAATTAGTGAAGGAATTGTAATTTGTAAACACAACAGAGAGTTTGTACATACATAAGCGTTTATTATCGTCTGTAATCTCTACTTACCTAACTCTATCAGCAATATCCGGAACTTGTGCAGAAACACTGTCAGGATACATTATTGTTTTTATTTTCTATTATTTTAATATTTATTATCTACAAAAAACCTGTATAAACTTAACAAAGTCGCGACACTACTACACTGTTCAAAGCAAAATAGAAAAAAAAAGTGTGAGGTGTCAAGGGACACCCGGATGGAACGAAGTTCCTTTCGATTAATTAGTGAAGGAATTAGTAATTTGTAAACACAACAGAGTGTTTATACATACATAAGCATTTATTATTGTCTGTATAAAATCACTACTTACCTAACAGTTCGTTTCTTTTAACAAAAGTGTCCATTTATACAATACCAGAGCTTTAGATAACACATCTTTTTAGAATTACTTTTTATAATTTAAAACAGGAATTAACAATTCAATACAAAATTTTAAAATTAAAATATTTGACAGTAACTGACAGTTAAGGTAATTTGACGTAGGTACCTAAATAGTCAAGTTACGAACTATTTTTAAAATGTTTATGAATTTATTAATTTATAAAACAGGATGAAATAAAATGTAATACTATTATAGTTAATTATTATTTCTTCTACAGTATTTTCTTTTTAATGTACATTTTCTTTTAATTTAAAATAGTGTCTTTTTAATTGTAATATATCTATCTATGAGAGAGAGGGAGAGAGAGTTATTTATTTTTTGGTCTGTGAGAGAGAGAAACATGCGTGTGTCGTCTCATAGTGTCGTGACAACTTTTGGTATGAATTTTTTTTGGCTAGCTCCTAGCGTCAGGCGTAACTGTTCGTAACGCGCGAAAGGGAACTTCGTTCCAATAGTAAATCCATTATTTTCAACAGTTCGTTTCTTTTAACAAAAGTGTCCATTTATACAATACCAAAGGATTAGAGGATATACATCTACCTAGAATTACTTTTTATTTCAATTTAATTTAAAACAGGAATTAACAATTTAATACAAAATTTTAAAATTAAAATATTTGATAGTAACTGACAGTTAAGGTAATTTGACGTAGGTACCTAACTAGTCAAGTTAAGAACTATTTTTGAAATGTTTATGAATTTATTGATTTATAAAAACAGGATAAAATAAAATATAATACTATTATAGGTACTTGTTTTTTTCTACAGTATTTTCTTTTAATTTAAATTAGTGTCTTTTTAATTGTACTTTTATTAGTATTTATTATATTAGGGTTTCCTATTTAAATAAAGATAGGTATATCTATCTATGAGAGAGAAAGAGAGAGAGAGAGAGAGAGAGAGAGAGAGAGAGAGAGAGACAACATGCGTATGTCGTGTCGTGACAAATTTTGGTATGAATTTTTTTTGGCTAGCTCCTAGCGTCAGTCGTAACTGTTCGTAACGCCCGAAAGGGAACTTCGTTTCAATAACAAATGAAGCAGTTTAGATAGTAATTTTCTTTTGTTGACTAATTTCGACTCAGTACTACATTAAGCTGTAGCGATCTAAATGATAATATTTCATATTTATGTTGAATTCATACTTTGTAATAGAAAAATCTTATCTGTTATCTAATTTCTTATCGTGTTATTATTGGTACATGTAACTTAGTAGAGAGCATATTTTGGTTAAATACAAAACTGGCAACGCAATGTTGATATAAAATTAGTAATTTTTTTTCCTATAGTGTAATTTGGATCCCATTGTAATAAACTTGTGTAAATTATGATTGTCATTTTCTTCGTTTTATTGAGTTTGAAAATTTTCTCTAATATAGTTACAAAAAAATAAAGTTGCTTCACATAGCCAAGAATGTAAAATGATTCAAAATTTTTTCTCGTATCAATAAAATAGTCTGCATGTGATTAAAACGTATGCAGATGTACTTCTATCCTAGAAAATGCATATTATAGCAGAAGAGCTAGAGCCGAAATTTCGCTGTCATCCGTAATATGACATTTCTCCCATGTCAATTTAAAAAAGGTCCGTTCAAGCGGACATTCTAGTGGATACAGGAGGTGAAAGTTGCCATTTTTTTGGAAAATTGTCGTCATCGATAATATGGTTGAAATTTTTTCCAGTCTAAGGTATTGATACGACAATTCGAAATCCCCACGGGTGGAGACGTAAGTGGATACAAAGGAGGTGGCGGACAAGGGTAAAGAGCCCCAAATTTGGGCAAAAAATCGTCATCGATACTATGTTAATTGGGTTCGCATCCGGACTTAACTCTGATCACTCCACAACAGGAATATTTAACGTAGGTACTGTTGAATCTAGCATGATCATGCATCAGAAGAAAATCATTTAAGTAAACATAAGAGTTAACAAAAACTTGAAGAATTTCATAATCCACCTGGTAGCAGTTATGATGTAAAATCCAGAGAAATTCTGGCTCACATCTTGATAGCCTACCAAAGGACTAAAGGTACATCTTGCAAAACCCTCTTGTGGTTATCATTGTACTTTCTCACGACCATCTGGAGATTACAGGCTAAATCTGGACTCATGGTTAAACAAAATACGCCAACATTTATTTTCAACTTATGTCATGATTTCTGGCGATCATAAAGAGATTTAACTCTTAGTTGAGAACCACTTCCAGATGTGTGTTCCAGTTTCCAAAAAACGTGTAAAAATATGGTGCACTTTGCTATTCGATTCGACCGCTTACTTTTTCCGTTTTATGAAGCAACGCAAAATTAGCAGGCTTTATTTTGGTATTAATAGCCAAATTTTTTAGGTCAAATAAAAACGCAAATTTAAAACGTTTTTTGAAAATTTTGTAAAAGTATACAAACAAGAATATATTACTTAAATGACATTAAGGAGAAATTGAAAAAATGTCGCATCCAGCGAGACTGGAACTCGCAACCTTCAGCTCTACGCGCTGTCGCCTTCAGAACATTTACCAGCGCCTCTTCCAATCCTCGAAACACTTTTCAAACTCGATTTTTGGGATAACCTTTAGCTTTTCGAGCGATGTATTTTTAATGTCATCTGTGTTTTTAAAATGAGGGTTCTTTAAGGGTATTTTTATTTTTGGAAATAGAAAAAGTTACACGCAGTCATGTCTGACGAATACGGATGCTTCAGTATCGGTACAGTATTGTTTTTGACCAAAAAATCACGAATAATCTTCACGGCATTGGACTGGTAATTTGACCTCATTGCAAGAATTCATGTTGCATTAAAACATTAAAATTAAAAAACACAGTTAGCATAACCTTCATGTTTGAGCGTTTTTGGGTCTTGACGATACAGAATACATCCACTGGAACAATTGATCCTTAGTTTCGACGTCATATCCGTAAACCCAAGTTTCGTCGTTATAACACTTTTCAGTAATTTGCATCGCGCCGTTGGTTTCCTGTAGTTACTAAGCCAGTCTCTCTTGTTTATTGTACAAAATTCAACAATTTTGGATTATAGTAAAAAAAAAATGTCAATCGGACTCTACAAAAATGCGTAATTAAAAAATTCCCGTTATTATAAGAACAAGCATCGATTTTTTGGCTAATGATAAAATCTTATAAGTAATTCATTGTGTTAGATCTGTATACTCGTAAGATGGTCGTTTCCAAGCTCTTACATTTTTTTTTTGTATTGTTGAGTCTTCAAGAACTAGAACATTCTTAGCAGTGATTTCTTTATATCAAATGTACACGAAAACTGAAATTTCTTTGAAACCCGGTCTGAAACCTGGTCTGGACGTGCAATGAACTCATGTTGATTATTTCTTTCAAGCGCTTCAATAAACGTTCATGCAAATAACGCCAGGATTACAAGAAATTAATATTTATTTGCAGCTTCCTGTGTACATCGCGATTTTTCTTTGAATAGACAACTTTATTAATAAAAGAAAATTTTCTATTAAAAGCGCTTTGAGAATGTAAATATTATTCTGTATCGAAGAAAATTTAAGGCTAAAGTTTACAATATGAACTGTTTACATAAATTCACAGTGAAATTACCCGCAATAAAAAAAAACTTTTGAATAATTCCAATAACTGTCGATTTATTGTTAACTAGAAGGAAATCCTTATTGGAACGAAGTTCCCTTTCGCGCGTTACGAACAGTTACGACTGACGCTAGGAGCTAGCCAAAAAAAATTCATACCAAAAGTTGTCACGACACTATGACACGACACACGCATGTTTCTCTCTCTCACAGACCAAAAAATAAATAACTCTCTCTCCCTCTCTCTCATAGATAGGTATATTACATTTATAAAAACACTATTTTAAATTAAAAGAAAATGTACATTAAAAAGAAAATACTGTAGAAAAAATAATAATTAACTATAATAGTATTACAATTTATTTCATCCTGTTTTTATAAATTAATAAATTCATAAACATTTTAAAAATAGTTCGTAACTTGACTATTTAGGTACCTACGTCAAATTACCTTAACTGTCAGTTACTGTCAAATATTTTAATTTTAAAATTTTGTATTGAATTGTTAATTCCTGTTTTAAATTATAAAAAGTAATTCTAAAAAGATGTGTTATCTAAAGCTCTGGTATTGTATAAATGGACACTTTTGTTAAAAGAAACGAACTGTTAGGTAAGTAGAGATTTTATACAGACAATAATAAATGCTTATGTATCTATGAACCCTCTGTTGTGTTTACAAATTACTAATTCCTTCACTAATTAATCGAAAGGAACTTCGTTCCATCCGGGTGTCCCTTGACACCTCACAATTTTTTTTAAAAGATGAAGATCGTCAAACAATATGTGTAAAAGACCAAATTTTTATAGCTCAGTGCTCGTGAAATAATCGTAAGAATAAAAAACCACCACTTATCTACAGCATAAATAAAGTCGGACTATTGTATAAAGATACTTTATACAATGGTCGGACTCACCCATGAGGTGAGTAACATCATATACACAATTTACCAATTTGGAAGAATCTGTCGCGCAAACTATTCGGTGTGGACCAACCCTAACATTAAGAGGCATAAAAAATAAATGTACCCGATATACACACAAAATTATTGAGAATCTGTCGTGTTATTTCGGAGGAGTGTGACAGGAGAATTTTATATATTAGGTTTTCGTACAAAAAATTTTAGCTTTTTCATAAGCTCAAGAAAATTTTAATCAAAATAGAGTGAAAAAGATTCACAAAAAAGGCGATAATTGATCATCTATCGAGCGGAATAAAAAAGAATTAAGTTATTAAAATGACTAAAAAAAATAGGGATTGGTGATAAAAGAGTAATAATTTAGGGTTCTATGTATTTTTTAATGCTACATTAAAAAAAAAATTGTTGTGTCAGCTCCGACGCACGACTGGAGTTTACTTGAGTACGATTGTCAAAACAGACGCAAAAAAGATTATTTAACTGAAATAATTATAACTATTTTTTTGACAATGTTATCGAATTATTGACTATAATTATTGATATCAAAAAATTATTCATAAAATAAATTATAATAACCTTAAGGAATTTATAGATATCGAAAAAAAAAATCTCATATATATAATCATATGAACTACATAAAAAATACAAATCACAAATGCTCATACAAATAATACATGAATTATAACGTGCCTGGCAGCCACGTGTTTTTCAGAAGTTCCGGCAATATTATCTACACCCCTTTCTGCCATAGTAAATTCAAAAATACTTGCGCTTCACTATAGCAAAATATAATTATGAATATTAAAATTTCACAATAATATTTTAATAGATAGCAAAGAATAATATTATTCTAACGCTTTATAAGTTTTTGAAAAAACATTTTCAAAGACAATGACCGTTCAACTAAGAAGAAACAACTACCTCCTGGGCTATATGCCCCAACGGATATTGGATTATACTACAAAGTCAAACGGGGTTGGCATATCTACAAGATATTTAAACCAACCATTCTGGTTTGCAGTTAGAAGGGACAACATAACTTATGTTGTCCCTTCTAACTGCAAACCAGAATGGTTGGTTTAAATATATGTTGTCCCTTCTAACTGCAAACCAGAATGGTTGGTTTAAATATCTTGTAGATATGCCAACCCCGTTTGACTTTGAAGTATAATCCAATATCCGTTGGGGCATATAGCCCAGGAGGTAGTTGTTTCTTCTTAGTTGAACGGTCATTGTCTTTGAAAATGTTTTTTCAAAAACTTATAAAGCGTTAGAATAATATTATTCTTTGCTATCTATTGATAACACGCTTTATTAAATATGACAATGATACAGTTTTCTGTAAAAATACTTTAATAATATTTTAATTATTGATATTTATAACAAAAAACAGCAATAAAAGTAAATCGACACTGATAGAAATAAACAAGCTCAATAAGATATAGATATAGTCGCTTTGCAGCATACTCTAAACACGTCTTAATACACTCACAACACCAAATTAGAAAGTTGCGCAAGATAGGTTGCGCACCAAAAACGTAACGAGGTCATTCGTTCAGTAGATTTCACTCCTCACATTTTTCTCATACCGGGCGCCTTATATCAAAAACCGATTCTTAAGGAATAAACTTGTCATAAAATTTAAAAAAAATTATTAAGAGTGGACGACCCTTATCACACAGGGATATAAAAAATAGATAGTAGCCGATTCTCAGACCTATTGAATATGCAGATAAAATTTCATAAAAATCGGTCAAGCCATTTCGGAAGAGGTAACAAACATTGTGACACGAGAATAATTTTATATTTTAGATTATAGTTTTTAGTTTATCTTGTTTATAATGATTTTTCTATTTAACTTATTCTTAGAAAGGTAGAAAGCTACTCTCAATGACAAATCGAATGTGATATTAACAATTATAAAGAAAATTCATGTTTAATCTTCGCAATTAATGCGACTCGTATCTTAAGTGGCACTTAACTCAATTAGATATTAACTTGTCATAACAGCAAATAACTCATATGCGTTTCTTTGAATCATTCGTTTGTTAAGGCAAATATTTCGTAAATTAATTGATTTAACAAAGATATTAACCTTAATTCAAAGAAACGCAGTCAAATATGTATGCTCAGATTATTTTTGCTTGTGATTAATTTGATAGTTATTTTAATGTATGCTTACTAAGATTGTTTTATTTCCTTTATTTTTTAATTTTAAAAATATCTTGATAAATAAATAGAAAATGTTTTTACTCTTACAAGCTTACACGTCACCGATAACATAATATAAAAAAAATAACTAAAACTTTTAAACTATTTATTTGCTCAATTTACCCAAGAATAGTAGTTTACGTAACAAGTTCCGAAAGTGGTCTTTTACTGGACGAGTGGGCAAATTGCAGGCCGAGCCACAGGCGAGCCCTGCAAGCCTGCGAGTCCAGTAAAAGCACTTTTGGGACGTATTACGTACAACATGTTTTTTAAAACGGGCATTGTAGTACCATAAACTTTATATTATTCAGTTTACATTTTTATAACAAGAACTCTTTATTAACTAATTTTAACATTTTTTTTAACAAACTTTGCTTGTGTGGCCGCCTTAACAATTTCATCTGGTAAAATTTCATCTTCCATTAATTCAGAATCAAATGCATCATTTTAAATATCCATTTTATAATAAATTTCACGTTTTCAACCAAACGTCAAAATATGTCAAATATGTATAGTTTTAAATATTATATACAAAACTCGGTTACTATAGAAACCAATTGACCGCTATCTTAGAATAACTATTTTATTGTTTTTTTCATTAAAGATAGGCCGGAAAGTAAATAAAAATGAGTCCGGTAAAAGCTTTTACCGGACTCATTTTTATTTTCTGGCCTTGTCCGACAAAATGAGATTTTCTGACCTAAAAATAAACCGGAAAGTATTAATTTCTGGCCGGTTTTAAAAAAACCTATTTTTTATAGGATTTTGTCAAGTTTTAAATCACTCGTGGACAATTCCTAAAAATATGATAATTAATCATAGAAACAAATATTGTGTATAATTTTTCTCATTTATTTATTAATTAATCAAAAGTTTTTTGAAGTGAAATTAATAAAAACAGGTGTATATAAAGTATTTTGTAATCCTGAATTTGCAAATGACCAGCTTATTACAAATATAGTGTAAAGTTTTTTGGAAAGAGCATTTTTGAAAACTATTTAGTTAATATATATAGTATTAAATCTATACAGATGTCACTGAGGATAATGTGAATACAAAATACACAAACCGGCAAAACTCTAAGACTCGTAAAAAGTAATACAAAATCTATATCTGCTCGTGCAACAGACGTTGAAAATTCGTATGGTATTAAATCGGCAAAATCATTACATTACGTTACATAGGTAAGTGAGTAAGAGAGAGACAGAAACACATATAGGTAAAAACAAATATTTACCACATGTTATTAGTTATAATTATAAGTCCTTTCAACATCGTTTTAACATTCAGTACATTGAAAAGAGATAGATATACAAAAAACAGTCAAAGCTAATGTTTTTGTATCATACTGACGTATCACATTGTATTTGACAGATTATTTTATTATTCTGTCACGTAAGTATACCTATTAAGTTCAGTAATTTATATTAATGTTATTAATAATAATATTCATTATTGAGTATTGTATTGTAGCCTAAAGTAACGTCACATGGTTGCAGTATAGGTTATATTCCTGCACTATGCTTTAAGGTTGTTGGCTACATAAACAGAGTTTTTAAGAAATGTTAACCTTTTGGGAAATTATAATGTATTTTATAAATATTCTTTCATTCATCGCATTATATATGCGTATAGGTTACTTCTTAGGAATTTTCGAGTTTAGCTTTTTATGATTTGGCATCAATAAGGGGTTAATAAATACGCTCCCTACGTGACTTCTTCTTGAAATTTTGTAATTTAAGACTGTTTTTTATATCACTCTCTTTTTTCGATCTTTCTCTATTAAAGAGACTTCCTCACCTTATTGCCAACCTATACGCTAGTAATGTTGAACAAAAAATAATTGTCTGCTTTTTGTAGAATAGCATTTCTTAAATTTGTCAGTTGGTGTTAAATTTCAAAACAGTCTGTTTAATTTTTTATCATCGAAAAATGCATGGTTTAAGATATGTCAAGAATAATCACAATCAACAATTTTGGTCAAGTCATCGAATTTTTGAAACACTTCATATATGTACTCAGATCATCTGGTATTATTGTTCGATTGTTTTAAGAGATTGGAATTATGAATAGGAGACATGATTGTAGACGTCCAAGAGTGACAAATACAACAGAGTATGCAAATTTTTCTTAACTCCAATATAACTGTCCATGAACACATTTTAGACGAACTTACGGAAGGTCATTTGAGGACGTACATTTCGTAGAAGACTTGCTACTGCCAATTCAAGATTTAGATGACCTTTAAGGAAGCCTCGACAACACAAAACCCCTCGCTTATCGTTGACTAGAGAGCACATAAATTGGCATTTATCGCAATGATGGAGCGAAGTGAGGGCAGGTGTTAGTTACGGTAGTCTGACAATACTTATCTGTGTATAGTTTCGTTCAAAGTTAATTTTTGCTTCATAACGATATCGTTTGTCTGCATTTTTTGTCGACATGAAGTGTGTATGCAAAAAAGCAAAATTAACTTTGAACGAAAGTATACCACATGCAGGCGTTAACTGGAAATATCTACCTCAAAAATGTCATTGTGAGAAAAAAAAAATAAGAAAGTTTTATTTATATAAACGATAATACTCAACTACTCCGGACAATAACTGTGAACAGATTGGCCAGCAAACTCACCGGATATGAATTTGATAGAGGACGTGTTGGCCGAGCAATATTTTGAATTATGTATTGAGTCGGTATTGGGTCACTCTGACCACCCACCACCACAGCTTTTTTTTCGTTTTGAAGTTACTTAGTTTACAGTTTGACGTTTTTAAATTGAGAAACGTCAAACTGTCGAATTAGAAACGTTAAAACGAAAAAGAAGTGGTGGTCGGAGGTGGACAGAGGGAACTAATACCTACTCCTAACCCACCTCTTTATGGTATAGCGGTTGAATAAGAATGAAAAAATATTTAACACGAACTAATTAATAATTTAATTCTTTCAACATCACGGCGTGGCGGGTCAATTCACTATTCCAGAATAAAGGAGGTCATACTTGGAATACTGAATTTCTTGTCATTTTTTTTCTTTCATTATATTACACATTTATGAAAAACATTGTAATAGAACGAAGTTTAGAAAATTGATTAAATAATTTATTTCATTTCATTCTACAAAATGTGGAAAGGGGTCCAAGAGTTTTCCCGGCGTGTGTATATTACATGAGATATGATACTAAGACATAAATTAGCTCTAGCTTCCCCGGTATATTATTAATTTTCCGGATAAAAATCCAACTGGGGTGCAGAAATTAATATTTTTAAGGACATGTGACACCCTAATATTTTTATAATCTTTCTTATATCCCAGATATCTTTTCGTTACACATACATAACACTTCAAAACTGCGAATACCTTTTTATTTTTTTTGTAACGGGAATCATCTAGAACTAGATCTAGAAGCCTGCTTATATGAGGTCCATTAACGTGAATTATTTTAGTTTTAAATCATTTAATTGGGGGAATTATTTATTTTTGTTACTACAAACCACTACCTTCTTTGTCTATGTTTTTGAAAACGTTTCATAGTTTATGGAGAATTGGAATAAGTAACTTTTTAAGTTCACAAGAGGGAAATATATTATGTTTGTAGTACTATCTACAAAATAAGGCCAATATTTCTTACGATAAAATTCTTTTTAACACGCTTTTATTAACTTCACCTGTATGTATGTATGTATGTATGTTTGTAACTCTCCACTCTGCGGCTGCTGCCTCGGATGAGTCCCGTATCGTTATTTTTAGTCACTACCTCCCCGTGCCGGGAGTAGGTAATTTGTGCGCCTGCTGCCTTCCTTCGGCCTTGTAGCCGTTTTTCAGGCTCCCTCTCCGGAATCGAACCCTGACAATACGTTTAATTATAAACGATATTAATGAAATTGTCTTAGAATTAATCTAACAATTCTTTAGATTTCACAATAATAATTTTTTTTCCCAAGTGATTGAAACAATATGTTTAATCATCAACAATATGAATACAATAAATATAATCTGAGAAATCAAAAAAACACGCTTTCAAAGCATTTCCAACTAAATAAACGAATAATGATTGAGTGAGGGTCTTGTAATCGTCACAGCAAATTAACGAATCTATTGAAATAAAATAAATTGGACTAAAAAGTAAAAAATAAATATAGTTTAAAAAAACTAAAAAACACGCTTTTATAGCATATGAAACTAACAAGTAAAAAAATAAATGTAATTAAGGAAAACTCAAAAGCATGTTTTTGAAAAACATCGAACTAAAAAGTTAAAAATAATTTTCAAAATAAAATTAAAACAAAAATAAATGAAAAATACTAGTATTATTGTGAAAAAAGCGTGGGCGCTGCATACCATATTTTTCGAATGTCAAGCGCCCACGCTTTTTTCACAATAATACTAGTATTTTTCATTTATTTTTGTTTTAATTTTATTTTGAAAATTATTTTTAACTTTTTAGTTCGATGTTTTTCAAAAACATGCTTTTGAGTTTTCCTTAATTACATTTATTTTTTTACTTGTTAGTTTCATATGCTATAAAAGCGTGTTTTTTAGTTTTTTTAAACTATATTTATTTTTCCTAATTTCCCAAAAACCCGAAAAATGCCTTTGAGCATGTACTAATTAGAGGCAAAATCTAATGGTGTGTGTGCGAAAACAGTAACAACAGAGAAAGAATAAAACTACATGCTTTCTCTCTCGCACCTCTATTCTGGTTGGTCGCATACAGTAGTCGAATTAGTAAGAACGTTCATACCTGGTCTGTGTTAACTACAGCTATCTGCGTTAGGCTGCGTTTCCACCAGAGATGTGCGATGAAAGTGTGCCTACGAGGATGTGTAGCGGATCTGTGAAAATGCGCATCAATGTGTGGTGCGAGGATGCGTTGCAAAGCTATGAAGTGTGTCGACGGGGTGCGGTGTAGTGGAAGCGGAGTAACGGGACGGGGGTGCACTTTTTCCAATTATCCATATCTATTTTGCGCACTTCTACTTCCAACAAACTCCGTCTATTGACTGGCTGGTACAGTATGCGCAAACCTTCTCAACACACATCCCTCGTACATATCCCTCGCACACATCCCTCGCTTGTTTTGTATGCGCAAAAATCTAGCTCCGCTGAGCCACCAGAACCGTGCCGACCGAGGTGAGGTAAATGAAGCGATTCTATTGGTTCTTTACAAACACATCTCTCGCTACGCATCCTCGCTCATCTCTGGTGGAAAATCAGCCTTAATCTATAACCTCGTTAGCGATGTCTTCTCGCATGTTGATTTAAAACTGTGTTGCCACAGTTTTATTACCATAACAAAATGAGTAATTACACAATATCAGGTGGTATTTTTCTATTTTTACTTAATATTCATGTAAATATATGAACACCATAAATTAGTCAGTTTAAATACGAAATAAGGTGTAAAAAATCATAGTATATATCATCAACTTCTAAAATATCAAATTAATCTTTACAAGGCACACACTTTCCAAACGATGGGAATTTAGTGTCATGGTGTCATTTAACGAAAAACAACGTGTGTTTTGTGAACGTTTATTACAATATACGGCATAAAATCGATCAAAAAACGAGTGCAGAACTGGTTCAACAATAAATAAACCACGATCTGGATGACCTAGTACATTACGGGATCCTGAAATATAGAACGTGTTTCCTAAACAACTTGGAGTCTACTCGAAAGCTGTCTAGCATCTTAAATCTATCCAGAACGTTCTTTGTAGCAATTCAGAGATAGATGCAGGAAAATGTTTAAATTGCGTAACAATTAAAATCAATCATGTAAAATTCTCTATTTGTAATTAAATTTTACTAATTATTTACCTGTAAATGTAACATTCCTACCTAATTATTTAAAACTTATCATTTTATCTATGATGTAATGGCGAACAACTATTGTTATGGTAGACTATAAATAGAAATTATACTACAAATTACTGTCATACGATAAAATACCGAGTACAGGAGAAAAAGCACGAAGTTCAATGTTTTTATATTTATTCAAATTTTAATTAATTACGAGTCGCTTTGTACTTGGTTAACGTGGCATATTTCAATATCAGTTTAGTAGTAAAAAAAATTACATTATTTTATACTTAATAAACGAGAAAATGACTGTATAATTACAACGCTAAAAAATATGTTAATAAAAAATAATTCCCTCCAGTCAAATTTCACTGTGACATTCACATGCATCTTTTTAATTTTCTTTTTAAACGAGTTCCTAAAGATTCTTGCCAAGTTGTCAAATAATTTCCCGGAGAAGAAAATTAATTTTCATTCTTTCCGCCAATTTTAGAGCCTTTTCGCGTTTTCTGAAAATGCTGTTTCATGGATCAATACGCAGACATCGATTTGTGTTAAAAAAAATATTGAGATTTTAAATAATTTTGTTTAAATGTTGAATGGTAGCTCAATGTGAGTTTATCATTAACCCTTTATCGCGCAATTTTTTATTCTACTTCAATTTTTTTTTTCTATCACCCCGGTACTGTCTAGTATAACAGAAAAATAGTAAAAAAAATTATTATGTCAGCTTTTTTCAGATATAACAAAAAATAACTGTGTAGCATATATGCTACATCGAACCTGAAAGTTGCTTGTTGAAATGATGCAAAGATAGGCTATTAGTGGTTCACTGTAGCGTAATTGCTACAGTATTCTGTGTAAAATTCATAGAAAAGAATTCAGTTATACAACTTTTTTAGGCATTTTTATTACCGATTATACATTATAATTATTGTGAAATTTAAAAAAACAGTTATTTGTTTTGTTAAGGCATAGCGTAGTTTTACATTTTTGACAATTTATAAATGAAAAACCCTTACATCCGGGTACTTTACACCTGTTTCTTTTTTTTTTTTGAAAACTGGCCAATGGTCCAGGGCATCTTTTCTTACTGGCTCGGGTGGTAAGGGAGCAGTAGATTTCTTCTTTTTCTTTGCTAATATTTCCTTGTCCAAGAGTGACGGTCTGCCACGTTTATTTACCCTCGAGTAAACTCTACATAGGCATTCTGCAACTTCGCTTCTAAAATTACAAAGGGATAAAATTTTACTTTCGTTTTTTTGCTTCGAAACCCTCCTATAGAGCAGCCAGGCGTTGACCACTGTTACATCTAACAAATGGTAAAATATCCTGAAATACCATTTTTTTGACCTAATTCTTATTTTGTACCTTCCAATTAGACTATCTGTCAGATCTACCCCACCCATGTGGCGATTGTATTCATTTACAACTTTTGGGCGTGGGATGAATGTTGTTTCTTTTTTTTTCCTGTCATACCTTTCTACATGTTCTTTTGGAAGTTATCCGCAGAAAGATGATAACAAAATTACTGGCTTAGTGTCCTTCCAAAGGATACAGGAGATTGTAATACCTTCAATAGTTGTTACGTATTCATATGAGTTACCTCTATCTACCTTTTTCAAAAATTCCTCCTGTGGCATTGGACAATTGGGGATTCTGTTTCTGCGAGCAGTCCCGACGCAATGGATCCCATTTCTTTCAAGATAGAGTATTAGTGGCAGAGAGGAATAATAGCTATCAAAATAAACCCTGTGGTGTACATGATCTGGTACATTCCTTAGTAATCTTATGACCACGTTTCCACTGGCGCCGATGTCTGGTTCTCCAGTGAGTCTTCTTGCGTCAGCATTTTCCTGGCCAGTAAAAATTTCGAAATCATATGTGAAACCCGAAACTCCGCTAACCACAAAAAATTTAAATCCCCACTTGTGTGGTTTGAGTGGAATATATTGAAGCATATAACTTCGAGTTTTTGTGGCACATAACTGTTCATCTACTGAAAGGAATTTTTCAAACGGCACTTTCTGAAAATTTTGTCTCAAGCTGTCTAGGATGAGGTAATGATGAATTTCCAGTGAACTTTAAATTTCCATCATTCATAATGAAGTTCTCTTTTCTCCACTCTACACCCGATGTAGTCTTTTTTTGTTGTGGCTTTGTTTTCTTATGTGCCTCTTGGCCACTTGATCTGACTGTTTCAGTTTTCTGCTTACGGCTGCTTTTTCTAGAAGGTTTCTCAGGTTCTTTTGTTGATTCTTCACTCTCTATTACTATATTATTTGCTTCTATATTTTCTGATTGGCTCTCATTCTGTTTGTTTTCTCCGGTTTCTGAACATTCAATAATTTCCATTTCTGCATCATCCGCAAAAATTATTGGCAAATCTTCGATCTCGAATTCCAAGTTTGGTATGTAATCATGGCCAGTATTATTTTCAAAATCGGGAATGTCTGTGATGTCATCTTCTAAATCAAACTCATTCTCCTCTAGGCCATCTTCACTAATTTCGCTTAGATGATTCGCTAGGTATTCTAGTTCCGCCTGAGTGAAGGCAGTTTTCTTCTTAGAAGAGATAGATATACAAAAAACAGTATGAGCTAATGTTTTAGTATAATAATGACGTATGACAGTTAACTTTTTGGGAAATTATAATGTATTTTATAAATATTCTTTTAATATTTCCACAAAATTATTATAAATATTGTAAATATTCTTTCATTTATCGCATTATAATATATGCGTATACGTTACTTTTCCGTGAATTTTCGAGTTTAACTTGTTCTGAGTTGGCATGAATAAGAGGTGAAAGGGGTTAACAAATACACTACCTACGTTAATTCTTCTTGAAATTTTGCAATTTAAGGCTAGTTTTTGTATCACTCTCTCTCGCTTCGATCTTGCTCTTTTAAAGAAGCTCCCTCACCTTATTGCCAACCTATACGCTAGTCGCTAGTCAAAATATTTGATACTGCACATGTTGGCGGCACTGATTAACCTTATACTTTATACCCCTTTTAATTGATATTATATTTACACGATATATATTTTCGCAATAACTACTTTTAGATTTTTATCGATAAGTGATATACTATTGGAAAGATAAAGAGTTTTATTATACAATGTGAAAATTTTTTGACCGTACATTACATTTTAACCTATAAAATTGACACGGAAGTTCGCATTTTATAGTATAGTAGGTCCATGTTTCAAGCATATAATGATTTCGCTAAATCATTCCCATATACAAATTTCTAAACCCGGGTGCGTGCAAAGAAGTATAACTTCTACCGACAGTACCACTTTATTTAAATTTTATTTTAGCCATAATTAGTTTACTTATATTATCCCTGATGATGAGTTAGAAATTATTAAACTCAAAACTTCTGGCAAATAACACCTTTTTACATGAATTGTGAGATTGATTTTTATCTTCTTCCTTTAACATTATTTATTTTATAATTTATTGTGTTTACATTCACAGGTTTTATTTTTTTATACAATAAAAACTTGGATTTAATTCGTAAAGAAAATTCTATTAACATTAAGATACTTATTATAGTGTTTTCGCTATCTGCACAGACTAATAATAGTATATTACGTATCAAGAGTGTAAGTAGTACATTACGTACGAGTGGAAAAGTTGCACGAGTACGTAATACCTCTTACCACTCGAGTACGTACTATGCTTTATCGACGACTCAATATTTTAATTTTAATTCTAAATATTTGACATGTCTAAAAAATATATAACGTACGTACTGTACTGTTATTTACTCATTCCAATATGACGTTTCATTACGCAAAACTGTGCGTTATAGCTTACTTACCCTGCATGGTGATTATGAGTTTAAATGACATTTACTGTCAAAGGAGTCGATAAATATTTTTTCATATCACATGCATTGAAACAGCTTGTTTTGATACCTGTTTTTTTAGTCGAAATAAGACAATTTCAGACCAATGCAACTATCAGTCAGAAACTGACAGTTTTTTTCCCTAGGGGGAAACAACGTTATTTCTGCCCTGCACATTCATTTATTTATTACTAGCTGTACCCGGCGCGCGTTGCTCCGCCAATAACTAAAATAAATTTAAGAAAAATAAAAGAGGAGAAGAGATAGACAAGGAAAGAAAGTTTATAGTTTTGTTTTACTTATCGTACCAAAAATATATTTTTCAAACTTATATTTATACGAATTCGTATAGATATCTATTAATCAGTATTGAATTTGATACATGGAAGCGCCATCTGGTGGTAACTTCCATTAATACGAATATCATATTCATCTAACCCATTAAAAATACATCATCATACCTTCTCCGTGGAAAAATTTTCATGACAATCGGTTGAACGGGACAGAAGTTGCTACTCTGCAGCGCCACCTGGTGGCGAGTGGCATCAATGAGCATATCACACAAACCTTCTCCTTGGAAAAATACATATGTATACTAATTTTCATAATAATCGGTTGAACGGAACAGAAGTTGCTACTCTGCAGCGCCACCTGGTGGCGAGTGGCATCAATGAGCATATCATACAAACCTTCTCCGAGGAAAAATATATATACATACCAATTTTCATGACAATCGGTTGAACGGGACAGAGGTTGCTACTCTGCAGCGCCACCTGGTGGCGAGTGGCATCAATGAGCATATCATACAAAACTTCTCTGTGGAAAAACACATACACATACCAATTTTCATGACAATCGGTTGAACGGGACAGAAGTTGCTAGTCTGCAGCGCCACCTGGTGGCGAGTGGCATCAGTGAGCATATCATACAAACCTTTTCCGTGGAAAAATACATATAAATACCAATTTTCATGACAATCGGTTGAACGGGACAGAAGTTGCTAGTCTGCAGCGCCACCTGGTGGCGATTGGCATCAATGAGCATATCATACAAACCTTCTCCGTGGCAAAATACATATACATACCTATTTTCATAATAATCGGTCCAGTAGTTTTTGAGTCCATTGAGTACATACAGACATACATACATACAGACAAACATTCATTTTTATATATATAGAAGATTTATTATTTATGTCTTTATTTTAAGTCTTTCAGAATCGCATTTGTAATAAACAAAAGCGAATAAAATCATAATCATCTGACAGCTGTCGTCAAATCGTTGTCAAGATATTACTACGCTATTTGTCTTGAATAGTCTTACTTCAACTGACTACAGAGATCAAAACTCGCTGTTTCAATGCATGTGATATAAAAAATATAGTGTGTGGCACGGGATGAAACAAAGACGATTTCTAACCGGGCGAAGACAGCCCTCGCTTCGCTCGCGCAGTCAACTCTCGCCCTAGTCAGAAATCGTCTAGTTTCACCCCTTGCCACACAATATACTATAGTTTAGGTAGTTTCAGGTATGGGAGAGCCAATATTATTATTTGCAGGTTACATAAAATGGGCGTTTAAAAAAATATTTGTTTCGAAAAGGTAGGTAAAGATCTTATTTCGGTATGTAGATACTTTACATGTTTTTTTAATTGTTGTAAGTCAATAAAAGTGACTATTATACTTATGGAATTAAAATTAAACTTAAACTCGGCAAATCTTTAGATTTTAGAAATCTAAAATGTAAGGGTAAATATTTGAAATCACTATTGTTAGAAATCACTAATGCGGTTATTGTGTTTATTTAGGTACAGGGATTGTTGTTCCTCATTGTTATTTGTCCACTTTGTAAGCCTTTTACATACATAACTAGGGTTTATTACTCTCTGTCTCATAAATGTAGGTATACTATAATTGGAGAAACAAGAAAAAAAACAATGGGGCGGGATTATAAGGCACTTCCAGTTAGTATTTTGATCAGTAAGAATTCATTCATTATTGAGCATTTTGATTAGTTTTATAATATAATAAGAAGTAATCGAAGTAAATTAAAAAGTAAAGTAGTTAAGCCTCCAAAAGACAACGCAAAAGCTAAAAAAAGTTTAATTTCCGAACAAATTAAAAGCGGAGTACGAAGAACGTTCACGAATTTTACTTAAAAGAAAAAGATATCAACACTTGCCAAAGTTATGAATGCAAACAATGAAAATCCATATTTTTCCTAAAATGGGACAGACAAAACTCTAAGAGAATTGATGTTCAAGTGGAAAAACATGATAGAAAAGCAACTCTTATTGATAGTGTGGAAATTGTTTATTGGCGACGTAGATACTTCAGAACGATTTTTAAATTACGTGCAGAAGGTAAACCAATATTTTATTTAGACGCAACTTAGGTGAATGAGGGGTAAACTGTGGCAGCACACAAACGTTCAATCTTCACGACATTCTTTTTTGGAAGGATTATCTACAGGATTAAAGTTTCTTTCCGATAAGGGACGATGGCTAATAAGAACACATATTGGTCGTGATAACTGATATTTAGAAGGTGGTTTTCCTTAAAATTTTGATTTAATACTCAGTGTCAATTGCGAACAGACTATAAAAAAATGAAACTTAGGTTCAGAAAATAATAAATTTGTACATCCGGGTGTTATGGACAACTTGAGTTGAATCAAGATAAAATATGATCAAAAATTCGTGTTCTGTCAGATGTGACATTCTTTGAATTTCTCCTTGGTGTCATTTCTTATTTGTTCAAAAATCTGTAAGAGATGTCTGAAATAATTAAACAACTAGAGTCAACTTAGTTTGAATACAAAAGAGTATCAGATTATTAATAGGTCTTTACAAAAACACTTTAATTTGTACGCAGTATATTGATATTACAAACAAGAGTAATGACTATTTTAAGCTCGAAAATTTAGTCATAACAGTAATAATTTTATACATACTGATTTAAACTTCATTTATGTTTTTTATTGCACAGATGCTCTGAACATACAATAACATGATGATTTTCTTGTGAAATTACACTACAAGGTATTATTTTTGATATTAAAATAATGACTTTAAAAAACTAGTTACAATGTAAATTCCACTTGGGTCTGTATTAGAATAATTTTATTCAGTCCTGTAGTAACAACAAAAATCTTAAATATTAAAATTGCAGGACAACTCTAATCGACATTATGAAGTACTAATGATTAGTGTTAATTGTAGTCATATGTCTAGGTATAAAAAATCTTTTACTGCATACTGATTTTGTGAAGCATACTTCGACATAGTGGCGAGATTGCTGAAATGTATTATCTCAGAAAAACAAAAAATCTATCCATCCCGAACGCAAAACGCCAACATATCTTTTTTCCGAGCCGCCTGTTATCTATACATATAATAAAACTGTAGAAATGTATATGTTTGTGCGCGCATCACATGAAAACTACTGATCCTATTTGAAGGCGGTTTTCAAAGACGTATTTGTCTTCTTTCAACTTAACATCTGGTGTATAAAACTTTCTTCCCCCACCCCTTTAACAGGGTGAGGAAAGAAATTTTTATACAAAAATCAACACACCACGCGGACGACGTCGCGGGTACGAGGGTTACCCTAAAAGTTTCCGGAAAATCATAGAAAAATCACAAATTCAATCGAAAAAAATACTTATTGTTTTTCAAAATATTCGCCTTGAAGATCAATACACTTTTGCATGCGAATAAACCAGTCATCAAAACATTTATTCCAATCCGAAGTCGTTATGTCAGAAACATGGATTTTGAATGCCTCAACAGCCTGTTCAGGTGTCTTAAATCGCTGACCACGCATTTTATTTTTGACGAATGGGAACAGGAAGAAGTCATTAGGCGATAAATCAGGTAAATACGGGCAATGAGTCATCAATTCGATCTTTTTCTCCTTTAAAAAATCGTTTGTTCGAGTTGCTGTGTGAGAGCTTGCGTTGTCATGATGAAGAATGATGTGTCGTTTTCGGTTGTTTTTTCTGATTTTATCGATGACTTCAGGCAAACAAATTGCTGTATACCATTCGGCATTGACTGTTCTTCGATCCTCAAGAGCAACGGTGGCAACAGGCCCATTTTTACGGAAGAAAAAAGCAATCATTTTCTTTGAAGTGCTTCGTGAACGAACAACTTTTGTTGGATTCGGCTCGCTTTGGAACACCCATACAGTTGATTGTTGCTTTGTTTCGGGCTCGTACGCATATATCCAAGTTTCGTCACCTGTTACAATACTATATACGTTCGGAGAAGCACCGCGATTGAATTTGTTGAGCATTTCTTTGCACCATTTCACACGAGCCTCTTTTTGAGCCTCGGTCAAATTATGCGGGATCCAACGACTGCAAATCTTCTTCACGCCTAAATGTTCATGTAAGATCGTTCGTATTTGACTTTTGCCAATGCGCATTCTTGCCTCAATCTCACGGTATGTCACATGCCTATCTGCCTCAATCATTTCTCTCACAGCATCGATGTTTGCTGGAACAACAGCAGTTGATGGACGACCTTCACGAAATTCATCACTGAGGCTAACACGTCCACGCTTGAATTCTGAAAACCAATCGTATACAGTGGTTTTGGATGGTGCTTCATCACCAAAAGCAGAATGAAGCCGATCGATGCACTGCTTTTGAGTAAGGCCACATTTAAAATCGTAAAAAATCATCGCACGAAAGTTTTCACGAGAAATTTCCATTTTTTCTCAAAATAGATTTTTTTAAAATGCTGTAAAAACGAAAATACTTGAATAATTTCTGATCTGTCAATTGTGTTTACATTAAAAGATGTCAAATTTTACGAAAAAAATAATGACGCCGCTAGCAAATGCCCCCTAGTGGTCGATTCCGGAAACTTTTAGGGTAAGCCTCGTACATCGAAATAGAACCCAAAAATGTGGTTAGATTTTTTTGTCTGTCTGTCTGTATGTTTGAGCGCGCATCACATGAAAACTACTGATCCGATTCGAATGCGGTTTTCACAGATGTATTTGTCTTCTTTCAACTTAACATCTGGTGTATAAAAATTTCTCTCCCATTCCTTAAATGGGGTGGGGTAAGAAATTTTTATACAACAATCACTCTCCACGCAAACGACGTTGCGAGTACAACTAGTACCTAATATACCTACCATAAGTCTTTACTGCACTGAGCTGAAAGTTCTATCTATAGCTACATTATCATATTTTCTTTAAAATAAAGTTACTGGCATCAGTAAAATACAATAAAAATGTTATTCGCACGTATATTGATAAATAAAACTTCAGAGCGTATTTTTAAACTGTTAGATATCTTTTTTCAAACGGCAACCTAGGTATTTGGTTGTCAAAAGCTAAGTTCATTTTAGATACAAAAGACAGTACCTATTTGACAAATCTGCCAAATTGATAAAATCCATAGGGGCTATTATAAGATCTATATTTTTTAAAGCTTTTAATAATTGGTTTGGAAGACACTTTGTGACAGAAAAATTGTCACAAAATTGAGTAACGGAACCTTTCCTGGGCCTATTTATATCTTGTTGCTCCCACTTTCAACGAAGCCAACACTTCCTAACTCTCCTTGCCTCTCACATTTGCTGCTTCCTCTTTCGAGTACGACAGATATCATTAAAAGCTTCGCTTCTATCGGAATTCGGAGTTCCACACGGCCTCAAATAATAGAAGAAAACATTTAAATTACAAATTTAATTGAAGCGCTAGTTAGAATAATTTAATCATTGTAACAATATACAGTAGGAACTCTATAAGGTGAACATCAAGGAATACGCCAAAAAATTCAAGTTATGGACTTTCCAATTCATGGAAGATTTCGACATAGCTGGATTTTGATTCAAGTTCCTGGTTTGCTCTATAAAATTCCGTAAAAGTATTCAATGCGGTTCTTGCCTCTTTGATGGAAACCCATGGAGCACATGTAGTATTATTCGAGTCTTCATATTGAAATGGTACTGATTTACATCTTGAAAAAGCAACAAAGTTTTTTAGATTTGACGATGATTAATGGTGAGAGATTTTATGTGCCCGATATCTTTGCTTCTAGCAGAATTGTCAAATGTTCATTACAATGCTTCCCACCATGGCATTTACCATTTCTAAAAGTTGAAGTTTTATCAGGAAGGCATTAAAAAAACAACCCTGTCTCGTCAGCATTAAAGATATTGTCAGGTTTGTAACCGTGTAACAAATAATGCAATTCACTTTTCCAGTTGTTACAGGATTCAATGTTGACAGTTGTACTTTTTTAAAAACAAGTTTATGTCATCTTTTGAACTCTTCTAGCCAACCATTACTGGCAAGTCCCATGAGCATATTTAAGCTTTTTCTTATAACAATGGTTACAAACTCTGCTCAACCATTTTAGTAAGCAATTCGTCGTTTTTTGCAGGACTTACTTTGTTGGCAAATTTTTAACGTTGGTAACTTATTTTTCTTCTATAGAGGTAATAAATTTCTAATAATCGAGTTGTAAATATTGGAACGAAGTTCCTTACAGGAGGCTTGGAGGAGATAGGGATTTTGCTGCGCGACCGAACTGAAAAAATGTAATACTAAAACCGTAAGAAAAACTCCGTGGAATAAAACCGTTAAATGAGACGTGCGCAGGCGCTACAGTCGTATACACAAGCGAGTAGTGTATAATACCTTTCTCTTTCTCCCTCTTTCTTTTCGTTCTCTCATCCCTTCTCTCTCTATTACCACTCCACCCCGCCAATGCATAGTATAATACTCATGAATTCATGGACAAGCACGTGGCGAATACTCACATTATAGATACATTTTACTCGTGAGTAGCCACGTTTATTTTCATATACATAATTTCAAATTGTGTCGATTCTACATTAGCCGAAGGAACTTCGTTCCTACCTGGTGTCCCACGACACCACAACGTTTTTGTAAAATGAATCATTGAGATACAGACGTCCAATTATTTAGTTTTTCGAGTTATGGAGGGAAAATATGTACTAAAATGGCTTGGAAGGACTCACTGATTAATTCGCACAATAAATCAATGATATTTCGAGTAATGGGCGTTTTGGGAATGGAACCAAACATTTTGTTTTAGGAGTAAAATATACAAAGATCTTGTAGCCCAATGCTTAGAAATTGAGGAAGGTAAATCCAGTGCAGATATTAGTTTTTCATTTTCCTGATTTCTTATTTGTATTTTCCTGCAATGAGATGCTTTCAGTAATTTATCTCAAATAATTCTATTACATGGTTCCTTATTCAAAGCTATGTAAATATTATACATAGGGTTTCAGTTTAACCGAAGTGTAACGTGTCAAATAATCTTAAGACTCAAGAGCAGTATCAAGTTATATTGAAATCAATATTTACTACTTGTATTTATACAAGAAACATATTAATTAGAAATTAACCTGATGGCTTTATTTCTGGTTTATGTCGTATTTATTGTCCATTTTGACACACTTGATTTTTCACTCTTTACAAAACAATTTGTAACTAACAATTTCCGTATTTGGTTACTCCTTATAGTCCATTAAATATTTTTAACAGTAGTCTCAATGTCATCCGTGAAAATTCTGGCTGTCACAGACTTCGCAGTAGTGGAACAAATTGAAACATAAAATTTATATCTACGTAAACATTTTTTTAATTTAGAATAACTAACGTGTACATCTTATTACTTGATGCTTTTGAATATATTGTGCATTTTTTAACATTTCTTTTCAGTATTAATCTCTTAAATCACAGTTTAAAAATTTGATATTTGTATCGAATATTCTACTGTTCTTAAGTGTATTAGGTTTCGGGTTAACACTAAATATGTGAAGTACTTTTAGAATGTTTTGAGCTATTTCCTTGTATTTACTCTTCCTTTTCTCTGTAAATTTTCTTGCTTAGCTTTTTCTTCGATTTGATACATTTTGTTGTTCCCTTTGAAGTGACCAGCAGTAATCAACCATCATGTTGAAGTTCCCACCGTCCTTGGTGACGTTTATTCATTTATTTTATGTCCAGATGACGCTCTCAGTAAGTACAACAGTTCATCGCATGTTGGTCATAACCGATAATCTGAGAAAGTTCTGTACGGATTGCTTTCAAATTTTGACACAATATTCTGTTACAATAGGAGCAGGTTTTTTTTATAGAAAATATATGTGTATTTGGCATATTGTAAATTGTATTTAGTATATAATTAAATAATCTATACTAATATTATAAAGAGGAAAGGTTTGATTTTTTGTTTGTTTGTTTGAAATGAATAGGCTCCGAAACTACTGGACCGATTTCAAAAATTCTTTCACCGTTGGCAAGCTACACTATTCCTGAGTGACATAGGCTATGTTTCATTTAAAGAAAAAATGGGGATCCTTACTAAAATGCCATTAATGTAACCAAAAATGACCTTAAAACCCTTACATCGCGTGTGCTGAGAATACCAGCCTCAAGGTCAAACCTTCCAATTAGTAGGGATCGGTTTTTCTCATGGGCAACCGCCTAAGGCGGGTCGAGTTCCTGAAAATCAGTTTATTTTGTAGCCAGAAAATAAAACAACATGTTATATTGTTTACAGGGAAGCGTTGACCCAATAACTTTAGTGGCGAGGAAAGGTTTGTTTGTTTGTTTGTTTGTTTATTTGAAATGAATAGGCTCCGAAACAACTGGACCGATTTCAAAAGTTCTTTTACCGTTGGCAAGCTACACTATTCCTGAGTGACATAGGCTATGTTTTAGTTTCAAAAAAATAGGGATCCTTACTAAAATGCCATTAATGTAACATGTAACCAAAAATGACCTTAAAACCCTTACATCGCGTGCGCTAAAAATACTAGTCTCAAGGTCAAACCTTCCAATTAGTAGGGATCGGTTTTTCTCATGGCCAACCGCCTAAGGTGGTTCGAGCACCTGAAAATCAATTTATTTTGTTGCCAGAAAATAAAACAACATGTAATATTGTTTACAGGGAAGCGTTGACCCAATATATTTAGTGGGTTTTGTTATTTCGCTTTAATACCCGTGCAAAGCCGGGGCGGGCTGCTAGTCTTTGATAAAAGGCCAACCGTTTCAGTGTACGGAACATATTGTATAAATAATTTTATTATGTAATTAAATTATTAATGAATATTTTCCTCAAAGTAATTACCCTATTTTTTGAACGCAAGCATAAACGTTTTCACTTCTCTCGGCTTTACCCTAAGTCTTTTCTCCACCCTACCTAAGTGTCACACGCCATTTTTAAGTCTTATTAGAGCTGTAATTGAAAAATGAAAATTATGTCAGGTGATTTAATAAACGAGGCGTGATAAATTCCAACAATTGTAATGCTTATTTGTATGAAAAACTTCAAAATTCACTATTTCTTTATTTAAAATATAACTTAAAAGATTTCGTGAATATATTTGTCTCTAATGTACCAAGACACTTTTTTTTACTAGTATAATTAAAATCCAATCCGTTACGGTCGCAAGTGTATTAGCAGGAGAGCTAAAGCCGAAATTTCGCCGTCATTTGTAGTGTGATATTTCTCTTTTGCAACATGTTCATTCAATACAGTTATTTACGTTTCCGCTCAGGCGAACTCCCTAGTCGATACAGGGGGTAGCTATAAGGGGTGAAAGTTGCCAATTATTACGGTAAATTGTCGCCATCGATATTATGGATGAAAATTTCGAAGGCGTTGATACTAGGGCTCGGAATTTCTGAAATTTTTGTATTCGATTAGTCGTTTTTCGAATTATTCGAATAGTCGAATAATTCGAATAGTCGAATAATTCGAATAGTCGAATAATTCGAATATTCGAATAATTCAAATAGTTGAAATAATCGACTATTCGAATAATTGTATATATATATATATATATATATATATATATATATATATATATATATATATATATTATTAGATTAATTATTAACAGTAATTCAAATTAAATTTTTGAATTATTCGATTATTCGAATATTCCAATAATCAATTATGTTGGTAATCAAATATTTGAACAGCCGTTTATTTAAACAACGAACGTACCTTCATATTCTTGTATACCTACATAATTATTACATACCCCATGTACAGTACAGTATGTCCCCGGATAGACAGCCCAAGAGGACAAATGCGTTAAATTAAAAATGTGCAAAGGGGTTTAGGATTTTGTGAATTTTATATAGTGCTTGAAAACCACGAAAACAGGACTTTCGTCATGTTTAAATGAGCAAGTTACACAATTAGTCCGAGTTAAACTTAATTTCTGAGCAAAAAAACTTGTACGAAAAACACGAATACTAAGTACTCAATTAAAGTTGAATGATTCGAATAGTCGAGAATTTTTCGAATAGTCAAATTATATGAATATTCGAATAGTCAATATTCGAATAATCGAATTATTCGAATATTCGAATAATCGAATTATTCGAATAATCGAATTATTCGAATAATCGAATTATTCGAATAGTCAAATTATTTGAATATTCGATTAATCGAATTATTCGAATAGTCGAATTTTTTTAATAACAAAAAATTCGAATTTAGAATAGTCGAATATTCAAATATTCGAATTATTCTAATAAAACTCCGAGCCCTAGTTGATACGACAATTCGAAATCCCGAAGGGCGGACACCTGAGTGGATACTAAGGAGGTGGCGGAGAATGGTAAAGAGGTCTAAAATTTATAACAAAAAATCGTCATCGGTAACAATGGCGGGCATATGGTAGATAACGATTTTTTGGCCAAATTTGGACCCTCTTTATCTTTGTCCGCCACCTCCTTTGTATTCAGTCAGATGTCCACCCGGCGGGATTCCTAATTGTCGTATTAACACCTTCGACTGAGAAGAAATTTTTTATCTATATTATCGATGACGACAATTTCCCGGAAAAATTGGCAACTTTCATCCCTTACAGCTACCCCCTGTATCCACTAGGCTGTCCGCCTGAGCGGGAATGTATTCATTAAATATGTTGCAAAAGAGAAATGTTGACAGCGAAATTTTCGGTTTTAGCTCTTAGACTATATTTATTTGATATACAAGAAAAAGCATTTGCAAGACATTCAAAAATGTTTGCTGGAAGTGTTTTAATTTTCAATCTTAACTTTTTCTTTTGTTCTCAGTGAACCATTTAAATGAGAAATGAAACATTCCTAATTTCTTATTTCATCTGTTGTGGAGTTATGTAGGTTTATATTTTAATCAAAAGTATTCGACTCTCAACAAGTTCATCTATTTCTATATGAGTATATTATTGAAAATAGTTCTTAAATTTATGATCTCGTAAATCGGAAATGGATATTTCTTATTTTTGGAAAACAAAAGATTTATTTATGGTTTCCTGAAAATTTTATAAAGGCGGTGTTTATTTTCTCCTATTAATATTTCAACGTGTTTCGAATTTTATGAAAGCTGAATTCGATAACGTGTTTCTATAAATAGATACAAATTTATTAGAGTGCATTTTTATTTCAATTCTAAAACTACCTAAATTTATTTTACTGTTGCGTAGAAGCTGTTAATGTTTTAAATAAAAAATGCTATTTTAAGTTTTTTTAATTATATTCCTAAAATATTATTTAACATGGTAACATTTTCTTGAAACAATTGTCCACCCAGTAGGTTGTTAATAACTAATCATAGTATCAACGTAATTGAAAAGAAATTAGTATACAATAAGTATACAAAGAGAGTCTAACCATTATAATATGAATGCGCACGAAGTATAGATACCAGGTACCCTATTCACTAACCTGTGTGAATGCTCGTGTAGGAGAACTCTCTCACAATTTAGCTTCACTGCGCAAGTTACTCCCCTAAAATTATAAAATCCGTATTCACGTTCTAAGAGAATGCTCCTACGCTAGTACTCTACTGTGTAAAACCAAGAGAATTGATACATTTTGAGAGAGTGGAGTGGACTTGCGCACAATGGGTGTTGTCTCATGACAGACATGACATGGGATTTTTCAATACAGTTTATTTTTCATGATTTGTTATTGCTAGAGTTTTTGTTTGGTTCATTGTTGATTATTTAGTTTTTGTTAGTCTTTTTGTTGTTTTATTAGTGACAATTTTCTGCCAGTGTGTTGTTTTTGGGGTTATAAATTGTTTTTAAAATGAATGATGATGATTTATAGTGATGCAAATGCTAATAAATGATCTTGACGATGCCAAAGAACAAGGACCCTTTCTTGAGATTGTCCGATTTATTATTATTCTTCTCATCCCGGTGGCTGTTTATATTTTACAAACCTAAATTACTAAATAAATAGTTCAAATGTGATGGTTAAACTTGGCAACGTTGAGCAAAAAGTAGTAGACTCACCGATCTATCGTGAATGTGGCTTTAGGATCATGTGAGCGATGAGTGAGAGAGTACTCACACCGATGAGTAGTCGTTAGTCGTACACGAGCACTCTCACAAGTTACAGAATAGGGGCCCAGGAGTTTAAACGTAATGTTAAACAAATGGTCTCAATTTAGGGGACAGAACTATTGCCGATAGAGTGCGCCCGTGTTCAAGAGATACTCGTTTAAATCCTTACGCGGGAAGTTTTGTTGCTATTGACAGCTTTTATGACAACTAATTTTAAATAAATAAATTAATATTATATATTGAATTTAATTTCGCGACATTTAAATGGCACAAATGTCATAAACATCGGTTCTCCTGATTACTCGCGCCGCCAATGGCAAAAAATAGAACTATGATCTGGGTTGATTATTGTTACCAGAAATATTATGGAAAAGCCGAATGAATGACTTTTTAAAATATATGGGTTAAATTTTCTTTGTTACCCTATTTTCTTAAAAATAATTGCACTCATCACAAAAATGAATAACATTTCAAAATTTTCAAAAAATCCAATGAGGGAAATCTCAAATATTCGTTTACTAAAGAATCCATGGTTCCGGTCTCCTAACCGAATAAAAATATAAGACAGGGCACTAAAAAATGACTTAGATTTGACAAAGTCTCTCTCTCATTAACGTCATGCTATATGTGCTTAAGGAGAAAGTGAGTAAGTGTCACATGTGGCATGAGTTGAATTTAATGACCGTTTGGCGATTTGATGGCAAGGCACCTATGTATAGCTTAGTTTTTAGAGCGTCAGCGCGTAGAGCTGAAGGTTGCGAGTTCGAGTCTCGCTGGGTGCGACATTTTTTTAATTTCTCCTTAATGTCATTTAATATATTCTTGTTTGTATACTTTCTAAAAAATTTTCAAAATTTCAAAATTTTCAAAAAATGTATATTTGTGTTTGTCTAATTTCTAAATATTAAAAATCCCATAAGAGATGTATGAAAAATAATTAGCTTATTAAAATTAACATTTAGTTTGATTATTTACTAGCGAATACAAAATTATTGTTTTATAGTCATATATTATCAATAGTAATAAATGATCTTCAAAATGATTCCAATGAACTCTTCACCAAATCAACCGAATTTGACGAAGATTGGAATTTAGGTGTAATTTTGTCCAACATGAGAGATAGGATATCTATACCTATAATAAAACTGTAGAAATGAAAATTCTGTACATTAAAGATATTTAAAAAATAATTAGCGGGAGGTGTTAGGGGCCATTCATTAATTACGTAAGGACAATTTTGGCCAATTTTGACCCCCCCTACCCCCATGTAAGTATACGTAAGATTTATCGAACCCCGCCTTCCCCTTTCTTACGTAAGATTCTATCTTGATCTTTTAAATAATAAACTGTTATGTGAGGAAAGGATCAGTTTCACTAAAACTTACAGTTTAACGTGGATCCATAATTTTTATTTTTTAACAAGGAATAATTTAAATAATACTAGCAAACATAAATTATAATAATTATAGTAAAACTACAAACTCATAACATTGTTCATAAAATAAGTTATTTTTTATTTTTTTCAATAAACAACAAAAATTATTTAAATAAAATAAAAATTCGATTGTACACTTTAAAATTAAGAAAACAAGTTGGAATCCGAAATGGAATTAGATTTTTAATCTTGAATTTTGATTCACGAAATATTACGTCGTAAGAATGAATTTTACCCCCCTCTCCCCAACGTAAGAACTTGTAGAGATTTTCTTAACCCCCCCCTCCCCCTCAATACCCTTACGTAATTAATGAATGGCCCCTTACTACATCGATATAGAACCCAAAAATGTAGTTAGTTTTTTGTTTGTCTGTCTGTATGTATGTGCGCGCATCACATGAAAACTACTGATCCGATTTAAATGCGGTTTTCATAGACGTATTTGTCTTCTTTCAACTTAACATCTGGTGTATAAAACTTTCTCCAGCCACCACTTTAACGAGATAAGGAAAGAAATTTTTATACAAAAATCAACACGCCACGCGAACGACGTTGCAGGTAGATCGATATATAACCCAAAAATGTGGTTAGATTTTTTGTCTGTCTGTATGTTTGTAAGCGCATCACATGAAAACTACTGATCCGATTCGAATGCGGTGATCACAGAATGTATTTGTCTTCTTTCAACTTAACATCTGCTGTATAAAAAATTCTCTCCCATTCTTTTAACGGGGTGGGGGGAGAAATTTGTATACAACAAGCACACACCACGCGAACGACGTCGCGAGTGCAACTAGTATCTTCTTAATATATAAAAATCCAATGTCATGATGTATGTTCCCAATGAATTCTTCAACAAGTCAACCGAATTTGACGAAAGTTGACATTTAGGTGTAATTTTGTCCAACTTGATAGATAGGATGTATCTTAATATATAAAAATCCAATGTCACGATGTATGTTCCCAATGAACTCTTCACCAAGTCAACCAAATTTGATGAAAGTTGGCATTTAGGTGTAATTTTGATCCAACTTGAGAGATAGGATATATCTTAGTATATAAAAATCCAATGTCACGATGTATGTTCCCGATAAACTCTTCACCAAGTCAACCAAATTTGTTGAAATTTTGTCCAACATCGATTTTTCTGAATTATTTTTAATTCCATTTTTATGTGTGGTATATTATTTTGGTTATTTATTCAACTACTAACTTATATAAAAACAACAAATAGATATAAACCAACAAATTAGAATACAAGAACTCTGTTTCACAAAAAATAATTGTAAGTATTGGTTAGTTTTATCTTGACTACAAAATTTTATAATTTTTATTTCTATTGAATTTTAATTTACTTAATTATTGTTTTTAGTAAAATGCCACAAAAAATCGAATCTCAACAATGCCCGTAACGTTTTTTTATCTATTAATAAAATGACATTGAAAATGTTACGCTAATTTGTGTTAAATTTTGTCTTTTAAATCTCTCAGCCACAGCAGCACGTGGCCGGGTCTGCTAGTATTTTTATTAAAAACACAAATAATATATTTTACTCGAATTAACTCGGTATATTATTTTATATTTCTTTATAGATTACTGTTTTAAGTTTTAATATACACATTCCTAGAATTATGGAAACAATATTTAATGTAATTACAATAAATTTTTTATTTTTGGTATCAAATACACCCTTATGAGGTCGAAAAAACTGGTTTCACTCTGTGAAGGTCAATTATAAGCATTACAAGTAGAGTGTAATTCGTTTATTTGTAAACATTATTTGCGTTAATGTGTATTCCTATAATTTCCGAACAGTACAATTAGAATTGATGTAAACGATTTAAACAAATAAATTCAAGGCAATATTTTTACCCTACGCTAGCTTCTGGTGTCGTGGCTTCCCTCTGAGTTTTATCAATTTTCCCAAACAAAACAAATAATACGCAAAAAATCAGTTTAAGATGATTTATTAGATCAAGAATTCAAGAATTTTGTTAAAAAATTTGAAATAAATAATTAACTAATTCTCTTATCTTTATTTATTCCTCGATTTATTCTGGCTTCTATTTCGGTGGAGCTTGACTATCTATCTTCAGGAATTCTTTCCTACTTCGAATCAAGGATGGTCAGGTCTTTTCTTAAAGGAAAAATCTTTTTTAATAAACTATCCCGGGATGGTTTTTCCTTTGTGACGACTTCTTGTTCAGGTACAAAATGGCTGACGGCTGTCAGCGATTCTTTATTGAATTGAAAGATAATTCCTACTAGGGCCATTCTTGATTTGGCAATAACCCTAATAAAGAAATTATAATCAAAACTCCAACCTTTAATAGTTTACAATCAAATATATTCGCTATCTGGTTCTCCATATTTTCGAGAAAACATTAATTATTAATTATATTCATATTATGTATATATATATATATATTTTTTTTTTTTTTGATCACAAAAAACTGACTTTTACGATAGCAAATGTATTTGAAATTAAGTGTTAGTAAAATTTTAAAATAACAAATTCACCGCAATTTGGATAATTTAAGACAAATAAAAATTTATACTGAAGCAAAAATTTACTTACTTAAACGAAGGGCCGAATTATTCAAATAATGTTTCTAGTTTGGTGAAGAAACGGAGTGAAAATGAACGAATCGAACTAATAAGCTGACGAAGAAAATAATTCGACCGTCTCCCTCCACGACGACGCGATAAACTTAAAATAAATACCAAATATAGTCAGGTGGATTCCGGCCCAAAAACGGACGTTACAATATTGATCATTTTTTTCGACATTAACGGTATCGTGATGACTGAATGTGTTCCAGAGGATCAGACTCTCAACCAGACTTAATATTTGTCACTTTTGGCAGTACTGCATGAACGAGTTCGTTAAGAAACGGAACGAAATATGGAAGAACAACTCGTGGATTTTTAACCGGACAACGCATCTGCCCTTAACGCGCTATCTATGGAGGAGTTTTTGACAGATTTTTACCGTGCGACTTTTTTTTGTTTCCGAAGATAAAATCTGCTTTAAAAGAGACCCGATTTTAGTCGATGGAAGCGGTAAAGCAAAAACCGAAAGAGCTCCTAAAGGCCTTCACCAAAGAAGATTCCAGCATAGCCTTGATGAATGAAAAAAACATATAGAAAGATATGTGGGGAGGGGAGTATATTGAAGTGGAGCATTCGAATGTACAATAATTTTTTCGTATCCAGTCTCGTTATTTAATAACCTGAAATTGTATAGTTATTTATCTACTAACTTTTCCACTCGTACGTAATGTCCTACTTACCACTCTTGATACGTAATATACTATTATAGGTTCACGATAAACGATTTTCATTATCAATATCAATAATTTGTTTAAACAAATTTTAGCATTAATTACATTATATTACGTTATTTGTTTCACACGTATTTTTTGTTAAAAAATACTTCAGAGCTTTAAAAAAAAAATGTGAGCCGTCACGGGACGCCTGGCAGATGTGAAACATTGACATTAACCCGTGCCTAAATCATAAGACCAATTTAAATAACATGGCATTTTTGCACTTTTTGTCGTTAATTTTTTTACTGAAACAAATGTAGCTAAAAATAATTAAATATCTATTTCTGGTAGGAAATTTGCAATAAATTTGTCATCAGAGTTAAATTCACGATTTTTTTTTTTTGTAATTTTCACCATAATTTTTATTTATATCAAACTAAATACATATATATAGGTAATAAAATTAACAAATACAAAATTTGAATACAAAATAAAGTATATTATCGCTTATAAATAATAGTATCACAATGGTATCACAATATTTATTGTACGTTTTCTCAGATTGCTCACAGATGTCGATAGATTACAGAACGAAAATAAATTTAAAACGTGATTTCGTTTAGCTTTTTATTTAATTACCTTAAATTCAATAATCTTAAAAAAGGAAATTATTAAAACACAAATTTATATAGAAGTACGTTACTATATTAATATAATTGTAGTTACTCCACAATTTTAGTACAAACAAAAAGCGATAGTAAATAAAAAATAGGAAAATGATGAATTTAACTATGAATACAACTTTATCGTTGAATAACTTTTAAACGGTATTTAAATGGGAAATGTATTATGATTTAGGCACGGGTTAATGTGAATATTAAGGGCTGGTTTGGGTCTGATAATTTTTGTTAGGTCATAATCTAAAAATTTGATGGGTGTTTGGAGAACAAAACCAAATTTGGGAAATAACGGACACCCTAATGTATATAGAGTAGCAGAGCTGGGTAATTACTTGTATTTACTGTTAATTACAATTACAAAGTACTTTAAAAAAAAAAGGAATTAATTACAATTACAAAGTACTTAAAAAAAAGGAATTAATTACAATTACAAAGTACATGGTTAGGAGAAAGGAATTATATAAGATTAATTACAATTACTTGAAAAATGGAATTACCAATTACTTTCATAATTACTTTTTGGACTAAGCAGTTTTTTAATTCTTTTTTAGTAATTTAAAATGTTTAAAGATTACTTAAAGAAATTAATCCCAATACAAATATATCAGTGATAAAAAACATAATTATTTTAAAATTAAGTAACTAAGTTAGTTTTTTAAATAAAAATTTATTTACTTTAAACAAAAAATACAACACATAATATAAAAAATATAAACAGTAAGCAGATTCTAGCCTAACGTTTGAGGAAGGGTCTGGGAAGGAACTCTGCAAGATCATGAGTCATGCAGGAATTTTCTTGTTTTTATTGGTAAAAGTAATTGTAATTAGATTAATAAATATTTAATTACAAATTACAATTCCAACACAAAATTTGCTCTAATTACAATTCCAAATTACTTTAATAAAAAAAAGTATTTAAGTACAACTACAAATTACAGGAAAAAAAAAGTAATTGTAATTATTAATTACTTTTTACCAAGGAATTACCCAGCTCTGTAGAGTAGGTAGGTAGGTACTCACTCATTTTTATTCAATATTTTTTCATCACTTTCTTTATTAACACTTTGTTTATTCATATTTAAAACAAACACTTTATACACAAATTTTACAGGGACCATTCACCAACAATCTATTTTGATTAACAAGCTGTCAATATTACAGGTCAGCAAAATATGTAGGTATATTATGTTGCCTATACAAACAAACATTTTTATATATATAGAATAGATAGTAGGCGGAATCGAGTTAGGTTTTTATGAAACAATTCTTACCCTGTCCCGCCAAATTTTTGAATCGATGAGCTTCTTCCCCCTATTGTTGGCGCGCCACCGTCGGCGTCGCTCAAAACATGAGACCAATTTCATATAAGGTATCAGTACATCTCTTTATTATATATTATCGATGCGGTAGGTTTTTTACGTCATACGAATCATACGTCACCGTCGCCACGCGAGAAATCTGATTCACGTGCGGCTATAGATGTTTCACATCAAAAACCATTCTTCCCCTACACAGTCATTACCAAGTGACACATTTCATTTTTTTACAATAATACAATTTTAACTATACAAGCCCATTTGATTAGATTTAGAACATTTTATACATATATTCTACAGTCTGAACTACAAATTTTCTACAAGCACTATCTATTTCAGATCCTTGATAAACACTACATAGCATCTGAAGAGTGTCATGTTCAGTCAAGTTTGAACCTACCATCTTTTTATATCAATTTATTGTCCACATTCTTTCATATTATATATACAATTTATTGTCGGACTCCATCTAGAATCTTTTTTACAAGATTTGTAAATAACACGTAACAAATTGGACATAGACTCCACTATTTAACGGTAATATAATTGGTCAAAAAATTGGAAGATATCTAATTTAATTAACTATTTATTGGTCCGATACTATAAAAATGATTCGTTTAATTTAAAACCGTAGAAAAATTCTAACGACCTGTTTACAATATTGTCAAGGCATTAAATAATTTAAAGTGACACAAGATTTATTTCTTATTTATTAAACTTGGATAAATGCCCTGATCGAAAATTCGACTTCCATCTCTACATATTTTCACTGAAAGTCGATGTTTCCACAGCATATGCAAATGCCGGGATGTTTACTTGCATGTCACCATTAACTCTGTTTATTATGCATTGGATACGAATTTTCGACCGCATAAGAAGTATCATTCCTTGTAATGAAATATATTATTTTATACACTGATATCTCCTAGCGGCGACAGAGAAATATTTTTTCAAATTAAATAATATATATAATTATGGATAAAAAAATTCTTTAGCTCCGGCTATTGGGTCTGGGTTCTATATTTTTCTTTACTTATTCTGCTTATTCAATTCAAACCAATATTCATTTAATTCAATATTTTATATATTTATTTTTTTTAATCAATTTCTTCTCCCTTTTTCTGATATTTCCCCATTATTTATTTTCCTCTTTATTTTTAATTTTAATCTCAATTTTAATTTTATCTCAATCCTATTTGCTTTTAATTAACTTATTTTTTTCTTTTTTTATAATTATAAATTATATCCTTCCAAATCTTTTTTATTTTTCTGATTTCATCACATATTTCAAAATCATTTATATCACCATCTTCATAAGGTTTCTTCTTATTCTCCTTATTGTAATTGAATTTAGTTTTATATTTAATTTTATTATTATTATTATCATAATAATATCTATTTTTATATTTATTTCTATCACCTTCATATATTTTATTTTCATATTTTGCTTCTTCATTTTTATAATATTTATCTTTATAATTCTTCTTATCATCGTCATATTCATTATTTAATTTTAATTTCATAATTTCATTTTCTTGTATTACATTTATTTCTTTTTCTTTCATCTCATTTATTTTCTTTATTGTATCCTGTTTTATATTTTTTTCTAATTCATTCAATTTTTTATTTGTATTAATATTGATTTCTTTTATTTCATCTTTATACTCCTTGTTAATAATTGTTTTAATTTTAACTTCTTGTAACTCCTCTAATTCTGTTTTTCTCATTTTCATTTCATTTCTTATTTCTATTTTTGTTTCTTCTAATGTTTCTCTATACATTTCCATTTGCTTCTTCATTTCATCTTTAAATGCTTCCATATTCTTGTTCATATCTTTTATTTCTTTTTTCATATCTTCTTTTATTTCTTTTTTCATAGAATCCATATTTACATTTATTGCTTCCATATTTTTATTCATTTCTTCTTTATTTTTGTTAATATCTTGTTTTATTGCTTCTGTATTTTTATTCATTTCTTTTTTTATTTTTGTTAATAGCTTGTTTTATTGCTTCTGTATTTTTGTCTTGTTTTTCTTGATTTTCTTGTAAAATCTTTTTCAAATCTTCTCTTAATTTATTATTCATTTTTTCTAAAAATTTAAACATCCTATCCATATCACTTTCTTCAATAATTGCTTCTATTATTGTGGTATTCTCTTTTGCATCTCCCGAATCATTTGTTTCCATAATATGTATGTCATCATCTTTTTGATGATCTCCTTGTTGCATCTGTAAATCCTGTTTCTTGTTTTGTTTTCTTCTTGTTTCCATTTTATTATTATTTATTATTCAATTTATTATTATAATAATTTAAATTTTAATATTAATTAGATTTATAATATAGTATAATATTAATTTAAATTTTATATGTCTTATTGACACTGTCAAAAATTTCAATTTTTATAAAATATGTCTCAAAAATTATGTATCCCCTCTATTTCAAATCTAAACAACAAACTAAAAAAACTGTCCCTATATAAGGATTTAAAAATCTTACCCCAGATTACAATTTTCTAATAATTTTCAATTCTGCTTGAATTTCACTTGACTATCCTGACTTTCCTCTATCGGCAACTTCTTGTTGTTACTCAGTTTCTTTCCAATGGTCTCCTATTATCGGCTCACGTTGGGCGTCAATTTGTTATGGAATCAGTGGTGCTCCTCAGATTTGGTGATAAATTTATTATGATTTGTGATTTGAAGTTTTAACTTCAATTATAAATATTTGTCAACATTCAAATTACAACTCTCTCTTCAATTTCAAAATTCATAATAATCAACATTCTTTATCCCCTCGTCCCTAGGTAACCTTTTTTAAAAACAAAATATAAAACAAAAATAAACAACTCTCTACACTCTATATATATATATATATATATAAACAACTCTCTACACTCTATATATATATATATATATATACGGATTAGACTAAGTGATACAATTAGCTAAAATAATTCTCTTTTTTTTTAGGCCAAAGCAATGGGAAGGGTATTGTTTGATCAAGTTTGTAAACAGCTGCATCTTTTAGAAGCTGATTATTTCGGATTGGAGTACTGGGATACTCACGGAACAAGAGTATGTTGCATGAAATTCTGTTGTTTTCATTTAACCTGAATATTTATATTTTTTTAGTACTGGTTAGATCTTCAAAAACCCATATCCCGACAACTCGGTCTCTCATTGGTTGATCCTCTTCTCAACTTCTGTGTTAAATTTTATACTCCTGATCCTGCACAGTTGGAAGAAGAATATACTCGATATTTGTTTTGCCTACAGGTAAACACAGTTAAAAATAAAAGATAGTATCACATTCAAATTAAATTAAATAGAAGGTGCAGCAAACAGTAATTACTATTTTATTACGTATTGTTATTATTAAGAATTACTAAATTGTTTGTTGCAATACCAATTTCATTAACAACGTGTGGTAATTAATAAAAGAGTATAAGTTTATTTAATTGTTACAAAAGATATGTATTTTTTAGGTTAAAAGGGATTTATCCCAAGGTGGTTTACAATGCAATGAAAATACAGCAGCTCTAATGGCAAGTTACATAGTTCAAGCTGAATGTGGTGATTATGTAGCTGAAGATTATCCCGATCACACTTATCTATCCAGCTATAAGTTTGTACCACAACAGGATCAAGAGATGGAAAGAAAGATTATGGAAAATCACAAAAAACATGCGTAAGTTCTCCTCAGCTGTTTTTCTTGATGTTGATCACGATTTTAAAATGGTCATTTTTCGCAGCTACTAGTTTTTGGAGATTTCTATTTAATTTCTATTTGTGTTTTGTGGAGGTGCAAAGTTTTTCAGTTATTTTCGAGACTTTCATATATCACCATATAATCATGATATAATATATATTATTAAAACTATAAAATCTAAATATATTAATATAACAATACATTCATTCATGTTTCTACTACAATAATCCATTGTTTGTTGTTCGGGTAAATGATTATGACCAGAAAATTAGTAAATTTCGGCATTTAAAACACAATATAAGTGATATTGCTTTTTTAAGTAAATCTATTTAATTATTTTTGAACACAAAATACAGGAATGTTCAAATCTCCGTATTCTAAGTTTGTACTATTGAAGTGAATAATTAAAAATAAACGTTAAACTCTTTAGACGCATTAGTATTTTTTGAGAAGAAATTTAGTTAAAACAATCTGTGTATAAATTCAATTAAATTGCTTATACTTAGTTGAACTTTTGTCACTATGAGCGTTGATATTTCATTAGAAATCCCCTACCACGGTCAGCTGACGACGAGTAAAACTTTAGCAAAATTAAACTACACACAGCATATTACGTTAAATGCGTTAATATTCACCCCACTCTGTTGGTAAACTGAACATATAGCTTTACGCATGACATGAACAGATAATGTAGGTATAAAGTAAAAGATACCCGATTTAAACAATGGTTCTACAGTTATAAAAAAGCAAACCGGATGATAGCAAACAAAATGTTCTGATTTATTATATATAACGATAAGTTATTCATTCAAATACCCATCTTTTTTGAAAATAACCATCTGTTTTGTAAATTATTTTTTTTGAAGGGTTTTAGACGGTGACAACACAAACAAAATTTTTTAGAGCCATTCTCTAGTTTTTTTGACTCTATAACTAAAAGATTCAATTAGCGGAACAACTGTCACAAGGGTCGTAGATAACCTGCTTTTTTTAGAAGTAAAAGGAATTTATTGTTATTAAGTTTATTTATCAATTAATAAATAATAATAATAAATTCTTAGAGCGTCAAAAGTATATATTATTTAAATGATAAATCGAATAGTAGAAAGATAGTGGCGTCGTAGGTATAGACCTAAATACAAATGTACCGAGAACATCTATTGGGACAGAAGAGACAATTTATTAATTTGAGATTTAAAGGCCTGCCAGTTAGGACGAGTGGGGAAGACGTGGGAAGGTAAGGAGTTCCACAATCTGGAAACCCTGGGTATGAAGGAACTGCAGTCAGTCTGTTTTGCGTTTTGGTTTCTGGGTAAGATTGGCTGAACTAGAGGTTGGTCTACTAGTAGACTGATTGATGGCAATGTTATTTCCATCATGACTTCCCCGAGATTGTCCCCCCCCCCCCGGAAATCCGAATGGGGAACTATTTTACTTCCGGAACATTTAACCTCTGGAGAACTCTTCATGGTATTTTCTAGAAAAGAGTTTAAAGAAAGAAGGGGATTGGAGGGAAACGGAAAGGTGAGAAGGGAAGGGAAAGAACCGACTTACAACTCAAATGGGAAAACATGTTTAGAATATTTCACCCCATCTTAATGAGTTGCAGGATGGTACCTCCTCGGGCGATGAAAAGTTCCATCTACCACCTACTAGTTGTCTTCATCTGCCAAGTTCAACTCACTCAGAGAATTTTAACTGGCGGCATGTGTCAGGGCCCTAACGCAGTCCCATACCAACTGTGAGCTTATTTGTGACAAGACCAAGACTATCACCCTTAGAGTTGTTTGGCTGTCCGAGTATATGACTACGGTTATACCCTGCTTTACGATCTCCGATGCACATGGTTGTGTGGGCCATTACTTCAGCATGCAACACTTTAGCATACGCTAGACTTAATTGGACTTGTATCCTGTGCCTTCTATTATATATACCCGACCGTGCTTTCTCAGTCTTTGAGCCAAAAGGAATTTTCAGAATAGTGCAATATTGATATTGCGAGTAGAGGATTTATAAAAAATAACTTTAACAAATAATCTGTGGGAACGAATAAGCATGGGGGTTGGAAAAGAATTCTTTCGATATATTTTTGCAGCTCTTCTCCTAGTCGTCTTACAGCAGCTTTTTTTATATTTACTTGCAGATATGTTAAGATTCTTTCTCCTAATGTATTTACATAATCCACCTTTATTGCTGTCTCCATATTTGAAATGTATTGGAAAAATTCCTGTGATAACATCAACTACTTTTTCTTTGTACTATGCCGAAAGTACGTCGTTCCGGCTTCAATATTACGGCAGAAAGCCTAACTTTTATGCCGCGATAATGTTGAGCAGACAGCGGGCCGAAATAAATTATTCCTGCACTGATGTCACTGACGCTGTCACTGCAAATGTCGGGGCAGGCATCAATATCTTTTAACACAGAAGGCAATTTCCTTCGTACTTTCGGCATAGTACAAAGAAAAATAGTATACACTACATGGGCAGAAAGTTTCCTGCACTGCGCGACATATGGCGCGCAGTGCAGGAATCTCAAACTTTCTGCCCTTGTAGTGTAATATACTATTTATACACTGTTTAGTAGATCCGTATTTTTCTGTCTCCTTAAAAGTGTACATTTGTGTATGAAAATCTTTACAAAATAACAATTACCGCACAAAATATATAAAATTTACCTTTAAAGTGTTTAAAAAGGGCATCTGTACTAAGGATATTATTAGCTTCTCAAAACCTCTTGGATTCATATAGTACAACGATAGAGCATACTATTTAAATTCCTGTGTATACCATATTTCCTTCTTTTTTCTGTCTTTCAGTTGTATTGTCATTTTGAATATGTACAGCTGTTATTTTTCCGAGCAAATATTGGTCACAAAATATAAGAAAACTCTCCTTTTAATAACTACTTCTTGCTTCAGTTTGTTTCCTTCTGCTTGTTGTGTTCCTAAATAAATATGAGTCTCTGAAATCGACATAACTCAACAGTTTGAGTATGTACTTCCACAGTCTTTACAATATCCGTTTGAAATGCTGTGCGGTTTGTAACCTGCAAAAAGATAGTTTTTTAGTTACAATAAAAATATGCTTTAAAATCGCCAAGAATGCACATCGAAATTACACCATTTGAACCAAATCAAAACATTCATTGACTGACAGATACATGTAAGTCGAAATAAGTAGGGTTCGATTGCTTTTCAAATTATTTTCAACCAATCAACTGTATCTATTATAGTTTGCTTGACAAATATCAGTGTTTGAAACCTAATCCGAACATAGTGGACGAAAAATGTAATTGTAAATTCGTAGTATTGAATTGAGAGAACATTGCTTCTCTCATGGACAGTTTTATGTTGCTTGCTCTCGAGTAAGTTCAGTCAGTAGCTTGATAGTTTTAGCGCCAATGACAGATTAATTAAGAGTATTGTGTACAACGAAGTTTTGTGGGCCCTAATTTTTTACACACTCTAAACAAAAGTAAAGCCGCAAAAACTATACCTAATTAATAACAATATTTCTTAACTTTGTTCTTAATCCTTATCCAAATAAATAATTTATTTATCACAGGTACTTCTTTTTGGGGATAAAAATAGGGGTTGCAAGTTTGTATGAAACTAAAGTCCATGCGGAAGAAGTCGCGGGCGGCCGCTAGTTGTCAAATATAATGCATACAAGATTCTCCACTTGTGTCTTACATATTTTTGATTAACTTACGTGTATTACTGTAGTATCATCATAAATAAATATTTTTCATATTTTTTTTAAATTTCATGATTTTTTAGAGGTCAATCACCTGCAGAAGCTGACCTGAATCTTCTAGAAACAGCGCGAAGATGTGAATTATATGGAATTAAAATACACCCTGCCAAAGATCATGAAAATGTACCTCTAAATCTTGCTGTAGCTCATATGGGAATCATAGTTTTCCAAAATTATACTAAAATTAATACCTTCTCTTGGGCGAAAATTCGAAAAATATCTTTCAAACGGAGAAGATTTTTAATAAAGTTACATCCTGAAGGTTACGTAAGTAAAAATTACTTTTTTTATATACGAAAGGGTATCAAGTTCTGTGTGTATTATTCGTAATTCATAACTTAAAAAAAAATCGTATCTTTTATTTGTAGGGTTATTATAAAGATACTGTAGAATTTTTCTTCGAAGGGCGGAATGAATGTAAAAACTTTTGGAAAAAGTGTGTGGAAAATCATGGATTTTTCCGATGTTCAGCAGTTAAACATGTTTCAAGACATAAAACAAGAGTACTATCTAGGGGAAGTTCATTTAGGTAAGTTACAGAAGAAATTTGAAACAACTACTGGAAAACCTTTTGTGTTTTTTTTTATTATTGTTAACTTTGAATTATTTTAGTCAGTCCTAACGAATTAGGTTTTAACAAATTTGTTTCATCTATTTACCACAAATGAAAAATAACTGGATATGCTAAGTCGCAGGTATAAAAAAAATAGTAGGTCACAAGGCTTCACTTTGGCTTATTACCAGAGTTGAAACTGTGAATTCGTGTTTTTGAGAATAGAACAGAGGGGACTACCTATCTCGCCTTTCTTCTTCTTCGGGTGCTATCTCCATTACTGAAGGTTAGCGATTAGACCGGCAAACTCTTGTCTGTCTTCTGCCTTTCTTATTAACTCTACGAAAGGCAATCCCGTCCGGCATCTAATGTTTCTCAACCAAGAGAGTTTCTTTCTGCATAGGCCTCTTTTCCCTTGTATAATGCGTTTTATAATTAGCTGAGGGAAGTAATATTTTAGATTACGCAGCAAATGACCCAGATAGGCTGTTTTCCTCCTCTTAATCGTTTGTAGGAGTTCTCTCTTTCTGTTTATTCTGTTTAAAACTTCCGCGTTCCGTATTTTAGCTGTCCAAGTTATTTTTTTAATACGCCGATATAACGACATCTCAAAGGTTTCTAATTTGTGCATGCTCGATGTTTTTAAGGTCCAAATTTCAACCCCGTAGAGTAAAACTGACCATATAAAGCATTCAGTTTAATCTTAATCGAATATTTATATCGAGATGTGGGTCACACAGCAGTCCTCGAAGTCTCACAAAGCTTTTTCTGGCTTGTGCAATTTTAGTGGTTATTTCTTGGTCAGGATTTAAGTGGCTGTTTATCCAACTGCCCAAGTATTTATATTGATTAACTCGTTGTAGTATATCGTTATTTACGATAATGGGTATACATGGGTATACATTTTGATTTTTTTGTATCACCATTATTTAGGCTTTCTCTTCGTTGATCCGCATTCTGAATTCTGCGCAAGTCTCATATCCTGCAAGATTACGTCTGTGTCTGCTATTAGTACGGTATCATCGGCGTATCTAATCGTAGGAATTCGAACACCATTCACTCTGACACCTGTATTGGCTTGCACTCGAGTGCCTTTTTAAACAGAAGCTTGGAGTATAAGTTGGGCGACAAACCGCACCCTGTCTTACAATGTTTATACTTCTGGATGCTGTACCTTCAATTCTGATTTTAACAGTTTGGTACCGGTACAAGTTGCACATTAATCTTAGGTCTTTTCCTTCTAGTCCAGTGTTCCGTAGTATTTCTATTAGTTTTCTATGTTTAACTTGATCGAAAGCCTTCCCAAAATCAATAAAACAAAGAAAAATATCCTTTTGTTGGTCGTAAAATTTTTGGCACAGCACCTGGAGGCTAAAAAGGGCCTCCATACCGCTCCGGAACTTCGCAACTTCTAAACAGTCTGTTGTGTACTATCTTAAGCAGTATCTTAAAAGCGTGGTTCATCAGGCTTATTAATCTAAAGTCTCTGTATTTAAGAGAATGTTGTTTTGGTAAAGGAATAAATATGTATTCCAACCATCCTTCTGGTATCCTACCTGTATTGTCAATCTGGTTAAAACAAGTAGATCTAGGTTTTCTTCTTCTATAAGTTATAGTCCTTCGTTATCTTTGATCGAAGGGTCATCATCTCTATCTTCTTCAAACAAGCCTAATGTATCTTTCCCACTCTTTTAGTTTATCCTGGGTATTCTGTATTAAATGACCGTTTTCGTCCTCTAGTAGAGGAAAAAAATTAAATAAGGTTATATGTATTTACAAGCTTAGACTTGCAAGCGACAAAACAAATATACATGTTTACTGGGAAATAAAATGTTGTAAATTCAGTATCATAATTATTTTCTGAAAGCAAAATTAAAACAGTTGAATATGTTGTAATGTAATTAAATTAAATAACAATTTATGTTTTAGATATAGCGGAAAAACTCAAAAGCAAATAATAGAATTCGTTCGTGATAACTACGTAAAACGTCAAACATTCCAAAGGTACGTACAAAGGTTTTTATAGCATGGAATAATTTTATTACACCACACATGATTATAACACAAACTAACTATAGAGATGAATTTTCCAGCCCGTCTAGTGTTTTAATTTGTTGAAAATTGATAAAGTATTGCATAAAAAATTATATATTATAGCTTGTATATGTAAATTTTTTTATGTTTGTTACTGTGATTTATGTACGCATATAAAATATACCTAGTCCTGTCATATAAGATAGTAGCCAGTACAATAAACTCTAGACTGAAGACACAAGCAGAAGGAATCCTAGGAGACTACCAAAATGGCTTTAGGCCAGGCAGATCGACAGCTAACGCCATACATACACTAGAACAAATAGCACAAAAAGCAAGGGAATACAATAGAGAACTACACGTAGTTTTCATAGACTTCAATAGCGCTTTCGATGCAGTAAAAAGACAAAAATTGTTGGAAGAGCTAGAGGAACTTGGGATTCCAACGAAAATAAGGAAGATGGTAGCACTGACTCTTAAGAATACCACCGCCAAAGTCATATTCAATGGAACAATTTCCAAAGAAATAAAAATAAATAAAGGAGTGAAGCAAGATGTTGTGTCACCGACACTCTTTAATTTAATTTTAGAAGCAATAATAAGGAAGACAAAGCTAGACAATAAAAATATCATCACAAATCAACTCTAAATAATAGCCTACACATATGACCTGGCCATCATTGCAAACACAAAGACAGCACTAATAAATGCAATTGAAAAACTAGACAAAGAGGCAAAACAGAGATAAATAAAATAGAACAAAATACATGAAGATAGGTAAGAAAGAGATAACTCTACAGGAAAAATTGATTACACAAAACTATAGGCTTGAAGCGGTACAAACCTTTAACTATTTAGGAGTCACAATAGGAAAGACCGAGAAGGAGAGAGTGGAAGAAAGAATCTTAAAAGGCAATCAGGCATTTGGTATGAACAGAAACCTTCTGAGAAGTAAAGTATTGACTAAAAAAACTAAAATGAATCTGTATGAGACCCTAATACGACCAGTAGTTACATACGCATTGGAGACAACATCACTAAATAAAAAGGAGGAAGACAGTCTACTAAAATTCGAAAGAAAAATAATGGGAACAATACTAGGCCCTGACACAACAAGCGAAGGAGATAGAATACTTAAAACAAATATTACAATAGACATAGAACAAAATGGTGGAAGAGCTAGAGGAACTTGGGATTCCAACGAAAATAAGGAAGATGGTAGCACTGACTCTTAAGAATACCACCGCCAAAGTCATATTCAATGGAACAATTTCCAAAGAAATAAAAATAAATAAAGGAGTAAAGCAAGATGTTGTGTCACCGACACTCTTTAATTTAATTTTAGAAGCAATAATAAGGAAGGCAAAGCTAGACAATAAAAATATCATCACAAATCAACTCTAAATAATAGCCTACGCAGATGACCTGGCCATCATGGCAAACACAAAGACAGCACTAATAAATGCAATTGAAAAACTAGACAAAGAGGCAAAACAGAGATAAATAAAATAGAACAAAATACATGAAGATAGGTAAGAAAGAGATAACTCTACAGGAAAAATTGATTACACAAAACTATAGGCTTGAAGCGGTACACACCTTTAACTATTTAGGAGTCACAATAGGTAAGACCGAGAAGGAGAGAGTGGAAGAAAGTATCTTAAAAGGCAATCAGGCATTTGGTATGAACAAAAACCTTCTGAGAAGTAAAGTATTGACTAAAAAAACGAAAATGAATCTGTATGAGACCCTAATACGACCAGTAGTTACATACGCATTGGAGACAACAACACTAAATAAAAAGGAGGAAGACAGTCTACTAAAATTCGAAAGAAAAATAATGGGAACAATACTAGGCCCTGACACAACAAGCGAAGGAGATAGAATACTTAAAACAAACATTACAATAGACAAAGAACAAAATGGTGGAAGAGCTAGAGGAACTTGGGATTCCAACGAAAATAAGGAAGATGGTAGCACTGACTCTTAAGAATACCACCGCCAAAGTCATATTCAATGGAACAATTTCCAAAGAAATAAAAATAAATAAAGGAGTAAAGCAAGATGTTGTGTCACCGACACTCTTTAATTTAATTTTAGAAGCAATAATAAGGAAGGCAAAGCTAGACAATAAAAATATCATCACAAATCAACTCTAAATAATAGCCTACGCAGATGACCTGGCCATCATGGCAAACACAAAGACAGCACTAATAAATGCAATTGAAAAACTAGACAAAGAGGCAAAACAGAGATAAATAAAATAGAACAAAATACATGAAGATAGGTAAGAAAGAGATAACTCTACAGGAAAAATTGATTACACAAAACTATAGGCTTGAAGCGGTACACACCTTTAACTATTTAGGAGTCACAATAGGAAAGACCGAGAAGGAGAGAGTGGAAGAAAGTATCTTAAAAGGCAATCAGGCATTTGGTATGAACAAAAACCTTCTGAGAAGTAAAGTATTGACTAAAAAAACGAAAATGAATCTGTATGAGACCCTAATACGACCAGTAGTTACATACGCATTGGAGACAACAACACTAAATAAAAAGGAGGAAGACAGTCTACTAAAATTCGAAAGAAAAATAATGGGAACAATACTAGGCCCTGACACAACAAGCGAAGGAGATAGGATACTTAAAACAAACATTACAATAGACAAAGAACAAAATGGTGAAAACATAGTTAGATATACTAAATCACGCCGTCTAGAATAGATTGGGTATATACTCAGAAGGCCACACAAAGAAATGTTTTGAAGAATAACGAACTGGACACCGTTATGGCCCAGATGCAGAGGAAGACCAAAAAAAAAAAGATGGTTAGATGATGTGGAAGAGAACCTAAAAGCCATGAACGTTACTGATTGGAAAGCTCAATGCAGGAACTGGAAACAATGGAAGAAAATCACAACAGCAGCAAAAACACACAACAAATTATGAGAACTTAAAACGAAGACAGAGGAATAATCCACCTCTGAAAAAAAGGATTGTTGACGCCCAGGCGTTAGCCATAATCTTAAAGATTGTAGGGCTATGATGATGATGATGATGAGTCCTGTCATAGATATTGATATAAGTGTAAAGGCGGCTTGTATGGATGTCAAACTAAAAGCAGCTTAAAGTGATGTTGACTGTTGATACGTACACTATCAAGGCGCCAAAACATTCCTGTCTACTTTGAGTCGTTATGATGGAGTTGAAAGACAAAGAAAACCGAATTCCTGTCATTGCTTTTCATAAGTGCGTTTTGTTAATTATTAAAACCTTTAAATATTCCAAGTGTTTTTATGTATCGTACTATTAAGTTGTTTATTGATCAAGGAGGAGTAAATGGCCGGCCTCTCGTGGCTGGTACGCCACAGGTTACTAATGCTGTTAGGTCAAGAATCAACCCAAATCCTGTCTGAAAACAAAAAATCATGGCTCGGGAAATGAATATTGCGCTGAGAATCATAAGTCGCATTATCAAACAAGACTTATGATGTGGGACTTTCAAACGACAACAGTGCAACGCCTTACCATTGCATTAAAATAAATTAGGAAGCAAAATCAAGACGTCTGTTATCGCTGTATGATAAAGAACAGTAAAAAAATCCTGTTTACAAATGATAAAATTTGGACTGTGGAGGAAACTTTAAATAAGTAAAACAATAGAGTTAATGCATGGTCATTCAAGGAAGCCCGCGAACCCGTGCCGTGGATCGAACAAGGTCATTATTCTCTTTCAGTGAAGTTTTGGTGGGGAATGTCCTACGACAGAGTCACTTCTTAACATTATTGTGAAAAGGGTATTAAAAAATCGACCTGATATTGTCAGTACATTTTAACAAATGTAGTAGAGATACGTGTACATGAATATAAATCAATAATAATATGAAATGACAGTTACTAAACGTTTATGTCTAATATTGTTCAATTATCCTTATCAATTTTTATTTTTTCTTTAGCATTTACTTAGGATGGGTTGAGATTTTTTGGAAGATTCATTTCCGAATCTTGTTTGGCCTGATTACACTACACTCACAAACTCATTACAATTCACATTGTTAAAATACAGTATTGTATCCAGTTAAACGTAGATGTAAATTAATAATGTATTTAACAATATTATAATAGATTGCTGGTACTTGATAAAAGTCATCAACATCCTTTTTAGCTTTATTCAGGATCTATTCCAAATATCTTTAGTATCGTTCTTCAATTAAAAGTTGACTCATCGCAAATTATTCTAAATCTATTAAGGTATTATTCTACTCAAAAAAAAAAAATAAAAAAAGCAGTTTTTTTAAATAATATTTCACAGCCTCTTTATTAAATATCTTTATAAAACTGTCATACAACATTTTTGGGCCCTTCAAGTTTAAAAAAAGTTTTTTTACTCATAGTTTTTTTGTGCTGGGCTCTAAAGTCAAGTACTAATAAAAAAGTATATACCATGGTGGCAAGATAACCACAAAATTGGCAAGACTGAAATAAAAAATTTAAACGGGGTTTTAAAAAGTAAAATTTTGTACTTCACAATTTACTTTTAGTAAAAAATTCGAAAAAATAGTGGAATCGAAGACCATCGCCATTATTATAATCGTATTTAGCGAATCAAAAACCCGCCGAGTACCAAGTGTGCACCGATTTCGTACAGAATTTACATACAACCCCAGGAGAAGAGGTAAATACTTTCGGCATCATGATGTTCGTGTTCAGCGACCCCATAAACCCCGAGTATATAAATTGAACCCATTTTCAGCAATACTTACCGACTTGTTTTCTCTCTATTGTCTGTTCGGAATGCACTTTTCGAATACAAAAATACAATTTCCCATTTTTACATTATAAAAAGTAGCGACAGATTTCCGGATACTCTAACTTATCCAATGCAAAAAACGCATTCCGAACCATGTTACGTTACAAAATTCGGAGGTTTTAGTGCTTTATTTTCTCGACTATTCGTAAAAACTCTGTTTATGTAGCCAACAACCTTAAAAGCATAGAGCAGAATATACTGCAACCATGTGACGGTACTTTAGACTACAATACAATACTCATTACTGAATATAATTATTAATATAAAATGCTAAACTTTATATGTATAGTTACGTGACAGAACTATAAAATAATCTGTGAAATAATCATGTGGTGCGTCACTATGATATTCATACATTAGTTCAGACTATTTTTTGTATATCTATCCCTTTTCAATGTACTGAATGTTGAAACGGTATTCAAAGGACTTATTGTTATGACTAATAACATGTGATAAATATTTCATCTTTGGTTTTACCGACCAATATACCTTATAAGTGTTTCTGCCTCTCTCTTACTCACACCATTACATATGTAATGATTTTTCCCATTTAACTGTACACAATTTTTTCCGCCAAGTATAACTTTAAAAAAAATGAAAATTTGTAATTTTTAGCCTTATTTCTTGCGCCTCCTTTATATTTTTATGGTAAAATGTGGTGAATTATCATACATTACGCCTCAATAAATAAAATGCACAAAAGTTAATTAAAATTCTTAAGTAGATCCGGAGATTTACACCAGAAAAAAAGTTTAACAGCACGCCAATAATGCTATCTTTTAAAAGGTTTAGTAGGTTACGAACACCCAAAATTTATCCAAAGGTTAGCTTTACCACCTTCGTAGGATCGGAAAATACAACCATTTTCTTTTTTTTTGTTTAAGAGAAAAAAATATTTATCCAATCGCAAGAATGTTAATAGGAAATCTGCTTTAAATAAAAAGTCACAAAATAACATTTTGTAATACTTTCTAACTTGATTTTCCTCTCTGAAAGCCGCATGCAATACACTACTTATTGCTCCTCACCAGTCGATACATTGATACGTTTACCCCACAAAAAAAAAACTAGTGTGGCAGTCAGTGGGACTGCCGGCACAAGTTATACTTCAATGCACGCGCATGGATTCATAAATTTGTATGCGAATGATTTAGCAAACTCATTATATGATATTCGTGGTAAGCGACCCCAAAAACCTCCTAGTACCGTGTGCACACTCTTTTGGTATCGAATTTGCATAAAATTCCTGGAGACGAGGTCCGTCTTAAGCACCAGGTGTTTCGAACACCATCGCCATTATTATAATCGTATTTAGCGACTCAAAAAACCACCGAGTACCAAGTGTGCACAGATTTCGTACAGAATTTACATAAAACCCCAGGAGAAGAGGTAAATGCCCTAGACACCAAGTGCCGTGGAGACTTTCGGAATCGTGATATTGTGTTCAGCGACTCCAAAAACTCCGAGTATATAAATTGAACCCATTTCCAGCAATACTTACCGAGTTGTAAGTTTTCTCTCTATTGTCTGTTCGGAATGTACTTTTCGAATGCAGAAATGCAATTTCCATTTTTACATTATAAAATATAGCGACAAATTTCTTGATACTTTAACGAATCCAATGCAAAAAAACGCATTCCGATCCATCTTACGTTACAAAATTCGGAGGATTTGGTGCTTTATTTCCTCGAATATTCGTAAAAACTCTGTTTATGTAGCCAACAACCTCAAAAGCATAGTGCGGGATATACTGCAACCATTTTAGACTACAATACAATACTCATTACTGAATATTATTATTAATATAATATACTAAACTTAATATGTTAACTTACGTGACAGAATTATAAAATAATCTGTCAAATAATCATGTGGTGCGTCACTATGATATTCATACATTAGTTCAGACTATTTTTTGTATATCTATCCCTTTTCAATGTACTGAATGTTGAAACGGTATTCAAAGAACTTATAGTTATGACTAATAACATGTGATAAATATTTCATCTTTGTTTTTACCGACCAATATACCTTATAAGAGTGTCTGTCTCTTTCTTACTCACACCATTACATATGTAATGATTGTTCCCATTTAACTGTACACAAATCTTTTCCACCGAGTGCATGAATAGAAGTATAACTTCAAAAACATGAATATAATTTCAATTGAAGATTTCGGAAGAACTAAACATGGGATAGAATCCATCTTTAGCTAAGTCTAAAGAGGATTTTACGATTTTAATTGTTTTTTTTTTGTAAATTTTCTGATTTTTTAAGATTTTTTCATACATTTCAAAATTTTGGTCTCATTCTTTAACATTCAACACGACGAAGATCTTCAGAACGTCCTATACGAAGCATAGCTTGTAATTCTTTATACACTTAAATGTTCATAAGTAATAATAAATCGTTCATGCGTTGAATTGTCATATTTGTGGAATATATCCAATAGAAGCATAGTTTCAAACCAACTGTAATTATATGAATAAAGCTAAAATATTTGATATAATTCAATTTACAAAACAGTATCAGCAATCTATATATAAATTGGTAATTAGTTTTTTGCTTTTTTGCTTATTTATTCCGATTAATAAAATAATTTTTATACTTGATTTGAACCCATCCAGTAAAATTTCTTGTCCAAGTAAAACTAGGTAGCTGATTTGTGACGTGTGGAGCATGGTTGTTTTTGTAGCATTTAAAATGGAAAATGCTGTTTTCCGACGGTTTGTTCTGTAAATATTATTCAATAAGGGAAGGAGGAAGGGTCTGTTTTATTTTTTTATTTAAAATTTCTATATTCTCTAATGTATTCAACAGAAAATAGTTCTTAACTTTTATTAGTTTCTAAATTAGCCTTACAATTCTTAGAATTTATATAAAAAAGATAAACCTTTAATCTAAACTTCTACGGATGTAATCTACATGATGAATGTATATTTTTTACCTAGAGTATATCTTTTTATAATAACTAATTATTAATTTTAATTTTTGGATTAATTCATTTATTGAATAGTTAATAATTTTTTAATATTTAATATTAGTGTTTTAACTTTTTGATTTAGAATAAATGACAGTAATTAATTCTCTTGCGTTAAGAGCAATGAATATTAGAAATATAACCAAAATGACGATGTTTTACCGTGCTCCATATATCATAATCACAAAAAGGCTCAACTTAGTTCTAATCTTAGAGATACTAACTGTTAAGTGTGTAGATATTAAAGTGTTTTAACAATATCTCCTTTAAACCAATCCTAAAATGAAAAAAAAAATAGTGACGTTGCAGTTAAATTATACTGATAATAAATTTTAAGAAAAGTTAAAAATTGTAACGTTACTGTCTGTTTTAACAATCAATTGATGTATTCCTCGTTCTCTTCTTACCGTAGGTCGCAATCTTTTCGACATTCTAGCGCTCATTCAAGCGCTTCCAACATGCATTCGACAACTGTCGGGAACAGCATTTCCGCGCATCCTCTGTTACCTCTTGCTGACAGCAATTTGAGCGGTATGTACTTTCCTTTTTTTAGATTTGCCTTTTATTTCCTTTTAACCTTATTTTGCAGCATAATTCAGAAATGTGTTTGGTATAGTTTTACAATTTTTATATTTTGGCATTTTTATCTTAATTCTTAATCGATTCAGTTCCTAGATAAAAAAGTGTGTGTGTCAGCTCCGACACGCGACTGGAGTTTACTCCTTAAGAACGATCACCATGGTATTTTTTGTGTTTTTTATAACTATTATGTAAATAATAGTGCCTGGAAAATATGCAACACTATTTACACTAATTTAACCACCTTAATAGAAAAACCAAGAGATGGCGCTAAAAATTTATTAAGTAGTTATTTTTGAAAATTTAATAGTAGTGAAGTCCAACAATTACGTACATAATTGACTAATCAAGTTTATTCGTATTGTATTTTTATTGTAAATATCACGGGATGTTTAAAATTTAATTGTATATTTTTTTTCATTTTCTAGAAAATTTTTGAATTTTAACATAAAATCGAAAAATTGCCTTATTTTCAAAAAATATTTATTAAAATATTGTAACGAAATTAAAGTCTGGGTTCGATTTATTTACAAATATATTAACTAAACACTAAACTAATAAATATACAAAACAAAATACAGTTAAGAATTATTTATCTGCAAAGCGCGTCGCGCGATTCATATAGGGCAGACGAAGATTCCAGCGAAGACTAGAAAGTGCCAGGTCACTCCCCTCTCTTCCCGCACCCAAGGTCCGTCGCTTCCTAGAGAAGTCTCGATGGATCTGGAAGATACGCGTGAGTGAGCTCTGTACCCCGTACTGGACCAGGGGCGCACTGGCTCACGCTGACCGTTTCGTTACAATATATTGATATGCTTATAATCCGTATTCCGTTCAAAATTAATACAGAATGTAATAAAAATTTTCAAAATGATTAAATTTTTTAAACTTTTTAATATTGTCAAAATTTTAAGAATTTTCATAAATTTTCATAATTTTAAAATTTTTGAAAAATTCAATAATTTTGAAAAATTTTCAAATTTTCAAATTTTTGAAAAATTCAAAAATTTTCAAATTTTTGAAAAACTCAAAAATTTTCAAATTTTGAAAATTTTGAAAAATTCAAAAAGTGATTTCTTTATGCGTTCAGTATAAGTTGTTTGAGGAAAGCATAGAAAGAGAGAAATGATATTCTGTTTTACTGCGCCTGCGTGTAACACTTTTCTCAACGTTACTGTAACACTTTTTTCATCGTAACATGTAACGCTTTCACACGATTTTACTACCCATTTTTTTTTCATACCAGGCGCCTTATATATCGTTTCTTAAGGAGTAAACTCCAATAAAACATTGATGGTTCGAAAACTAAATGCATGGAAGGGGAAAATACAGATTATGGAAATCAGATTTTTGTATAATTATGTTTTTAAATGTGGTTTCTTATTAAGATTTAATATCGTTAAACTTATTGAATTAGGTATTTAGTATAATATACAGTGAGGTCCAAAAGTAACAGATAAATTCATTTTCTCCGTCAATAAACGTGTAAAAGAAAAATCCTGAAACACGTCAATTTATAAATTTAAAATGGCACTTTATGACGCTAAAAAACCACCCCCCACTTCAAACCCCTTCCCAAGGGGTGAGAGCACCCTATTTTTTAATGGCATGGGGGTCATGTGATACCTCGTTTGAAAGAGCATTTAATTGCCTATTCAGCAATGTAAAAATTTTAAATTTCATTTTTTGATTTTCAAGAAAATTCGATTTACAATTTTGGAATGTGTTACTTAAAATGTATTGAAACGTGTCGTATTGATAATGTCGTTGCAATAAAATTTCCAATGCACGTCATAAACGTATAAAAGTAAACGTTGCCAAGTTGCTACAATATTCGAGGATATGAAGGAACATTTTATTAACACCTAATGTTTAATCTGAACTTTATTATAAATAATTAATTCATTAACCTACTAGTTGTACTCGGAACGTCGTTCGCGTGGCGTGTGATTGTTGTATAAAAATTTCTTACCCCACCCCATTTATGGAATAGGAGAGAAATTTTTATACACCAGATGTTAAGTTGAAAGAAGACAAATACGTCTTTGAAAACCGCATATGAATCGGATCAGTAGTTTTCATGTGATGCGCGCACAAACATATACATTTCTACAGTTTTATTATATGTATAGATTTGTATAATTTTAGATGCTTTCGAAAGAAGTTCTTTCAAAAAAAAAATACAATAAAAATAAACAACAAGTAATTACGGGTAAAATATCCTCCCGTTTAAAAATAACTTCACGGTCCCACCATTTTTGAATTGTTTTTTCAGTATGACTGATACAATTAGACCAGATTTGGGGGGTTATAGTCTTTAGTTCTTCCCTCCACATACTTAAACAATTTTAAATTGAGTTACCGTTCCTACCAATATGGCGGTTATAATAATTCTTGGCAATGTCCCATATCATTTCAATTGGGTTAAATGTACAATGATAAGGAGGTAACCGAATAACTGCATGGCCATATTGTTCTGCAAGCTGATCTATTTTATAAATTTTTGGCGGTTTATTTCTTAAAACTATGTTTAATAAATCTTGTTTGTACGCATTCTGATCAAACTGAATGTTGTGTGTCGTCAGCCAATCCTGAATTTCATGTTTTCTCCAGGAACTATTGGGCGTTTTAAAAAGTAACGTGCTGTGATAGGAAGCGTTGTCCATAACAATCATTGAAGGCTCAGTTAAATTCATAAGTAATTGATTCTCGAACCATTTAAAAAAAAAATTTTATTCATTTCCCCATGATAGTCGTTATTGTTGCTATTTGATGAAAACACCAGTTCTGCCCCATCAATGAAACCATTTTCGTTACCAGCATGAAGAATAATAAATCCATCAACTTTTGTAGTTTTTACGCTCCTTTTGTCGTTATTTTGCCAAGAGCGGTTTACACTGCCATTTTGAAAAATCCATGTTTCGTCCAGATAAACAAATTTATAGAGAGACAGATTTTTTGTACTTGTGTATAAATTTAAAAAACGAAATCTTTTACTGGCAACATGAGGAAGTTCCATGAGACCCCGCCTGGGATCATCTTTCTTCCATTTAAATCCTATATTGGTTAACACTGTATACAATGACCTTTTGCAGCCCGTAAACATTTCTCGTTGCGTTATAATTTCATGTAATTTAGCAAGAGTTACTTGTTGTTTCTTCTCATACATATAATAAATGACACCACGAATGTAGTCAGAATTGAAAATTTCGGTTACAGGTTTGGGATGTGGTCGCCTTTTTGGAGGAGAATTTAAAATACGGTTATTCTTTATTGCCTGGGAAATTGAGCTTACGGTGGAAATATTCAAATTCAACGCCGCTGCTACACGCTCTCTAACTGTGCATTTATTGGTAACATAGGGCCACCATTATCTCGTTCTTCTTCAAAATATCTTATAAGAGACCCCACTAATTCTTTTGCACGGCTATTTAAATGCTTAGGCATTTTAAAAATCAAAAAATATTTACTTATTAAACACAAAAATAAAAGTTTTGACAGTTTGACAGTTCAATTATACATTTTATAAAAATCAATATTGATGTGGCAACTGTTCCTTACGTATAGCAGTTAACCCACAGATATAGACAATATAGATCGGAAATGTTATTTTTATAAAATACGTACAATTGAAAGCGTAAAAGAGAGGTTTATGCGACTGCGCATTGAAACGTACAGAGCAGGATTTGTTAAAAATTTAAATCTTAACTTGAACTTATTAAATTTAATGTATAAAGCGTTTTTAGCACAGATTAATAACGCCAAATAACTAATTTACAATAAATAATAAAAATTTCAATTGACACAAATGAAAGATGACACTTCTGGCATACGCACAGAACGCTTCAAAACGATAAAAGAGCAAATGCGCATGAGCATAAACCTCTTAATTTCAATCGCATGGTGTGTGTATTTTTAGGATTTCGCCAAATGGTTATTTCCGATCTAGATTGTCTATATCTGTGAGTTAACCACTTGAATTTTGAAAAGAAACAAATATGACTAACAGCAATGATTTCTTTGTTCAGTTTTATAAACAAATTTCGTTATTGATGACGTGCAACGGAAATTTCGTTGCAACGACTATATACCAAGCATGCCTACTAGATTTTATTATTATGAGGAAATTTAAATGTAACTACCTATTACAGTATTAAATATTGAATTTTCTTGAAAATAAAAAAGTTAAATTCAATTTACAATGTTGAAATGTGTTACTTAAAATGTACCTGAAACGTGTCGTATTGATATACCAAGCATGCCCACTAGATTATTTTATTATTAGGAAATTTATCTGTTACTACCTCTTACAGTATTAAATATTGAATTTTCTTGAAAATAAAAAAAATTAAATCTAAAAATTTTTACATTTCTGAATAGGCAATTAAATGCTCTTTCAGACGAGGTATCACATGACCCCTCATGCCATTTAAAAAAATGGGGTGCTGTCACCTCTTGGAAAGGAGTTTGAAGTGGGGGGTGGTTTTTTAGCGTCATAAAGTGTCATTTTAAATTTAAAAATTGACGTGTTTCAGGATTTTTCTTTTACACGCTTATGAATTTATCCGTTACTTTTGGACCTCACTGTATAATCGCTTTGCTTTAAGGTAAACTAAAATTTGGCCAACTCTCACAATTTTCTGTTCCCTAACTTAACTAAGTCTACATAGACATTTAAATTAGTGGTGCTAAATTATAATTAAATTTCAACTCTTTTCTCAAAGATAATTTTTTAAATCGTTATAAATTTTGAAAAAACGACATGCCACGATGTCTAAAATAATTTCTGAAAAACCCTATAAATAATTTTTTATAATTCACGTTCACAAAGTTTCTATTTCGATACTAAAAACAGTATCGAAATAGATTCATTGTAACACTGTTTTTGGTAACTTTTTGTTTTGCACAATTGGTTGCACTGCACTAATTTTCAACGAAAGAGTTCAGGTAGTAAATCAAAAAGTATGTTGTAGTAAATTATTAACTACATTATCAGCGTTATTGCTAAATTCGGAATATTTTATACAAATTTGACAAACATTCTAATTTAAAATCATTAAAACTGACAAGTGTCAAAACTGTCAAGATTGCCAACATAAATAAATATTTCGAAAAACTCTCATTTTATTTTTTTTTATACTTTTAAAAGTTCATTATAAAAAATAGTATGTAACACTCGAGTTACAATGACGGTTTGTAGTACTCGTTCTTTGCGAAACTCACCGCTTCGCGGTTCGTTTCACAAACTGAACTCGTACTACGAAACCTCTGTCATTGTAACACTTGTATTACAATATACTATTTCGGTATAATTATGAAAAGAAATCGTTATACTCTGTCAATAAGTGGAGCTTATGAAGAATACAAGATTAAAAAACTTCGTTCAATGTACGTGTTTTACAAATTTTTTACCTATATTATTGTATAGTTTGATACAAATTTATAGTTTTATCAGTGTATCTTTAGAATTTAAGTTTTAATTACTTAAAATTTGTGTAAAATATCCTAATATTAAAAACATTGAATAATAAGGATGTCAATTAATATTTGTATGTAATATTCCTCACAAATAGGTATAGTTCTGTGGCCCACACTGAGTATCGGGAGATGAATGTCTGCAACTCTTACAGAATGTTTTCGAATATTTCTATTTGATCAATAGTATACTGTGTGGCAAGGGGTGAAACAAGACGATTTCTGACTAGGGTGAGAGTTGAATGCCCGAGCAAAGCGAGGGCTGTCTTCGCCCGGTCAGAAATCGTCTTTGTTTCATCCCGTGCCACACACTATATTTTTCATATCACATGCATTGAAACAGCGAGTTTTGATCTCTGTAGCCAGTTGAAGTAAGACTATTTCAGACAAATAGCGTAGTAATATCTTGACAACGATTTGACGACAGCTGTCAAACGATTACGATTTTATTTGTTTTTGTTTATTACAAATGCGATTCTGACAGACCTGAAATAAAGACATAAATAATAAATAAATGAATGTGCCAGGCAGAAATAACGTTGTTTCTCCCCTAGGGCAGAAAATTGTCTTGTTTCGATTGACAAAACAGGGATCAAAACAAACTGTTTCAATGCATGTGATATGAAAAAGCTATTCCAACTTTTGCATAATATCGAAAACGATTTTTGAAAGTGCTGAAAAGAAAGGAATAGTTTAGAAATGTTTGCCAATACTTTTAAACCAAAATTTATCGAAAAAATTCGACGAAAACGTAGTTGCACATCAGTACGTGATGATCAAGGAAAATCTTTGAAAAATTAGTTACTCGGAACGTTTGGGAAATGTCTACAAAAAAACATAGATGATTCTTTTGCATCCAAAAAGACCTAGAAGATGGTTTGGTTGCTCGTCTATAGAAATCTTTTAAACTGCAGCTTCCAAAGCCACAATTGCTATTTGGATCGTCAACCTTCGAAAGAAGACTGCGCAATAAGAAGAAGTTTCACACTTGCTTTTTTTTTGGATGAAAAAGAATCATCTATGATTTTTGCAGAAATTTCCCAAACGTTCCGAGATACCTTAATTTTCATTAGATTTTTCGTGAGCATTACGGATTGATGTGCTATTTACACATGCCTACAATAGTAGTTTACGTAACAAGTCCCGAAAATGGTCTTTTACTGGACGAGTAAAAGCACTTTTGGGACATATTACGTACAATATTTTTTTTAAAACCGGTCAGAATTTAGTAATTTCCAGTTTATTTTTGGGTCAAAAAATCTCAATTTGTCGGACCGGGCCAGAAAATAAAAATGAGTCCGGTAAAAGCTCTTATTTCATCCTGTCCAGTAAATACACTTTCCTATAATCAGTTTGGAGCTGGTAAGTAAATCTTTACGGTATCAGGTACTGTAATGTGTTGCATAGCAACGCTGCTCTGATTGCTTAAGAGAAGACAATTACTTTTAATTTTTGAGATTTAAAAATACTATAATGACTATAAAATAAAAATAAAATAATTAATTCCTTACTTTTACATCCATATTTAAAAAGAAGTCAATGTTATTCAATTTTATGTTAACAATTAAATCTTAATAATAAAAAAGTTATTTGACAGTAAAAGATGGCATTCAAGGTAACTAATCAAGTTACGAATTATTTTTAGTCAAGTTACGAACTACTGTTAAAATTTTTATGAATTTATTAATTTATAAAAACAGGATGAAATAAAATATAATACGATACATGGTGGTTAGGTGAGTACTCATTTTTATTTCCGGACTTGGCTCCTACGTCGCCTCGTCCGTAAACTAACTCGTACTGTAATAAGTCAGCTACCGACCTTGTAACGTATAATACTATTACCGGACTATCATGATAGTCCGGTAAAAGCTTTTACCGGACTCATTTTTATTTTCTGGCCTTGTCCGACAAAATGAGTCTTCCTGGCCTAAAAATAAACCGGAAAGTACTAATTTCTGGCCTTTTTAAAAAAAATTACCTTTTCACCGGATTTTGTTTTTTCTGATAAATTTTGTTTTAAAAGTTCTTGCAAGTTTTACTAATCACCACTCCAATTTATTGCAGAGTATATTCTGATTGTAAGCGTGCTCAATTTATAAAATAAATTTAAAGCCACGAATACATATCATGGATTGACAGATACCTATTACGTGGTTATAATGTTGCCTTGCTTTAAATAGAAACATTTAGTAGTAGCATTACCAAACACATCTCTTATACATTTGCATGTTATTTAAGCTAGTATGGCTTATGCTGCAAGCTTTTGTACCACAGAAACTGATTTATTTATTATTAGATTAAAAAAGCACCAATATTTCAGTAACTTAGAAAAAGCAATTTCTTGATGCATTGTTATAAGAATATGTTGATAAAACTACAAATAGCATTTTATTCATTGACTACTAACGCGTGATGTGATATCTTCAACTAACACAATTAATGAATTCGAATAATTCTAAACTTTTTTTTATAAATACGTAGTAATTTATTAAATATATTTTCTCATGTTCTTTTTCAAAACTTGTGACTCTCCGTGGAGATACATATTGTCGATATATTAAAATATATCCTAAACTCATTTAATGTAGAGTACGAGGTTTCACATAGATTTTTTTCATTTTTTTTATTCATTTTTTTTACTATTTTTTCAGTTCGTTTTAAGTTACAATCGATACTTCGAATTTATTCCTTAATTTAGACACTATATAATTTCCATTTTTTATAAAAAGTACCATTTTAATTTTACATCATTACTCATTTCTTTGAATATTATAAGATTTAATAAGTTTGCAAGTAACATTTTTTTCAGTTTTATTTTTTATTCAAGGGTAATACAAGCCCAGTCGCATATGAATTGGACCAAACAAATAATAAACACAATTTTATTTTTCTGAATTGAAATTTATTTTACTATTATAAATTCAACGGATACGACTAAGCTTATTTGATACCATGTGGTTTTGATAATTAATCAACAATATATAATATTTTTATCAATCGCAACAATTTTAAAATAAACAAAAAAGAAAAGTAATGTCTGGCGCAAATTAATTGGACCATCATAAAATCATAATGATAAATATTTATTTATCCAATAAAATCTCTTGTATAATTTTTTCTGGAAATTATTTTATCAAGTGGGCGTTGAAGAAATAATTTTTGACGTTAGTTATGTGATTCAATTTAGTTCTGTGATTTAGTTACTTGTCAAAATGGTTCGCGGAAAGTGTTTATCTGACGATTTACGAAATTCTATTGTTGCGGCCCATAATAAAGGACTTTCTGGACATAAAATTGCTCAAAATTTAAGTATTCCTCAAGGAACTGTAAGAAATATAATTTCAAATTTTAAAAAAACCGGAAATGTTGAAACAAAAGTTAAAACTGGCCGTGTTTCTAAGATTACCGAAAGAGATGATCGTGCTCTTCGGACACTTATTAAACAAGATCGCCGAGCTTCTTCTCGAGAATTGGCTGTAAAATGGGCACATGCAATTGGTAGACCAATTTCAAAAGACATTTGTTTGAGGAGAATGAAAAAAATGGAATATGGATTCTACAAAGTAAGTTTTTACAAGAAACCTTATCTCATCTTAAACATTCAAATTTATCATCTCACTTTAGGCAAAGGAAAAACCACTTCTCACAGAGAAACAAAAAAGAAACCGATTATTATCGGCCAAAGAGCACCGAAACTGGGTTCAACGTCAATGGGATTCAGTTATCTGGAGTGATGAATCTAAGTTTGAGGTCTGTGTTGGCGATACACGAAGTAGAGTTATTCGAATGCCAGGGGAAGAATATCACAAAGATTGCCTCAAAAGAAAGGTTAAGTTCCCGGCATCTGTGATGGTCTGGGGCTGTATGTCCTCACAAGGAGTTGGACATCTCCTTTTCACTGATGGTACTGTCAATGCTGCGAAGTATAAAAGTATTTTACAAGAAGAATTATTGCCTTCCATTAATGATATTCAACTGCCAGATGGAGGATTTATATTCCAACAAGATGGCGCAGCCTGCCATACAGCGAAATCCATAACATCATGGTTGCAGGAAATGAATATTCCTGTTTTAAAATGGCCTTCAAGCAGTCCTGATCTATCTCCTATCGAAACTCTTTGGCATCAGATGAAAAAAGCACTTCGAACTACACCAGTTCGCACAATTCCTGAATTAAAGGTTAAAGTTCAGAAATTTGGAATAACTTTCAACCAGATTACTGTCAAACATTAGTAGGCACTATGCCAAAGAGAATTGATGCCGTAATAAAACGTAAGGGTGACGTCACACAGTGGTAACGCTGCCTAATATTTGGTCCAATTAATTTGCGCCAGACATTTTTTTTCCTTTTTGTTTATTTTATAATTATTGTAGTTGATAAAAGTCTTATATATTGTTGATTAATTATCAAAACCACATAGTATCAAGTAAGTCTAATCGTATCCGTTGAATTTATAATAGTAAAATAAATTCTAATTCAGAAAAATAAAATTGTGTTTATTATTTGTTTTGGTCCAATTCATATGCGTCTGGGCTCGTATAACAAGACCTTGATTATAGTCGGCTATTTTTGTGGTATCTAGATTACGAGAATATTTTAGTATCAATTTGTTGAGACATAATTTGACATTAATAATCTGATTAAAGCCCGAGAGCTTTAGCTCGAGGGCTTTAATCTTTGATTATTAATGTCAAATTATGTCGAAACAAATTGTAAAATTTTCGAGAAATTTAGCAACAACAAAAATAGCAGAATATTAATCAAGGTCGTGTTATATTTAGGAAGATTATTTCCTGAGAAGACAAATTTTTGACATTTTTATTTGACGTGACTATTTCTCTAGTGCAACAGTCGCTGATATTGTTCTAGTGCAATAGTCGCTGATATTTGATTCTGATTGGTCCGATTTCAAAAAATTATGACATTCTATTGGTTAATTTGAATCGAAGGAAATAATCAATATTATTAACGCACTGAGAAAAACTTTTCAAAACTATAGTTGATTCAAATAGAAGTGTCATCAAGTAGTCTCTGGAAAATTCAAATTTGTAGTGGCAGCACCCACGTTTAGTGTAATTTGAATCGCAATATTAGCCAGCTTGTGATCAGATTGCTACATATGCTCAATATAACTTAAACATGTTGACACATCGCGATGACATATAATTCCCTAACTAAAGTTCTGTTTCCATTGAATCTAGTAATAAAGTTAAAGATGACCTCACACGTACCCAGCCCACTTGATGACACTTCTATCTGAATCGACTATACTTATTCATTTAATAACATTTTTCTTTCCAATTTTCAACTTTGTTGTATTTTTTTATTTATAATATGATTATGTCTCTATCGTGTGGACCTGAAATTCCCGCACAATAATCCATAAATCATTTTAATTGCGGCTTTTGTTTTCTAAAAACGTGGTAGTAAAATGCGATGTGAATTGAAAGTAAAAATTAAAAACGATACGAGACACATGTGACCTAAATTCATTAGCATATATCTAATTAGTTCAGAAGATATAACGCACAACATGTAGCGCCTAGTGAATTTTTATACATGATTTTCGACGTAAATTAAAATAAATAATAGTTTGTATAGTTGAAATTATAATAATTCTACAATCAAATTTCTATTTTTTGACATTAATGGTTTACTACACTTCTTGGTGTGTATATATGTGATTATATATGAATAAACCTTTTGCTTCGCGCTAGAAATATCTAAAAAATTTATTAGAAGAAGTTGTTTAGAACATTACCCAGGATGTCTGTATAAAAATTCAAATCTGATTTTGTTTAAATAACGAAAATATAGAGGTGCCTTAATCTTAAAAGCGATACACTGTATTGTATTTATAGCGAAATTTCTGTTTTATAATTGTAAAATTTCAAGTTTTTAGACATGTGGTTATTATTCTGATTATTCAAAATTCATTAAGAAATTGCTTAATATTAAGATTTGATTTTGGTTAAAATATTTGTTTTATTATTAAAGAAAGTTAGATAATTTTTGTGTGTATTTATATTAAATATGGAGAAAAAAATGTTTCGTTTTCACAGTGGAAGTGTCCAAACTATCGGCGTCACTGGGTTCGATGGACCCACATGTGCGGGAGCGGCCGGGTTCTCCGACGATGAAGTTAGCCTCTCGCCACCACGGCATAGCTACATCTTGGAGCTCGGTCCCCGACACCAGGCCTACCACTCTACCGCCCTCTCTGACGATGAACTCGCCGCCTTTGCCTCCTCTACAGAAGACGCAGTCGGCATCGTCTCCAGAGGACTCTGTGACCACGAGCCCCACGAGGCCCATTACTACCAGCTCGCCTCTCGCCGTCCGCGTAGCTGTCCACAGGGCAGATATAGGTATCATTCGCACCCACATTACTACCCAGATGCCCTCTAGTCATAACTTCGCTAACAATTATCCCTCGCAGACACAGTCGCAAAATGATCTCGGGCAGGATGTCGATACCGCGCCCGAGTATACATACCACTCTATTACTACCGCTCATCCTAAACGCCAAATATGGCGCCGTAGCGTTAGTTGCAAAGATTTGTATGACTTCAGTTTCGAAGAAACCGGTCAAGCTAAACGTAGAGCGCAGCCCCCGAAACCGCTCCAGAAAGCCGTTGCAAGTTTTGAAGAGCGCAAATTAGAATCCCCGGTCACCCGTTACGATGACCACCCTATTTATAGCGCTAGTTCGCGTGATAGCAGCTTAGAAATTCATCAAGATATAATGGTGCCTGATGAGAAGGTATACTCTAGTAGTTACCCTGGAACAACATCCTATTCACAAGAATCTGTCGAGGATCCCGGTAATTATGATCTTCGAGATTCACAGGATGATCTGTCCCACGATAGTTACGAACTAATAGAAAAATCAGATGATGATTACAGTACTTCGGGCGAATTTAAACATAAAAAACGCAAACCGTTTAATACTAGAAGTTGTAGCTTAGATTCCGGCAATTATTTACCGTCGGACAGCGAATCGGATCATGAAAAGAGACAAAAATGCAAAAGTAGCTCAGATGTACACCAAAACATTATCACAACTGAAGATCCTAGAGATTTTCCGCGAGAAATTATACCCCGAAAATCAGACGGAAATTACTACAAACATTTTAAACAACTAACTCGAAATTCAAGTGTTGAGTCTAAAACTTCTAAATCCAGCCGAGAAAGTCTTAAAAAATCACACCGGGAATGCAGTTTTGGTTCGCGTACATCCAGTCAAGAATCAAAATCTGATCATGAAATTAAAAAACCTCTTCGCAAAATTAAAAGCAACGAAAAAGTTGAAAATAGAAACGGATTTAATGATTCCAGAACTTCAAGCGTTGAATCAAAAAGCGAATATTTTGATGCTCCTTCTAGATTCATGGATAACGGTACTTTTCAACATGCTTACGATCGCAAAATTACTTTTGAAAGAAATTACGGTATACAAAAAATTCAAAACCAAGATAATATTGAAATAAATCGAAATTTTGCACATGTTCACTCTATAAGCCTGCAGAATGTCGAAACTGAGCAAAATATTAAAATCAATCGCCTTCTGTCAAATCTAGAACAAAATACAGTTCCTAGAGTTCAAAAAACTTCACACAATTACCGATATAATACCTTCAACACCGAACCTCATACATGGCATGATGATACACATACCCAACGTACTTGGTCTACACAACAAGCTAACAATCAAAGATCAACGGAATCTGAAAGTAATATATTTAGTTTTGATGAAGAGAAGATTCAGTCTCTTCAAGACAGTTTAGATTCTGATGTTTGTCCTCCAGAGCACTTTAGAGTAGTTCCTAACATCGAGAAGAAACCGGAAGAACGTAAGTCTTACCGAGATATATTTATGGAAATCGAACCAAGAATAGTACATGATCTACCAATGCATCAACCAATAGAGCGCACAAAATCTGACCCTAATTCTTTAGCTCGTCAAAGACTTAATTCTAATTCTAGAAGGTTGCTACTTATGCATCAAAAGTCGATAGATTTAACTCCAGCAGAGTCTAGTGACGAGGATTATTTATATAAACAAATTCCTAGTGCTCCACCAATCATGAAATACAGAGGTGCTCCATTCGAGATGCCTACTGCTGAATTTGGACATTTTGATGTGATAAAACGAGAAGGAGAAGGTTTAAAAACAAAGTTTGAAGTGCCAAAGAGTCAATTTGAAATTTTAGGTGCCAAAACTCAATCCGATTTAATAAATTTGCCTCCAAAGGACGAAGATCTTACATATATTCTACATAAAAGACATGTAATGAACGGTACTGCAAGAAAAGATGAAATAGAACCAAAGAAGATTCCTACAGACATTAAAGACGATAAACCGCCAGAATCTCAATTTTTATTTACTCAAAATATTGATCTATCAAAAATTGATCCAGTTACTTTGGAGGTTGATAAGAGTATAGTACCAGTACAACATTTATCAAGTCCAAAACGAGATATTACTCACATAGATCCAGTACTTCTAGAAGCTCTCAACTCTAAATTAAGCCAGATTGAAAGTGACTCACCTACAAGTTCTAAAACTGAAAGTCTGCATCCACAAAAAAAATCACAGGTAACTCAAATTGAGAAACTACCACCTACCAAACGAGAGATTAAACCTGAAGAAAAGACTGAAATTAAAAAAGAACCGGAGAAGAAGCCAAATAAAATTAAAACGGATATCAAACCAAAAAGAATTATAAAACCTAGGATGCAACCAGGCAAGAAAGGTGGTAAAACTAATAAAACTAAAGTGCGCATTACTTCGTTCAGTTCAGATGATGAATCTTTAGATTCTGATGATGTTTTTGGAAGTGCTGAAGCCACACCTACAAGGGTCGAATTTTCTCCACCACAGATGCGAAAAGAAATGGAATCGATATTAAAGTTTGAATCCGAAAGAAAATATTTACAATATACAATGTCTTCTACTGAAGTAGAAGGTTCTCCACCAACTTCTCGAAAGAAGAAAGATAAGAATGAAAATGGTCTTGAAGCAATTCCAACAGAACTTAGAAGAATTTCTGAGAGATCCATATCTATTCCTAGTTCTGAAGATGATTTTAATATACATACTACTGATTTACAACCAGTTTTTAATGATCCATTACCCGAACCTTTAGTAACAGTAGATGAAAATGAGGGTGAAAAGTCCTTGGATGAAACTCTTAAAGAGGATTATTCGACTGATAAAGAATTAACAACAATTGATGACAATATCGTACGCGAAAGGGAAAAACAGTTACTACAAGCTGAGATCGAAAACGATATAAAAAACCTGCGAGTGCCTTCAAAAACAAGAATAACTGAAATCCCTTCCCCTAGCTTAAGAAAACAAGGTCATAGTCCACTATTATTTGCACATGCTAGACTAAACCTGTCTGAAGGTTCAGCATTTTCACTTTTACAAAAACAGCAAGCTATAGATTCACCTATAGCAGGCAGAAGAGCAAAAAGTTTAGATGCTCCCGTTATAGCTGTTAGTAGATTACCACCATTGAATGCCTTCTCAAGTAAAGATGATACAGTAGCTGAAGAAGATCAACAAATGACAGACAAAGAGAGTGGCGTTGAGAATTATTTGGTAAGTGATAAATCCACTGAAGAAAAGTCTGACACTGATGATGGTAGACCTGTTAAACATATGTTAACTTTACAGAATACAAGTTTAAAAGATGAAGCACCTAATAAACCATTACCAGATCCACCTAGAATTTCAAAACCGCTTCCTAAGGTACCAATAAAAGGAATGAAAATTGATCTTTCTAAAAAAGATACTTCTAAAGATGTGTCTAGTAACGGTAAAGAATTTGATCAAATAGTACCTGATGTAAGCGGCAGAAATAAAAAATCTACCAAAACTACTCTTCACACAAAACACACTCAAAAACCACCCAAAACAAAACTCCCACCAAAATCTAAAGAAAAAGAAAAATCTATTACTAAACCAGTTGCTAAACCTCCTATTAAAACTAAGATTGTTACCAACAAAGAGACTGAAGCAACACCTAAAACTAATAGACCTATAACTCAAAAAGCATCATCCTTAGAAGGTGTTACAAAAGAAGAAAAATTAAAACTGTCGCCTCAAAAAGGTCTATCCACACAAAAATCATTAGGTTTACCAGAAGTTAAAAGAACAAAGAGTCAAGAAATTGATAGCAATAACAAGGCTGCACCCACAAAGGAAAAAGCCAGATCGTTTGAGAAATTAGAACTTAAACGAGTCAGTAGTAAAGAAAGAACAAAATCACAAGAAGACTCTGAACCTGATGTAGCTAAACGAATAGAAAAACAACAAATGTTATATGAAATCGCAATACAACAAACTAAAACTTTAAAAAGTCCTGTCAAAGATGTTTTACCTGTATTTCCACAAGTAGAAGAAATGGTTAGAGAACGCCACGGTAAATTGGAAATCAGTATAAATACCATTGAACCGAATGTTAGCCTTGAAGAAGCCATAATCATTACAAAGTCCCCGAAAAAGTTAGACAAAAAAATGGGAGAGAAATTAACCAAAAGTTTAGATCTAAACATACCTGATGATGCAAATAAAAATGTTTCACGTTTAGGTAAAAGTTTAGATTTGGAAAATCAGAACCAGGATGATGATCAATCAGGGAATGAGTTCGATTTTAAACCTGAAACTATAAGAAATATTCAAGCTAAAGATATGGAAGATTCACCCGAAGGTGATGCAGTTCAAGAAACAATAAAAGCGGATGTTCATCATATACCACTTGAAACTGATGGACATGATAAAATAACCCTAAAAGGTACAACATTAGATGTGTGGTTAACAGTGGAAGAACAAGATAAAAAACTTCAGAATATTGAAGTAATACAAAAATCAGATGATTTTTTTGAGCAGCGTACCTCCCCAAAACCTCCAGATTTGGGTAAAGTAGACACAAAGAGTTCGTCTGATTCACAGAGCTTAGAAAAAATTAGTTTGGGTGAATCATTAGATATTAAATACATAGATGAATCCACTGGTGATTCGTCTTACAAATCAGATAAAGATGCACAACTAATTGCGGAAATGCAAAAAGCTTCAAACACGGTGAGTAAATTCTTAAGGAAAAGAATAGAGAAGAAAAGAAGAGACGAATTAGCTGCGGAAAGTAATGTTCGTATTACTAGTGAAGAAGAATCATTAACTGAGGTTAGTGAGTTAAAAGGAGAAATTCTAGACAGAAATCTTCTTTTAGTGTCCGATGAACAAAAAGAAGCTTTACATCGTTTAAGCGTCGAAAGATCTCGTTCTGAAGATACTGGTTCTTGGATAACAGTAGAATGTGAGGAGTATGTTGGTAATGAAGAATCTTTGGACTATGATCAATCACCAGACCGCCATGTTGACGTAGAACAGGAATTAAAAACTGAAGAAAATATTAATTTATTGTCAGCTACGTCTAAGCATAGTAAATTAAACATGCTAAAGAGAAGCTCTGATCAATCGAGGTCTAGTGATACAGGATCTTGGACTAGTGGCGAAAAAGATTTATCTCCTGGAAAAGAGGTTAGAGAAACTGATGAATCCAGTACTAGTTGCGCTATAGGTCGCGCAATCGGCTTAAGTCAGCATATTGAAAGATTTACTACCAAAGATTTACTTGAAAAGGGTTCACCTGAATCCGAAGGACCTAAAAGTCCTAGAAGTCCAAGAAGCCCAAGAATATGTGTCTTAGGACGAGCTTTTACTATAGATGAAGGATCTTCTTCTCTAAAATTAGATGACTCAAGTTCAGATGAGGCTAACGATATTCCTAAAGATCTAACACCTATACAAGAGTCACAAAAAGAAGAATTAGATATTCCTTCCACCTATAAAAAGTCACCATATCCATTTGAGGAAAAATGGTCAAACGATTCTGAATTAGCTCAAAGACTGCATAAAAAATTATCTAAAAAATTATCATCGGCAGATAAAAGTAGTTTGTCGTCAGTAGACGACTCTGCTTCAGATAGAAGATCTAGATTAGATAAACCTACTGAAAGACTTTCTACTGAATCACGCAACTCATTAGATACTGAATCAAGCTCTGGGAGCATAGGGGCTGTTTGCAGAATTAAAAACAATGATATTCCTAAAGGACTAAGCTCCACGTGGAAAGCTTTTCCCTTAGATAGTTCAGGATCAGAAAGTTTCGAAGACAATTTATTACCTCCAGATCATGAGTATTTTATGTGCAAAGATAATGGTGGGGATTATTCTGCAATGTCTGATATTTATTATAAACAAGACTCCGATGCTACACCTACAAGAGATGATACTGATCTTCCTGAAGATTTGGCAAACTTTCCAGCAAATTTTGCGTATCCATTATCTTCAATGGTAGGTTTAAGTGGATCTGATATTTTGGGTGGTTATACTGGTGGAGGTTATATATCTAGAACCCTCTCTAGGATATCAGAGAGAAGTACAAATTCAGAAAAATCTAGTATAGACGACGATTCAACTAAAGCTAGTACACAAAGTGATAGTTTAAATGATGAATCTATAGCTTCTAGTAATCCTCAAGTTAGTATTAGTTCAGAGTCTCCTAGTCACGCTCGATTATCTGAAAATGAAAAGAAAACTCCGACTAATCACGAACCTAAAGAGGAAGACGATAAACTTAGTGATCTAAGTAAACCTAGTGATAAGCAAGAGCCTTTACCGCATTTAGCAAGCCTCCTTCAGAGGCAGATTTCAGATGACAGAAGAACTTCAGCTGAAATGGCCGAGTTGTCAATGGATGATATTGAGATTATAACTTCTGAACGAGGTTTAAGATTAAGACGACAAGGTTCAGATGATACTATTATAGATGAAGAAAGTTTTGAACCGGAAGCTAAAGATGAGAGGATCCGATCTAGCAGTCAGGAAAGTGAAGACTGGCCTTTACCAGAAATTCCTCAACAAGGTCAGAAATTGTTAGCCATGCATGAGTTTCCAAGCAGCGATACATCTCAGTTAACCACACAAGTATTCAAACCTCCTGTCAATACAATACCTAAAACATTTGGTCTTAAAGGTTCGTTAAGGAGTCAGGATTCAGAGCAGTGGCCGAGTCCACCGTCAAGTGTAGTTGAACCACTTATTACAGGAAATGTTGAAACTTACTATATAACTCCTCCCCAAGAAGCATGTAAAGTTGTTGTGGATTCCAACACAGTTAGTACTTACGATAACGACTCGAATTCTGATAATGAAAATAAAACATGTGATGTGGATACTGATAAAACTCATACTTATGAAAACGTTGCTTGTGAGACTATTAGTGAGAGCATATCGGAAAGTTTAAGTGTAGGACCGAGTGGAATAAAAATAATTCTAGAAAAAAAATCTCAAGGGTCCAATTCCGATGAAGACAATTTTTCTACTTTAAATGATGATGTTTTCGTAGATGCTGTAGATACTAGTAGACTGGAATTGAGACCTCCTACTGCTATGCGTAAAAGTACTGCTTCTGACGATTCATCACACTCTCATAAAAGCGATAGGAAGAATTCTAGAGGTTCTAGGGGTTCGCATGAGTCTTATTCTGAGGAGGATTGTACTAGTTCAATGGGAACTAATTTAGAAGATGGTACTGTAAGATTTGCTTTAAAACCGACCAAATGCACACATAGTTCTCATTCAGAAGACACTTCAATCGCCTTAAGTCTGTCTGAATGGTCTAACAGTACAAATACTGTTAAATTTCAAAACCTATCTAGTAATAGTGGTACGAAGAGTAGTTCGGGTTTAAAAAGTGATGAAAATTCTTTAACAGATATTGCGCATTCAATATCTGAATGGTCCACTAGTAATACTAGCAGTACTTTAAAAGCTCAACAGCAACAGTTTCAAAAATTATCTTCTACATCGACAGGTGATAGTACTTTAACAGAACGTATATCTAATATTCCTGAATGGTCAGCTTCTGAAAGTAAACCTTTCTTTTCTTCAGTCATACCTGAACGCACACCTACTAGGTTAGGTTCAAGTATTGATATAGATGAATTTTCATTGAATGATCCAAAAGCAGTACCAAGTCCTAAAAACATACCTTCCGAAGATTTTGCTCTATTGTCGACTCTTCCAAATCGTAACGAATTAAAATATTCCAAATCAACGGAACGACCAATCGTGATACCTTCGAATTTATCTGATACTGATAGATCTAGTAGTAGTGTTGAGCAACGAACAGTTCACACACAACGGTACGATCAAGATAAGCAGAAATATATGCAAAAACATATACCTTCAAATAAATGTACTGAAAGACCTATTAAGGTACCTCTAAAGTTATCTAAATGTTCTCCATACTATTCAAGTAGTCTTAGCTCGGAATCGACGCCTCTAGCAAGTACTAGTCCTGTTCCACCATATAAAACAGCAACTGTACCACTTACAAGAACTCACAGAAAACCTCTAGCTAAAACATTGACTCAAGCTAAGAGTCCACCAAGTGAAAATGATTCAACCAGCAGTGTTGAGTCGCCTAAAAGTAAATCAGATAGGGATAGAAGAGGTTATAGAAGAAAACGCCAGCTACAAAATCAGCGTAGAGCTAGGTTAGAAAAAGAGCAACAAAATGTCGATGAGTATTATTTCGTTGAACACGATCAAGGACTTACAGAATATAGTGAATACATCAGGAACAGAAATATGGAAGAAATGGCTTCAAATTTTCAATATGAAAGTGTTTTAACTGAAGACATTCATTATGCAGAAACTTTAGAAGAGGGTTACTATCCGGATGATTCCCAATCTGGTTCAGATATAATGAGAATGGAAAGAGACGACGAAGAAAGATTCGAGATAGTTGAAGTCTTTGATGTCACTTCTATACCCCCTCCATTGCTAGAAGACGATTTCGAAAATGATTTGACAGAGCAAATTTGATTTTAATGTTGATGTTTTATAGCGGCATTTTGTTAGCTATGTTTATGTTTTGATACTTTCTTTAATGTTGTTGACAACCTATTTCATGTTGATTTTAATATACCAAATGATGATTACGTTTGGAGTATTTCACGTTTGTTGAAACCCTCAGTAAAGAGTGGCAGATTTTCAAAAATAACAAGTGTTATTAAATATTTTTAACCGTTTAAAAATATGTTATAGACCGAGTGACTTTACTGCAAGTGGATTTAATTTTAATATAGCAAAAATTGGTAAATGTGACTAATGTATCGATGACATAAGCTTGTGATGCTATATGTTATTTTGTACCAAAAAATATTTAGATTTATCCAAATTAAGGTAGGAAAGGCTTGTAAAGGTACAATTATATCGCAAAACTATTCAAAATCTACTTACAGTTATAGTCCTTTTGAATTAATACAATATTATTTGTGATATTCGATGCCAAAGATTATTTATTAAGACCGTACTATTTGTGATACGGTACTGAAGTGACATAAAAAATGTATGTAAGGTAGACTTTTAGTAAAGGAATCAAATTCGATGTTTTCTCCGTAATAAATAGTTTTTACTACCTTATAAATGTTTTTTTTAGATGTTTTAATGAACCCAGTGATAGATTAGTATGTAGTTGATATTCTCCCCTTTGACTGATATAAAAGACAGTATTTTAATGTGAGAAAATAAAATAAGAAAAGCATTTCTTATTGTGACGATACTAGCTCAAAAGTAATTATAAGTAAGGAAATTTATTTTTATCTTGTTACACAATTACATGAATCAGTTTAATAAACATAACGTTTTATTTGTAAAATTATTCTTACTGTTTGCACTAAATTATAGTATATTAAGTATCAAGAACGGTAAGGACATTTTAACGATCGAAGACAATTGTCTGAGATCGGTAGTCCTTAACATTCGTGATGCTTATAACGTTTTTTGCACGATAGAAATATTTTTCCGCATTAGACATGCGACAGAGCACTTTTGGCATTTTAATAACGTTAAAATGTCAAAAGTGCTTTGTATACATCACATATGCAATTATTTACTTACCGTTCTGTTTCAGTAAACAAACAAACTATACGAAACATACCACAACTATTAGCCTAAACATTTCATTAAATCCATAGATGAGTAAACTCATAGACATATAATACTTAAAGTGAGCACTGAGATCATAACTCGTTCCTGGAGAGCAAATGAGAAAAAAAGATTCCCTGCATCTTTTTCTAATGACGGCAGTTTAACTATCACGTGACGAAACAATCCCCAAAAGCGTGAGTGGTCGCAATTTAAATATAACTTAATATGTGCTAGCTACGAGTTACTGATTTTGATTTTGACACCCCGAGTATTCGGGGTTCGATTCTTCTAGTGATTTTTTTGTTATTATATGAACTTATATAGTTACATAGGTATACCATTAATTGCTTGTTAGATTTTTTAAGATAAAAGATTTATGTACATACTTATTTCATAATAAGTATCTAATTTTAAAAATTATATTAGTTTTATTAAAATAAATAAAAAAAACTAGTGTGCCAGTCAGTGGGACTGCCGGCAGAAGTTATACTTCAATGCACGCGCATTGATTCATAAATTTGTATGCGAATGATTTAGCAAACTCATTATATGATATTCGTGGTAAGCGACCCCAAAAACCTCCTAGTACCGTGTGCACACTCTTTTTGTATCGAATTTGCATAAAATTCCTGGAGACGAGGTCCGTCTTATGCAGCAGGTGTTTCGAAGACCATCGCCATTATTATAATCGTATTTAGCGACACAAAAAACCACCGAATACCAAGTGTGCACTGATTTCGTACAGAATTTACATAAAACATTTTCAGCAATACTTACCAAATTGTAAGTTTTCTCTCTATTGTCTGTTCGGAATGTACTTTTCGAATGCAGAAATGCAATTTCCATTTTTACATTATAAAATATAGCGACAAATTTCCTGATACTTTAACGAATCCAATGTAAAAAAACGCATTCCGATCCATCTTACGTTACAAAATTCGTAGGTTTTGGTGCTTTATTTCCTCGACTATTCGTAAAAACTCTGTTTATGTAGCCAACAACCTCAAAACCATAGTGCAGGATATACTGCAACCATGTGACGGTATTTTAGACTACAATACAATACTCATTACTGAATATTATTATTAATACTATTAATATAAAATACTAAACTTAATATGTTAACTTACGTGACAGAATTATAAAATAATCTGTCAAATAATCATGTGGTCCGTCACTATGATATTCATACATTAGTTCAGACTGTTTTTTGTATATCTATCCCTTTTCAATGTACTGAATCTTGAAACGGTATTCAAAGGACTTATAGTTAAGACTAATAACATGTGATAAATATTTCATCTTTGTTTTTACCAACCAATATACCTTATAAGTGTGTCTGTCTCTCTCTTACTCACACGATTACATATGTAATGATTTTTACCATTTAACTGTACACAAATCTCTTCCACGTGCATGAATAGAAGTATAACTTCAATAATTACTAGAAGTTATCTCGTCGCTATCACTTGACTTTTTTTAATTATAATTTACGACCTACTTGTGTGTGGAGATTGGTTGGTCACGTGGTAGAAAACTCCGCCCATTAGATACAGATGAAGGTACTGCTCTCACCTATTTTCTCTTTCGCTCATTTCGCAGATTGAACATTAATTGATTATGAACAATTATCTATATATTATTCCCAACGATTTAATTGCAGTTGTTTACTATATGTGTTACAACAATATCAATGGAAGAAAATAACTTAAATCTTTTAAAAACACTTCGGCAACTGCCAGTTGTCTAGTAACTAGAGGTATACTTCAATGCTCTGAGTGCAAGATGAGTAACGACAGGGAGAGAAAATAAAATTAAATGCTATACCTTGTTACGTTTGTGCTAACTGCCGACCTACTAGTAGAGAGGAACAAGAGAAATAGTATTTACTTCATTTTTTTTTCGCTGTTACTAATATCGTGTTCAGTGGATTGAAGGCTGCCTGTGGTTAGTAAATGCTCAAAGGTTGCCTCTAGTTCGAAATACTCGAAGGCTGTGACAAATGCACGTGATGGCATCGCCAATGGCACAATAAGGAACTTCAGTTATTGTGCTAGTAGAATGTCTGTTTTATTATACAAGTGAATTAATGAACGCTTTTTATTTATCGTTTGTAGTAACTTAATATACGCTTGAAGGTTAAATAAATATTTTAGTAATGTTTGTAAAAAACAATTATTAAACTGATTCATTCTAATATTTTAAAAATAATGTCAATGTAATTTGCACTTATTTTTAATGAAATACTTAGCACGGTTATAATGTTTATTTTTATTAAATACTCCCACCAGATACAGAATTTTTGTATCGTTTGATGAAATTTTTAATCTTCATTATTAGAACCATACAACTGGTGCCAAATAATGAAAAAATTGCGTTTTGCGATTGGTCTGTACTAATATATAGCAAATATTCGTCAAATCTTTCAAATATTACAAATGCGAGTAGATAAAATTTAAAGTCGATTTGTTTGCAGTTGGCAGCACAGTGAATTCTAAAGAATATTCTAAATATCGTATTACGACTACTTATCCCTTACCTAAGAAGATTAAAATATGATGATTAAAAGAAATTTCTTAATACCGATATAAATAAGTACGTGCGCTACTGATTTAGGGCCTGGTTTACAACATTTTACGATTTAATGATTTTTCTTAGCTGCCAACTCCACACAAATGGACTTTAGTAATGATTTAAAATTTTTTTGTTTTTACAATTTTGTCTATAGAGCTTCTCAAATAAAGTAATTTGAAACCTTTAGAACAAAAAAACAGTTTTGCATTAAAGTACTAATTGCAAAGACATCAAAGACGTTACATTTTTAAAAAGATTTGACGAATAATTACAAATAAAAACATTTCTAACAATTTTACTAACACAATTCTGTCTTCTCAATGCTAATACATACTACTAAAAAATGCACATCTAAAAAATAAATTTAACGATTTTTTTAGAATTGTCTTAAAAACTATTTGAAGTGTGCATTTTTTAAAAATAAAATCGCTTTAATATATAAAGTAAGCCCGAAGACTGATGAAAACAAACTTGTAAATAAAATGTATTAAAAACTATAAAAAAAATCAAAAATGAAATAAGGTAATATTATTGTTCAAATTACTAAAGGATTTACACGTAAAAGAATTAGGATTGAAAATATTATTGTAATGTATATTTTAACCTTAATTTTTCTTATTTTTTTAATTGACCATATATTTTCACAACGGTGAAACAAATATAAATAATATTTCTTCTTCATAGGGAAAGTTATGTTATTTCAACTTTCTTAGGTTTAAATATTTATAATGTACTTATAAAAAGTTATATTCTAATGCATTATGGTCAATTAAAACCTAAAACGGTCTAAAAGTTACGAGTCAAATGTTTTCTTACCACCTCGTAGTACAAAACTAATTTGAATGTATATATTTTTTAAAAATTTTAAAACAACAAATTATTTTGCTCTTCCATTATAAATGTGATTGTTTAAAATTTAATTGTAGGCCTAATTGACTGCAGGTTTGAATGCAGAGGCGTAGCCACCAAGGGGACAAGTAAACTCATGTAAACACTTTCCATTCCAAAATAATGTTATGTAATGTCCAAGTCACTAATTCGTGGTCAATGATGGAATACATTTTTGAACCCATATATTTATTGTGGAACGCCTCTGCACAAGTAATTGAATAATAATAATATGAATAATGCTGATTTCATAGAATAACATTATTTATTAATAGTAGTCAATATGGAGGGTTTTCCTATTTTGTATTTTTTGTTCATTTCGAAATTTTAAGAAAAGAAATTGTTGATCTTATATATAGGGATAGATTAGTTTAAAAATTATACTTTTTAAACCGTTCTGAAAAATCGGATATTTTCTTTACAACAGTTTATGGTGTTTCAGATTTTAATATTTATCACATTAATTTTATTTTTACCTTCGAATAGAAATAAACTGCTCGAAAAATAAATAGTATAGTAATATAGTTTTCAATAAAATTGGTTGAGAGTTAATGGCATATACCCTATTTCAAAAGAGTGTAGAGTAATAAATCACTCATAAAATTTGGCTGAATTTCGGTGTCGTCCATGGGCGTAGGCAAATCTTAGGATTATTAAACTTAATAATTAAAGTAAATTAAAAATTATAGACAGGTAATAATAAAAGGCCATTTTGGGAAGTAATTTGGTCTGAAATTTAAGTACCTACATGTATTTAAGAAAAATTTCTTAAAAAAAACATTAAGTTTAGCGGTTTTTGTAAACTTTTTTAATCTGCAATTTGGATTCATTTATTTAAACATGATTTCTCAAAAAAAGGTTAACACTTAGTTCCAGAGGTATCATGTCATTATAATAATCCCTTTTTGACCCTAAGAAAAGGAATTAAAATTTCGTATATATTTTATTGTTACATTTTATACTTTTTTTATAACACTGTTCTGCTATATTTAATTTTTATTTCCTTTAATATAATTTTTATAAATGCATATTCTATTGTCAATTACCCCACTAGCGCGCCTCTGGCGCAGTGTTTATCGGTCGATAACAATGGGCTAATCCCATAAAATAGGGTGACCTACCTGCTTCTTATGAAATGAGAGAATTTTGCAATGCAGACTAGGGAAGGGACAGAATTTATTGACGGATCACCCTGTAGCCCTTTTGAATACCTAATAAGATTTTATTACTCTACACTCTTTTGAAATAGGGTATAGATTAAACTACTCAAGTCCTCCTTATTGTGATGGGCAATAAACAAGCAGGTAACAGATTATCGATAAGGGCTGGACTAAAAATTATATATTTAGTGTAGTTACTATTATGTTATTTAAAAAGGATTGCGGTTCTAAAAAAAACAAGACTTTAATGATATGTCGTATGTTATGTTTATTTTCAACGTGTAAAATTTCGAAATTTGGGTTGAAGGAATGGTTTTCTTCTAATAAATGTTTTGCATAGTTTGAGTCACTTTAACATTTATCGAAACTACGTTTATGTTCGGAAATGTAGGTTTTGAAATTTCTATAAGTTTTACCTACGTATGTTTTAGGGCAATCACTACAGTTAAGTTTGTTCAGATTTTTGTGACTTATTAATTTTGGATTTGTTGTTTTTAATGTAAGTGCTTAGATTATTATTCGTTTTAAAAGACACTGTTAAGTTATAAACTTATACTTATATAACTTAACAGTGTCTTTTGTGTTTTTATTTAACTTAGTTATGGATATCCATCAAGTAACAGCCAATTCAATAAAAAAATAAGTATTTTTATTAAAAATGAAAAGTTGATTATGATTTATTTAAGGCCGCAGTCCCATTTAGTCGAGTGCAATCGTCAGCAACCATCTACAAACGTGCGAAATCGGTTAAAATTTTGTAGAGTAGTCTCACTGAATCAAGCGCCTTTAAGTTGTTTTCTGTAGTAATCTTTTCGATAGTTCCATTATATTGACATACTAGCTGTTCCGGCGGACTTTGTACCGCATAACACTGCCGTGTCTTTTTTTCCATTTTTCATTTTTTCAAATTTTTACCATTTTGCTTTTTTTGTTTTCATTGATTTTTTTTATATTAGATATTTTATATAAGATATCCACTGCACCACCGTACTTAATTTAGTAAGAAATTCTCGTTTAAATATATGAGATAATAACTGCGCTACCTTACGGTGGCGTCCTAGTTATTTTAAAATTGTAATATCTCCTAAGATGTTCATTGAAATTAAGTGATATCAGTTCACAATTAAATACTCTTAATCAACGACAGATTTATTTGCATAAAGATTAATATTATTACGTTGATACAACTCTTAACAAATAATGCATTAATTTCGACCAAATTTGATTACCATAAAGACGGTTCTAGTGAGTTAATCTTAAAAGATAGACATATACTATCGCGGACATTTTTTTAGATCATTTCAAGAGGAATAATTCTTTCATACATATATTTTTGGTATCTTGAACCGTTTTCGCAGCGCACGCAATGGAAGCCCTCAAGGATCAATAATTTCCCCCGTTTTTTCACATTTTCCATTACTTCTTTGCTCCTAATAGTTGCATCGTGATGTTATATAGCCTAAAGCCTTCCTCGATAAATGGTCTATTCAACACAAAAAGAATTTTTCAATTCGAACCAGTAATTCCTGAGATTAGCGCGTTCAAACAAACAAACAAACTCTTCAGCTTTATAATATTAGTACAGATTATCAGTTAAATAAGTATTTAAGTATGTCTTCTTCTAGAAGTGACAATGATATTCTATTGTTTTAATAATTAAATAAAAAAATAAAAAAAGCGACAGATACGGCTCGAATCATAAATTTCTGGGTGTTGTTGAATCATTAATATTACTAATTCAATCTCTTCCGTAGTCCACATTGCTAATGCTAATTTTTTCAAAATATTTATGAAATATGTCAAGATGACAAGCTGATTCCTGTCTCCATGCGCATGCGCGAACCGTCGATCACAATCGAGCATCGACTAAAATTTAGGACAGGTTCTAAAATCAAACCGTTCAATTTTGCTCGATGTCAGACGTTGCCGCACGATTAAATGCAGTGGGACCAACACCATATTGATACGTTAGTTCTAAATTTACTCGTTCGCACACGATTGGTCAATGTGACTGCAGCCTAAGATTATTTATTGTTAATAATATATTCGCCTTATAGGAATTTGACTTATTATATTTTCGAAATTTTAACCCTAATCTTACTTTTTGTTCATTACTAGATTATAAATTTCTCCAAATTAATACTAAATTAACCAAGAATTAATAGACATAAACTTTCACAGTCCGACCCTTTAAGTAATATTATCATAGATAAGTGTGTTTAAGGTTGAAACGGCTGTATATACCTGTTTGTTTATTGCCCATCACAATACGGTGGACTATCTCTACCATTAACTCTCAACCAATTTTGTTGAAAAATACTATACTATACTATACTTGAATTTCAACCTCAACTGAAATAATGGTTATTTTATTATTCAAAAAAGTTCAATTTCAGAGCTGGTTTAAAACCCCAGGAAAACTTTGTCTAACGTTTTGTTAACTTATGCCATGAGCATGTAAAAAATATTTGTTTGTTTCGGAAAAACTCGACGACACAACAGCTCCGTAGTTTTTTCCGATATTTGTGCTGTGTACAATCATTTTTTGATTAATCGAACTTATAAACACTTTTTATTATTACTATCTAGATTCATTCTATTTCACTTCTGTAACGGTCATTATTTCAAAAAATAAACCATACGATCGTCAAAATTAGTTTTTATTTAGTTGTTGTTTTTTAATATTTATCGTATCCTTATTAAATAACAAATGCTTACCGAGGATAAAGGTGAGCTTTATTGGTGTATTTAAATTATTTTTTACTTTTTACTGTATGTTTTTATTACCTTATTTCTGATTTAAATTATGTTTATGCATGCTTATTGTATTATTATTTTTTAAACAAATTATTAATAGCTTATTATCTTTATTTCATTTTTTTTGTCTATAGATGACTCGAAGAAAGAAATTCTCGATCGAACCAAAGTTGACGAAACCAAATTATCAGACAACAACAACTTTTATACATCCACACCCCTAAAAACAGCTAACGGAAACCTTTCAGAAATATCACTGACAGCTTCAAATGGCAACTATAGTACTACAAATACTCTTAATGGTGACGATAGTCCATCAAAAGTATTAGCAAAAGAACAGCTTATGAATAGTATAAATGCTAATACTATAGTTAATGGAAATATTACCAATACTACTACTATTATAGCTGATATTGAAGGAGAGACTAAAAGGAAACCAAGGCATTATGTTGATAAAACTTACTATATTGCTAAGGAAATTTTAATGACTGAGTTAACTTACAAAAAAGATTTAGATGTTATTAATGTGGTACGTGAAGCAACTTTCATTGATAATTATTATTAAATCAAAATATTCTTTTCAGTGGTTTAGAGATGAAGTAGGCAAAGAAGAACCCGAAGAATGTCAAATTTTGTTATCGTTAATAGCACCGTTGGCGCAAGCACATGGTTTACTAGTAAAAGATTTAGAACAGCGACTACAAGGATGGGATGGTAAAGGGGGTCCTAGAGCAGTTGCAGGCAGAATTGCTGATGTTCTCTTAACACATCTACCACCTTTATTACCGGTAATTGACCATTAGATTTAAGATATCTTTAAAAAAAACTCTTTAAAAATTATTTCAATTATTAAAACAAATATATAATATATAATCTATAATTTAGCTTTCATGCACTAGGACATAACAACATCCATCTACTAACTAAATGGATTTTGTATCCCAGTCAAATTGGCTGAGAATTCAGTATGTTGTAGTTCTCGACTTTCTGATCAAAAGTTATCATGGACCCAACATGATCCTATGTATATTTTCCAACATATAGAAGGACGTATTATGTGATATTAGGTGTAGGCCTGAGTAAGGCTTAGTCAGATTTTGGTTAATTGATTTAAATATTGATGTCTTTAATGATCTTCAATCGGTAGACTGCTATAGTTTTTAACACTTCAAAAATGAGCCCGATGATATTTCCACCCTAAAGATCACCTAGAGGTAATCTGAAGTTCCTTTGAAGGCCCAATGAAAGGATGCGTTTTCAATTGACATAAAAACCGTTAAAAACTTCTTAAAAAACATTCAAACCAATTAATATCGACGTACAGTTTCATGAATTTTCCGAATCTGAATTTATTTTTTATAAAAAACTGATTTGAAGATGTTATGTTTATTTGTTTTAACAAAAAACGGTTTGTTTTTTTATTATAATTTTTTTAAAAATTGGCATAGGCATATGGCCCTAATGTGCAAATATCGCGTTCTCGGACCTTGTTCTATAAAGATTTATGGTAAAAGCTTTTTAAAACACGCCTGATTTAAAATGGTGGCACTTAATATGGCGGAAAGTATATTTTCAAGTAATATTTTGGGTACATATTGTATCAAATTTTTTTCGAAATGAATTTTGTTCATAACTTATGCTAGGGGGTTTTTGAGGCCGCTGATTACGAATTTGAGGTTTTGTTAAAAAAATAAACATAACCTCTTCAAATCAGTTTTTTATCAATACATAGTATTTTTTTTTTTTTATTTTTTTTTTATTTTTTTTATTTTTTATCTAAATTAACAGCAATCAGAATCTAATTCTATAAGCTATTTAGTTGGCTGTGGACACGTTGTGTGGTCCTACTTGTGGCATGATGAGACTTCTCCAGTGAGAAGTACCCTTCTAATTTATTTTAGATCTATAGGCCATCGCCTTTTTAATCTTCTGATGATCGTCTCTTGGAGAAGTGGGAGTAGTAGACTGTTGGCGTGGTTTTCCAGTTTTTGGTGGTGTTTTCGGCTTCTTTCTTGGGCTGTCTCTTGAACTGTTTTGATGTGAAGATCATTGTGTAGCATCTCGTTTGTAATGTACCAAGGGGCATCAACAATGGAGCGGAGGTGTTTTGATTGTGCACGTTGGATTATTGCGGTGTTAGATTTGCTTGCGCAACCCCATAGTTCTATGCCATATGACCATATTGGGATGATTGTGGCCTTATATATTAAGATCTTGTTTTCAAGAGACATTTGTGATCTTCTGCCCAGCAACCAATATAGTTCTCTCATTCTTATGTCCATTTGTTTACGTTTCTTTGTGATGTGTTGTTTCCAGTTAAGTTTGGAGTCAAGATGCAACCCAAGGTATTTCACGCATGTTGATCTTGGAATTTCTATATTGTTTATGGAAATTGGAGGACATTGGTTCCTAATGTGAAGGTTATGTGCTGCGATTTTGATTCTCCATGTTTTGAGCCATTCTTCTATATGGAAGAGGTGATCTTGTAGGTTCGCAGATGCTATTAAGGAGTCCTCATGGATGGCTAGAATGACCGTATCGTCTGCAAATGTGCCTATCGTGGTGCTGTCTGATGTCGGAAAATCTGCTGTGAATATTAGATATAATAATGGCCCCAAAACACTGCCCTGTGGGACTCCTGATTTTATGGGATGATATTGGGAGGTTTCGTCATTTACCCTTGTTCTAAATTCTCTGCCAGTTAAATAGGATTTTAGTAGATTGTAGTCAGTGCCGAGCCGACCCCTACCAACGCCGTCGGGCAAAACTTACGAAGCGCCTTTCTTAAAATTTGTTTAATTTATATAGACATTTAATTACAGCCATAAATATAAAATTTCTGATTTTTCTAAATCAGTATGTCATGCAACTACTTTAAAAAATAAAACAAAAATTAACGATTGACTTAAATTTGTGCACTTTTCATAATTATTAAAATGAGCAGTACTTTTTTCGTGTTTACTGCAAGATTCCGCCAAATGTTTCCAATCGTTTGTTCCGTTGCATAAACAAAAAACCGCATTTTTTTATTTAGAATAAAGCAACCACTCTCTATGAAACTTTTCACCATTTCTTAAATGTCTTTCATAATAACAATCCGAAAATTTTCGTCCCGAAGAATCACGCGGAAAATTATAATTTTTTACTTGCGTAATCGGGGTTTCTGTTAAATATTCAACAATGTTTGAAGTCAAAACTTTTGGCCAAAGTCCTGGGTCATCTTTGGGAAAAGCTGGTGCTGGTGTTGATCTTTCTTTTGGTTGCGGCGCCGGCGGTGCATCAAGCGCAGGACCAGGCAATTCTTTAGGCGCATCATATTAAAATACAAACACACAAATGAGTAAATACCGCCCACTATAGGTACCAAATGCATTTTAAATGCATTGATATATTTATTTAAAATTTAAATAAAATGCTGAATTTTTTATAGCTTTTAAAAATATATACATATCTTTAAAAAAGCACACACCACTGGACACGTTTTTTAATTCCTCACTTTCGTAAATTTCTTCCTCGACACCTAGCGATTGTTTTGATGTGGACGGTGCCGAAGACACAAAATATTGCTGTATTTTTGCATGTGGCATTCTTATTACGCTCTTCTTCTCGTTTGCGTTTTTTTATTAAATTCTGGTAGCCAGACAATTTCTTTTTTTTATCACTCATCACAATATTCACAAATTATTAAGTATCGCAAAAACACAAATACTAAAACAACTCTCGATATTGCACCATGCACTCACTTTCGATAACTGAGAATTCTTTTTGGTCATCTGCTCGCTAAACTTGCATTTGTTTTGCATTTTGTCAGTATTTATAAAATGTTCTATTGGGCTTTATTTTATTAAAGGGCAATAACGCTTTGCTCCATGCCACTCACTACTCACTTTCGATAACTGATAATTCTTTTTTCTACATGCATGCGTAAAACAACACTTTCCCGCACGCATTTTAATTCAGAAAATGTCTCTTTCCCGCACGCATTTTTATTTTATTAATTAGAGATGTTTTCCGATAACCTTTTTGACAAATTATTGTATTATTATCTTTATCTTGTTGGACTACATACAAATAGTAAAAAAAAAATTAAGATTATTTTACATGAAAATAGGGATTTTTAAAATGTTTGTTTTTAAAATTTTTTTAAAAAATCATAATTTATTAAATCACCCCTGTAAACCTTACTCAAAGCAATAACAAACTCACCTGTTTAAGTAGGGTTGCTATAGCTACAGTCGTGTATTTATTGACACTATGAAAGATTTAATTGTCACAATCGCATCTTTTCAAATATCTAAATAATTTTCGAGGTGATTTTGCTTGTAGAAAAAATATTGATCCTAACTCTTGCGGAAATTAACTTTCCGCACTTGTTAAGATAATAACTATTTGGTCATCTGCTCGTCATCTGCTCGGTAAACTCAAAAATTTGTTTTGCATTTTGTCAGTATTTATAAAATGTTTTATTGGGCTTTATTTTATTGAAGGGCGATAACGCTTTGAAAGATAGCCTTTGAATAATTCCTATGATATCATTAAAATGTATTTAGCGCATTTGCATTCATCTAAATTCCAAAATACTGACAACCTGCTGAGATGAAAAATTGTAAAAATGATAGGGGGGTTGCTAAATTTATTTTTTATGTAATTTAATAATTGAGTTTAAAATTACAGTCGCAAAAAAAATCTAAAACGTAAAAACATTTTTTTTTGCTACCACATTTGTAGCTTTTATCCGGTCTAAAATCTGAGAGCGGCGCCTTTATCACCTCGGCGCCGTCGGGCGCCGCCCGACTTGCCCATATGGACGGCTCGGCACTGATTGTAGTGTGTATAAAACAAAGTAGCTTTTTCTGTCCCTATTTCCCTTTGTATGCTTAAATCTTTAAAACTACGCAACGGATTTTGATGCGGTTTTTTTTAATAGATAGAGTGATTCAAGAGGAAGGTTTATATGTATAATAACATGCATTAAATAATGTACTAATTATTTGTACACATTGAAAAGGTCTACAGAAAACTTCGCGATGGTATATGTCTATCTCTTATGGATATCCCACAATAACATTTTTTTTTTTTTCATTTACTTTTTACGACAAATAATGACTAATTTTCGAAGCGATTTTAACCAATACAGCATTAATCCTTATCCAATTAAATAGCTTAAATACATTGTTGATTTAATATAGATCTATATGGTTCTTTACAGCACAAGATTTAAATGAATACTTTCGAAGATATTACAGATTTAAAATTGCCGGACGTAGAGCTTGCGGTGGTACTGGCCGGCCGGGGCGGCGGTAACGTGCCTATAAATAGCGCATCGGAGGCCGCGATTTTCTTATAGCACTTTGAATTTTGCAGCGATCGGACGCGTTTATTACGAAATTAATCATTATGACGCTACCCTAAGGTGGCGCAGTTGAAATGTTATAAATTTACACCTGTAATTCTTACATAACTAAGTACTATGACGCCACCGTAAGGTGGCGCAGTTGATATTTCATATATTTAAAAGAGCAAAACTTACTTACCTAAGAACTATGAAGCCACCGTTAGGTGGCGCAGTTAATATATAATATACCTAACCGATAAATTACAAAGTACTATAAATAATAGTAAAAATTGGTAACTAACGAGAAAATATAATAAAAAATACAAAAAATTAATCGTAAAAATAAAAAAAAATTGGAAAAAACATTAGTGTTAGGCGGTGCGAAGTTTGCCGGGTCCTCTAGTAAAAAAATAAGTTCAGATTCGGAAAGTTACTTTATGTCGATATTAATTGGTTTGAATGTTTTCTAGAAGTTTTTAACGGTTATTATGTCAATTGAAAAAATGCTCTAAAAACGTCCTTTTATGACTTAATGGGTTAAGGACCTTCAAATGACCTCTAGGTGATCTTTAGGGTGGAAATATCATCAAGCTCATTTTTGAAGTGTTAAAAACCATAGCAGTCTACTGATTGAAGATCATTAAAGACAACAATTTTTAAATCAATTAACCAAAATCTTACTAAGCCTCACTCAGGCCTACAGCTAACATCACATATTACGTCCTTCTATATCTTGGAAAATATACATAGTATCATGTTGGGCCCATGATAACTTTTGATCAGAAAGTCGAGAACTACAACATACTGAATTTTCAGCCGATTTGACTGGGACCCAAAATCCATTTAGTTAGTCCTTTGACAGTCGTTCAATATTGAATTTAAATTTAACTGGAAATGAAATGATAATATTCATACTAAAATTGTACTAAATCCTAAGAAAATTTATCACAAATAATTACACATCACAATGGTTTTGTTTTAGATTTACGAAGAATACCTAGACGGGCATATATTAGTTTTAGAACGCCTAGACGCTGCATTTAAACAGAATAATCGATTCGAGCAACTGTATCGAGATTTCGAAACACAAAAAGTGTGTTATCTTCCGCTAACAACGCTTGTATTAAAACCACTTCATCGACTACTTCAGTATCAAGCATTGTTACAACGACTTCTGAAGCATTACGGACCAAATCATCCTGATAGAGCTGATTGTATGACTGCTAGTGACACTTTAAAGGATCTAATGATTCCCGTGTCTGAAACCTTGGAACAATCAAAAAATTTAGCAACTCTTTGTGAACTTCAAAGAGATATTATTGGATTTGATAATTTAATGCAGCCTGGAAGAAGATTCATACGACATGGATGTTTGTTGAAACATTCTAGGAAGGGGTATCAGCAGAGGATGTTCTTTTTGGTATGTACTTTAGTTTCTCAAAAGTATAAAGTGTTACTTGTTTTCTTCTTTTGTTTTAGTTTTCGGACATTCTTCTATACACCTCCAGATCACAAGCGACTTTACAATTTAAAGTTCATGGTCATATGCCCCTAAGAGGTGTCTTAATAGAAGAACCTGATGGCGATTTGATGTTTAATGGTTTGGTAATATATGGGGGCAATAGGGCTCTTACAGTAGCTGCAAATACTCCAGAGGAAAAAGAAAAATGGAAAATAGATTTGCAAAACGCCATTCAATTAGCTCGTGATAAATCTGACACGAAAATTAATTACTTGAGTCTCAAAAGTTGCAGTAAGTTACTATTAAACAAGATTTGGCTTGTCCAAGTACTTTAACTTTAGATATCAAAAAAGAATGTTATTATTCTAACGCTTTACAAGGTTTGAAAATCATTTTCAAAGACAATGACCGTGCAACTAAGAAGAAACAATTACTTCCCGGGCTATATGCCCCGACGGATATTAGATTACACTTCAAAGTCAAACGGGGTTGGCATATCTAATAGATAATTTCAACCAACCATTCTGGTTTGCAGTTAGAAGGGATAACATAACTTGTAGACCGGTTTCGGCCTATTGAGCCTCGTCAGTACAAGGAATATGTTATCCGTCAGCGAGCTTAAAGCATAATATATTACCGAAACCGGTCTACAAGTTATGTTATCCCTTCTAACTGCAAACCAAAATGGTTGGTTTAAATTATTTATTAGATATGCCAACCCCGTTTGACTTTGAAGTGTAATCCAATATCCGTCAGGGCATATAGCCCGGGAAGTAGTTGTTTCTTCTTAGTTGAACGGTCATTGTCTTTGAAAATGTTTTTCAAAGCTTGTAAAGCGTTAGAATAATAATATTCTTTTTTGATATCTATTGATAACACGCTTTATTAAATAAGACAATGTTACAGTTTTCTGTAATAATACTTTACTTTAACTTTAAATTATAGGTTCTTCTGATGAACATATAGATCAAGTAGGAAATAACGACGTAGGCACTCAAACTAAACCACAAGCACAAAGAAGTAACACTACTGTACATGTGTGTTGGCATAGAAGTACCAGTATTAGTATGAAAGATGAGTTGCTAGCTGTAGAGGTAAAGAAGTGTGTAATTTGCTTTAAAATGTACTAATTTTTTTTTTTTTTTAGAATCAACTTTCAGGCTATCTTCTTAGGAAATTCAAGAGTAGCAACGGTTGGCAAAAACTGTGGGTAGTATTTACTTCATTCTGTCTATTCTTTTACAAAGGCTGTTTGGATGAGTTTCCGCTTGCTTCTCTTCCTCTTTTGGGATATTCAGTTGGACCTCCACAAACAGAAGACCAAATTGGCAAAGATTATGTATTTAAGTTGCAGTACAAAAACCATGTGTATTTTTTTAGAGCTGAGTCCGAATATACTTATAATAGGTATTTTTTTATTAGGCTGTCACCGTACAAAAAGCAATATATTTTTTTTTTTTAGGTGGATGGAGGTGATAGGTAGTGCTACTCAGAGCAAATCAAGGAAAAAGATAGCCTTAGTAAATGAAAATAAAATTGAAACAGAAAAATAAGCTCATTAATACTTAATTTTTATGTATCGAATACATTGGATCCCAATTTTGTTGTATTGTAAAAAATGTCTTCCAATTTTTCGGAAATTTCAGGGTATTATAATGGGAATTTGTTAAATCAACAGATATGTATTACTAAACGTATGGCACTAATTTTTACTACATTCCATATGAAAGAAATTAGTAAAATTCCAGAGTATGCATTTATGTTTCAAAAAATTAATTAGCTCCAATAACATATGGAAGGTTATAAAATGGGCGATTATTAAGATAACAAAAAAAAAACCTTCAATGGGAACTGTATATTTACCCGCATTTTTAAAAACATATTTTGTGATTTTTACTTTGCAGCTCAGATTTTTATATTATTTATATTTAGTTAATTAGCATTTATTTAAATTATTTAAAAAAATAGTATAACAAACTAATATACTTAATGAAAGAGAAAATCATCCATATCTCAAATGTGGTCCAATGGTAATACAAAGGAAAAACTCAAAGTCTAGTAACACAAAAATATTTTATTTAAGGGGCTAATAGTTTCGGGAATATTCCCATCAACAGGCCCTCAAAAGTAAACACAAAAAATACAGAAATCGATTTGACTGAAATCAATTCACACACATTCGGTGTTCAAAAGAAATTACAAAAATGACTGATGATGATCGCCAGACTGGCATCTTTTAGAAAGAGAAAATTATCCATATCTTAAATGTGGTCCAAAGGAAAAACTCGAAGTCTAGTAACACAAAAATATTTTATTTAAGGGGCTAATAGTTTCGGGAATATTCCTATCAACAGGCCCTCAAATCGATTTCTGTTTTGCAGTTGGAGGTGAAGATGTCACTACTATCGCATCGTTTATATTTCCATTACCCTGTGGTTATTTATAGATCGTGATTTTAGTGCATTCTTCAGTCAGCGATTATGCCTTAAGCTCGCTGACGACAATATATACCTTGTACTGACGAGGCCCAATAGGCCGAAACCGGTCTACAAGTTATGTTGTCCCTCTAACTGCAAACGGGAATAGTTGACTTCAATTCCACATTTTCGAATGTTGCTTCTTTTTTGTGTTTACTTTTGAGGGCCTTTTGATGGGAATATTCCCGAAACTATTAGTCCCTTAAATAAAATATTTTTTTGGTCCTCCGTCCAGAAACAATACTATTAATTACTTGAAAATTGTCCGGAAAATGGCATTTTCCGGCCTAGGCCGGCAAAGCAGCTTTTAGATTATCTAAAGAGATGGCGCTATGAGTTTAAATTTTAAGTCATCAAAAATACATAATGAATAATACAAATTTTAATTAAATTTATTTAAAAACTGCGTATAATATACTAAACTTACCTATAACTTTTTCTAAAGATAAGCAGGATTCTAATTTACATTTAATTTCTCTCACAACTTGTATTTTAAAATTTGACATTTATGTCAATTTATGAACATCTTTATATAAACATCTAATCTTGAATGTCACAAAGTAAAAAGTTTTTGAACTTGTTGTGTTTGCAACATATGTTAATTATAACACTAAAATAACTAAACACGTATATTAAGTATTAAACAAGTTATTACACAATACACAACAACACAACTATAATATAAACATCCAATGTGGCGCTTATATCTGCGGCTGTCTTCTAGTCAGTGGCCTTAGTTCAGGTAGCACAAGCAGTCATGTCTTAAACATAACAGAACTTTTGAAAATATTAAAAATTAGTCGGACCAAAAAATAGTGTGTGTTACACGTCCGAAAAATGTTTTGCAAGTGCTCGTATTGTTTCGCCTCGGTGCTACGCACCTCGGCTACACAACTTTACTCGCTCTTGCAAAATGTCATTTTCCGTCATTGTGTCACAAATAACTATTGTGTTACTAGACTTTGAGTTTTTCCTTTGTATTAATATACTTAATGTTTGTTGAGTGCTAATATTTAAAAATCAAAGAAATTGGTACGCATTTTTTTCGATTTTTTTTTATGAAAAATGCTTTTTTAAGAAAATTGTATTGATAACTAAAAGAGGACCAAAGCATGTTTGTATAATTGAAATATGTTTTTAATTGAAAGTACTTTCTATTTATAAATTTGTACTGAAGTATTAATTGTACTAAATTCATTCCTTTATATACATATTTAAAAGTGCCTTTTAAAGATATATATTTTTGTAAATATGTATATTTTATTAAAGCATTGTCACACTGTACTTTTTGTACTTAGATTTTAGGCAGCTGAGTGATTTTAACTTTATTTTAACTAGTATACAAGTCAATTTAATGTAATAATTTAGTAATTTTAAACTCATTTTAAGTGTAATTGTTATTTTATTGAAAAAAATTAAAATAATTATTTACCGTATACACTTTATTTAAATAATCCATATTAAAAAAACAAATTTACGTTATTCAGCTTTGAATTTTTCATCTTCAAGAAACCAATCTCTGTAACTCAAAAATTTATTATTCCAATATTCAATCAATTCTTCGATACTTTCTCCTGTTCCTCCATATTCCGGAGGTAAAATATTTTTGTCAACAACTTTATATAGTGATTCCAAGCCTGTAGAATGTACTCTTATTCTGTTCTTCATTTTTTCGGACATAAAGCTCTTGAAAATACTTAAAACTACTGATACTGTGGCCTAGAATGAAAACTTTTATAAGCGTTTTAGGTACTTAAACTATAGGTATTTTTTTATTACACTGTGATATGGCTCCTCGCCCAAATTAATCTTTGTTTTTAGTAAATTGTACATGAGCAAGTTGCATTAGTACTTTAGAGCGACTTAAAAAAAACAGTCATACAACAACTTGGCCTATAGAGCTTTTTATATAATTACATGAAAATCGAGTATACGAGGTGAATGACTTAGAAATCGACATAGTGACCCAGAGATAATTTGTCTATGTAGTGACCACTTAAGGTAAATGTTAAATTTTGGTCATTCTTTGTTTTTAAAGTTCTTGAAACCAAATACAAATTTTATTTTTCTGTAGAATTGGTGAAACATTGAAAAATAAAATTTTAAGCAAAAATGTGGTAAACAAATTTTAATGAGTTTTCGAACTTTACTCGCTGTAACTTTGTTTTATATAACTGTTTCTTTTTAAAAAATTTATTGTTTTTTAACATTTCATTAGTTTGACGTATACATGAAAATGTTGAGTGTCAATCACAACTCAATATAAACAAATATATGTTTTTAAAAACATACTATTTTTCATTTCTAATTTAATAAGTTTTGATATTTTAACAGTGATGTAATAGTAATAAAAGTGCTGGAAAATAAAAATATTAAATTTGTAAACAACGTCTCTTTAGTTTGACTAATCTAATCTAAGTTAACATGGAATGGTCTCTCCTGTGGAGCTCCCTGTTTTAAGCACTGCTTCCTATGGGAATATTGTAACCAGGTTCGGCACCAAGTTTCATGCACCCGATGAGTGCAGGACTCTAGTTTGTTCAGCTGAAAATCAACACCACCGCTGATCTTCAGGTAGGCTTGAATCCAGGTGTCCCAAGTTCTTATTTGGATGACTATCCTTGAGTTACTGTTGCCACAGGGCAGTTCCCTTTATAAGAGATCTGAGTCCTGTGACTAGCTCCTCAAGGTGGTGATAAGATTCAGGGTTCGTGTCACCGAAGATGAGGAACCGTTTATGGTCCAGGGCCTCACACTCGGATAGAATGTAAGTTGCCGTCCCATCTTCCATGGCACACAATCGGCACGAGGTGGTTCCTGTGTCAGAATCCCCTTCCTTCGAAGGTGTAGTCTGAATGGTCCATGCCCAGTGCGCAGGCCCACCAGTACTCTTATCTGACTCCTGTCAAGATTCAGTATGTCAGACGTCAGTTTTTTGGAGGAGCCTTTGAGCGTCAGCTTCGAATGCCTCAGCCCTACAGTATTACTCCAGTGTTTGGTCGACTCTTCCCAGACCCAGTTCCTGTCTTTGGTCCTTACCCAGGCTCTAGGCAGTCCCGATACAGGTTCTGGACCAATGAATCATGTCCTGGCACCCACTTCAAGAAGACCCTGTTGTGTCTATCCAGTTCATTGAGGTTTTGTATGCACTCCCAGATCAGCTTGAAACTAACCCGGAATTGTTTTAAGGCCAGCAGTGCAGCCTGGCTGTCTGAGAAGAAAGTTATCCACTCCCCTCTCCAGCCACGGCCTCGGGCGTGGTCCGCAGCTTTTGGTAAGACGAATACCTCAGCCTGGTACACAGTTTTGACTCCGTTCCCAAGCTGAAGTGCCGCCTAAGGTTGCGTGGAACACAGACCCCTGCACCGGTTCCTTCTGAAGTGCGAGATCCGTCAGTAAAGTACTTGATCCCTGCATCGTTAATTCTTTGAGAGCCGTCCACGGTCCACTCGGCTCTGTCACTTAGCCGGACTTGGTATCGACTCTCAAAGTTGAAGTTGGGGATCATATGGTCAGTTGGCAAGCCTGTCAAAGAGACCTGACAATCCCCAGTGAACAGCGTGCAGTAACGATGCAGGCCATCACCATCACACTCGTTAACTTTTAGCCTGTGAGCTCCCGACATCGTCTCCCCTTTAATGTAAACATTGAGGGGTGGCAAGTCCAGGATAACTCCCAGTGCCGCTGTAGGGGTTGTCATCATAGCCCCAGAGATCTGCAGGCATGCAAGCCTCTGAAGCGAGTCCAGCTTCTTCTGAACAGTTGATTGCTCAACCTTGTTCCACTATACGCATGATCCGTAGGAGACAATGGGTCTGACAACCGCCAGGTATATCCATCGGACGACCTTGGGTGAGAGTCCCCACCGATTGCCTAAACATGTTTAAAACACGCTTAGACTTGTCTATAATGTGTTCTAAATGCCGATTCCAGGTAAGTCTCTTGTCCAGATGGACGCCTAGGAACTTTACCTCCTCGGCAATTGTTATTCTTTCACCGAAGATTCTGGGTGGCGTTAAGTCTGTCAGCTTATACCTGCGTTTCATGTCCTATGCCAATGCGAAGGCCTTGCAAGGACGCGGTATCTAATCTAGTACTGGGAGATGAGAAACCGGCTGCTCCAAGTTATGCGGAGTGGCCACTGTCAAGGCTATTAAGTCTCATTAAGAGGGCAGGGCTGGACAAGGTTCTCTAATCCTATTCTTGAGATAATGAAAGGTCACAATAGATCTGCAAAGGTCGAAGTGATACAGGATAACAGCAAACCCAATAAACATCTAATCTAATCTTATATGAATTACATTCCGTATATTCTATTATTTTTGACTGATGTCGTTTGCTGCACAAGTAATTTTGTTGTATTTCCTTACTACTTATTTTATTCACATCTTCCGATATTGAGATGTTGAAGGAAATACTTTTCCAATAATATTACTGTAACAATCACGAATAACATTCGTATCAAAATAACGGGCTTCACCACTTATTTTACCAGAGTTAAATTTTCCTTCTGATACTTTGAAAGAAGTTAAAAATTTTCCGCCTTAGCCTTCACTGTAAAACCATGATAACTCAGCTTGGTCAAAATCTTCGTATTTAGGTTGGAACAATTATCCTCGTCCTCTGCTTGCAGAATCTTTCCTTTATTTTTCCATATTGTGAACTCGGTAGACTGACTAAATCCAAAGCTTCTGCAAACAGCGCTTATTTTTTTTCTTGCTTCTATTGCCTGTATCAATAAAACTATATCGTCAATACACAACGATTTCCCTTATTAGCCATGTTTACAGTTTAAACGTTTGTAAGCAACTAAGAATATTATAACGTATGGAACATCCAAGACTCCTATTTATTATACATGGTCAATAACAGTCTCCATTTGCAAGTAATCTCTTGCAAAGAAAGAACAAAATTTTAGAAACTTGAAAGGTACCTTTATGACTTATTTGTCGTTTTTATTAAGAGTGGGTGTAATGCTATATATATAGAGTGTATGTATGGAAGACAAACTAAACCAACAAAGAACAGTGATTTCGACGCTTTAGCGAGTTTATCGTTACATTGAATGACGTTATAGATATTACACTGTATTGTTCTAGAAATTTAAATGAATCCGGATGGTTTAATGATGGAATTATCTAATCCGACTTCTATAATCAACGTACGGCAACGGAACTGCTACAGAAATATTTCTGTTCTCACAAAGGAAAAAAATATATGTGAACATGAAGTCTGCAATATTGTAATTATGTATATGTGCCCTAATAAACGTAATAAACAAGATGCAGAAGTAGAAAAATGAAACATTTTATTTATACAGATGATTTGCTACGCTATAGATTGTGTTGTACATCAAGCGCGTTAAGAGCGCGCGGTCGATGCTGATTCCTAAAGCCACAAAACGTTTTTCTTATTTGTATATTTAAACACAAAAATTTCCATAAAACTTCCTTATATAATATATTTTTATATACAGGTTAGAATTAGGAATTACGTAAAAGTAATGAGATCCTAAAGATTGTTAAATATTTGGCCCAAACTCGTTACTCAGTGGTTTTTTGAGTCGCTAAACACAAATATGACAATGGCAAGACCTGCACAGTACCTGGTGTCCAGAAGAAGTTGATACAACTATTCCGGGTACCAGCCTCTTTCTATTGTCATATTTTTGTCAACGACATCAAAAACTCTCAGTAACAAAATCCAACTCATGGTTTACATATTTGTTATAATTAAATACTTTAAAATACACTCTTCCTATGCGCAATTGGAATTTAAATTTCATCATTAACAGAATGGTTCACTAAGTTTTCAGAAATACGAATCCAGCGCACAACCCCATTAAAAATGGAAGCCGTTCAAAAAAATCTATATTAAGGTCTATTTTAGAGCTTAATTTCCTCGGCTAATCATTTTTTTAGCATCAATTAATATTGAGTAAAGTAGACGATATGAACTTACAGGTGCATTAATAAATTCCAGTTGTTTAGGCCTAACATGGTAATTTTGCCATGAAAATACAGCTTTCTTTATCATACTAGGAGTCATCTCTTTAGCGTGTTCAAAGTGGATACCAGACATATCAAATATAGCTGTAACACCAAAGATTTGAGCTGAGATGACATTTTCCATGGCTGCTACATCCATCATCATATTACCAGTTTTAAAAACATTGTCCTGCTTGTGAAGAGTTGGGTTATGAATAGCTACTCTAATAATGACAACTAGCCTAAAACAATTTAAAAAAATCCGTAGGAATAAATAAAGCAAGTGTGAAATATAACGAGTTTTAAAAATATGAAATTAAAGAAAAACTAAAAAAAATTAACGTTTATTACAAACTAGTTGTACTCGCGACGTCGTTCGCGTGGCGTGTGATTGTTGTATAAAAATTTCTCTCCCCACCCCGTTAAAGAAATGGGAGAGAAATTTTTATACACCAGATGTTAAGTTGAAAGAAGACAAATACATCTGTGAAAATCGCATTCGAATCGGATCAGTAGTTTTCATGTGATGCGCGCACAAACATACAGACAGACAAAAAAATCTAACCACATTTTTGGGTTCTATTTCGATGTACCCGCTACGTAGTTCGCGTGTTGTGTTGATTTTTGTATAAAAATTTCTTTCCTTATTCCGTTAAAGGGATGGGGGGGAGAAGTTTTTATACACCAGATGTTAAGTTGAAAGAAGGCAAATACGTCTATGAAAATCGCATACAGACAAACAAAAAAAAAACTAACCGCATTTTTGGGTTCTATATCGATGTAGTAACACCCCCGCTAATTATTTTTTAAATATCTTTAATGTACAGAATTTTCATTTCTACAGTTTTATTATATGTATAGATTTGGTACAGGTTTTTGTCTTTTGATGTGTAATTGTCATTAGTGCTACTTGGAAAAGTTGGCAAACGTAATCGCTGCAATATCTGCAAAGCTAATAAATACCACAGGAATCCTTCCAACAGCAATTATAAATAACACCAGCATCCTCAAAACCGTTTGAAATAGTATTCTGAGATACTCTTTCAGCACAAGAAAAAAAATTTCTCACAAAAGTAGATAAATTTTCAAAATGTGGTAAAATTCGCTGTCATTGCTAACTGGTATGAAAATTACTAAAGCATTCCTTACTTTAATGGCTTACCATGGATTACCTTAGCAAGTAACAATGGATAGGGACATAGAATTAAAAAACTGTTGTATAAGAATTCTAGAAGTCGGGAGAGGAGTCTATGTCTGATCATAGATACATTCTTTACGACTTCCTCGATGACTACCGGGAGCCACACTACTTCAGGAACCCGAGGCGCACGGACTGGGAACTCTTTCGAGAGGAACTAGGTAGTGCCCTTGGAGACCGGAGTGTGAATCCCAGGAAACCACAGGACCTAGAAGAGGAGGCACAGCGATTGCAAGATGCCTTACTCTTGGCTTACGAAGTGAGCTGTCCTCTCACTCAGAAGGCCAGTTCGCAGCAACCTCCCTGGTGGAATAGGCGGCTAGAACGGCTTCGCAGAGAAACCCGAAGACTCTGGAACAGAGCCAAGAGGGACGGTAGTGGTGGTTGTTGGGAAACCTACCACACAGCTCTCACGGCCTACAACAGAGAACTTCGGAAGTCGAAGAGGGAATCCTGGAGGAGGTACTGCGCTGAGATCGAGGATGTCAGTGCAGGTGCCAGACTTCAGAAAGCCCTTTCTAAAGACGTAACCATGAAGGTGGGCAATTTGCTTAAGCCGGATGGGACGTATACCAAAACAGGAGAAGAAACAATTGAATTGCTGCTGAAAACTCACTGCCTAGATGTGGCCGATGGCCCGCCTCCCGACCCAACTCCGGAACTTCATGTCAGAAGACCGGACAGAGGGGACTGGGAGGTGGCCAAGGCTGTCGTCACGGTGGACAGGATACGGTGGGCCGTAGGCAGCTTCTCCTCTTTCAAATCACCTGGTCCAGACGGAGTATATGCAGCTTTTCTGCAGAATGGGTTGGATCTCCTGATACCAACACTGTGCAGACTGTTTAGATCAAGTCTGGCTTACAGATACATTCCGTACACTTGGAGGAAGGTGCGGGTCGTCTTCATACCTAAGGCTGGTCGGAAAAACTTCGACCAACCTAAGGCGTATCGACCCATTAGTCTCTCTTCTTTCATTGTGAAAACCCTGGAAAGGCTGGTGGATCGTCGTGTGAGTGAGGAACTGATTGTCAGGTCCCCACTTCATCGGCACCACTATGCCTATCAGCCAGGAAAATCCACAGAAATCGCGCTGCGCGTCTTGGTTGACAAGATAGAATCAGCGCTGGATCGAAAAGAAGTGGCTCTGGCCGTCTTCCTAGATGTCCAGGGTGCCTTTGATAACACTTCTATCGATGCCATAGTCGGTTCCCTTGGAGGGTTAGACTCTACCACCACTGGGTGGATAGAGACCTTTCTGAGAGGGCGACTCATCACTGCCGACTTGTTTGGCGCCTCGAGGGAGGTGTTGGCCACTAGGGGCTGCCCGCAGGGGGGAGTTATCTCTCCTCGGTTGTGGAACCTCGCGTCTGACCCTCTGCTTCGGGAGCTCAACGAGTCGGGAATACATGCCCAGGCCTACGCTGACGATTTCGTCATCTTGGTCCGAGGCTTTTGTGTGACCACTATAACGGAGCTGCTCAATGGAGCTCTGTCAAGAGTGGAACGCTGGTGCAGGAGTCGACATCTTACGGTCAACCCTGCCAAAACAGTAGTCGTACCTTTCACACGCAGGTATAAGCTGGCAGGCTTAACGCCACCCAGAATCTTCGGTGAAAGAATAACAATTGCCGAGGAGGTAAAGTTCCTAGGCGTCCATCTGGACAAGAGACTTACCTGGAATCGGCATTTAGAATACACTATAGACAAGTCTAGGCGTGTTCTAAACATGCTTAGGCGGTCTGTGGGGAAGACGTGGGGACTCTCACCCAAGGTCGTCCGATGGATATACCTGGCGGTTGTCAGACCCATAGTCTCCTACGGATCATGCGTATGGTGGAACAAGGTTGAGCAATCAACTGTTCAGAGGAAACTGGACTCGCTTCAGAGGCTTGCATGCCTGCAGATCTCTGGGGCCATGAGGACAGCACCTACAGCGGCACTGGAAGTTATCCTGGGCTTGCCACCTCTCAATGTTTACATTAAAGGGGAGGCGATGTCGGGAGCTTACAGGCTGAAAGTTAACGGGTGTGATGTTGATGGTTTGCATCGTCATCGCACACTGTTCACTGGAGATTGTCAGGTCCTGTTGACAGGCTTGCCGACTGACCAGATGATCCCCTGTTAGAACTTTGAGAGTCGATACCAAGTCCGGCTGAGAGACAGAGCTGAGTGGACTGTGGACGGCTCTCAAAGAATATTTGACGACGCAGGGATCAAGTATTTTACTGACGGATCTCGCACGTCAGAAGGAACCGGTGCAGGGGTCTGTGGTCCACGCAACCTTAGGCAGCACTTCAGCTTGGGAGCGGAGTCAACCGTGTACCAGGCTGAGGTATACGCCTTACTAAAGGCTGCCGACCATGCCCGAGGTCGTGGCTGGAGAGGGGAGAGGATAACTTTCTTCTCAGACAGCCAGGCTGCACTGCTGGCCTTAAAACAATTCCGGGTTAACTCCAAGCTGATCTGGGAGTGCATACAAAACCTCAATGAACTGGCTAGACATAACAGTGTCCTCTTGGAGTGGATACCAGGGCATAAAGGTTTTGAAGGAAATGAAACCGCGGATCTTCTGGCCAAGAAGGGAGCGGATACACGATTTACTGGTCCAGAACCTGTATTGGGACTGCCTAGAGCCTGGGTAAGGACCAAAGTCAGGAACTGGGTCTGGGATGAGTCGACCAAACACTGGAGTAACACTGAAGGGCTGAGGCACTCGAAGCTGATGCTCAAAGGATACTCCAAAAAACTCACGTCTGACATACTGGATCTTGGCAGGAGTCAGATCAGAGTACTAGTGGGCCTGCTCACCGGGCATGGACCATTCAGACTACACCTTCAGAGGATGGGGATTCTGACACAGGAACCCACCTTGTGCCGACTGTGTGAAATGGACGATGAGACGGCAACTCACATTCTATTCGAGTGTGGGGCCTTGGACTATAAACGGTTCCTCATCTTCGGCGACACGAATCCTGAATCCTATCACCACCTTGAGGAGCTAGTCACAGGACTCAAATCTCTTATAAAGGGAACAGCCCTGTGGCAACAGTAACTTAAGGAATTTAGGACACCTGGATTCTAGCCTTCCTGGGGATCAGCGGGATGCTGATTTGCAGCTGAACAAACTAGAGTCCTGCAAGCACGGGTGCATGTAGGACTCTTGGTGCTGAACCTGGTCACAATATTCCCACAGGAAGCAGTGTACAAACAGGGGGCTCCGCAGAGAGACCATGCCAGGTTATTTAGATTAGATTAGATTAGATGGGCTGCATACTTTCGATTGGTGTAGAATTTATCCATTAACCAAACCGGTGAAATATTAAAAAAAAAATTAAAAATTAATTAAAAATAACCTGGACTGAAATTCCATAGGCAACCCATATGCAATATATTTTTTGATATGTTAAATTACATAAAAATATGTTTGGTCCATTAACCAGCTCGGTGAAGGTAGTTCTCTATCGGGATCCTATACTATATGTCCTTCATAGGGTTCAGTGGTTTTGATGTAACAGTGTAACAGACAGATTATGTTTCGTATTTTAGGGAAATATAATATGTCAATCTACAATACTGTTGAAAAATATCGTAATACGAAACCGCACAGTATTATTGTTAATAGCTGTGCCCGCGACTCCGTCAGCGTGTAACTCCTTGTGTGTTATTAAGATAATGTATTGGTAATATTATTTAGGTCACGTTCATATGAGGCTTAAGTATCTATAGAACGAAAATACTTCAGAGCAAAGCCGAGATCTACTCCAGCTACACGAAAAGTCTGCCCTTGAGCCTTATTAATTGTCATTGCATAACACACTGATACTGAGAATTGCGTTCTTTTAAATTGGAATGAAAAATTATTTGGTATTATGGGAATACAGACGGTTTCTCCTGTACCGCTACCTGTTAAAATTTGAGCCTCGATTATATTTTGTTGCAACTGGGTTACTTTTAGCGTCATACATGATTTCTATATAGCTTTAACCATTAAGGTAACACACGCGACGGAACCTTAAAAAATCGAGAAACTTCTCCCGTTTTCCCAACATTTTCCTTCACTGCTCTGCTTCTATTAATTGTAGCGTGATGAAAAGTATACTATAACCAGCACAAGAGTATGAAAAATAATTGTACCAAGTTTCGTTAAAATTCGTCTAGTAGTTTTTGTCTCTATAACGGTTATACAGACAGACAGACAGACAAAAAAATGGTGTAAACACCCCTATTGAGGCCCCAAATATTGCAGTTGGTTAAAATATAAAATTTTATAATTATTCAGAAAACATTTCAGTATAATCAGAAATATACGAATATCTATTATAATATTATTTGTGGCTAAATTCTAGATCTTCAGAAAAAAAACAATATCTCCATAACTTAAAGAAAAAGACAAATTACCTGTTTCCTTGAGTTTTCTTTAAAGGAACAAAACATCCTAGTTTCACCAAATCTTGAATTTCCTTAAGTTTTGGGTCTCGGTTTTCAAACCATTCAGGTACATTTCTACGCATTGTATAATAATTTACCAATTTTTTTTTAGTTTTTTCTAAATTAAATTTACATCCTCGCAAAAATGCTTGAAAATATTAAAACAAAAATAGAACAAGAAAAATAAATATTTAAGTTAAGTTACAAAATCTCAAAAATCAGTTTTTACGGATTAAATAAATAAGTAGCATTTTTATTCTATATAGAAAAGGAATAATTCTTATTAGCCTACCTAATAAATAATTATCTTCTATTCGAGCGTGAAGGTTTGGCTGTTCTTCCAGCCATTTTTTTATTTCCATTAAAGCATTTTTTCTGGTTACATCGGTTTCATTCAGGTTTTCTTCCGCAAATTTTTTCGTTTCTTCGTTTAAATTACATATATCATTTGTTAACGACATCGTGTTTGTTACAATGTGTCAACTAATAATACTGTGTAATTATTTAATTTGATTCTTATCTTCTTTACAACGAATAAATGATTAAAGGATATAAAAACAATTTAATAGCCGAATGACTCACCGCAACATTATTATATAAATCTAAAAAACAGTATTTTAGGATACGGCTCAATATTTAAGTAACAGTATATTTTGTTTATTGCAAATAAAAGGAATCAGTAAAAACCGAACTAATCTATTTCCATATACTTAAATAATGTATAACAACTTACTAAATTGTTGGTATTTGCTATTTTCAGCTATTAATGAACGATTGGTGCACAAAGTTAAATATACTATTTAAGTTTATTGCGTCATGTTTCTCCAATAATAACTGTTCCCCACTAATAATGATTTTTTTTTATCTTAAAACGGAATGATTGTTGGTTATTCTCTTTGTAATTTAGACAAATTTATCGTGAAAAAACAGTCGTATTTGTAAAAAGGTAGTGTATATCCTTATGTGTTAGAACCTATAATTGTGAAATTAAATTTGTAATTTGAAAAAGACAAAACCAATGCGATCGACACTTCTTTAATTTATTAAATACCTGTGGCAGGATCTCATAGTGAAAAATCCATATAGATATTTATATATAAAGAAAAATTCATTTTAAGGGATTTAATTTTTGTTGCGTGAATGGTTGTTTAAACAATAAATTAATGTGTAACTTTGATATTCTGATAGTTGGCATTTTTGCTTTGCGCATATTAAAAAAAGTTGATCTAGCTCCACTAGGAGAAAAGATTAGATATACTTTAATTCGTTATTTGTTTATTTATAAACATTAATAGTCGAGGCAATGAAGCATTATGATAGGAAATCTTTTAGAATAAAACTGATCGGAACGCGGTTTTTTGCATTTGCTTTCAAAAATTATTTATACCATTCCTACCTAATTTCTACCTAGTACAAACCGAAAGTTGCATTGCTGCAGCCAAAAATGCTTCCAAAAAATGCATTGGGTACCCAATTTGGGTCAATTCTGACTCTTATTTACAAAGTTATTGAATTTGTCAAAAAAAACTCTCAAAAAATGCATTTTTTGGAAGCATTTTTGGCTGCAGCAATGCAACTTCAGGTTTGTACTAGGTAGAAATTAGGTAGGAATGGTATAAATAATTTTTGGAAGCAAATGCAAAAAACCGCATTCCGATCCGTCCTATCCTAAAAGATTTCCTATCTTTGGCATTTTTAGTGCTTCATTGCCTCGCCCTCGACTATAAGAGTTCAAATGTTCACCACTTCTAGTTGAATATTTAAACTTTATATTTCTTTATTGTTTAAAAAAATCGTATTTAGTCAAGGCAATAAGGCACTAAATTCGGCCTTACCTCAAAAATTTGTTAAAGAGTCACTTACCTGGGTCCAGTAGGAGGCCAATGAAAGAGACCTTTTCGCCGACACTAACAGCATGTGGTTGTATGCACTCACGATTTTACAATCTATTGTTTAAATACCAGAAACGTAAAGATAATTTTTTTCTGGTTTCAACCATATATAACACTTACGCAAAATTTTGTAGTTTACTTATTTATAAAAAATTAAACACATTTATTTGTTAAATTTAAATAATAGATACTAAAATCTACCACATGCTGTTAGGGTCGGCGAAAAGGTCCATTTTATTGGCCTCCCATTGGGCCCAGGTAAGAGGTGACGTGAAAGACTCTTTAACCCCGAAATTTAGACGGCAAGATGGATTTTAATAATTCTTTTTGCGTTCGATTCGTGAGAGCGTCAGTAAACATTGTGCCTATATGCGATCATGTAATATTGGAAAACTACATTTGTGCATACCAAAAAATGCATTTTAAAGTACATTTCAAACATAACTCGTTATTTATTGGCGGAAATCAGTTCAATTTTGTCAGTTGGAGATTTTTGGGGTCGCTGAAAACGAATTGACATTAAAAGTAATCTTCGGAGTACCTGGTGTCCAGGATACCTACTGCTGTTTACGTCGTTTACCGGAGTTTTCGGTAGTATCGTCAAAATTTCATACTTGGAGGTTTTCGGGATTGCTGAAAACGAATATGACATTAAAAGTGATCTACGGAGTATCTAGCGCCCAGGATACTTATTAACCTTGTCTCCTGGAATTTTCGGTAATATTGTTATACAATTCGGACCGGTAGATTACGAGAATTTTAGTAAAAATTATGTTTTTTGAGCATATCTTTTTGGATATTACATTGATTAATTTTATAACCTAATCAACTCTAAAGTTTAAAAAACCACGTCGAATTCCGTTTTGCAAATTAAAATCGGTTGATTCGTTAGTTGTCGAAAAAAAACAAAACTTAGAGATTTTTCGACTAATCGATTTTGCACTTCCAATAACATTTTTAGGTATAAGAAAACTTCGTCGAATGCTGTCTTGAACATCAAAATCGAAAAAAGCGTTAAAAAGTTATGGCTTTATAAACATTTCAAATAAAGTTCAAAAACGTCAAAATTCTATATAGTTTTGCGGTTAAAATTAGCGGGAAGTTGCATGGATTACCTTTAAGGTCAACGTCTTTTCGAATTTTTATTTAATTCAAAATATACTTTTATGATACTATTTATTTAAAATTTATTTTTACTGTTTTATTTTATTTATTTATTGAATATTGTTATCCAAAAAATATAGTTAAAAATATTTTTGAAGTTATACTTCTATTCGTGCATTCGGCGGAAAAAAAATTGTGTACTGGTAAATGGAAAAATCATTACATATGTAATGGTGTGAGTAAGAGAGAGACAGAACCACTTATAAGGTATATTGGTCGGTAAAAACAAAGATGAAATATTTACCACATGTTAGTAGTAATAACTACAAGTCCTTTGAATACCGTTTCAACATTCAGTACATTGAAAAGGGATAGATATACAAAAAACAGTCTGAACTAATGTATGAATATCATAGTGACGGACCACATGATTATTTGACAGATTATTTTATTATTCTGTCACGTAAGTATAGGTACATATAAAGTTTAGAATTTTATATTAATAATAATATTCAGTAATAAGTATTGTATTGTAGTCTAAAGTACCGTCACATGGTTGCAGTAAATTCTGCTCTATGCTTATAAGGTAGTTGGCTACATAAATAGTTTTTACGAATAGTAGAGAAAATAAAGCACCAAAACCTCTGAATTTTGTAACGTAAGATGGTTCGGGATGCGTTTTTTTGCATTGAATTCGTTAGAGTATTAGGAAATCTGTCGCTATTTTTTATAACGTAAAATGGGAAATTGCATTTCTGTATTCGAAAAGTGCATTCCGAACAGACAATAGAGAGAAAAGTTACAACTCTGTAAGTATTGCTGAAAATGGGTTCAATTTATATACTCGGGCTTTTTGGGGTCGCTGAACACTAATATCATGATGCCGTAAGTCTCCGCGGTACTTGGAGCATAGGTTATTTACCTCTTCTCCTGGGGCTTTATGTAAATTCTGTACGAAATCAGTGCACACTTGGTACTCGGCGGGTTTTTGAGTCGCTAAATACGATTATAATAATGGCGATGGTCTTTGAAACACCTGGTGCTTAAGACGGACCTCGTCTCCAGGAATTTTATGCAAATTTGATACAAAAAGAGTGTGCACTTGGTACTAGGAGGTTTTTGGGGTCGCTGAACACGAATATCATATAATGATTTTGCTAAATCATTTGCATACAAATTTATGAATCCAAGCGCGTGCATAGAAGTATAACTTCTGCTACACTCGTTTTTTTTTCTGACTTACTTTTTTTTCACAGATAGCATAGAAAGTTTCGTTTTTATCGGTATTCCCAGAGTTCACACGCCTTTTTTTGTTTTATTTTTAAAATCTTATGTAAATAAAATCTATGTATTCTTGTTTTATTTTTATTACTATCAAACATAATTAAAAATATATATTCTGTGTTCATTTAAATTGTAGTAAAATTAATTTAATTTACATATATATAAATATTACAAATAAATTATTTTCAGAAAAAATTTAGAATATGGTTCAATTTTTTTACAAAAATATTTGATTGTGAGAAATTAATGCAACCACTAATTATTCTCAAGGTAAAAAAATGAAAATTCCATATTTCCTAAAATTGTGTATAAAACGTAACTCTGGACGAAAGAAATAAGTTACTTATGATCCTTGTACGATGACGGCAAATTTCTATAAAACATTTAGGTTTTTTTTATAAACAATTTAAATATCTGATAAATAAATATTTTTTAATGAAATTTTTATGGTAATTTAAGTGTCATATGTAACTTATTTTCATAGAGTTTCCAAAGCGTGAAAAATACTTAATTAAATTTTCTGATAGTTAAAAATTGAAATATTGAAGAAACTCCATTTCATCTAAAATAGCTATTTATATAACTAGTTGCAGAATGAACGTGTTTTTTGCACTAGATGTGAAGTTTGGATAACGAGCGCTTTGATAAAATGAGTGACAAAATAAAAAATAGTGACAAAATGAATACAAGTGACAAAATGAACAACATTTTGTATCTTGAATGAGTGTCAAAATTATGATATTTCGTAACTGAATTACAAAAAAATATTTTCCCATTTATTTGCCATTAATTTATGGTTTAAACAACACCCTATACGAAAAAATACATGCCTTGAAATACAGATTTCTATTTTTTACAATGTGACCCTGTAGCTGAATACAAGAAGTTTTAGTTATTTTACTGGGCTATATGATCAAGACTCCAAAAATTAGGTATCTTGACCAAAAATAAAAAAAAAAGCATTTGTTTCTTATTCAGTGAAATACCAAAAACATAAACATTTCTTGGGATATACATACCTCATAAAATGAGTTAACTTAATCCCAGAGTAATCCTCTCCAAACGAACAATTTTTCGATCAAAAGTTGAATAATGTTTAGATATTCGATACTAATTGCATCTTATTGGAAAAATATATTAAATGAAAAAAAATTTAATTCTATCGATTTAGATTCTAGTAATATACTATAATATACACGGATAAAAATATTTCAACTGGGCAATTGTAAAAATTAATATTACTACAATATTACCGTTCGCAAAATAAAATTCCGTAAAATTGGTGCTTTAATTTGTTGTTTTATTTAACTATAACTATACTACTTCAAGAGAAAAATGCACAAAACAAATACTGCCTGAATCACGTGAAAAATCAGGAGTTTATTTTCAATTGAATTTAAATTCGGTTTACTTACCAAATTCCGTCTGTCGGTTATAACTACCTACAGTGTGTCGCGAAGTGACCATGAACAGACCACGCAGAATAAGATATGATTTTTATAGAAAATCGAACGCGGATTTAGAATCCGATAAGTTGTTCGATACCTTGAAACACATTCGAGATAATTGGTAATAATTATATTAAAAAATAAAATTTAAGATTTTTTTTTCGGTTTTACGTAATCATTATGATTATAATATTTTTTTAGAGGTACCTATACAATTTACTTTGGTTACTTTAATTAATTTCAGACAAGTTTAACAGAACTCAGTGTTAAAGAATTTTCTTCTTAATATAACAAAATTAATTGATTGGTTGTCTTGAATTTAAATCTATTTATATGATTTCGGATTTTAATGCTCACATGTTCACATTTTTGGAACGAAGTTCCTTACGGCAGGCTTGGAGGAGATAGGGATTTTGCTGCGCGACCAAACTGAAAAAAATGTAATAGTAAAACCGTAAGAAAAAGTCCGTGGAATAAAACCGTTAAATGAGACGTGCGCAGGCGCTACAGTCGTATACACAAGCGAGTAGTGTATAATACCTTTCTCTTTCTCCCTCTTTCTTTTTGTTCTCTCATCCCTTCTCTCTCTATTACCACTCCACCCCGCCAATGCATAGTATATACTCATGGAATCTTGGAATTAGCTGTAGCTTAAATGAGCACTAAGAAATGAATCTGGATAATTCTAATCCAGGGGTTCCCCCTTAATATAATGCACATTTGAAATTTTGTATGTACGAGTAAATTATAGTTAATTAAATGATTTGCTACGAAACTTTATGTTGCAGACGAAATACCATCCGAGAAAATCCGGGGCAAAAGTTAGTTAATTAATAAATTCAATTTGAGTTAAACAATAGATTAAATATAAAAAATGGTCAATCATTAAATGAGATTTTAATGATTTAATGAATGAATTCGCAATTTTAGTTCTAAATTTAATACTTATTTTTAAAATTTCACAAACTTTCTGTAATAACCGGATGAATGGTAAAAATAAAAAATAGTTTTGTTTTTTACTATTTGATTGATACCAACTAAAAAATACTTTATTTAATTTTATAGTTGAAATATTTTTACACATATTTTAAACTGTACTTATTAAGTACTTTTTCGTCCATATTTATACTGAAGTCTTAATTGACCAATATTCGAAACACTAAACAATGAAGGGGTCCATTCAATATAAAAAGAATTATTTGTATTGTCACTTTCATCTACAGTTGATTGTCCAACATTCAAGAAATATATAAATGGACATTGATAAGTTGAATCATTATTTTCTTCGTTTTCATCAAATTCTACATATCCTTTTTGATCATTGTGTACAAATTTTTTTGATATCTTAAGTTTCATCTACAAAAAAGTTAAATTTAATAAGGAAAAGTATTACAAGCAAAAATTTATTTACTTTAGAAGTATCAAATATTTCTTTCAAATGTAATATGTTCATTATGTAATATCCAAAACAGTTCCCAGTTTGTAATACTTCATACATATTTGGTATTCGTTTTGCTAAACAATTATAAAAATCCTAAAAAATAATAATATTTATTTATTTTAAGTAATAATGTTAAACAAAATACTAACAGCTGGTATCTGAAGTACGATAGTATTAACTATTCCATAGTTTTCAAATTGCATAGTTCCATTTATGGATTCAGTTACAAAGGATAACCAATCTACAAAATCCCATGTAACTGAATTGGTTGATTTTGGTGTATCATCCAAGACTTTTATTTCTATAGGTAACATCTTCGCTGTTAATTTCTTGCAACACTTTATGGTTTCTTTTTTCCTCCGCAACTCGGATTTCTAAAAAATCTTTATACATAGTAAAATAAAATGTATAAGACCATATTGACTAAACATGCAGAAATAGTTCTTTAGATGTAAATATAATTTTAAAATAAATCTAATTTAGTTTAAACTACACAATAGTTACACTACAGTTTCTGTCTTTTTTTTTTGTTAAACCCAAATTCACAATGTTTCACTGGTTTGACCGATTACTTTTACTGTTAAAATTAACAGAATAAAAATATTTACATCGTAATTTTAATTGTATGTTGCATAAAACTGCACGAAAATGTATTTATTATTTCAAAATATTTTAATAAGCAGGAACAATATGCTACACAAACTGTTAGTCCAACACACTTACGACATGACAAACAACACATAGAATTCTTACTTTAACCCTCTTTTTTAAAATTATAGAATTTATATTTAAATCATTTGATTTTTCTTGTACCACTATTTCGTTACTTATAGGTATCTCCCCACTTTTAGAAATTACATTGTCTGATATTTTATTTATACCTTTAAAAAATATAATCGTATGTAGTTCTGCCAACACTATAGTACGTTTACGACTTTTGACTTACTTATTTTAACAACTATAAAAGCAACAATGCAAGTAGTGAAAAAAATTGTTTTTTTAATATGCTAGTTCTAATTTTACGTGTTAATCATGTTTTAGTTTTACAAAAATATAGGTAGACAGCTATTTCTCCGTGGAATCCACAGAAAGTATGATTTCGAAAAAAGTGATTCGTTGTATATGAAATTTTTATGAAATGTTAGTGGGGAAAGTACCTCAATAACAAGCCTTGAGATTCTTAATATACGTTTCAATAGTACATAGCTCTTTATTTAAATCTCATATTCTCCTAATTAATTCTTCGTGTTATTTATAAGAAAAAGTTAAAAATTTAATTTCAAAATATTTTTTTTTTGCAGAAAATTTAACTCAACAGAACTATTCTTGAAAAGTATTAAGTTTATTGGAAACTCCAGATATATCGGAATTAAGGTAATAAAAGAATTCTAAAACTGTATGACAAAAATCTTCCTATCACAGAAGAAATATCCTTTATAATTGAATAATGCTTCTTTATTATCACGATATGGCAGCAGAGATATTTGACGTCGTTTTGCAAGAAAAACAAATATACCTCTATAAAGTGTTATTTTTCTTGACAGTTTTACAATGAGTAATTTAATCTCAAAGACTGCTTTAATAATGAAACAAACTAAGAATTTGTTTTGGAAAACGATATTTTGAAGAATATGAACCCAAAAACAGCTTTTAAAAGTGATGAAGATTCGAAAGATTACTTATACGCTTACGTATAAGTTAAAGTTTTCCTTTTGGAACATAGCAGTACAATACAATTTGAATATCTGTCCCGAAAGATGACCTCGACCATACTTTTTACAATTTTCCAAATGACTTTATATAAATCATTAATTATCTTCGGTAAAGCTAACTTGTTTATGTCCTAATAGTTTATAGCTTTCTTTAAACGATTCATCGTGTTCCAGATATCCGTGTGAGTTGGTTTCCCTTAAGACAACCAGTCATCTAAACGTCCAGCAATAGACACATCTTTTCTTAATTAAAAACTTAGGTGACCGTTATCCGTATTTCACTTTTGTCGACGAGTTCTTACGATTCAAATTATATAAACAACCACCCGCTACAGATTCTTGATTCAATAAAATATCCTGTTCATATTTTCGTAAGGACTTTCCCATTGCTTCTTAAGTTTATGACAAGCACCTCAACGTCGTTGCTGATTGTATATCCAAACAAGATCACTGTAAAATTCTCATTGGTTGAGCGAGAACTGTACTAGTATCTAATTATCGAAACTTGTTATGATAACTTATCGAAACATGTTAAGATAAGTTATCGTTGATTTAGTGAAAATCAAAAATTTTGTTTTTTTATTTTATAAGGCGATTTTTAAATATAATAAACAATTTTAAACTGAAACTGCGATTTGGATATTTTTCTAGTCAGATTATGTACCATTTTTAACTTCAGCTGATCAATATATTCTTTGCCTGCAACATTTTTCTCGTAAGGTTTACAACCAAATTCAACGTTGCTTGACGAACTTCATCGTCAAACATAAGACGAGCCGGATTCCTAATAGTATAGTCTCGAGGACAGCAGAACTGTGTGCCATGAGGGATAAATAGGCGTACTGGTGCCAATTTCGTTCCGACGTAATCTTAGAAAGGTATTTACCCATAGCTCGATTCATCCGACAACATCTTACGTATTCTTTGCAATTTATCCAATAAAAACGCAATTGAATCTTTTGTAAGGTTTTCATGATAACAAAGTGCGCACCAGATGCACCATCATGCAAATTTTCAGTATATCCGACACTATATTTGTAAGGAGAAGTTGTACTTTAGATTTCTCATCATCCTTGAAACTTGTATACAGAATACTATCTTTCAAAACCAGGGAATTACATACATTGGCTCCAATATAATATGACTTCGAGACTCGAATTTGTTGTAATGTCACAGATCATTCTCTTGAAGCTCGTATAATAGTTGGGGTTGCTACTGATCACTTAGGAATGTAATTTTTAGTACGTTAGCCCTACGTTGGATATCATAATCGTAACCAATCTAACCATCTAGTTTTCCTCCATTAGTTTGTTAAAAGTTTAACGATCTTTGCAATTTCTTAGTCGAAACGTCAATATTTGGCCTTTATTTTAAATCGCTCTATTTCAACTTGGCAGTATCCACTGGTCTAATGTAGAGAACCAACATTGCTCCAAGAGAGTACCTATTTAAAGTGTCATCGATTCTGGGTTACTGAATTGATATTTCGGTAATCAACACAAAAACGGATGGCAGTCAAAAACAAAAAACCCGACCACTAATAGCCAATAAAAAGTGAAAAACAAGCTCTTTAACTTAATGTGAGCAGTACAGAGTGTCCGATCGATTTAATTAATTCGACACGTAGATAAAATGCATAAAAAATAATTTATACATTTTAAATTTAGTGCAAGTGGAGAAAAACGAATCTACAAAAGTTCAACTCTACCTTTAACTATTTTGTAAACCCGTTACTAGTTTGTCCCCGCTTGCAATAAATTTTAAACGTATATAATATTTTTTATTCATTAAGTGTCATCTCACTGATATTATTTTCCGTACCATCTCTTTCAAACGCTTATCATCTGGTTGGTCTTCAAGCTATTTGACTATTCTAATACAATGACCTGTTAAAGTTTGACTAGCTGTTTCATGCTACAAAGCTATAGCGAGTAATTCATTCAACAATTTGGGCATTGTCCATCGTAGTTATCTGCATATCACTGTCTCGCAGACCGTTTTCAAATGTATCTATAGCTATTTTTTTTATAAAAATTATCAGCTGCTTCAAGATATTTCTAATGCAGATTTAACGAAGGTGTGGAAAATCTATACATTATGCAATCTACAATTATGTGAGTAAAAGAGTAGAAGAATATTCGATTGATGGTATAAGAGGAAGATCGAAGTTAAGATGGATGTATAAAATAAATGGGGCACTGAAATAAAAATAAAAAAAATGGAGAAGAGAGGATACATTAAATAGAGACAGGTGGAAACAAATATTACGGAAGGCTAACGCCGATCCCCACTGAGTTTAGGATAAGTGTAAGGGAAAGAGAAGCAATCTAGAATTTATGCTTATAGGTTCATTGTATTTTTAATTGTTACTGTGGGTATAAGTATATCGTATATCTTATGAGAGTAAACAAACCATCAGGTAAATAATATAAGATTCTTGTGTATATGACAGATGTTATTGTACTTATTTCAGTATGTTTCTGTATTAACTTTGCTTGAGTTCTTCTAGATAATTGAATTTATGATTAAATATCAGTTAAGTCGTAAACAAACTGTATCTGTACCAAAAATCTATAATTACTAACGCAATTAATATTAATAATACCTTCAGTTGATAATTCGCATCTTAAAAATGTAGAAAATTCATCATAGTCTTTGTAATCGCTTGCTAATGCCCAAATGCAGGCATAGTAGTGCAGACATTTTTGTTTATTTGCGGATAAATCATCATCGCATCGTTCAGAAACTAAAATAAATAAAAATATATAATTCAATACTATTGGCCAAATAAAGGGATCGTTGAAAAACTGCTACAAGTGGTAATTTTTTATTTAACGAGTTAAGTAGATAAATAGTTAAATGAAGTAAGGATTCTTTAACATAAAACGGTACAATTTATCACATAAAAAATATATAGAAATTAAAAAAAGTGAATACAGACAGAGTAGATATTTATTTTAAAAAAATATTGCGGAGAGCTCTACCATTTTTTCATAAAAATAACTTATTTTAGTAAATTTAATCAAAATAATATGCTAATTTCATTATCACTGAAGAAATATAACTCTATTATCATTTACAACACTTGTATTGCTTTTCCTGGATTCCTTTAAATGTCTACTTAGTAACAGTTACCTATAAATTCTGAGCAACTACAAGAAAATTTCTCAAAAGTATCCTTTCCCTTTCCCTTAATAAAAGTAAAATGTAAATATCCCAAGGGGTGCTTAGCATTAACTTGGCATTTCACAGCCATTACTGATTTTGAAACTTTTTGAACTAATGGACCTTCTTTTTCATTATCGTGTGTTAGTAAAATTTTCTTAATTTCTTCCCTGATATCAAAAGAATTTAATATATTCGGATTTAGTTTAATAGGAGTAGCACTGTTTTCGCTTTTTAAAGCAGATTTTATATGTGTACACAGAGTGTTACTAGAATTTGTTTCTTCTTCGTGACATTTTAAAATCGAGTTATCAAAAGAATTTTGACAAGAGTCTACAAAACATATAGCAACTTCACCGTAGATACTTGAATCTTGGTCAGAACAAGATAGAAGCAATGGAAGCTGTACAAATCCTCTATAATCAGGCCCCATATCCCAAATTTTCACGGAATAAACTTGCTTCTCAGTGTTTGTCAGCAATTTAACTGCTTCCAAGTTAGTTTTTGATTTGTCCTCAGAATTTTTCAAAACTCTATTACACTGCTTATTTTTACACACTGTACTTCTTGTTCCATTAAAGACACCACAATGTATGCATTTTTTTATTCCTCTTTTAGTGGGTTTTCCCAAACCTGATAGAAGCTTTTGAGGATATTCCTGAAAATCATGTGCCATATACAATAAGGAAGTATAGAGTTGTCTCTTTTGATTTCGGGACATATTAATTAACCTTAAAAATGATCTATTTTATAAATAAAATAGTTTTATTGTAGAGACACAATAATGAAAAGTATTTTTATCAAAGGTTAATTTAATCAATCTGTGATTTTTATTTTTATCAATACATAAATATAGTATGACAGTTGGCTTCAATCAATGACGCTTGTTTGAACTACCGACAAATATTAAATTGAACTAATAGACAACAACGTTTGTAAGCTATTAATTTTATCGTAATATATAGTGCCTTAGTAATATATCAATAAATTTTAGTACGCGATTTTTTATAAAATATAAAACTATAAAGTTATGAAAAACCGTATAAATATTACAATTTTAAACGCGTTATAAATAATATGACAGTTTTATTTTATCAGAGTTGCTAACTTCGCAGCAATGCGAATACATCTATATCTATTATTTTAGTTATTTTGTCCCAGATTAAATAAAATCTTACATTTTGTTATTGCTGTTTTTGTTTTATGCTTTTGATCACAAAATTCACAAATTACTTTACCTTTTGATTTTCTTTATGACGTGATGTTGTGTAATATGCGTTGTGAACCAGTCAACGCAGAGATATTTTATTATCTCTAAATCAATGTATAACATTTACATTTTGCTAGCTTTATGATGCATTTTGGTAGTATTATTATTATACTTATCCACTAATACCTTCTTGTCAAATGGAATATTTTTTTTACTATACCATTTTCAAATAGAGCTGTCTTTAGTTAATTCTATCAATAGTGGTTTTGTAAATCGAAGTAGCTGCTTACAATCAGGTATTTTGAGCAAATTCATTATTCCGTAATTCTTTGGTATTTATATAGGTACAATATCTATAGCAAAAGCAAATTGTGTAATATTTATCATATTAAACGATTAATATATAAAGATTTCCAATATCCATAAACCGTTCTAAACTTCTCTGTACCTACCTCTTACTTATTTTACTTCTTGATACATTGTGAAGTGCTGAGGAAAGGAAAAATAATTAAAAGCTAAATGAAATAATTATATTCTTTGTTAATACATTTCTCATTATATTCATTTCACGGAAACAAATATTTAAAATACACAGACACATACATTTTATAATTTTAAATCACGTTAGATTAGTTTAAAAATAAAATAATTTGTAGGTATTTATGCACTTTTTAGAATATTAACAACTTCTGCAACAATATTTTCGTCAGTCACATATTGTGGTCCTTCTCTTTCCCCAATAACAGCCTCGCTGTCTTCTTCTGATTTTTCAGGCTCATCTTTTGGAACTTTAAAAGATCCATGAATTTCATTGGCTTCAGTGTTTTCTAAAATAAACTTGACATTGTCTTTGGTAACACCACCACCTGGCATTATTATAATCCTGTTACCAACTTGTTCGATTAATTTTTTTAATAGCTTGACTCCAAGTTGAGCATTTTGTTGTTTTCCACTGGTTAAAATACGTTGAAATCCAAGATCAATGATAACTTCTACTTCGATAGTAGGTCGTCTACAAAAATCAAAAGCTCTGTGGAAAGTAACAGGTAGTGGGTGGCAAATTCTAATAATTTCACGACAGATTTTCATATCCACATCCCCATTTTCAGACAATGCTCCGAACACAAATCCATCTGCTCCGCTATTACGTAAAATTTTAGCATCTTCCTTCATAATCTCAATTTCTTCTGGTTTATAAATAAAATTTCCAACTCTACAGCGCAAAAGGCAATACACGGGAATATTTCTTGAGTTCATATTTTGAATTTGAATAAGTAAACCAGGTGTTGGAGTTAAACCGCCATCTATTAGAGATGAGCACAACTCTAACCGGTCGGCTCCGCCGTTAATGGCTGCGATAGCCGATTCGAGGCTGTCAACACAAACTTCAAGTTTAACCTTTGACATTTTCATATCTAGAACAAACAAATCGAATTTTACATTTTTGCAAAAGTTAATTCGTTTAAACTTTAACACTTACGTGATCTGCGATGTTTATATATTCGGCCGAAGCTGTTTTTTTGGCACGACAAGCTTTAATTTTATCTACTTTGACGAAAGTTGTGTGACTGACATTCGAAAACCGCCACCAGTAAATTTCACTTCGCCGGCTTCGTTATCTCGACTGTGGTTGAGTTCCCGGTTTGATTCAAAGGCCATGCGCAGCGCTCGGTGTGCTTTCTTCTCGGACAGGTATTTCTTTTTTAAATCCGCTAATTCCTCAGATACTCTTTCTAAATCAGATTTGTATTCACTTACTTTTAAATCTGCCATGTTTAATTCAGAAACAAAACACTAAAAATAAAAAAACACATTATAAATTACTATTTTAATTTGTTAGTAGGGGAAATAGGGAAAATTATTCAAATGTGTTAATAATTATTGGGCGAAATAAGGGTAAATTTAGAAGTAAAAAATTCAGAAACTTTCCTGAGTGGAATTAGTATTTCAATTAAAAGTTATTTAAATATGTATAAAACCTGAACAAAAAGCTATTATTGATTTAACATTTACAATCATTCGTAAATAAGTTTGGCAAATTAGGTAGATATTAGTTTTATAATCAGCTAGAAAAAGCAAGATATTTGAATTTTTTACATTTTATAATAAAATGAATTGAAGGATTAATTAATTTTTTGTACCTACAAATTTTGAATTTTCATGTTAATACAAGAACATTAATAACAGAAAAAAATAAGAAGTTAATATCGTTTTTATTAGCTTTGTTTGTCTTTTGTCAAGGTTTGCATTACTAAATTCACGAAAATATTGGACGAAAATTAGAAACCCATCTAATTTCGAAAGGTTTGAGATAATCAAAATTTGAAAGAATACAGTAACCTTGAAGGAATTGATTAATTCAATTTAAATTTAATACCAACTTATAAAAAATCGTTTTACTGATATACTTTACATCCATTTGCTCAGAGTATGTTTACTTATTACTCTGAGTCCATTTGTTATTGTATTAAATAGATCATATAAAATATTCATAAAATTTAAAAATATCCCTTGACTGCTGATAATGGCAGTTGTATATGCGTTAATATAACTAAATACTTATGTGCAAATGTGGACACGGTTAGGTTTTATATGAAATTAAAGAGTGTACAGTTGTACTATATTATATTTTAACAAATATTTATTTGCTACCCATGAAACAACATTGTGTATCGTATATAAAAATGGTGCTCATTCTAGTGTTTCGATGAAGAAAAAGCATTTACCTGCAGACGTAAAGAAAGTCTTAAAAACTATATACGAGGTCTGTACAAAGTAAACAGGACTTAAAAGAAATATTCGATACTAGAAGCGCCATCTAATTGGGACTAGCGTTCGATAGGTACATCTTTCATTAATTTTTCTTCAAAATTTCATGACAATCGAACCACTTCACGCTGAGTTATCGCGCTCAAAGAGACAGTACCTTTTTCACATTGGTCGAAAAACGAGCATCGAACAAAGAGCCAATATAAACTTGGCTAGAATCATTCGAAAATTGAGTCTGTTTATTAAAAATGAGTCAAAATATTCATTGAGATACATGCAAATGAAATTAAATATCACGATCTGTTGCATTTTGACAGGTTTGTTTCGCAAAAGCTGACGGTTGACCAAAAAAATGCTTCGAATTTAACATTTGGGAGACATTATTAAAGAGGCCAAGAAACACTTTTTGTACAACATTGTGACTGTTGACGAAACGTATTCTTTTCAATACGATCCTGAAACCAAGCGTCAAAGTTCCGCATGGCAGCATCCAAGAGAGCCAGATCTAAAAAAAGCCGTTTGGAAAAGTCAAACGTGAAGGCAGTGTTTCTACAATTCGAAGAGAATTATTCACAAACGGTTAAATGCTGTGTATTACTTATTTGGTGTTATGCTCTCGCGTATTTGTCGGTTTTGGCCAGAGTATTGTGAAGGAAGAAGATGGCGCTTGTTGCACGATGATGCACCATCACATTGATCGACACTTGTACCGATTTTTTGATAAAAAATAGTATTTTAACCATTAACCACTCCCTATATTCTCTCTGGATATGGCACCGTGCGACTTTTTTCTTTTCGTAGACTACATTTGGCCACGAAGGGACATCGGTATACCGACGTGGAGGCAATATACAAAACGCGTCGACGACCATTTTGAACAACATCCTGATCAGTGAGCTGAAATCCTCATTTGAAAACTTGTAGACCATGAAAATCACTGTATTAACGCTGAGGGTACTATTTTGATTAAAAAAAGTTTATTAATTTTTGTTCTTTGTCCTGTTTACTTTGCGACAGACCTATATAGTATAATTCCTTGTTTAAAAGTAAAATAGTACTAAATGCCATATAAAGTCAAGACGGAATAAGAATAAAGATGTTGGTACCACGAAGGTGATAAGGACTTGATAAGAAGGCACATATACCTATACCATGTACGGAAAGCAACGCTTATAGACACTAGATGCTTCGAAGCAACTGCTCACTTGTTACAAAATTCAAATACTTAAGCTGCAGTCCCAATAGTCTTTAGCGAATTTTACCTGAAAAAGCGGTCAGATAAAAAGTTGATTGAATCATATCCGATTACAAACAAGGAGTCATGAGCATATAAGTTTGAAAAAAATATTGTTCTAAAAATTGGCGAATAATTTACCTCTACGAAACAGGATTTGACAAGCATATAACACCATCCGAAGGATAGGTAGTTCGACAATTCCAATGAGTGTAAAATAAAAGCTCTCTCAAACAAAGAAAAACGTATCGTGATTTTGCATGCATGAATCAACAAGAATGGTTCAAGTATTTCCTTATTCCTTAACATTTCTCAGAATAGCGTATAGGAAATGTGTCATTGTTATCCGCCCAGATAGTTAGAAAAAAATTCTGCCCCTGTCATGATCAATGTAGAAAATTCATATATTAACATTAATTAATTTAGACGAGGACAACGACGGCGAAATAAATTGTTATATACGTTATAACATTGAATATCCATGAGAGTTAGAATTTATGTACAATAAAATTATTTAAGTACGTGACTGTTCTCAAAATAAGCCTCCATATACAATGTATATATTATATATATTTCGAATTAAATATACATTTTATATGTAGGTATGTAATGAACTATTTTAAAATTTCTAGCAAATACTTTCCGAATACGCAGCTGTTACGATTACAGGAACACTTAATTTTAAATACAAAATATAAATGTTTTAACACATAATTATGTCATTACATGTATGTTTTTTTGTATGTATCAAAATTTGCATAAGTACATCTTGCATATTCATAGACATCTGAAATCTGCCTTGTATATATATACCTACTTAGCTGGTTGTACGCCAAGCTTTGTCTTCCGAATGAAATCGAACGAAGTAGAAGTAATTCTAATGGATGCAACTATTTATTGTAGGATGAGGATGAATGTATTGACTGGTAGCTGATGGAAAATGATAGCATGTGAGTGCGCTTATAACTTTGAATTCCATTTTATGCGCCACGATTATAGCTCATAGAAACGAACATTTTTAAAATAAAAAATATTAGAAATGGTATTTCACATTTATATAATGTATTTTTCTTCATATGCCGTTAAAATAAACAGTGTTCCTATTAAAACGTGTTACTAAAGATTTATAAAACACTCCTTAAAATTTTATTCTTTAACAAATCGATTTTCTTTCTGAGAGGACACATTGTTATGAAAGTCTTATGATTTATTAAATCGTAAAACTATATCATTTAAAAAATAGTAAAATTAGTTTTCAAGATTTACAAACATACTAAATAATGATACAACTAGCTGTAAAAATAAGTGCCAGAATCATTACATTAATTAGATTTGGTTTAAAATTAATATAGGATTTGAATCTAACCTTATAAGAATTTACGTTTACATTTATTATAATTTAATTTTAGTAAAGTCTATGATAACTACCCGTATAAAATATAATTACTTAAGACTGTATATATTTACCGGAAATAAAAAGAAAGTAAAACCGCAGTACAATATTAAATATTTTATAATTTTTAATACAAATATTGACAAATAACCACACAGCATCAAAAAACGATAACACCAAATCTAAAACTTTTATTAAATATTTGTTTATGTAGCAATAATCTTGTATACGTTGTTTACGTTTATTATCATAAATAAAAAACGCCACAAAACTTTACCACATTCTTTAAACAGCATTTGTTGAAAATTGTTAGTTTCGTATTCGCTGGGTGCTGGGTGCGTAAGAAATAGTGGGGGACACAAAACTGACGTCAGCGCCCACTGCGGACAATACAGAACTAAGGGTGGCTCTTTAAGTCTATGAAAATAACACGTGTAAGTTTAATTAAATAAATAATATAAAATGAGTCACTAAAGTTGTTGTGTAGTCGATTGCAAAAATACTAGTAGAAATAGCAATTTTAAATTTTATAAGTTCCCGGTTTCCAAGTACCTAGAAATTAAATCTGCGAAAAAAATGGATAGCTGCTGTTATTATTTATATAATTCAGATTGTTATATATTTAATACTAGTTGTATAGTTCGTTCGCTATACTTATACTTTTTTTTATACCTGCGATGTAGTTCGCGTGGCGTGTTCATTGTTGTAAAAAAATTTCTCCCCTCACCCCGTTAAAGAGGATGTGAGAGAGAAACTTTTATACACCAGATGTTAAGCTGAAAGCCGAGAAACACATCTGTGAAAACCGCATTCGAATCGGATCAGTAGTTTTCATGTGATGCACGCAGAAACATACAGACAGACAGACAGACAGACGAAAAAATCTAACCACATTTTTGGGTTCTATATATTTTTGTATAAAAATTTCTCCCCCCACTCGGTTAAAGGAGCGAAAGGAGATATTTTAAGTTGAAAGAAGACAAATATATCTGTGAAAACCGCATTCAAATCGGACTAGTAGTTTTTATGTGATGCGCGCACAAACATACAGACAGACAAACAAAAATCTAACTACATTTTTGGGTTCTATATCGATGTAGTAACACCGTCCGCCAATTATTTTTTAAATATCTTTAATGTACCTACAGAATTTATATTTCTACAGTTTTATTATATGTATAGATTAGTACTGATTTTTTATTCAAGTATAAACATATTAACAGATTTTAACCCTACTTAACCAAATTCACTTGAGACTTGTTTTAGTTATTGTGTTTATTTTACTTACTGTTTTCAGCTGACCCAAGGAATATTTTTTAATTTAAAGTACACTCTGTGTAATATGTCACATTGTACATTGAATTTTTTTAAGTTTATTTAATTGTGTCAATAACTATTTGGTATCCAATGCATGTAAATTTTCTCAAAAGAGCCACCGTAAATTGTATCGTTAGGTGGCGCTGGGGTTACGCACCCAGCGAATAAATCTCGAAAAGAATAATTTGTTTCCAATTGTTTAAAAATGCCTGGCCATCAAATTTCAGTTTTTGATAAAGCTAGAATAATCGCTCTACATCAACAAAACTGGCCAAATTATAGGATTTCAGCAAGTCTTGGCATTCCTAGGACGTCTGTTATCAGAATAGTGCAACTGTTTCAAGAAACCTGGTAGTGGGCCCAGTGGGCGTCATCATATTACAGACGAAAGAGAGGATCGATATTTAACCAATTTTGTTCGACGCAATCAGAATATCACTATCAGTGTCCCATCGTCAAGAACGCATTTCAGAAGAACATACGGAAGATTCATTTCTAGGCCTACAATTCGACGAAGGTTGGCTGGTGCCAATTTGCGATCAAGAAGATATTTAAGAGGAGACATGTTCTTTTTTCAGATTTGGTCCCGATTTGGATTTGAGAGATCCAGGACATGCAGCACCTTTAGCCTTTCCGCAAGAAATTGTTCCTTACCAAGGGGGACATTTATGTTATATAGTTATCGCACTCCACTTATTCACATACCAGAGACGCTGACAGGACACATTCTACCTGAAAAATGTTATAAGGCCAATTGTTGAAGTGCTGCACCTTTAGCCTTTCCGCAAGAAATGGTTCCTTACCAAGGGGGACATTTATGTTATATAGTTATCGCACTCCACTTATTCACATACCAGAGACGCTGACAGGTCACATTCTACCTGGAAAATGTCCAATTGATCTGCCGCGTAGAGAAGAATTTGGACCAAATTTCATTTTTATGAATGACAACGTCTGTCCACATCCACTAGAAGGATCCAAAATGTGTTAGCTGAAGCCAATGTGCAGTGAATTAACTGGACAGCATAATCGCTGGACATGAATCCGATTAATAACATGTGGGATATGATTTCAAGAGCCATATTAAGGACACTAACCCTTCGAAAGCTGATTGTGGCTCCACTGGAAGAGTGGAACAATATTCCTCAAGAAGAGATCGAGAATCTTATTTGCTCAATGCCAGGGCGAGTCAATCAATGTATCGAGAACAGAGATGGTCCTACGAAATATTAATGTTATTTTTGAAGTGATATCTTCTTATGGGAGGGTAAACTGATTTTAGCGTAACGCGTTGAAAAAAGCGTTTATCATAACGCGTTGTTTATCGTTGTTACACGCAGGCGCAGTGAAACATAATAATATCATTTCTTAAATTAATTGTACTGACCCTTACTATTTGAAAGTTCATTTTATTAGGAATAATAAAAATAATAAAAAAGTCTTTTTTTTATAAAACTTTCACTTTAATTAAAACATTTTTATGTTTTTAATTAAAGTGAAAGTTTTATAAAAAACAAAGAGTTTTTTATTATTTTTATTATTCCTAATATCATTTCTCTCTCTCTCTCTCTCTCTCTCTATGCTTTTCCCAATTTAAGTTTTAAGTATATTTGAATTTACCGTACTATACGGTATTAATCTGTCACTATAGTATTATACGTTACAAGGTCGGTAGGTGACTTATTACAGTACGAGTTAGTTTACGGACGAGGCGACGTAGGAGCCGAGTCTGGAAATAACAACGAGTACTGTAATAACACCTAACGACCATGTATCGTATTATATTTTATTTCATCCTGTTTTTATAAATTAATAAATTGATAAAAATTTTAAAAATAGTTCGTAACTTGACTGGTTACGTCAAATTACCTTAACTGTCAGTTACTGTCAAATTTTTAAAAAATTTGGTAATAATTGTTAATTCGTGTTTTAAATTAAAATAAAATAAAAAGTAAGTAATTAATTATTTTATTTTTTAGTCATTATAGTGTTTTTAAATGTCAAAAATTTAAAGTAATTGTCTTCCCTTAAGCAATCAGGGCAGAGTTGCTAGGCAACACATTACAGTACATGATACCGTAATGTTTTACTTACCGGCACCGAATTAATTATAGGGAAGTTTATTTACTGGACAGGATGAAATAAAATACAATTCATTACTTTTTATTAATTATTAAATATTTATATCCATTTAATATCATAAAAATTAGGTCATTTTCTATATCTTCGTCTATAAAACTAATTTAATCCCTTTTAATTATAATTTAAATTCATAATTTAAACGGTTCGGTCATCCTCGGCATCTATCGTGGCAGTTGTAGGAGAAGAAATGGAAATTAAATCAAATAGAAATATTTAAATATTAATATTAATACAAATATCTTTATTTATTTATTTATTTACTTATTTATTCAGATAATTCGTTCATCTATGATTTAATGTCTTTTAATTATAATTAAAATTCATTCTTAAAATGTTCGGTCATCCTCGGGAATTCTTGTAACAAATTGTGTAAAAAGAAATGACAGTCTGATTAGCCTAATTTTAGCATAAAAAAGACGTGTTTTGGTGGTTTCATTTGTGATAAATCTTATAAAAATTGACTATAAAGTGTGTTATTAATGTTATCATTGATAATAAGGATAAGAATTTAAGTTTTAAGTGTGTATTAAAAGAATTTTGATAAATTAATTTTTGGCAACAAATTTAGTTTTTATGTTTTTTTTATCACCCAAGACTGTTGCACATAAAAAAATATATAAATAGGCTGGTAAAAGAATAACATATTTTATGATATTCATAAATATAAATAAATATTTTCTCTTTAGAAGAAACTTGGGGGTCCAAGGTTTTTGACGCTGTGTGTATTAATAATACCTTAATCAAAAGTGAATTCTCATTAAATTCAGACGCTGATATATGTTCCCAGTTGACTTCACCACCGCTACTCATTTCAAATAATTATACCTGTTCTATATTTAAACTTTAATCTAAATTGACGTAAGCACTGAATATTTTTACAATTTATAATATTTTAAATACATTTCATTTCAGTTGTCAATATTAGCTTCAGAATGCCAGAATATCCTTTTAAACTTGAATGCTTTTACTTGTAAAATAGGGAATTTCTCCCGAGAGTAGGTGTTTTCCAATGTCAAATATATTCAAATCATTTAAATTTAATTTTAATTATTATTTTAAAATCCTCTTAATGGAAGATTGTGAAAATGAGTATATTTTATTTAAATCTGATGGATTTAATTACAATTACAGAGTCTGCGGGAGTTCCCAATAAGTTTTATTTTTATTTTAAGTTTAGTAAAACAAACTCAACAAACAAATGGTTTATCCATGATCGGTTGATAGTCAATTATTCCAAGCCTTAAATTCCGAAAAAAAATCCCCAAATCCCATTATTTTTTTCCATTTTTCGACATAAAAGAGCAAATATCTAAAAACCAAAAACTGTTTTCGAAAATTTTCCAGAGGACAAAAGATATTTTTTTCCCTGATTGGGAATATGCTTTGTCCATAATTATTTAGCGTTACCGTCCTAATTGCAAGCAACGCACAAGAGCTGCAAGATATAATAGATTCCGTAGTTCGCCATAGCGAGGTATTCGGCTTACATCTAAACGTCTCCAAAACAAGAATACTGGTTTTCTCAAAGACCCCAAAAAACGTATATCTTCATGTCAAGGGACAAACAATAGAACAGCAAGCCTCTGTCTTGCTCTATGGATGGGAAAATTGTACAATGGATCAAAAAACAAAAAAAATGGAGGCCTTCGAGATGCCTGTATACAGACGGATGTTACGAATTTCATTGTCACAAAAGGTGACAAAGTACCTAAGCGCATGGATAAACAAAAAAAACTGCTAAACACCAGCAAAGGAAAAAATACAGTACTTGGGTAATGTGTTGAGAGGTGAAAGATACGAACTGCTTCGACTCATAATGGAGGGTAAGGTACAAGGAAAAAGATCAATAGGGACACGCCAGAACTCATGGTTGAAGGACCTGAGAAGATGGTTTGAGCGCTCGTCTATAGAAACCTTTCGAGCTGCAGCTTCCAAAGCCACAATTGCTATCTGGATCGCCAACCTTCGAAAGGAGACGGCGCACTAAGAAGATCCTTTTTTTAATACAAGTTTTTGGTTAATAACAAATTTTCCTCCACTCCTATTTATTTTTAAATATATTTTTTATCCGAAAAATTTAATCTATTGATTAATAAAAGTCACAGCTATTAGTGTTTTGATAAAATCATTGGTCGGTGAATTGCATTTTTAAGCGTCCTTATAGGAGTGAACCGCATTCTTATACATTTATTTTTCGATGTTATTCTTAAATATACAAATATCCATCATCAATTACTAAAATTTTTGTAACATTAATTTTTAGACTATACCTGGATTTGCATTCACTTGGCATTGACGTCATTAATGACGATCTGGAATTGTTAACGAAGGCTTCCAAGATTCACGCGCTGCATATTAATCCAAACAAAACAAAAGCCCTTCTCTTTGCTGCCTCCTCTGTTCGCAATGTTTTACCACCTATCATATTAAATGTTAATGGAGTGCAACTTGACTTTGTTGACAGAGCAAAAAATCTGGGTGTTGTGATCGATGATGCATTGTCTTTTAAATATCATGTAAACGGTCTGCTTCAGAGTGCATTTCTCGCTTTAAAAACTATTTATAACAATCGTTCCTGTCTCAGTGTAAATAACCGTGAGTCCCTGGTCCTTTCTAAATTTAACTATTGTGATACGTTGTATGGCCCCTTCCTCCACAGCACCTCCATTCGGAAAATTCAAAAAATGCAAAATTCGTGTCTTCGCCTTATCTTTGGTATTCGCCGTAGGAAGAGGATATCACACAAGCTTATAGATGCAGGTTGGCTGGATATGAAATCCAGACGTAGGCTACATTCATCTTGCTTACATCATAGAATTATAACCTTACGCTGTCCACCATACTTAATGAGAAAAATCACTTTCAGAACTGATGTACATCATTTGAATTTGAGGCATAGAGGGCTTTTAAGCGTGCCAGCTCATAGATTACAGTTATTTAAAAAGAGCTTTTCCTACCAAATAGCTAACATTTATAACTCTATCCCAAAATAATTTGTGCGCCAACTAAATAAACGAATAATGATTGAGTGAGGGTCTTGTAATCGTCACAGCAAATTAACGAATCTATTAAAATAAAATAAATTGGACTAAAAAGTACAAAATAAATATAGTTTAAAAAAAACTAAAAAACACGCTTTTATAGCATATGAAACTAACAAGTAAAAAAATAAATAGATAGCAAAGAATAATATTATTCTAACGCTTTATAAGTTTTTGAAAAAACATTTTCAAAGACAATGACCGTTCAACTAAGAAGAAACAACTACCTCCTGGGCTATATGCCCCAACGGATATTGGATTATACTTCAAAGTCAAACGGGGTTGGCATATCTACAAGATATTTAAACCAACCATTCTGGTTTGCAGTTTAGAAGGGACAACATAACTTATAGACCGGTTTCGGTGTATTTGCACCTCGTCAGTATAAGGTATATGTTATCCGTCAGCGAGCTTAAAGCATAATCGCTGACTAAAGATTGCACTAAAATCATAATCTTTATATATCTTTCAATAACGAAAGTGTAAAAGATATGATAGTAGTGACATCCTTACCTCTAACTGCAAACCAAAATTCGATTTGACAACAAGACTTTCGTCTTGATACTATTAAAGTATTTTTACAGAAAATTGTATCATTGTCATATTTAATAAAGCGTGTTAAAAATAGATAGCAAAGAATAATATTATTCTAACGCTTTAAGCTCGCTGACGGATAACATATACCTTATACTGACGAGGTGCAAATACACCGAAACCGGTCTATAAGTTATGTTGTCCCTTCTAAACTGCAAACCAGAATGGTTGGTTTAAATATCTTGTAGATATGCCAACCCCGTTTGACTTTGAAGTATAATCCAATATCCGTTGGGGCATACAGCAAAGGAGGTAGTTGTTTCTTCTTAGTTGAACGGTCATTGTCTTTGAAAATGTTTTTTCAAAAACTTATAAAGCGTTAGAATAATATTATTCTTTGCTATCTATTGATAACACGCTTTATTAAATATGACAATGATACAGTTTTCTGTAAAAATACTTTAAAAAAATAAATGTAATTAAGGAAAACTAAAAAGCATGTTTCTGAAAAACATCGAACTAAAAAGTTAAAAATAATTTTCAAAATAAAATTAAAACAAAAATAAATGAAAAATACTAGTATTATTGTGAAAAAAGCGTGGGCGCTGCATACCATATTTTTCGAATGTCAAGCGCCCACGCTTTTTTCACAATAATACTAGTATTTTTCATTTATTTTTGTTTTAATTTTATTTTGAAAATTATTTTTAACTTTTTAGTTCGATGTTTTTCATGCACTTTTCGGCCAAAATTGACGTTAAACGAAAATTAGTATCAAATAAAAGTTGTAGATTTTAAAAAATTATACTAGATTTGTGCAGGTCATTTTTACAATAGATAACCTCAAAATTTCCCACAAAACATGCGAAAAATCAATTTTTCTAACATTTTTTACTTTTTCAAACTTTCTTATCATTTTTTTTCTTCTTTTTTTGATGTATCTTTTTATTACCTACAACTTTGCTGTTGCACATTTTTGTTTCCGGCATCAAATTTTCTCAGAAAGCGCGACCAAACTATTGCCCGTGGATTTTTTTAACTTAACCCTCCTCCCTAAATAAGTCTCGAAGGTCCGTGAGTTAATTTTTTAACTTCCCGCTAAAAAAAATTAAAAAAAATTTTAAAATCGGGAAGTTATTGGTTTCACCCCGTTTTTCGAAAATCGAGTTTTCATCGGATCTCAACGTTTTGAGGTCTTAGGAACCTCCCCTGACTATTTTTACGAGGGTGTCTGTATGTCTGTATGTACGTGTGGATGTGTGTGTGTGTGTGGATGTATGTAAACCTCTTATAACTTTTGAACGGCTTGACCGATCGGAATGAAATAAAAAGCATTCCAAAGAGTTTCATCTAACTTAGATTCCCTGGAAGTTTAAACCGATTCGAGCCAGTAGATTTCGAGAAATTTCAAAATAACCAAAAAAAAACAATTGGTAAAAATGATGTTTTTTGGGCATATCTTTTTGACTATTGCATCGATCAATTTCATACCCTAATCAGCTCTCAAGCTTAAAAAGCCACGTCGAATGCCGTTTTGCAAATTAAAATCGGTTGATTCGTTCGTTAGATATCGTTGTCGAAAAATTTCAAAAAAAGTGTTTTTTTTTTTCAATAACTTAGAGATTTTTTGACTAACCGATTTTGCACTCCCGGTAACGATTTTAGGTCTCAAAAAACTGCGTCGAATGCCATCTTGAACATCAAAATCGAATAAGGCGTTAAAAAGTTATGGCTTTTTAAACATTTCAAAAAAAGTCAAAAACGTCAAAATACGACACGTTACTATAGCTTTGCGGTTAAAACTAGCGGGAAGTTGCAAGGATGGCCTTAAAGGTCAACCTCTTTTCGAATTTTTTTATGTTAGTAACCCCCCATCAACAATTTCCCGTTGGGCTAGTCCAGGTATTAATTTTTTCGTGCTCAAAATTAGTTAGCTCCGACTAAAACGTGAAAAACGATATCAATACAGTGTTATCCTATTTATTGTAAAACTTAATCGTGTGAAAAAAACCTTGATATTCAAAAAATTTATAAAAACAATAAAAAATCTGGTTGATTTAGAAAATTTAGCAAAAACAGGAAAAACTAGAAAAAATAATGAAAAATTGGAAAAATCGTGAAAAATTGGAAAAGGTGATGTAAAATTGGAAAGTCGTGAAAAATTGTAAAAAAATTTATTGCATAAGAAGAAAAACAGAAAAATAACAGAATCAAGTAGTGCTTGGAATAACTCATTTTTACATGCAGAGTAAAAGCTTAGTTTTTTGTCGCTTGGTCCGACGACTGCCAAGTTTAATTTTTTTTTATTTATGTTTTGTTTAGTCAAAACTGCTGTACATCTTAAACAAGTTTTGTGTTAATATCTCTCCAAATTTTGGAGTTAGAGAATGAAAATCAAAAGAATCCCCAGTGTACTTCTATATTGGCCTTTATTTTATTTTTTTAAATATTTGATTCTAGTCAAAAATTAAGTAATATTCCTTAGTGTCGAGATATTGTTAATAGATTCACTTAACTAGATAAATATATTGACCCGACATTTAAAACTTGAAAGTGAATATAAAATTAAATATATACAAAAAACAGATGACCACAATTTTACTAAAAAAAATTTAAGTTCAGAAGAATACATTGAAAAGGAATAGTATATTGTTTTACGAGCAAGGAATGATACTCATTTCCCACGAGCACGATGTTTGCAGCAAGAGCCGCAGGCGAATGCTGCAAATCGTACGAATGGGAAATGAGTTATTCCTTGCGAGTCAAACACTATACTTTTTCTACGGTTATACCACATAATTATACAATAATTCAAAAATAAATCCAATACAAAACAAAACATAACGATATAAGTTATATTATTTAAGTAAAATTAACTATTATTTACAATATTTAAAGTTATCATACCTTAAATTTATTTGTTAACTCAGAAAAATAAGCTAAAAGCACAGTTTCTGAAACGGAATTTGTTGCCTTTTTCTTTTGCCAGGTCACGAAAATTTCATATGCATTCTGGTACTTATGTTTTGAAATTTCGGGAATCAAATTCTGACAAGCTTCGTTTGCCGCTTCTCTTATTTCAGGAGGAGTTAATTCTAATTCATTTTTATCACTACTTAACATTTTTACTTAAATAACAATCTAATTTAAATAATGTATTAAAAACTATCTGTTGTAACTGTCACCACTTTATTACTGTCAATCTGTACTGTTAGTCAAATATATGAATACATAATTGTCACAGTATACTTGATTAAGTTAAAACAATAAAGAAATGAACATTTTGTGTTATCAGATAAAGAAATGAGATATTTCTTTATTAGATATAACAACGTACCCTATTTCTTTAGAGATTACTGTCAAAAAATGATACATTTGTATAATAACCGTAGAAAAAATGATTTTTATGTATTATCTTTTAAATTTTAGTTACATACTTGCTGATTATTAAAATAATGTAAATCAGTTACCTTTAATTTATTTCCTCTTTGTTTCAAGGCTCGTTGTGTTTTACTGAGTTCTTGATGAATCTCAGGCCCTGGTTGTCTAGCCACAACCTTCTTCAGGTTCAAGTATAACTTTTCAGCTTGTTTAAGTTGCCGCTCACGTTCAACTGCAATCGATCCTTGATGCAACAAGCGCCTGTTACACAAAGAATAAATATATAAGAATTTAATACAGTATATATATATATAGAAGCATAAAGAAAGAGAGAGAGGGAAGTTATTATGTTAAATATATATATTTATATATATAATAAATTAAATGATGATTATATAAGCAGATTTAAGTGTGGTATATAGATTATATCATGGGTAGATAATAAATTCAACTAAGATAAAATAATTAGATCCTATAATCAATACTTGTTTCATAATCTGTTTTTCTTTTTACTTTAAACTTCCCAGTTAGTTATAGGTTCTTCGTGAGTAGATATATAAAGTAACCAAACCAAACTTATAGGTTTATTTAATTATTTTGGCGTAAGTTTTAAATAATTTTTGAATACTATTACGACTCGAGCCGAAACTGCCGCTTAGGAAGTAAACGAGACAGAAGGGCAGTTCTTGGAACCCGAGAATGTTCGATTGGCTGCCGAAATCTTCGACGTTCTAGAAACGACAAGGATCTAGGTATAGCAGATTGAAAATAATTTTATGATTTGTCGCATGCGCATATGCATTAATTGTCGCGCCAGTTTTCAAATCAAAGGAATGAACATAACCTAACACTTTGTGTTTATTTGTTTGTGTCAGGAAGCTTTAGTACTTTAGTTTTGTTAGTTATTTTGCGAACTTTCAATGTTTTTTTGTTGTTCTGTGAAGTTTTCAGAGTAAAACTTGAAAATGATACATTGCGGTGAATGCGAAAAGGACTTTTCCAATTTAGGAGCTCATATAGAAAGGAAGCATCCAGGTGAGCCTTATCCTGTTTAATACAATAAAATTCATTATTTTTTTATGATAAAATATTAAATATTAGTATATATTTTCAGGAAAAATTGATATTTTAGCTCCTAAGGTTAGAAAAGCATCAAGTTCTGCAGAAAAAATGTTTATTTGTCAGGAGTGCAGCAAGACTTTTATCAGTTTTGGTAATTTAAGGTTCCATGTTAAAGGAAAGCGCCCGGGTAAAAGTTACATGTTGTTATACATATTGAATAAAGTTTTACTTAAGATTATTTATTTGTAGATAAACGAAAGCCATATTGACCATCAAATAAAATTTTGTTACTTTCTAAATATTCACTTATTCGATTATGTATGTATTTTTTTTGCTATGTTATGTTTTTTCTATGTTAATAAAAAGTTGCCCATGGTCTAAAACCATTTCTTCACTTGTATACGAGGTTTATCAGAAAATATGAATTTTGCTGAAGAGTAAAGTACCTTTGTTTTTGAAATATAAAATCAGATTTTACTTCGATATACCGATTTTGAAAAATATACTCTTAGATTGAGAAAATTTTAATTTTTAAAATTATTCCTGTAGCTGACAATTTTGAATTCATGACAAAAATAAAATGGAGATTAGGACATTAATTCCATACCAATTTTTGTTAATTATGTGTGGCAGTGTTGGTATTTTTTAGAAAAATTTAAATTATGATAGAGCAATTGAAATTTTCTGTTTACTATCATTGAATTTATAAAATTGATTCCAGTTTTTAAAACATTTCATTCTTGTTTTTGTCTTATTTATTAGGTGAATCATCCATGTATGTAGTGATATTGGGGAAACAGTTTTAAATAATATTTTAATTTAATGTAATATATAAATAAAAATTGAACTTTATATTCACAAAATATTAAACTTGATTGATATTTGTCATTTATATCTTTACATAAATCCTATAACTAACAGAAAAATTCACATGTTTGACAAAAATTTTATTTTATGTTATTACATTTGCTTTACAAAAAACTAGTAATAGTTAAAATAAACTACATTTATCATATGATTTGCTAAAGTCCCTTCAATGAAATGGTTCCAAATATGATAATTATTGTCTATTCTTTTGAAGGAAACTTTATTTTTTACCTAGTTTCATTATTCCTTAAAACTGAAATATTTCCATAAAAAGTTGAAGCAGAAATAGCTGTTTTTCTCTTCACAACTAAAATAAAAAAAAATAGATTTATTACCTATACCTATTTTTAATATTATTATAAATACCTTTTATATGCTCTATTTTTTATAAAATTTATGGCCGAAATAAGATTTGAAGACAAATGAACATTTAAAATACTCTTATTTATAGCTTGTCCGGATTCAATCTTTTACTTTTTCAATAATGGCAACTACATCTTTGGCTAAAATAAAAAATAATAAAATGAGAGGTTATAAGTAGAAAGGACAATAACAATCTGTATAGGTACTAATGTATATAAAAACGTAAATACCGTTCGGCGAAATACACCATCATAGTTTTTATCCGTTTTGCAATAGTTATATAGGTAACTATAATTCACCATTTTAATAAAAATGAGCAATATAATTATTATAACATTTGTGGCCACACATCACAACACAATCACATAACCTTAAAAAATCTAAAATGACAGATGAAGATCGCAGCTGATCGCAAGGAATGCATATGCGCATGCGACAAATCATAAAATTATTTTCAATCTGCTATACCTAGATCAGAGATAATAGAACAGATATGTTGGTCCCTAACATAAAGTTGGCAACAAGTTCCGACATCAGCGCGCCATGGTCTCCTGGAAGAAGCTCATCGATTTAAAAATTGGCGGGATATACAGCATATCTAGTTTAAAAGTTATATTGGAATAGATACTTATATTTTAAAATTTTATATGCTTACTGTGATTTAAAACAAGAATATATAAATTTTAAAATATAAGGTATATATTTTCTTACTAGTAGAAATAAAATCAAACAAAAACAAGTTTTAATAATTACAATTTTTATTTGAACACAAAAACATAAAAAATAAATACAAGATTGCACAAGTTATATATTTAAAATCTTCATAATAAATAACATATGTTTAACAGATATTTTAATATAGGGTTTTAACACAAATTGGAAAGAGATGGTTTCGGTGACTAGTTCTTTCCTATCATTTCTCAAAAAAGTGGTCTTTCTTCTGAATAGCATCTAAAACAAAAAACCGCGCAGTACTTCTAATAAATAAACTTTAAGGATTGTACGGATCTAAAAAGATCTTTATTATACGAGGAACTAAGATCATTAGAAGTTAAAAAAAAACCATCTGATTTATGCTCTTGGCACGTAAACCAATCAAAATAAATAAATTCACTGAAACATATTATTTTCCTATGAATCAATTAACCATTTTTCCCTGAGTGAAGTATTTGAAGAAAACATTTGAAACTTCCAATGATAAAAATGTGTTTCATATACAGGATAGAAATACTTACTTTTACAATCTACAACACAACATTTATATCTAAAATAACCTGGTAGTGACCTGTTCAAAATTATTCACTATACTTTTATACCCTTTTAATGGTAAAACTACCATAAATTTACTTTAAACTAAAATTACTAACACTTAACCTATCACTATGCCGCCATAACTGCTGTTTCGGGCTACCAGCAGTACCAGCTGATCATATTTTGCTGGTTTAGTTCCAATTTTCACCACTTCAAAATGCGATTGCGCCTCCAGGAATGCGCACAAACATGTTGGCGCCTTTGGGCTATATTTCGAAAAGTCTCTTAATTTGTCTATGACCTAGATCCTTGTCTAGAAACGTAACATTATCGACGTTCTAGAAGGATTTTTGTGGGATCTGTGTAGATGTTTCCAGAAAGGAATTAATTCGTAATATAAGGATCGCTCTCGACGCAGAAGAAATTAATTGTATTTCTAATAGCTGGCGATAAAGTGCGAATTTTTGTACGAGAGTTGTGTAAATTAGTTTAAGAAAATTGTTATTTAGTTGTGTTTACCAATAAATTGTTAAGTTTGTATTATCCCGAATCCACGAAGGAAAATTTATAATAATACTTATCTGCGAAAATCCTTAGCTTTTTTATATTAAATTTTACACATTTACTTCTCTTACGTTCTCCTCAATTTCAATTGTATAAACTATCTTTTCACCACTCCGTGCGGAAAGCACTGCTTTCGACCATGCAGGACCGTGCGGGAAGCAATGCTTCCTTCAACGTTACGAAATATAAAACTTTTCACCACTCCGTGCGGAAAGCACTGCTTTCGACCATGCAGGGCCGTGCGGAAAGCAATGAATGACCGAAACAGAGTTGATAAGTGTTTCCCAATCAAAAATAAACAGACAAGATAAGTTATAAAATTAAAACACTTTTTTATTACAAGATTATGTATAGTTATGAATTTTTGTTAAATACGTTAAATGTAATATTTGAACAGTTGTAGAGACAATTTTATTTTATTTAACTTAAGTATATTAGATAATAATTGAAAATCAACAAAATCTTTATTTAGTAATGAAACGTTTGATTGATTATATCGTGATGCATTTACTACCGCGTTATCAGATGCAAAACTATTACAAAATTCATCCTCAATTTCTCTTAATTCACTTTCTATCTCATTTATTTTTGATTGGGAAACAATTATCAACTCTGTTTCGGTCATCCATTGCTTTCCGCACGGTCCTGCATGGTCGAAAGCAGTGCTTTCCGCACAGAGTGATGAAAAGTTTTATATTTCGTAACGTTGAAGGAAGCATTGCTTTCCGCCACGGTCCTGAATGGTCGAAAGCAGTGCTTTCCACACGGAGTGATAAAATTGAACTTAAAACTTAAAAAACCATATTTTTTAAAAATGTAAAAAAGCGTTGGGTTGCTTTTAAGTAATCTATTGACACCATACACCCCACGCCTTTTTGCCATTGCAATACATTTTTTTTATTTCATTCAATTTAAAAAGATATGTTTTTAACTTTATAATTAAATTTTCTACAAAAAAGTGTTTTAAGTTTTTTTATTATTATTATTATTTATTTTAAACTATTATTTATTAGATCTTTGGTACTCAGAACCCAGTGACTTTTGCCACTATGATATCAGTGTTCAGCGACCTCAAAAACAAACAAACAGTTTCGAATGATTTTATATGGAATCTGTATAATACTCCCCCCAAGACGAGGTATGTACTGTCCACTCTGGCCACCAGGTATATCGGATACCTTCGCCAACATAATATTTGTCTTCAGCGACCTCAAAAACTCTGAGAAAGAAGTTTTGAATGATTTTAGATGGAATCTGCAGAAAACTTCCGGAGACGAGGTAGGTACCGTCCACCCTGAAAACAAGGTATCTCGGAGACATTCCCCGACATGATATTCATGTTCAGCGACCCCCAAAATCTTTAAGTAGCAAAATTGGACGTATTTTATTTAATATTTGCAGAGTTAATTTTTTTCCTAAATTTGGAACTCTTCAAATATATTTTTCTTACACACAAATGCAATTTTTCATTTCTGCATGATCGCATTAGTTTACAAAATTTCCTGATGTTCTTAAGAATGGAAAGCAACAAGAAACATAAAAATCCAACTTACTGCCAAAAATTGGTAGGTTTTTTGCTTCGTTTCCTCGCCTGATAATGTAAATTATGAAAAGCTGTTAGCTGTATTTGAACAATTATCTATAGAGCGTGTCCAAAAAATAATATCCAAATATTTTCAAAATTTCACTTAAATAAATGATTTTTTGTATAAAATCAAGAAGTGATTATTGTTTTTACATTAAGTCTTTGGATTATCCGAGAAATGATCAAATTCCCACCTGCTTCCTTTTTCGGATAAGTGATTGGATAAAAGAGCCAGTTCTCAGGCTCTTTTACCAAAAATTTATCCGCTAAACAATTAATTTGGGCTCCTGCAGCCAATCTCGGATAAGTTATTGACATATAAAATATTCGGAAAGGTGACCTGAAAAGCGGCATCTCCATCCAAGGAATTAAGTAGGAGGAGTATGCCTCAGGAAAGGATAGTCCCCAGGTATAACTTTGCGAAAAACTTTCGAGTAGAATGGAAAGGGACTCATGGAACAATGGCCCCCTAATTCATGGGGAGTAAATATAGTATACCGATGACTCAAAGACTGAGAAAGGCACATGGTGGGGTGTATATAGTAGAAGACACAGGATACCAGTCCAACTAAGTCCAGGTGCGTATGCTACAGATCGTAAGTTAGGGTATATCGGGTAAAACCATATACTGGGACAGCCAAGCAGCTCTAAAGGCGGTAGTATCGGCACAAATAAGCACACAGCTGTTGTGGGACTGCGTTAGGGCCCTGACACATGCGCAAGTCAGAATTTTCTGACACTGGTATGGAAACCAGGACACTCAGGGTTTCGGGGCAAATAGAAGGCTCATGAATTGGCCCGGAACCATTAGGCGGAGTTGTTGACACCTTCAGAAAGCCAGCCATTGAGAAATGGAGGCTCGAGAAGGCCGAGGAGTGGTGGGAAAAATCACCGGGCAAGCGATAACCCAAAGTCTCCATAAAAGGACACTCTGAAAAATTTACTGCAGAGCTGCTATTACAAAGGCAAAATGATATCACAATGATTCTCAGTCTTTTGAAAGGACATTGTCGGTTTAGAAAATACATGAATCACCTGACGATGCTGCGAAGAGGAGGAGGAAACTGCATTTCATGTTCTATGCCATGTGAAGGCCTTGCAAGGACGCGGTATCTGGTATTGGGAGATAAGAAACCGGCTGCTCCAAGTTATATGGAGAGGCCACTGTCTATTAAGGCTATTAAGTCTCATTAAGAGGGCAGGGCTAGACAAGGTGCTCTAATCTTATTCTAAAGGTGATGGGTGTTCACAATAGATTTGTAAAGGTCGCAGAGTGACACAGACTATGAATATCTATTTATCTATCTATTCACTATGTCAAGAAAGTCCCCCTAAAAATATAAGAAAATACAAATCTTCGTTGGACGAAGTTTTCATCAACTAACAATCAGAATAGATTACTTATTTCAACAAATTATTATTCCTAATGTTATTAAATTTTTTTTTACTACCACAGTAGAATAATGGTATTCTTAACTCATTTTTAACCATCAGGTCGAAATACCAATATGGAATATTACAGGTATTTTAAAATGGGTATCTGAAATAAATTTAAATATATCAGCTGTTCATAAAATTTCGAAACAATCAATCTAACATAACACCATCAGTAATAACAGTATGCTGAAAAAGCTATTCATAATTTATTACCAGATAAAAAAAAATTCGAAAAGAGGTTGACCTTAAAGGCCATCCTTGCAACTTCCTGCTAGTTTAAACCGCAAAGCTATAGTAACGTGACGGTTAGTCAAAAAATCTCTAAGTTATTGAAAAAAAAAAACACTTTTTTGAAATTTTTCGACAACGATATCTCACGAACGAATCAACCGATTTTAATTTGCAAAACGGCATTCGACGTGGCTTTTTAAGCTTGAGAGCTGATTAGGTTATGAAATTAATCGATGTTATGGCCAAAAAGATATGCCCAAAAAACATTATTCTTACCAATTGTTTTTTTCGGTTATTTTGAAATTTCTTGAAATCTACCGGCTCGAATCGGTTCAAACTTATAGGGAATCTAAGTTAGATGGAACTCTTTGGAATGCTTTTTATTTCATTCCGATCGGTCAAGCCGTTCAAAAGTTATAAGAGGTTTACATACATCCACACACACACACACACACACACACACACACATCCACACGTACATACAGACATACAGACACCCTCGTAAAAATAGTCAGGGGAGGTTCCTAAGACCTCAAAACGTTGGGATCCGATGAAAACTCGATTTTCGAAAAACGGGGTGAAACCAATAACTTCCCGATTTTAAAAAAAATTTTAATTTTTTTTAGCGGGAAGTTAAAAAGTTGATAAAATTGATTAGTTTAAAAACGTGGCACTAGGCAAGGTTTAAACCTGGAGCGCATTATGGAAAATAGTATATTGGGTGCCAAGGGGTGAAACAAGACGATTTCTGACTAGGGCGATAGTTGACTGCCCGAGCGAAGCGAAGGATGTCATCGCCCGGTCAGAAATCGTCTTTTTTTCATCTCGTGCCACACACTATATTGTTCATATCACATGCATTGAAACAGCCAGTTTTGATCTCTGTAGTCAGTCGAAGTAAGACTATTTCAGACCAATGCAACTGTCAGTCAGAAACATTCTGACAGAACTGAAATAAGTAATGACATTTGTTTCTGACTGACCGTTGCATTGGTCTGAAATTGTCTTGTTTCGACTGGCAAAACAGGAATCAAAACTAGCTGTTTCAATGCATGTGATATGAAAAAATATTTTTTGCCCGATAGAACGATTTTGCTTCGTTACCGCGTTTGTTGACTGATCATGTTGTGTTTATTGAAACAGAACGGTAAGTAAATAATTGCATATGTGATGTATACAGAGCACTTTTGACATTTTAACGTTATTAAAATGTCAAAAGTCTAATGTCTAATACGGAAAAATATTTCTATCGTACAAAAAACGTTATAAGCATGACGAACGTTAAGGACTACCGATCTCAGACAAAAATTGGAGTCGTCGCTCCGCTCCTCTCCAAACAATTGTCTTCGATCGGTAAAATGTCCTTACCGTTCTTGATACTCAATATACTTATAAGTGCATTAAACTTAACTGAGGATTTTGAAAAATACAAATGGTTTTAATAAGTGGTAGTAAACAAGTATAGTCTATGACTCATATAAAATAGCTATTCTACGCTCGTGTGTATTATTTATTTGTCTCTTGGGATAGTAATAAGTAATACTTCATATAAAATAGCTATTCTACGCTCGTGTGTATTATTTATTTGTCTCTTGGGATAGTAATAATTAATACTATTTTACTACTTAAACGGTTAAGCCAATAATCTTAGATATTGTAACGTTTTTAACAAATTAAAACACGGGTTCGATTTATTTTTAAGTTGATTTATTTTCTAACGAATAACTACACAAACTATAACACTGCTAAATACTAAATTCACAATTTATTTGCACTATTCGAAAGCTTAAATATTCGCGCTATACTGTATACTAATTCGAGAACAGAGTTCTTCATTGTTTTTGGTACCAGAATATTCGCTGCAGAGGGTGTCCGGATTATTCTCGATTCTCGAGAGTTCCGGATAGCTAAACATTCACCCAGTGGCGTAGTTTCGTTACACTGCCCCCTCCTTAACTCTGATCGTCCCGATCAGATACTTTCCAGTGCTTCCCAGGTGTATGACGGAAACGACAGTTGGACCCAGCCCGACAGATTCCTTTACCAAAGAAATAACAGTCCACGCTCTTCTGTAGATCTACTTCTTTCGGTTGGTAACAGCAAACTGTTATTGACACTCCGGAACCATAGAAAATTACCTCGATCATGCTCCTTACAATCTTCCAGTCAATTTGTTCCGTTCCATTGCTGATCTTTGGTATCGCCAATTCCTTGATTTCGTAATGACTCATAATTTCCTTCAAGTTACTCAATGCGTGCCAAATGTCCCTGTAGGCCAGTTTTTCATTGGACGCCCTTTTCGTCACCAGATAAAGTATGGACCTGCGGCCATCTTCTAGTCGCAACACTTTGCCTACCCGTGGTTGTTGGTCGAGCAGTTCATCTAAACGTCCAAATTTCTTCTTGAAGACGGACGCTATGCCTCTTTCCATACTAAGATCTTGAGACACACAGTGAGCGATCGACACGTTTTTAGGAACTTTGAAGATGTCTTGCCGAACTTCTGCAGTAACGCCAAACCTAATTTTCTTTCGGTTGATGTAATCGGTAATGAATCTGTCAAAGTCAGGCCGATTCTCTTCGATGCTTGCTTCCTGCGAAACGGCCCTAGCTTCCTCAACATTATTAGAGCCTTCGTAAGGTGAAAGTCGATTTATGTGGACCACTTTCGGCTTTCCTCTAGGCAGTTTTTGAATTCGATAAATTACGTCGTTTATCCTTTTCTTAATCTCATACGGGCCTTCCCATTGTCTCTGCAGCTTGGGACATAAACCCTTGCGTCGCTGTGGGTTGTGAAGCCATACAAGGTCTCCTGTTTCAAATATCCTGTTATTTGACCTGACGTTATATTGATTTTTCATGCGATCGCTAGCAATCTGAATGTTCTTCCGGGCGATGTCATGGATCTGATGCATTTTCAGCTTAAGTTGGTCTGCGTAGCCTTCACCAGCGACGCCCTCTTCTGAAGGTTTGCTGCCAAATTCAAGGTCGCATGGTAGGCGTAATTCACGTCCAAGCATGAGACAGGCAGGTGTCTGGACGGTGGTTTCATTAACTGCTGATCGGTATGCCATCAGGAACATGGGTAGGTATTGGTCCCAATCTTTCTGGTGCTCCGATACTACTTTCGATAGATGTTTTCCCATCGTTCGATTCATCCTTTCGACCATGCCATCTGACTGAGGATGCAGAGGCGTTGTTCTGGTTTTATGAGCACCTAGCAAACGGCATACATCTTGAAAGAGGCTCGACTCGAAGTTCCTGCCTTGGTCCGAATGAATTTCTAAAGGCACACCAAACCGACTAAAGAACTCTTTGACCAATACTTCCGCAACGGTCGCAGCCTCTTTTTTAGGGATCGCGTAAGCCTCCGTCCACTTCGTAAAATAGTCCATGGCTACCAGAATGTATTTATTTCCATCGTCCGTTTCCGGAAAGGGTCCTGCGACATCTATCGCCACTCTTTCCATTGGACTTCCCACGTTATACTGCCTCATGGGAGCTCGTTTCTTGCCAACGGTTCCATTACTTGCAGCACACAACTCGCACTTCCGGCACCAGCGTCTCACATCATCCTTGCAGTTCACCCAGTAAAATCGCTCGCGAACTTTCTGCAAGGTCTTCGTTATTCCGAAGTGCCCTCCTGACGTACCATCGTGCATTTGACGTAGAATTTCCGGCACTTTGCTTCTTGGTACCACCATCTGCAATCTGGACTCGGTACCATCTTCATTCTCGAAAGTTCGATACAGTACTTCGCTCCGCATCACTAGGCTATCCCATTGGCTCCAATATGATTTAACTTCTGGGCTTTGTGCGCTTACTTCTTGCCAAGGAGGTCTTTCACCGTGACGTTTCCAACCCAACACAATTCCCAAGCATGGATCTTCTTCTTGAGATTTCCGTAGCTCTTGGGGTTGCCAGCATTCGTTAACGACAGTGGTTCGTCGTATAGGGCAGAGTTTTTCCTCTAATCGCGAACAATGAGCGCCGTTTTCTTTGCACGCCGGTCTTCTTGAGAATGCATTAGCGTTGAGATGGGTTTTTCCTGCCCTATGCTCGATATCACAGTCATATTCCTGCATTCGCTTTAAGTTTTCCGACGGCTGTTTCTTGCAATTGCGGCGTAGGTGACCGAACTCGCCGCAATTCCAGCACCTTGGTTCCCGTCTCGTCTCCATTTTGTCTTTACGAATAATTCTTCTTACCAGTTCTTCGAGGCTTTCAGTCTCCGATTCTTCTCCAATCATTCTTAAACGGTGACCCCGCGAAGTTTGGCTCGCCGTTTCATGTTCTAGCGCTATAGCGAGAGCTTCATCTAGTAGCTTCGGTCGAGCCAGTTTCAAAGCTTTCTGTAAATCGTTGTCCCTCAAGCCATTTACAAAAGTGTCGACTGCTATTTCTTCCAGAAAACTATCGGGCGCTATAGGATATGCCAACCGGACCATACGCGCGATGTCCGCCTCAAATTCTTGCAAGTTCTCGGTTGCGCGTTGATTTCGGGTGCGCAATTGGGCTTTATAAACTTGCTGTAAGTGGCTATCTCCGTAGCGGTTTTCCAATCTGGAGAAAAGCGTCTGATAGCAGTACTCTTGATCTTTTGGTATTGATCTCAAAATATCTGCGGCGTCACCTCGCAGAGCAGCTGTCAATGATATGGCTTTTTGTTGTTCTGTCCATCGATTGGCCATCGCGATTGCTTCGAACTGTTTGACATACGTGGACCAGGACGATTTACCGTCGAAATTCGGCAGTTTGAATTTCATACCGCCGCCACATTCCTCGTATACTAATTCTTTCTTGTCTGTAGTTTCAATAACTTTTACGTCCTGTTCGGCGATGTTAGTGTTGGTGACCATGTTTTCTAATTGTCTGATTTTGTTTTCTAAGCATTCGAACTTTTCTTCGACTTGTTCAATCTTTTCTTCGACTTGTCCAAACTTTTCTTCGACTTGTTTAAATTTATGGTCAACCGTTTTAACAACTTCTTCTAGCTTTCCCTCAACCTTCTTAGCATTTTCCTCCATCTTTACTTCAACTTTCTTAGCATTTTCCTCCATCTTCGCCAAGAGTGATTCTTCGGTGGAAGGGAATTCGAAAGTTTCTGGGTCAAGTCCCTCTTGGGTTAATGCTTCCCTCAATTTTTGCACAAGGGTGGCTTTGGTGCCCGCAGTGTCTTTATCACGTTCTTCTAGTTGTTCTTTTAACTGTTTAACCGTTAACTGTGTTAATTTCATTTCGAATTATCTTAATTAGCACTTCGAAAAAGAACTGTCCAAAATGTCTAAAAGTCAATACCGAAACCGGAAAGAGTTTTATCACAAAATTACAAAAACTACGCTCGAAAAGTCCACTAATTAAATTAAAATATCCCACTTCTGACACCAATTGTAACGTTTTTAACAAATTAAAACACGGGTTCGATTTATTTTTAAGTTGATTTATTTTCTAACGAATAACTACACAACCTATAACACTGCTAAATACTAAATTCACAATTTATTTGCACTATTCGAAAGCTTAAATATTCGCGCTATACTGTATACTAACTCCGCATTCGAATCTGCTTTATTTATATACTGCAACGCCATCTCACGTTCGAGGACCAGAGAATTCGAGAACAGAGTTCTTCATTGTTTTTGGTACCAGAATATTCGCTGCAGAGGGTGTCCGGATTATTCTCGATTCTCGAGAGTTCCGGATAGCTAAACATTCACCCAGTGGCGTAGTTTCGTTACAATATTTTAAATTCAGAAATTTCGACATAGTCATGATTTAACAACGATTTTTATTCAAAAAATAGTTAATGAAGAAAAATATTCTTGTTGTAAAAAACGTATGAAAATACTCATTCACCGTGAAACACTACAATATTTTTAATAAAAAATATAGTATTATAATATATAGTATTTAATTCCTGTGATAAAAAAACTAAAGATGCATATTTTTTGTTTTCTATACTTTGTGGTACGGACACGTGACGAGTCAGATTCAATGCCTTCAATTTAAATAATTTATAAAATTTAAAAAAATCTTAAAACATTAAAAGCAGGAAATCAAATAATAGAAGTTAAAGGTGTGTGTGTAGGTTATTGAACATAATTCAAGGATATTTAAGAGTGCACGAGTGCAGTCTAGTAAGTGTAGTTAATGTTAGATTTTTAAGAATTTTTAATATTCTAATGATTACGTAAAAAACGTGGAATTAGATCCTTAACAAGAAGTTGTTTCATAAGTATATTTGCATATTAAATTTAACTTTTAAAATGTTACCTTTGCAAAATCTGTATTTTCTGTAAGAGATCTAATACATCAGGATCAGAACCGGCTAGTTTTCTCCATCGATGTATATTCAATGGATTTTGCACTTCTTGTTCTAATGCTTTACATTTTAATCTACTCTTGGTCAAATCTCGTTCCAAATGAAATATTTCTTGTCTAAGATCCACCATACTCGCCATGGTCTTTGAAAGGTGACTCTTTTCTTGTCTGAGTCTTTTTATTTCTAACTTCAAGAGTCTGATATCACCTAGTCTTAAGTCGTAATGAGTCTCACCTAAAAAAGTGTTCATTTATTACGTAGTAAAAGACCCAAAATAAAAGATATCGAAAATTATACATCTTAAAAAGAATTTTAAATTTAAACTACAGTTTATTAATGTAACGGAGAGTGATATCTCGATTATCAGATTAAATAAGTTTTTTAAACTTTATTTGGTACAACGTAATCGAATCCGTAGATGAACCCAAACTAAACTCACATTTTTCCAAATATTAAAAGGATCAAAATAAAGTTCAATGAAATATATAAAAATGTATAACTTGTAGTAGAAATGAAAAAATATTATCTTCTTTACATTCAGATCTAATTGTTTGTTACTTAGAAGTAAAACCGACTGGCAAACCATTGGTGACAGACTAGTCAAACTAAACATTACCCAGAGAGGAAAAAAAATAACAGTTATGGGAGCATATGCTCCAACTTATGATGCAAATGATAGAGAAAATCCACTTTTGGACACACTTAGCGACCATTTGAATATTAAAAAGACCTAAATAAGTGTGGACAAAAAAGATGGTTTATGCTAAGGGGTAGCTATACTGGTGGTTATCTGACCACCTGGTCGGTATCCTGCTGAAGGCAAAAACCTATTGAAGATAAGATAAATAACAAGAAACAAACAATAAATATATTAACAAATAAATAAGCAGTAACATTCAATCAATAATAATAAAATAAATAAAAAAACAAACTAATCTTATCAACTAAACTATCACACTTGTATCAAACTTGGGAAATGCCCCAAGATGACATGCCAAAGAAATTTAAATTTGTAAGAAAATTTACCACTAAACTGGGAAGCAAATTTGAATGGGACGAAAACACCATATTGGGGCTAAGCCAAAACGCCATAAAATGGTATACGGACGGCTTCAAGACAGATAAAGGAAAAGGAGCAGGGGTTTTTGGACCTAGAACCAAACACTCAGAAAGCTTGGGTACGTACCCAAGCATCTTTCAAGCGGAAATTCGTGCCATCGAAAGATGTATAGAATTTAACATTGAAAGGAACTATCGTAGACAGAAGATTGTAATCATGTCAGATAGTCAAGCAGCCATCAAAGCTCTGAACTCAGATACAATCAGTTCAAAGATGGTCTGGGAATGCTTAGGCAAATTAAATGAACTAGGACAGAATAACACTGTTACCCTTTTATGGATTCCAGGACACGTAGAAATAGAAGGAAATAAACAGCAGACAAGCTGACAAAAAAAGTAGCTTAAACCCCATACCTGGAACCAGAACCATCCTGTGGAATCAGCAGTAGTACAATCTTAGAAAAACTAAGGAAAGAAATGGATAGCGACAAATCCAAGTACTGGAATGATCTAGAAGGACTAAAACAATCGAAGACGCTCCTGGGAAACTATAACCAGAGATCTCACAGCTGTTTTAACCTGAGTAAGAAAAACCTCCGAATTATAACAGGAATACTAACCGGTCACTGTCGATTAAGAGGACACATGAAGAAACTAGGATTAGTAGATGAAGCAAACTGCAGATTCTGTGAGGTAAAGGATAAAACCTCAATACACATACTTTCAGAATGCATAGCATTAAGTACTTCTAGGGTCAAATACCTAGGGTCATACGAAATATAAAGGGAAGAACCACCTAATTTAAAACCCAATGATATCCTAAACTTTCTAAGGAAGATAGGACTAGAAGAACTGCTATAAGTCTGAGGAATCACCAGAAATATCGCAAGAAAAGAGGGACACAATAGATCTTATAGGTCGCAGGTGTATCTGTTACCCCTAATAACATACATAAATACAACTACCACACTTACTCACGAAAATATGTCAATAGTCACAACAGCCCAGACCCAAGGGTCTGTTTTAGAGACACTCCAAAGTGACTCTCATAAAAAAACTCCAACTTTGGAGTCCCTGTGTCCTCTTTTATAGCCAAATCACATTCTACGTGAGAATAAAAATTATATTATCCAAGCTTGCCTCGAAGTCCAAGGTAATGACTTTGAACTGTATGATTACAATATAAAATAAACATCATTTTAAACAAATACATTATAATGTACATAAGGTTAATTTACCCTATTATCATATGTGACATTAAAGATCAAATAGTAGAAAAATATAAGATGGATTGTGCTCGCAATACGAACTACCTAAATATTACGAATTGACACTTCCAACATAGAAATACACACAAATATACAAGGCATATACGAGACAGTCGAAATCCATAATTGACTATAAAATAATCAATCAACAAACTGGAAAGTAAAAGTAAATATAAAACTAAAAACATTACCTGCCCTCCATTTACATAATTTTAATAGGGAAAACCTACCAGAAGATTGATAACTGGCAAGAAAACTGTTGTAACTATCGATGTATAGCAATTAATGGTAAAATAACAACACTGCGTACAAAGGAAACTGCAAAGCTTATTAACAAAGAACATTCACCCTCTTAAATAAAGCAGCAATGTGGATTTAGAGCTATCTGCTCTTAAATGGATAATATCACGATACCATTATAAAAAGTTATGGAATCTTATGAAAAAAAAAAAGATTATCAATGTATAATCCATCAAAAATTGTATGCTAACGCTATATCTAAAATTAAATTAAATAATTCTCTCACAGAATTGACCTGGACCACGTCCTCCCCATATAGCGTCAGAAATGTGGTGAGATGAGTCTAGCTTTTAGCGAGGTCATCACGGTATATACTTAACATTTTGCTGATGATTAGTGTAATAACTCAGGCAATTGAAGGAAAGGAAAGAATGAAAAAAAACTAATAGAAGAATATGAAAAATTGGCCCTGCCTCTATTAAGAAGAAAAAAATATATACGAGCGTAGGAGGAAGTCATATAACCTGGAGATGAAAAAATACATTTTCAGGAGTAAATTAATAGCTAAAAGGAAAACTGTTAAATTAAAAACGGATTAATAAGCGACAAAAAAACAATCAGAGCTCTGTATTTGATTTTATGGTCCTAAAATATCCGTAAAGAGAAGAAAAAGCTATTGTAGGTACTATAATTCAAAGTATAATAGTATACGGCTCTAGAGCATGGCAACTAACGGATCAACAAAAGAATAAGCTATTGGCAACGGAGATGGACTTATGCATGGAGAAGTCCAGCAGAATGTTTAAAAGAGACCGAATAAAAACAAAGAGTCAGAGAGACAAATCAAAGTTAAAACCACCATAGTACAGCAAATAGACGATAAGCAACTAAGATGGTATTTATACACAAAGAAAAGAAGAAGAAAGGTAAAAATGCACCTATTTAGATGAAACTGCATATTCATGTTAACACCCAGAATAATTTCTACATAAATACCAAATCTAAAATCTAAGTATCCAAAAAAGCACCAACTATACAAAGAATTATTTAAACAAATTGGACACAGGTACATCCACATTACAATCGATTACCTACATTTTGAAAAACAGTGTAGGTAATACGAATATCTTGTTTCCCCTTTTCCCCAGCATTAAATTCATTTATAATTGAAACCCTATTTTGATTCTTTGGATGAATAACAACGATACACCAACGGTCATGCATAATTAACAAAAATCCCATTTTTTCTTTTCATTTTTTTTTTATTCCTATTTTCGTCGCAATTATTACAGAATAAACATTTAATGATGAAGAGAAACTGTACCCATTTCACGTGAAGTAATAAATATGTATAACTTGCAGGTATTGACATAAAAACTTTAACAGGTTATCCTTAATGACAAATATACCTACTGTATTTATACTCAGTCTCTTGACACGAAATAACTTTTTTATAAATATATCAGAAAAATTTTGATTTTTAACTGTTTGTTTTTCTAACATATTATTTCTTTGGTTGATATATCTGTGAGGTAGCAGTTTAACTGATAACGGGCATTTACTAACGAGAGGTAGCTTTCAATGCTCTGAAGCCGAGCCGAGTAACGATAAAATGAAACTATGGACATGTGATAGATAGTTTGGTGTATGCGCATTCCAAACCAAATGGTGGCGTGGTTCGTTACCAGCACGAAAGCCAAGAGATAGTTAGCAGATAGTTTTATTTAATTTCTTTGTCGTTACCCGGCTCGCGTTCAGAGCATTGAAGGCTGCCTCTACTAGTATATGCTCAAAGGAAAACACGCACTAAGCAGCAAAACCAAAAAATCTATAAATAAAAGTTATCTAAAGTCGATTTAATTGCTTTCACAGTTTATGATTTGTAAGTAAGTAGCATCAGTACTGAGATAAGATAATGTTGGTTTAACCTTGTAATTATATGCTTCAATGTTTAAAATATAACCATTAATAAACATATAAATAAATGTGAATAGTGAAACAATAAAACATAGTCCTGTGAGGTGGATTAATTCGTTTGATCATGTTAGAAGAAGCGTGATATATTTTTATATTTATTTAACTTTTGTTAGGCATTTTCAGATTTAAAAGACGACCCTTGACAAATTTTACATATCTATTATGATTAATAAAATTAGCAAGGGTCTTTTTCGAACATATACTTCTGTTATACTTCAGTGCGCGCGCCGAGCGTTGGAAATTTGTATAAGAGTAAATCGGCAAAATCATTACATTAAGTTACATATGTAATGGCGTGAGTAAGAGAGAGAGAGAGAGAGAGAGAAAGACAGAAACACATATATATATGTATATTGGTCGGTAAAACAAAGATGAAATATTTACCACCTGTTATTAGTCAACAGCTTTTCAATATAATATGACTAAAATAAGTTAATATAGAAAAAAAAAATGCTGTGTTTTTGTTTATTATAAGTCTTAATAATATTTCAAAGCTTGGCACCTGATCAGGCTCTAAAAGAACCTGTGCCAGATATTTATGTGTTTGGCGAACAATTACTCTGCAGTTACAGATAATATGTTATGATTTGTAATCATAAAATATAACAAATTGTATTTTTCTATGTCTGATAAAAATATTAATGTATACTACGCCCCTGCTCAAAGTAGTGGCAACGTCTTTGTTAACTGAAGGGGTGGTAGTCAGTCGCTACTAAGACGTAGTAAATGATACACGATTTATTTGTTCAAGTAATATAGTTTGTGTATGCAGTTAAAACCGAGTGTCGTTTTATTTATCAAGGTACTTTCTAACTAAAATAAGAAAAAGTAGATTTCCTACAAAACATATGGTCCTTCGTCAAGCCGGATAAATAATTGAAGAAGTCAGTTATTTATTTAAATAAGTCAACTGTTTATCGTTGTACAATTCCGAAAAATTCAGTGTTTCGGCGTCTCTAAACTCAAGGGCAACAGTCCAATCGACCAGTGGAGAATTGTTTGCGTTGTCGCTGTAAGCCGTCCTACATTCACATGGTTGCCTGTTGACGTTCTTCAAGGAATTTGCAGTGAGTTTTTAATTTAATTCGTTCCTTTTCCGTTCAAAACTATATCCAGTTATTCTCACCTGAGTACTGATTAATTATTGATTTTAAATAAATATTTTGTATATTTATTTGACCTTATATCGTTTCATGCAGAACAAATAATTTAAAATAATTTCATTTTCTATAATTTAAGTATTTAAGGCTCAATTTCGCATTTATGAGATTTCATTGTACGTCGCCGATCTTGTTTTTTTATCATTGGAGTTTCACATAAATCACACGTGTATTTCAATCATTTGCAAATTGTAGTGTGTTGGATTGAATAAATTCGAATCTAGTTCACATAGATTAACATTTAAAGCGGTCTAAAATCATTTTAAAGTAAATAAACATATTTCGCCTTACTCTTGTTTAAATTTTTATAAACAAAATGGCAAATGAAGAAATTAAAAGATTGCGTAAGGTAAGGCAATCAATTAAAGCTAAACTCACTCTCTTTTCAAAATATGTTAATCAAGTTTCGGATATTTGCATAAATGAAAAGTCAGAGGTATCGTATTTCGAATTAAAAACGCGTATAGAACGGGCTGAGGATATTATAATTCAGTTTGAAAACAATCAAGTTGAAATTGAAACTCGTTTTGACGAAATTCCGGATGATGAATTAAATTATAGAGCCGATTTCGAAAACATATTTTATTCAAGCATTGCAACGGCTAAACAACTTTTACAACTTCCGACTTCTCAAAGTGAATCATCTTCAAGTTCAAATCAACCTCATGTCATTACGGATGATTCAGGTATCAAATTACCTACAGGTATCAAATTACCTACTATTCAATTGCCGAAGTTTTGTGGCAATTATGAAAAGTGGATGGATTTCCATGATTCTTTCGAATCAATGATTATCCAAAATAACAATATTAGTCAAATTCAGAAGTTCCATTATCTAAAGGCATGTCTGTCCGGGTCTGCCGAACGAGTCATTAGTTCAATGCAAATTTCATCTTCGAATTTCATAGTAGCTTGGAAACTTCTTTGCGACAGGTTTGCTAACAAGCAGTTATTAAAATATAATCATATCAAAGCAATTTTTAGTCTAAAGTCCATTCGGGATAATTCTTCATGTATGCGTCAATTGGTAGACAATTTAAGTAGCAATTTGAGATCTCTTGAATCATTGGATGAACCAGTCCAGCACTGGGACTCTTTAATTATTTTCATATTCCTTGACAAACTAGATTCTGAAATTGTAAAGGATTGGGAGAAGGAGTCTCAAGATAAAACTATTGTTCTTCAAGATTTGCTTACCTTTCTTCAAAATAGAGCAGATACATTAGAAAAATGTGAAAACAGATCCTCAAAACCTGCATCTAACAAATCGTCCTCTTCTTCTGTTGCAAAACCAAAGTCACTATTCACTCATTCCTTGGCTTCAAAGGAAATTTCTCCTATTACGTGTGCTCTCTGTAATGGTAGCCACAAAATTTCGATTTGCAATGATTTTCAAAACCTCGATATTCATGCCCGAGGTGTTCAGGTCAAAAGATTGCGATTATGCTACAACTGTTTGCATACAGGCCACCAAAGCGGAAACTGCAAATATGGCAAATGTAAGAAGTGTGGCAGCAAACATCATACCCTTCTTCATCCTGATAGTGATAACTCGAGTGGTCCCTCTTATTCTGTAAATGGCAATGAACCCAACTCAATTCAAGGCTTAGCTAGTCAGTTTACCAGTGCCCTTTCGAATTGCGAAATTAGAAACACGACTGCATTGCTGTCCACGACTGTCGTCCAAATTCGGGACCAAGCCGGAGTGGCACACACTTGCAGAGCCCTTTTGGACAGTGGTTCGCAGTCCAACTTCATAACTTCTAGTTTAGTAACCAAACTCGGACTGTCAAAAAGGCCAGCTGACATTTCTATCATTGGCATCACTCACGTTTCATCAACCGTTAAGTTTACTTGTGATGTAAGCATTGATTCGCTGTATTCTTCGTTCTCGACCCATTTGAGCTGCTTAATGGTTTCTTCCATATGCGGTCAAATTCCAGCGAACAATATCGACATGTCGTCTTTATCAATACCCTCAAATATTCGGTTATCAGATCCAAATTTTGGTATTCCGTCCGGTATCGACCTCTTGATAGGCGCTGGACTTTTCTGGGATCTGTTGTGTGTAGGTCAGGTCAAGTTAGGGCCTCAACAACCCATATTACAGAAAACTAAATTAGGCTGGATTATTTCAGGGCCACTTCCTCAGTTGCAAGTCCCTAAGAAAGTTTATGGTCTTATCTCTCAGACCACTGAAAGCTGCGATCTTTCACGTTTCTGGGAGCTCGAAGAATGTCCAGCTACTCGACCTTTTTCTAGGGAGGAGTTGGAGTGTGAAGAACATTTCAAATCATCTTATAAGAGAGACCCTGATGGTCGTTTCATTGTCACAATACCTTTAAAGGAATCTATTGACAAGCTAGGCGAATCCAAATCAATTGCCGAAAAAAGATTCTATAATCTAGAGCGTAAGCTTCAGCGAAGTCCTTCCATGAAACAAGAATACATCGCTTTTATGGACGAGTACATTTCAATGAATCACATGTCTATCAGTAATACTGATTCTTCCGTGCATTACTATCTGCCCCACCATGGTGTTGTCAAGGAAGACTCTCTTACCACTCATCTTCGTGTCGTTTTCGATGGGTCCTGTCCTACTTCTTCCGGAGTATCAATCAATGACCTTCAGATGGTTGGACCCGTTGTTCAAAATGACCTTTTGTCAATCCTGCTAAGGTTCAGAAGGTTTTCTTTCGTCGTCTCTGCTGATATTGCAAAAATGTATCGGCAAATTCTTGTTTGTCCTTCTCAGAGGAATTTACAACAAGTCTTGTGGAGATCTGATTCTTCAGAGCCCCTCCAAACATACACTTTGAATACCGTAACCTACGGTACGGCTGCAGCTAGTTTCTTAGCAACTCGATGCTTAGTTCAGCTATCTAGTGATTCATCGCAAAGTCATCCTGAGGCATCTAGAATTATTGCAAATGACTTCTATGTCGATGACTTGTTAACTGGGTCTGATTCTGTCTCAGATCTAGTTCTTCGCTGCCAAGAAATCGCTGATATACTCTCTAAAGCTTGTTTTCCCCTAAGAAAATGGGTTTCCAATAATTCGTCGGTATTGGAAGGTATAAAGGGTTCCGTACAGTTTTTAGATATTCCTTTCTCATTGGGAACTAATGATAATTTTAAAACATTGGGTCTTCAATGGAGTCCTAAGTCAGACTCTCTAAAATATTCTATTCATTCTACTTCTCTTCCGAATGTTATCACAAAGCGATCTATTCTGTCAGGGATATCCCAAATATTTGATCCTTTGGGTTTGTTGAGTGCCACAGTAATCAAGGTCAAGATTCTAATGCAACGCCTTTGGCTGGAGAAATTAGAATGGGATCAACCTGTACCGTTGTACATTCATACTGACTGGCTATCTTTTCGGGATCAGCTCCATCACCTACATGATTTAAATATTCCCCGGCATGTTATTCTCCCAAATGCTGAGACGGTAGAGTTGCATGGCTTCTCTGACGCCAGTGAGCTTGCATATGGTGCAGCTATTTACATCAGGAGCATTAATCAAAAGGGGGAAACTTCAGTCAATCTTCTTTGTTCTAAGACTAAAGTAGCTCCTCTAAAGAAAGTAAGTGTTCCTCGCTTAGAGCTTTGTGGAGCATTAATTCTCTCCAGGATAGCCAAGAAGGTTATCTGTTCTCTTAATATCACATTCAATAAAATCTTCTTGTGGACGGATTCAACTATTGTTTTAGGTTGGATAAACACATCACCTCACCTTTTAAAAACCTTCGTCGGAAATAGAGTCTCCGAAATTCAGCTTAATTCGAAAATTGAGTGTTGGAGGCATGTTCGCACTGGAGACAATCCTGCCGATCTTTTAAGTCGTGGTATTGCTCCATTGCAACTTAAGTCGTCTTCGCTATGGTGGTATGGTCCTCAATTTCTATTTCACTCTTCCGATACATGGCCTTCCCTTAATATTCAGAACATGGAGGAGCTTCCGGAAGTAAAGAAAGTAGTACACTCTATGGTTGCAGTCCCATCTGATCCATCATTCTTTGACAGGTTTTCTAATTTCAACTTCTTAATCAGAACTGTTGCATATTGTTTGCGATTCGCTCGCAACTCTTCGATTTCTGGTGGTGTCAGATTGTCTGGCTGTCTTAGCACCACGGAACTGCAAAAGGGTCTGACTTGTGTAATTAGACAAGTACAGAAAACTTCATTTCCTTCTGAGCTTTGCGAGCTTTCCAATCAGAATTCTGTATCTTCAAAAAGTAAAATATTATCATTGAATCCTTTTCTTGATAAGGAGGGACTAATTCGAGTGGGTGGAAGACTCGCTAACTCTCATTTTAGTGTTGATAAGAAGCATCCTATCCTTCTTCCGGCACATCATCATATTGTCAATATTCTTCTCCGCCAGGAGCACATTCGCCTTATGCATGCTGGTCCCCAGCATATGCTATATTCAATTCGACAGCGATATTGGATAATTTCTGGCAGATCGACAACAAGGAAAATAGTACGTGAGTGTGTACGGTGCTTCCGTGTGAAACCGACTCAGATCAACCCAATCATGGGCAATCTTCCCTCTTCCAGGTTCAACCTTTCATATCCCTTTGCCATCACAGGAATTGATTACGCGGGACCAGTAATTCTTAAAACTCGCCAGGGAAAAAATCCCTCAACTTATAAGGCCTACATTAGTTTATTCGTATGTCTCTCTACCAAAGCCATGCATTTAGAGTTGGTTACGGATTTGAGCACTGAGTGTTTCCTTGCTGCATTAAAACGTTTCATCGCAAGGAGGGGCAAACCCTCTCAGATAATGTCGGATAATGGAACTAACTTTGTGGGTTGTCGCAACGAGCTTGCAGTTTTGAGTCACTTTTTGAAGTCTCGCGGCCAAGAAATTACAGACCATTGCGTTCAAAATGAAATAGATTGGAAGTTCATTCCACCCCACTCCCCTCATTTTGGAGGTATCTGGGAGGCCGGGGTCAAGTCGGTGAAATCTCATCTGAAGCGAGTTTTATCAAATTCTAAGTTAACGTATGAGGACTTTTCGACGGTTCTTACTCAGGTGGAGAGTATACTCAATTCACGCCCTTTAAGCCCTCTCTCCTCCGATCCTTCAGACCTCTTGCCCCTTACCCCTTCTCATTTCCTTATTGGAAGATCAATGGACTCTATACCGGATCCAGACTACTCAAGGGTCAACTCTGGACGGCTTACAAGATTCAAGCGTCTTCAACAGCTACGGCAGCACTTCTGGAAGCGTTGGTCTCTTGAATACGTCTCTGAATTACAGCAGAGACAAAAATGGAAAACCAATCAATCTAGCATAGAGATTGGTACTCTCGTCATTATCAAAAACAGAAACGCACCCCCTCTCAACTGGATGCTTGGCATAGTTGAGGAACTTCATCCTGGACCAGATGGCATCGTCAGAGTCGTGACCCTGCGAACTTCTAGTGGTCTTACTCGTAGGGCGGTCACAGGCATCTGTCCTCTTCCAAAGTGAATGAACCTTCAAGTGCAAGTGTAATCCTTTCCGGGATTAGTTAGTGTTCTTTGCGCATTATATTAAGTGTTTTTGACTTACATTCCACATTAATTATATGTGATTTATACTATTTACTTTCGCCGTTTGAATCTGCATTTCAATGTTTTCTTCTTTGTTTTGTTTTTTTTTGAAAGCCTACCCTTTCAAGGTGGGGGGCATGTTATGATTTGTAATCATAAAATATAACAAATTGTATTTTTCTATGTCTGATAAAAATATTAATGTATACTACGCCCCTGCTCAAAGTAGTGGCAACGTCTTTGTTAACTGAAGGGGTGGTAGTCAGTCGCTACTAAGACGTAGTCAATGATACACGATTTATTTGTTCAAGTAATATAGTTTGTGTATGCAGTTAAAACCGAGTGTCGTTTTATTTATCAAGGTACTTTCTAACTAAAATAAGAAAAAGTAGATTTCCTACAAAACATAATATGTTTAGCCATTTCATCTGCATACTCACAGAATATGCATGTTCCACTGCCTTATTTACCCAGTATACAGAGATGGTAGCTCAGTGGACAGTGTCTTGTGAGAATTCCTGCGAATACTCAGGTTTTTAAAGCTCTAAGAGTAATTTAGAGTAGCGCAGTAAAGGCCGTATTACCCTTTTTGCTTGTATTTGGCAGTGTTTTTCCGGTAGGCTGCATTGAGTTCCTTTTCTCAATTACGAACTCCATCCATTAATGCGGCATTTTGAGATTCCACAGAAAGATTTATAACATTAAAAGGAGTCCTAAATCCTTCTTTTGGGATACTTGGAAAATTGAAGGAGTGCTTCCCAGGGCTATTGAGAGCCTAACATTAGGACCTGTAACCCTTATACCTACTCTTTCTAGTGTTTTAGATCCATCATAATAAGTGAGGGCTCCTTTTGTAAGTTGGGCGGATTCGTTTTGTGTAAATACACTCATTAATACTGTGTTGGTTCGAAATCTCATTTTAGAGACATAATGTCTGTAGACATCTTCATTTATCGGATTGTTCTGACCCTTCGAATCTCAAGAGGGTTTCAGAGACTTAGCCCTTGTTAACGTTTTAACAAATGACCCTCGGGGAAGGACTACAGTTACCTCTAACATATCCCTCCATTCATCACAGGAGGTTAATCATTGGTTTTCTTTTACTGGTGAATGAAATGAGTCACTTTGCATGCGGTCAACAATAATACTGTTATGTTTACCCATCTCTTAGCACATAACTCCCGAGTCGCGAGCACGATACCCTTCTCTTTTATGCTTTCTCATGAGATCTTCAACTACCATTGACCACAGTAAAGACGAGAACAGTCCTCATTGAAGAGAGCCTTTTACTGCTTTTATGGTAGTTAATTGATCTCCAAGCTAGGTAACTATATTCCAAGTGTTTAACTTCATTGTATTTATTTGATAATGGTAAGTTTTAAACCCAGTTATCTGGCGCCGCGCTAATACAATTAAACGTGTATTGACATATGATGTGTTATCGAATGCTTCTCAACCTCTGTAAATGCACATAAAGCCACTTCCTTTGTGACAATAGCCTTTTCAACATTTCATACAAGATAATGCAAGGCATCTATTTGTAGATTCACCAGGTTGATAGGCAAATTGTTCTGGTATCTTTGATAGATAGTCACTTCTTATGTGTGTATCAAGTATTTTTTCTATACTTGTTAGTAGAAAGGAGGTGACTCTTTTGGTCATTATGATTTTGGTTTCTCCGGAGGACGTTTGCCACTCTTAGCAATAAAGCAGACCTTAACTTTTCTCCATTCTTTTCGAATATATTTCATGATGAATCTCATCTTGAGTATTCTTGTTAGGTGAGGGATTAGAATATCAATCCCCTGTTGTAAAAGTTCTGGAAATATGCCATCCTCTCCACGAGATATGTAAGACTTAAAGTTGCTAATAGCACTTGTAATTTTGTTGTCTGCGGATATTGTCCCCGCTAGGTTTATGGTTGATCTTGATGGTTTGTGTATAGATTCATCCAGATTAACCTTTGCGTTGTCATCAATAGTCACTGGTCCATGAAAGTAAGCGTGTAACAAGCATCTCATACTCTCTTCTTTTGTTTCAGTTAATTTGCGTTTGGCTTTTTCATCAGTCCAATACCATTCGAGTGGTCTTTTAAGATAACTTTTTGGAGGCGTACTGCTGGGGCTAGATTAGAATCCCCTTCTAAGTTTGTTGTTAGATTTTTTTAGAGCATCTTTGAAGTCATTTCAGTTGGTATATTTCTGTCTTAGCAATTGACTATCGTACGATTTAACCAATTTGAGCCTGTTTCAAGTCTCTCATCGATTCATATATTGTTAACTTCTAACTTTAGTTAGTTCTTAACTTGTTAAGGTGAATAAAAAGATCATATCAACTAGTAATGTAAAAAACCGTAGATTACCTGTATACCAAAATAAAGACTCCAGTAAAAGTTATAGAAATTTTTGATGTGGTTTACTCTATTCCTTGTATTACTTGTGTTGAATGTTACGTGGGACATACATCACGTAATCTATTTTTAAGATTGACACAAAAGTGATATAAGGAATGTTCTTTAGCAGAACATGTTATATATGAGGCTTACGTCTTTAGTTTCCAAGAAAAAAAATTTTGGAAAGAGAACTTAATTTACGTAAAAGCGTAGGTAAGTTCAAGGAACTGGTATGTATTTAGTCACAACATTTAATCTTAAAATCTTACTTAACAAAAGAGACGACTATTAGACAGAATCAAGCTTTTTGTTTTTGATTTGTTATAAGTTATAAGTAAAATATCATATTTAGAGATATGAATTTTTATAAAATTAAATTTTAAAATGTACCTATTGGAAGTTAAAATAAAAACATTATTGATTTAAATTGAATCCGAAGCAGTAAATCCAACCCAATTTCATTATTTTATTACTTTTGTAACACATTTTTACACGCAGAGTAGTAAAAGTTTCTGTCGGTCAGTCCGATTCCGGCAAAGTTTTTTAATACCTATACAATTTTTCAAAATATTAAAAAAATTTTGGTTTCGAATACTATAGTAATTTTGTCAAGGGTACTCGCTTTTATTTCCAGACTCGGCTCCTACGTCGCCTCGCCCGTAAACTAGCTCGTACTTTAATAAGTCACCTACCGTCCTTGTAACGTATGATACTATTAAGAAATTGTTATTTATTTGTGTTTATCAATAAATTGTTAAGTTTGTCTGCTGTTTATCACTCATCCCGAATCCACGAAGGAAAAATATAACAATAATTTGCTGAATTTCAAGATTTCTAGATCTTATAGACATCATACTTTTAAATTAATATGTAGACTGACAATATATTTTTACCTCTTGCAAGTGTAGCTTGAAGAATGGTTATTTTTGAATTCAGCAGTGCAATTTCATCATTTCTTCTAACTAATTGTGATCCTAAAATATCTCTTTCGTTCATAAGTTGTTCTATATCTTTAGTTTGTTGTTTCAGTTGTCTATCATATAGCTACAAAATAATATACGTTGTAAGGAGTATTAATAGATTATTATAGATAATTTACTTGAATTGATTGATGCAATCTCTTCTGTTCGTCTTTAAGATCTTTGACATCCTGCCTTAACGATCTGATATTGTCTAGATATGTCATTACTTCAACTCTAAGTAACAAACATGTATATAATTACCTATAATATTTTAAAAAATACATTAACTTACTTCAGTTGTTCCTTTTCTTTGGTAATCTTTCTCACTATAGTTTCATCTTTTACTATTTGTTTGTCCTTCTGTCCAATATTTTCTTTTAACTGTTCCGTTTGGTGTAACACCAATCTTAGCTTTTTTTTCAATTCTTGGCATTCAGAAGTAGATTCTTGAAGCGATTTTTGAAGAGCATTTCTGTCAGATCTTATAGCTTCGTACAAATTCTGTTGTTGTCTGATTTTGTGATCCTTTTCGGTAGTGTCTTTTTTTAAATCAAAAATAAATGCCTACAAAATAAGATTTTAAACGCAGTACTTGTCATAATACCATTGATGTAACATAGAGGTGTAACCAAAGGAAGTTAGAAGAGACCTCACATGTCCAGGATATACTAGATCTGTTTTTATCATGGTAAAGGGTGAGGTAAGAATAGGAATTGACAGGTTTCAAGTTAAGTGACATCATTATCTTGCCGATGGCAAAACATGAGGTTTAAAACCATGACATCCTTGTTATGACGACTGATGATTCAACTCAAAAATGCCATTATAAAAGTAAGCAAGGTTCAAAGAGATGCATTCCCAAAACAACAATGGAAGTTCTGTGAGAGTGAGGTAAAGATAGGCTTCTACAGGTGACAAGATCTGGGATATTAAACCACATGGTTTCCAAATACCTGCCTAAAATAACATTTCAAGTAGATGTAAATCAACGTGAGGGATAGCACAATTCACTCAACTCAAGGTTATAACTGGTTTCCAGTAATGATGGAAATGTAAAAATTTATAGAAACAACTGAGAAAGCACACAACTGTATTTCAGGGAAAGGTGTATATAATCTTGCAATAAATAAGAGAAAACAATTTGAGGGCTATGAATCGAAGCGGATCAAATTATGCACAGAGAGTCAGGCGGCGGATCTTAAAGAAATAACAAAAGCTGATAAACTTGAAAGGAAAGGATCAGCTACAATATTTTACAGTCCAGAAAGGATCAGCCACAATATTTTACAGTCCAGAGCCAGTTCTAGGGTACCAATAAAGTACCGGAGCATGATGGATACCTGGTTTCGTAGGTAACACAATCATTACTGAGAACATACTACTGGTCATGCACACGGCGAAATGTATAATATTGTAACGAGATAACTCATAAAGAAAAGGACCTTTACTTAAAAGACTGTTTTTGGGTTATATATTCTAGTATGTAGTAATTAGGTTCATGTTCTCGCAATGACTAGAATATTCGTTTGTTCTATATATCTAGGAGCAGTTAAGGGGAGTTCAAATATTTCATTGTTATTATAAAACTGTTTAGACGTTATCCAGCAGAGTACTTGTGTATCTGCAACAATTTTGGTGAATAAATTATGTTAAAGTCCCCATAAGTGTATCAATATGATCCCAGTATTTTGTTGACTCCTGATCTCTATAAATCGATTATCAATGATAGGTTCAGTTTTTACGTTTTATGTAGTCAAACCATTCAAAACAGGTATCATCCATCAGGGTTGTAGGCATTTATTTTTATTTCTTAATCCAAAAGAAAAAAGTCTTTTATATAAAGCTAATTGATTTAAATATACAATATTATTTTTATCTTTAAGATTGACCTGGTTGCCAATACATCGCTGTTAATTTGTAAATAATAACAAGGAATTTGTGACCTGACAAATATTATCGGTGTTAATCAGTTTAACAGGGTATTTGTAGTCAACGAAATAACCTGATCCGTATTATATATTGAAAAAACATGTGTTAGAAGAACTTAGGCACTGTGTTGAACAAATAGGCATCAACTAAAGTCATTACAGGATTCCTTTTATGCATGTGATTTTGAAGGTTCGTTCGATGTAATAAAGCTTAAAGGCCGGGTTATCACTGTATCCATGGATTGGAGTAAAGCTGTCGTGTAAGGGCGCAAAAACTTTTATATTTGGGATTCGTTAGTTTTAAACTTATGAGTGGGCTCTAAAGTATTGTCCAAGAATTGGGTTGCACTCTTTTTAACTGCGAATAATGATAACGTGAATTAAAACCGTGAATAAAGAGCTTTTACTGCACTATTTTGTGTAGGTCCATAGAATGGGTACTATACACTTAGTTAGTTTTCATTGAATTACTGTCTCCTACGATCCACTGCATCGTATAGCTTAGTGGGGGTTGATTGCTTAGGTTCAATAACGCATAATCTGCAGCTAGGGTCTTTAATAAACAATCTCTTTACAGATGGTGGACAACATGAAATATTATTCTGATATGGATGATATGCAATATTGGACGAATTTCGACATTGTTAGTGTAAAAGAATTGTTGGAAAAACTAAATCCTCATTTAAATCATGCTGAAAAAGACTGTGGACTGTGCTGACTGTTGGACATGATAAAGAATTTGTGCAAATTTTACAATTTAACTGCAAATGTTAAAATTGAAAATTAAATAGAGTGCGAGAGCTTCGAGTATATACAATCAACTGACATTCAGGAATTACTTTACTCGCAAGATTACAAACCAGGAAATGTTAAGTCCGCAATGCACTGAAGAAGAGACTTCAACCACCAATGATAAAATGATCAAGAATTTAAAAAACATTGTGAAAGCTTAAGAAACTTTGTGAAAATTGATTCATCAAGAAGCCTTGTTTTAAAATTTGGAGTGCTAAGTTAGAATATCTTTTAAAAGCAGAGAAATAAGAAAATTCATTAAACGTTTGCCAAAAATCAACAATATTTATGGCGTATAAAGAGCTTTAACTGTACATGGTACTAAGATCCAAATTAGTTCAAAAATACTTTATCAGTAAAAAACAAAGTGAAAATATTTTAAAAAATGGTAGTAAATCAGGGACTGTTATATGCAAGTAGTGTTTCTGTCCTTACTTTCTTTTGTCGTATATCCTCAATCTGATCCTGTATGGTGTTGGTCATATCTAGTTGTTCCTCTGCTAGCCTATCTCGTTCTCTTTCCAGTTTACTTATCGTTTTCTTCTGTTTACCGGTTTCAATAAAGAACAAGTCTAATTCCATTTCTAATTTTTTCTTAGCTTGTTCTTGAATTTGAATTAGTTTCATTTGATCCTTTTGGATAGCTTGTTGCCTTGATAATGTTAATAAATTATTCATAATAGTGTTTATTTAATAAAAATTTACCTTTGAACATTTTTGTTAAGAATATCTTTGTCTTTCATCAAAAGTTCTATTGCTCTTTTATCTTCATCCAGGTATTTTTTAAAATCGTCTATTTCTCTTTCAAACATACTAATTCTTCCTCTGAGATTGCCTCTTTCCATTACAAGATCCTCACGGTCTTGTAACACAGCCGAAAGTCGTTTTTCTAAAAGGTCTCTTGCTTTCGTCGCTTTAGTCAAGTCAGCTTTCATTCTAGATAGCTCATCATGAACCAACTGTAATATAGAATAAGATTTTAAAACAAAGACTGAATTTTTTTGATAACCCCCATACCTTTGAATCCATAATTTTTTCCGATAATTGTTTCTTTGCTAAATCGGTTTCAAACAACAAAGTATTGTGTTCATCTGAAAGCTTTCCATATCTGATAATACTAACGTCTAGCTCTCTTCCCAATTTTTCGTGTGCCGATTTTAATTCTTTAATATCTTTCTCTAGATTAAGTATTATTTTTCGTTGTTCCTTAATAGTTTCCGACAATGCTACGTTCTGTTGTTCTTTTTCCTCAATTTTAAATTTAAGATCTAAAATATCAGCTTCAAACTTTTCTTTAGCCTTTTTCTGTCGATTAGTTTCTTGTGTTTGGTCCTAAATAAACACAAACAAAAAATGTATGAAAGATACAATAAAAAAATATGTTCTTAATAAAAAATATATGGGTATATAAATTTTATGGTAAGTTACTATTCTATTTTGCTAACATCAAGTTGTCCTGCGATTTCATTCATTTTAAGGTCAACTTCAGAATTTTTTCTTTCCAGTTCCTCTTGATATCCAATAGCATTTTGCAATTTTGTGGTTAGTTGAGTAACTTCATTTATCAGCCTGTCACGTTCCCTTTCGAGTCCGTCCCTGTTTTTACTCATTTCTCCCAACCTAAACCAAAATACTTTTTTAACTAGAGGAAATAAATTTTTAAAATTAACTTGTCAGACACATATGTAATATACATTCACTGTGTATCTGAACTGAACTAAAAATGAATACAAACGATGATAAATTAATATAAAGAAGGAATTTATCGGTTTCTTTATTATCACTCAATACTCAATCCAACCTGCAAGATTTTGTCAAAAAATTAAGCCCTATATCTTAAAAAAGAAATTTGATTCGATTTACCGCTGCCATCAAAAGCTGATTTCCATTAAACATTTAAATTTTTGAATAACGTCGCAAAAAAAATTCTAATTAGAATTGAGATATCAAAAATTCTAAATAAAGTATTATTATGATAGGGGACTGTTGGAAGTTGGCTTACTAAAAAAGAACGTAAGTGAATCTGATGAAACTCCACTCGCTTCTGATTTCAATCCATATGGCTTAGTGATTGCTCTACCCATAATCAAGCACAAATTAAGAATGAGGAGGTAGTTAGATAGAAAGTGATTCCTACAAGTCTCTTTCCCTCTCTTGGAGTAAGGCAAGATCCAGGCATACTTGTTCACTTTATTTTAAATTTATTATCTTTACAAAATGGACACACCAAAGACAGAACAAATAAACCAAGGCTTAGACACAGATCGACTCCGTCAATCTTCAGTTATGAAAATAAGGAAAAATATACACCTAACCAATAAGTATCAATTCTTCCATTGATTGGTACCATAAGTGAAAGGTAAGATTGAATGTATAAATAATTTTGAGGTTTTAGAAAGTGGCAAACAATTAGATATACAAAGATTTTTTAAAGTTTCTGGTTGTGAATTCTGCTGTCAAGCTTGCTTCTTGTAACTAACTGTTTCCATATAGATTCAGTTTTTGAATGAGAACATGGCTGTAAGTGTATGTAAATGCAGAGAGTAATTTGATATACATAGTTTCAATTAATGTGGTTCAAAATATTGCTTTTACTTTTTTAAAGTCATTGGTGGTATCTTTAATTTTATTTACTTATAAAAGTTATTAGTACAACACGTATTACAGGTTTTGCTCAACTTTCACCATTGCATATCTATATACAGGATGAGGCTATGGCAACTGCTCACAGGTCGCTCTAAGGCCAGGCTCACATAACCTTATTGAGGGAAAAAGAATAAGCAGATTTATATATGATAAGGTTAAGGCGTAGTCATAGACTCGGACAACCAAGCAGCCCTCAAGGTGACAGTCTTGGTGCAAATAGGCTCACAACTGATGTAGGACAAGCGACAAGCTAAAGTATACATAAAAGAACACTCGACGAAAATTACTGTAGAGCTGTTTTCTAATCACAAAGTGTAAACGATATCAGAATAATTGTTAGTCTCTTGAGTCAGCTGAACTTGGCAAATCAAGACATCTGTCGATACCGCCAAGTGGGGGAGGAAACCACATTTCATTTCTATGCCAAAGACGCCGTATCTACTATTGGCAGAGGAGAAACCGGCTACTCCAATTATGTGGAGAGGCCACTGTCAAGGCCATTAAGTCTTTTTAAGAGAGCAAGGCTAGACAAGGTGCTTTAATCCTATTCTAGAGATGATGGGTGTTCACAATAGATCTGTAAAGGTCGCAGTGATACAGGCTAAAAGTCAACCCAAAGAACATCTATCTAGAAGTACAACACAAAAATTGATCTGAAAAAAATCAATCTATTTTTTATGATATATTTACATACATATAATATGTAATGAAAAAATTATGTATCTTACTCATCATCTTGTTGCATCTTATTCCTGAAGTCAATCTCAGCATTTAAATTTTCTACCTGTCTTCTCAAATTATCGATAATCTCATGAGCTAACTGTTCTCTAGCATGTGCACCATCAGCTAATCTCCAAGCATTTTCAATTTGTTTTCTCAAATCGGCGATAGTTTTTTCATCTTCTTGTGCTAGCTTCATCGCGATATCGATTTTATTGGATTTATCAATAATCTCTATTTGCATACTCTCGGTCAGTTGTTCAAGCTCTTTTTGTTTGGAATATGTTCCGTAAAAAGCTTCAAAGAGTTTGTTGAATCCATCCATAAATGGTAAGGACTCTGGAACACGTTCCATTGCAGCCAACGTCTAAAATTAATTTTACATAAAATCTATTATAAAAGTTATTAAGAAGTAAATGTCCCGTGGGTCACACAATTACGGAGATTTTGATATACCTATAATAAAACAAGGGCGGCGCTATAGACGGTGGCCCATTAAGATATCAATTTGAGACATACCTCGTTTGAAAGCTTATGATGAGTGCTTTTCAACAAGGTATGTCACATTTACCTTATTAAAATCCCTTTCAATGATTGGAAAAAAATGTTCTGGATTTTCTGGATCCAAAATCTCCTCGGGTTTTTTCTCTTCCTCCCCTTCATTTTCATCGCTAAAATCTTCTTCCATTTTTCTAATTTATTCAGACAAAATATTTGTAAAAGTATTGTATATTAATTTAAATGACAGTATTTTTGAAACGTCTTTGTTCGACGTTCAAATTTATTTCCATAACGTCCATAATAAATGCCTATTTGTTGATTTCTAAGCAACAGTGTTGTGCTTTGTGTATATTGATCAAACGTTGAAAAGGAAATAGTAGTTCGGGCCACAAATCAGGAATTAGAAAGCGAACTCGTTTTTTTGTAATTTAGGTAAAATTAAATATACGTAGTGTTTAAGAACTTACTGAAATGTGAAATAATAAAAATAATATAAAAAAAAAGTAGTAAAATATTTAACAGCAATGCATTTCTGATCTGGGTATAGTCAATTTCATCGTTTTTGGCCAATTTGATATTAGAAACCACTGAAATAAGATTAAACTGTCATCCAAGTTACCAATGGCGTAGAGATTTTTTTTTCTAAATTAGGTCTTAAGTTTCTGAAACTATCAGTGTGGTTTGACATCTACAAAAATATGACATTAATAATTATTAAATTCAACCCTTCAACAACGAGCAGTACATGACGGTTACTAGGAATGTGAATTAAGTCAAGACTTCCGTATTGAATACTTTTTATCTACCAGTGAAACAAGATGCAGTTACGTAAGTGTTGTATTAAAAAACAAACGTCCTTATTTAAATTTCTAACTTGCCTGTATCTGAGAGAGATGTAACTCTAAATTTACTTCGAGTATGATTTCTGTCATCGGCCAAAATCGGTGAAATGGACTATACTTACTTTGGACTACGCCTACGCTATTTTTCACAATCTTAAAATGGGAAATTGCATTTCTGCATTAGAAAAGTACATTTCGAACAGACAATAGATACAAAAATTACAACTCGGTAAGTATTTCTGGAAATGGGTTCAATTTTGTACTCGGGGGTTTTTAGGTCGCTGAACGCGAATATCATGATTCTGAAACTCTCCGAAACACCTGTTGCCCAGGGTGCATGCTATTTACCTCTTCTCCTTGACTTTTATACAAATTCTATACAAAATAAGTGCACACTTGGTACTTGGGGGTTTTTTGGGGTCGCTGAATCTGAATACGCATACCATGATGGCGATGGTCTCGGAGACACCTGGCTTAGGACGGACCTCGCCTCCAGGAATTTTATACAAATTCCAAACAAAATGAGTTTGCACTTGGTACTAGAAGGTTTTGGGTTCAAATTTATCCATAATAATTATATATTGCACTGTAATTTTTGATGGTTACGATTGCTAAACGACTAAAGCTACAGATAGAAATCGCCCTATGAAACAATAAACTTCAGCTGACGTATATATTTCACAGAAAATATGATTTTAAAAATAAATCAGAAAAAATTTCTTAATGACAAAACGTACGCATGAACTCCAATGATTTTTACTTATATCTCACATATTAGATAAAAAAATAAGCTTAAGTAGAGTACTCGGAAAAAACAAAATGAAGGTCCAAAAATAATAAATGTCTAGAAAAATGTGTTTAAATAAAATTTTGTTTTTTAGCAAGTCTAAGCGATTTTTACCAAATCAGCTGTCCCCTCCAGAGGACTAGATAGTAAAACTACGAAATATGATGGAACATTTACCTTTCAAATCTAAGATCCGAAACACGGAAGCTCTTTAACAGAGCCAAACGTAACGGATATTGGTAGAGCTACACCGAGAAACTCTCAACCTACAATAAAGAGAGAAGCTAAGAGAAATAGCATCAGGAAATTCTGCAAAGAAATGGACCTTCTGCTGCAAAGCTACATAAGGTCTTGCCAAAAGGAAGAGTAGATACAGTAATGGCGAAAGCAAGATGGACGCTTCAAAGAAAACAAAAAAGGACGAGGAAAGCTCTTGTTAGGAACTTACGTTCCTGCAGAAAGAATCACTTCAGGAAATACGAGTTACAAAACTAAAAGACCAACCAGGCAAAATATATATGCAGTGAAATGGGCTATAAACACCTTTCAGCCATTCAAAACCCCTGGAACTAACGCAATATTTCCTGCCCTATTACAACAAGGGTAGGAGGCAATTAATCCTCACTTGATCCGGATCAGTCGGAATAGTTTTTATCTGGGATATACATATATCAGAAATTTGAAAGAGGGTCAGAATCACCTTCATCACAAAAGCAGGGAAAGTGGACACTTCACACCATAATCAGCCTTGCATCGGTTCTTCTTAAGATGATGGAAAAAGCTGTAGACAAAGACAATTATATTAGAACAGAAGTCCTGGTACAAGTGCCATTTCATCCTCGTCAACATGCGTATCAAGCGGGAGACCGCCTTGATACAATTAACTGATGAAATCCAAGACGCTATAAACAAACAAGAAACCGTAGTATCTGCCTTTATGGATATAGAGGGGGCTTTTGACAATACTCCACACGAGGCTGTTAAAAGAATACTGAATGATAGAGGAGTAAATAGAACGACTTCCATCTGGTTGTCGCAATTACTGTCTACAAGAGAACTGCAGAAATAAAGATAGGCCAAGACACTATCTCCATCACCAGAAGTTGTCCGTAGTGGGAGTTGCATCCCCACTCATGTGGAGTCTTACCGTAAACAGTTTACTCTGGCAATTGACCGAACTAGGCATAATATGAAAACGTTATCTATGACATAGTGCAAAGAGGACTGAACAAAGCAAAGCCATGGTGTGATTCGGTGGGACTTAATATCAACCCCACCAAGACCACTTTACTAGCCTTTGCAAGGAAAAAAAACGAACTTAAAAACAGTCAAAATAGGTGAAAATATCGTTGAGTGAAAAACAGAGGTTAAATATATAGGGCTAAACCTAGATAACATGTTACTGGAACAAACACGAAAACGAAATATGTAATACACAAAGCTAAAACAGCCCTTATAGTCCAGGATATGACGGTTTTCTGCCAGCAATTCTTTCTATATGCATGATTAAAATTTAGACAGTAGGTAGAAAATAGCTTAAAAACCAAAATCTACCATATGCCAATATGTGCTTTTTCTCTGGAGGTGGTTCCTACGCCAACTCGAGGGTGGGAGATATTTATCAAAAAAAGAGTAACATCGCTAGAATACTGAATTTTAAGACAAAAAAGTTCTTTAAAGTTTATTCGAAAAGTCAATACTTTTTGGAGTTATTGGTAACTGAAAGTTCACAAATTAAACGGCAAACAAGCATGTTTTTAAACGATTTTTCGGGAATAACTCAGAAAATCTACATTTAATCGGGAAAACTGTCATAACATAAAATAAAGCTTATAAAAAAAAGAGAGACTCGTTTTTTATAATTATCGCAAACTTAATATTAACAAAGTTATGACTGTTAGTAAGTAGACGTTTATTCATCGAATACAAAAATCCAAACATATGACGTTGAATAACCGGAAAATGATAAGTTTAAAGAACATTTTTGTATTAAAATTCACTATTTTAGCGAATACCTTTTTTTTGTAAAATATTTTTCACCCCCTAGTTGGGGTGGTAACCACCCGTAGAGGAAATGCACATATTGGCATAGGGTAGATTTTGAAGTGAAGGGTATATTGAGCCTACCTACAAATTTTCATTCAAATCGATGCATACAAAAAAAATTGCAAGGTTTCCTATTAATTTTACCGTCATATTTTGGACTATTATGGGTGTATAAGTGTAAGGAAGAAAACAATATATAGAATGGTCAAAGAAAGAATAATCAAGGAAAGACCTCGATCACTTCAACATGATCAAACATGGAAAATGCCCCAACAGCCCAAATAAATTTAACTTTGTAAAAAACTGGGTAGTAAATCTGAATGGGACAAAGCCACCATATTTGGACCTAGAGCCAAATACTTAGAAAGCCTGGGTGCATACGATTTAGAAGGACTATGAAAATCGAAGACGCTTCTGGGAAACTACAACCAGAAGAGATCTCTCAGCTGTCTTAACCTTAGTAAGAAGATCCTCCGTATTATAACTGGAATATTAACCGGACCCTGCCGATTAAGAGGACACATGAAGAAACTAGGATTGGTAGGTGAAGCAAAGTGCAGATTTTGTGAGGTAGAGGATGTAACGGGTAGCTCTTTTAGACACCAGACTCAGTAAAATTCAGTTTTGATTTAAATAAAGATTTATTTCTTTAATAAACTATATACAATAAAAATAAAAATAAAATATTAATTCTGCAAGAAAGAAATAAAACTGATCTGCGACCCCTTCGGCCCTCGGATGGATCTCCCTGTAAATAAATAAATAAATTATAGATTAGGGTGAGTATCGGATAGTTAGGGTAGGTTCCAACCGATCAATACTCGGTTGCGGGGTAGGACAACCCTTGGTCAATACCCAAGGATCGGAACGGTATAACCGATCAATACTCGGTCACGGGGTAGGACAATCCTTGGTCAATACCCAAGGATCGGAACGGTGTAACCGATCAATACTCGGTTACGGGGTAGGACAACCCTTGGTCAATACCCAAGGATTGGAACGGTACAACTGATCAATACTCAGTTGCGGGGCAGGATAATCCTTGGTCAATACCCAAGGATCGGGACGGTACAGCCGATCAATACTCGGCTGCAAAGGCAGGAAAGGTCGGTGGCTACTGGTCAATACCCAGAGCCCAGGTTGGAGTTCTTCCAAGATCAGTACTCTCAGTCGAACTGCCTTCTCCAGCGACGATATCGCCCTTTTATATCAGTTGACGGCGCTCCCACTCACTGAATGTGTCTGCGCGAATTTGGACGATGTGTCGTGTCTTGGCTGCGCATCTCCAACGGATGGTGGGAATACACACGATGACGCGGTGTTTCTGTGTTATCGTTACACCCCCCTTTCTTTCAAAAAAAAATGTAGCATACAGTTTTTGCAAATGATGACTTACCCTAAAAACATCTACAGTGGTGTAATTCCGCTGGTCCTTATTTTAATCTTACGGCCATTGTTGCACGTTATCCGATATTTCTTTGTGCCTTTGGTGACTAGCTCTTTTGGCACTATCTGGCTGAGGTCAGACATCCTCCCTGGCTGCGCTTCTCCTGGAGTCGTCATTGCTGCTGCCTCGGCTCCTACCGGCGTATCGTCGCGACGTTGTCGCCTTTTAGGTGGAGATGGTGTGCCAAATAGCGTCTGGAATTTTTTCATGATCCTCTCGGCCTCCTTACCAGGTGTGACGGGTGGTCTGTCTGTTCTCACTGGTGTTCCGAGTGGGGACATCTCGAGTGGTATCTCTAGGATATCTTCCATTTCGATTTGCGACTGGTTTCTGCTTTAAAACGATCCTCGTTTTATACGATTTTCTCTAAGGAGGGGATAGTTATTAGTCTAAGATGTCTCCCACTTCGCATGGTTTCAGGTCTTTGACATGCGCCGTTATCTGCTTTCGGTTGTCTCTGCCCAGAAGTTTTATCTTTACTATTACAGGTGACACTACTGCTGCTACGGTGTATGGTCCTGAGTATTTCGGTGCCAGCTTGCTAGCGAAAGCATCGGTAGCCGAGGATATATGATGTTCCTTTTTCATGACTTGATCTCCTGGGTGAGGCCGCCAGTCTCTTCGTCTCAGATCGTAATGTTTTCTTTGTTCTTCGACAGCATGTTCCGTATGCACCCTTGCCAATTCTCTTAACGACTCCAATTTATCCAAGTTATCTGCATATTCCTTCGTATTCTGGAATGGTGTTCCGTCTGTTGAATCTAATTCTCGTCCGAAGTTGAGAAGGGCCGGAGAAAATCCTGTTGTATCGTGTCGTGACGAGTTTATGGCGTAACAGAATTCTGGAATGAACTTGTCCCACTCTTTATGGTTATCTTCCACATATGTAGCTATCATGGTTTTTAGCACTTTGTTGGTGCGCTCCACTGGATTACATTGCGGCGAGTAGGGTGGAGTGAGTACGTGGTTTACGCCATAGGAGTTTAGGAAGCTTTTAAAACTATTGCTTGTGAATTGTGTACCGTTATCCGAGATAATTTTTTTAGGAATGCCAAACTGCATAAATATTTTCGAGCGAAGAACATCTATGATTGGCTTCGTAGTTGCCTTATTTATCGGTTGGGCTACGACCCATTTTGTAAAACGGTCTTGAATAACTATCAAGAAGATGTTTCCTGCTGTGGATCTTGGAAATGGTCCCATTAAATCTATCGAGACAGTATGCCAAGGCTTTTCCACAGTGGACGGTTGCATCTTTCCTGCTGGTTGCATTTGTGACGGTTTATACTGGAGACATTTTGTACATTTCCTGACGTAGTCGGCTATTTGCTTAAACATCTTTGGCCAATAGTATTTTTGTGCTATTCGACAAATGGTCTTAGCAATTCCTAAATGACCCGCTGTGTTTCTATCATGATTTTCTAACAATATTTCTTCTCTTCTATATCCTGGTACGCATAATTTCCAAGGGTTGTTGAATTCCGGATCCGCTAAATTTCGGCTACTCCAAATATGCTTGTAAAGCCTTCCATTGGTTATTTGGAAATCAGGAAATCTATCCGGTTGTCTAAGTACCTCTTCGTACAGTTTATCGTACCATGCACAGGTTTCGAATGCTGATGCTAACAGCTCTAGTTCGGGTTCGTCGCTACTTGTTTCTTGCGGTTGTCGAGATAATGCGTCCGCTACTTTGTTGAGGACCCCTTTTCTGTATATAATCTCGAAGTCGTATTGTTGCAGTTCTAAACTCCATCTGGCTAAACGGCCTGAAGGATTTTTGAGGTTTTTCAGCCATTTTAAGGATTGGTGATCCGAAATTACTTTAAACTTGTATCCTTCGATATATGGCCTCATTTGTTTTATGTCGTATACTATTGACAAACATTCCTTTTCAGTTGTGGAGTATCTTGTTTCGGCGGGTGTAAGAGTGCGACTAGCATATGCGATAACCTTATCCTGACCGTCTTCTTTTTGAGTTAAAGCAACTCCCAGGCCGCAGTTTGATGCGTCTGTTTGCAGGTAAAATGTCTTGGTAAAATCAGGACAAGTTAATACAGGTGCTGAAGTCAGCTTTGTTTTAAGTTGCTTAAATGCAGCTTCTTGCTTATCGGTCCATTTCCACCTTACATTCTTCTTCAAAAGCATGTTTAACGGCCCTGCTATCGTGGAATAGTTTTCCATAAACCGACGATACCATGAAGTAATTCCTAGAAAGCGGCGGAGCTGTCGTACATTTTTCGGCGCTGCGAGCTCAGTAATCGCGCTTGTTTTCTCCGGGTCGGTCTTTATACCTTCTCTACCGACGATATGCCCCAAATATCTTAGCTCCGGCTGACAAAATGTACATTTGTCAAAATTCAGCTGCAAGTTTGCTTCTCGTATCCTTCGAAACACTTCTTGCAAGTGTTTCAGGTGTTCTTCATGTGTTTTTGATATAACAACGATGTCGTCTAAGTATGCGAATGCAAACTCTATTTCGGGAGGAATTACCTTGTCTAAAAGACGTTGAAAAGTTGCTCCGGCGGAGTGCAGTCCAAATGGGGTAGTTTTAAATTGGTAATGGCCTTTTCCGGGTACGCTAAAAGCAGTTATTGGGCGGCTTGATTCTTCTAAAGGTATCTGGAAGTAACCCTGTTTCAAATCGAGAGTAGAAATAAAGTTAGCTTCTTTAAGTCTATCTAGAATTTCAGATATTCTAGGTAGCGGATAAGCATCTTTTGCTGATAGCTCATTGACTTTTCGAAAGTCGATACAGAATCGGTATGAGTTATCTTTTTTCTTCACCAGTACAATTGGTGAGCTCCAACCACTCGTAGAGGGTTCTATGGTTCCTTCATTTAACATCTTGTCTACTTCTTGGTTGATAATTTCTAGCATCGCTGGATTGTGGCGTCTGTACGGTTGTTTAACTGGGCTGCAGTTTTTCGTCAATTTTATCTCATGTTTTATTAGGTGTGTCGGTCCTTTTACGTTTTCGGATTTTCTCAGCTCTCTTTTTAAAAATTGTTCTAATGTATTACTCTCGGTTGTGTCCTTTAACGTGTTGCATTCTTCTTCGTGACGCTGGTTTTCTTGTCCTATCGTTTCTTTGCCGAATTTTAGTTCGATAGAATGTTTCGTCAGGAATTCAACTCCTATTATAGCGTCTTCCGTTAAACCAGGCATTATTAAAAATGTTTCCATTGCTTGCTGATCGTAGATCTCACATTTGATGGTTAACTTCTTATTTATCGCCGTAAAGGAACCATTTGCTAATTTAGTCCTGCCTGTGTAGTTTTCTAGATGTTGCTGGAATGCGTTTGCAATTTTTCCCCCGGCATAATTTTTAATAGTGCCTGTATCAATTAATGCTTTAAAAGTCCGGTTTCCAATTTTTAGTGATACAAAATGTCGGATGTCTCTCGTTGTGGGATTTGTAGTGGCGAGGGTACATGGAGTCGAAATTTGATTTACAGACCGGGACGACTCCTTATTTCTCCAGTCTGTTACTCGTTTCCCTGGCGCCTTATGCAGCATTTGGTGCTATAAACGCCATCCCTGCCACAACGCGAACAGAATTTTTTCCACGGATTCCTGCAATTTTTCCGAGTATGTCCAGGCTTCTTACATCTAAAACATATTGTTTTAGCGTCATATTTTTCCGGTGTGGTGAATTCTAGGTTTCTGGAAAGGTTTCGGGTATCTCGTCTCTTTTCTTCCTCTATGGCTTCAAATTCTTGGGCCAAGTCTTGCAGCTCCCTTAAATTTTCAAAGTCTCGCCGCCTGATATACAACTTGTAGTCGGGTAGCATATTTTTGAATATTCGTTCTAGTTCTTGGTTTTCATTTAATGAACCTTCCTGTCTCATCAGTGTTCTAATATCCGTTATGTAATTTTCTGCCGGTTCATTATGTTTCTGCTTCCTGTTCCTAATTTGTTCCTCTAATTGTAACAAATATCCTCTTGGGTAGAAAGTTCTTTTAAAATCTTCGTTAAAATCTGTCCACGTTTTCCAAGACTTGATATTGTTTCGGTACCATAACAACGCATTGTCCCCTAACATTTCCGGCAATGCCTTAAGCAAATCTTGTTTCGGTATTTCATAGGCTGTGCTAAGCTCGTCTATCTTTTCCATAAACCCTACTGCGTCGGTGTGTCTCTTATCGAAATGTGCATTCCATTTCCGTATTTGGTTTAGCGACTCTGCCTGCGACGATTGCTTAGGCAGTGATAAATTATGTATTTCCCTCCTTAGGAGAGAAATTGCCTGAGGCAGTTCGTCGGATTCTGATTCTTTGCGTGGTTTAGATTTTGGGATCGTTCCGGTTTGTTCTCCGCGATCCTTGAAGAACTCCCTTAGCCTTAATCTCAGTTCATCGACGGTTCCTTTGTTGTCTAAGCCGACTTTTATGGCTTCGTTTTGCAGCTCTTCTTTACTTAGTCGGTAAATCCACGACGTACCTGTCGCGGCACCGCTTACTGAGTCGGTGTCTGGGTTAAGCGGCATCTTTCTACCTTTTTCCTTTTTGCTCGGGCGCCAATTTGTAACGGGTAGCTCTTTTAGACACCAGACTCAGTAAAATTCAGTTTTGATTTAAATAAAGATTTATTTCTTTAATAAACTATATACAATAAAAATAAAAATAAAATATTAATTCTGCAAGAAAGAAATAAAACTGATCTGCGACCCATTCGGCCCTCGGATGGATCTCCCTGTAAATAAATAAATAAATTATAGATTAGGGTGAGTATCGGATAGTTAGGGTAGGTTCCAACCGATCAATACTCGGTTGCGGGGTAGGACAACCCTTGGTCAATACCCAAGGATCGGAACGGTATAACCGATCAATACTCGGTCACGGGGTAGGACAATCCTTGGTCAATACCCAAGGATCGGAACGGTGTAACCGATCAATACTCGGTTACGGGGTAGGACAACCCTTGGTCAATACCCAAGGATTGGAACGGTACAACTGATCAATACTCAGTTGCGGGGCAGGATAATCGTTGGTCAATACCCAAGGATCGGGACGGTACAGCCGATCAATACTCGGCTGCAAAGGCAGGAAAGGTCGGTGGCTACTGGTCAATACCCAGAGCCCAGGTTGGAGTTCTTCCAAGATCAGTACTCTCAGTCGAACTGCCTTCTCCAGCGACGATATCGCCCTTTTATATCAGTTGACGGCGCTCCCACTCACTGAATGTGTCTGCGCGAATTTGGACGATGTGTCGTGTCTTGGCTGCGCATCTCCAACGGCTGGTGGGAATACACACGATGACGCGGAGTTTCTGTGTTATCGTTACAAGGATATAATCTCAATACACATACTCTCAGAATGCATTGTATTACGTAATTCTAGGGTCAAATACCTAGGGTCATACGAAATAGAAGGGGAAGATCTACCTAACTTGAAACCCAACGATATCCTAAACTTTCTAACAAAGATAGAACTAGAAGAGCTGCTATATGTTTGAGGAAATCATCAATAGATCTTATAGGTCGCAGGTGTATCGGTTACACCTAATTTGCTCATCCATTCATACATAAAACTTTTTGTTGTATTATTCAATGTAAACATATTCTTTAATCCAAAAATAGTAATTATTTATCAAACCTAACCACACTAATACCATTGTATAAAGTCTTTATACAATGCAAATATGTACTTATTATTTACACTTTACACAAGAAACAACAAGTTCTCAACATAAAACATAAATTAAAAGAATAATATGTATAATAGAGATATTCTTTGAAGTGGTATAGTGCCGAATCTCACTTTTTTCATTTTTTTCTTGGAAAAAGTATATAGAGTGTTTATTATTTGTAAAATTTGAACAAAATTTTTGATTCCAGACTAAAAAAGACAAACTTTATATCAACGCTTCCAAGACATCCAACAAGGGGCTCATCATCCATCACAATCGATCACACATTAGTAGCAAGCGAATCCAATACGCTGGTTGGTATAACGATCTCCTAGGACTTACTCTGGAACGAACATATTGCATCCATAGCAACTGCAGCAGGAAAGAAGTTAGGCTTCCTTTTTAGAGCACGGTAATATTTCTCTCCATCCAACTTAGTTACTCTTTATAAAGCCCAAATAAGTCCTAATCTTGAATACAGCTCGCATGTATGAGGATCGGCGGGTCCGTCAAGGCTCAAAGTTCTTGATACAATACAGAGAAGAGTAGTATCAGTATCACCAAAAACCTAGCCGCATTGTCCATCCGAAGAGCAGTGTCTGATCTTTTCCTGTTTTACCGATACTTAAACGGATTTTGCTAAGAAGAACCTCGCTCTAAAGTGCCTCCACTTACCAGACCAGCCAGAGCAACGCGGTCTGCCAACTCAATGCACCCGTATACTGTTTAGTGCCAGAGTAGTATCAGTATCACCAAAAACCTAGCCCCATTGTCCATCCGAAGAGCAGTGTCTGATCTTTTCCTGTTTTACCGATACTTAAACGGATTTTGCTAAGAAGAACCTCGCTCTAAAGTGCCTCCACTTACCAGACCAGCCAGAGCAACGCGGTCTGCCAACTCAATGCACCCGTATACTGTTTAGTGCCAGACATCGAGAACGGATCGATTCGACCGTTCCTTCATTCCCAGAGTCTCCAGATTGTGGAACTCCTTACCTTCTCACGTCTTCCCCACTTGTCCTAACGTGCAGTCCTTTAAATCCCAAATTAATAAATTGCCTCTTCTTACCCAGTAGATGTTCTCGGTACATTTGTATTTAGGTCTATACCTACGAGAATATCCTTAAATAAAAATAAATGATTTGATAGCACTTGGTTAATTTAATGTTGCATTATTATTCCAAAAGCATTTTTTCATTTGGTTCCAAATTTATCTAATTCGATTTAAAAAACTCATAATCAACTGTATGACGGCAACCTAGCTAAACTGTTAAGCTATTTGGTCGACTATACAATTCAACGTTTAAGTTTGTTCTATTAATTGTCTATTTGTATACAAATTTTAAAAACATATATTTTATATATTGAATACTTGACTTAAATAATGAGATGAGACGCAGTTCAATAAACACAATGCACAGTAGGCGGAAGCGATCAAATTAATTATTAAATTAGTCTAAACTGAATCAGTTTTTTAAATACTCGTTCTTGGAACACTGCGAAAATCCACTGTTTAGGTGTAGAAACTACCACACCACCACAACTCCTGAGCAGGCTAATCCCTCTAATTCTTAAACAAATCTACTTGCTTAAACTCGTTCTACTCAGAGATAGGAAGGTTAGCCTGCTTGTGGGTTATGTGGGTTAGTAGGGTATGTGGGGATGAGATAAATCGGAATTATGGTTGAAGAACCATAAATAGTTACGATCTTAATGTTTCATAGAAAAGCAGTTGATTAGACTAGCCCTTTCCAAAGCTAGGTGGTTTAGCCTGCTTAGGGGTTGGTATGGGTGATGTACAAAGGTTGTGAAGGTATATGGGGATAAGGTATGTCAGGATAATGATTGGTGAGCCTATCTGTGATTGATGCCTGAACTTTTTTAAATAAAATTAGGTAATTAAATCTGTTTTATCCAGAGTTTAAAAAAAGATTTCAAGAGGTAAACATATGACTATATTACCTACATTGTACATCAAAATAGGTTGTCAATTTGAAATTACGATAATATGCATACCTATTGATTTGTCGGGAAATGGTTTAAAAACACTAATTCCCAAATTTCCTTACGCTTAGGAATTGGTGTGGGTAGTTTCTACTCTTAAAAAGTGGATTTCCGAAGTGTTCCAAGAAAGAGGACATAGTTACTACGTTTTAAAAAATGACTCAATTTGGACTAATTTACTCCACCGTGCATAATTTTGATCGTTTCCACCCACTGTTTGCCGTGTTTATCAAAACTGCGTCTCATCTCATCATTTTAAGTCAAGTATTCAATTCTCTACCGTTATGATGAGATGAGTTGAATTTAACGAATTGATGGCTAAGCATTCATAGCTTAATTGTTAGAGCCTTAGCACGTAGAGCAAAAGGTTGCGGGTTCGAGACCTGCTGGATGCGACATTTTTTCAATATCTCCTTAATGCCACTTAATATATTCTTGTTTGTATACTTCAAAAGTCAAGATTTTCAAAAAATCGTTTCTTTGTTTACACCATTGTCTATTAAGTAACAAAGGGTCAAATATATTTTATTTGCACTACCTAGATTCTGGAGCATTCTCAGGTTCTAGTATTGGATCAATTTCTTTGGTACATATGTGAAAGAAACGAGAAAAGAAGAATGAAAACTTGTGGAATGGTTTGGCCCAAAATTAAAAACTTCTTTAATTGATTACAATTTTTTTTCATTTTTATTATAATTATGCTACATTCAAGTTATATTCGATAATTAACTTATAGGAGGCAGGTATAATAAAAAAATAAACATTTGAAAAATATTCTTTAATAGAGATATGAATCCCATAAACCATATTATAAATAAATGTACATTTTTATCACAAAATATCTCAGTACAATAATTAAAATTATTGAGTCATTACAAATTACATTTTTTTAGATTAATTTACAAGCCAACATAGAAAATAATATTAACGTCGCCTGGAACATATACACAACTAATTACAAAAATATTAACAACCAATAAAATCAGTAATAGAACAGATTCCATAAGAAAGGTATACAGGATGGAATAATTCACTTTATTATCACGAAAACATATTTGTATAAATACGGAATGCATTATTTAATCAATATAAATCCAAAAAACTATTGGTTAACTGTTAGAATACAACAGGTGTGAGTTAAAATGTATAAGGTGGACTGAAGCAAAACTTGCAAGCTAGGTATACTATATATCTATAACAAAAAGTTATATACATAGATATAGAAAACTATACTTATATAGCTAGTCCGTACATCTCGATGGGTTAAAATGTTTCAGAATCATACTTATTTTTCCAACAATTTGGCTTTGGTCATGGTTTTTGTTCATTTTGCCACATTGTCAATGTATTCTATTGTTTATTATTAAGATGCTGTTGAGCTGATAAATAAATTGGTGGACAACGACAACCGGGCTTGATCTTACACAGAATGGGAATTTTTACGACGAAATACGAATGGGAATAGCGCTGCTACGCATTGGTGAATTGGTATATTGATACTATTGATAGTTACTGCATCGAATATTTTTTCAATCTAGATATTTTTATTTATATTACGTTAACTTTTGTTTATGAATATTCACGAAATATATTCAAATTACTTAATGTTTTAATAATTATACCGTTATTGATATCAGTCAATACAATCTTTAGTATCGACATTACCAACTCACAAATAAATCTGGTAGTTTTTTTTTGTTGAATTCAAAAGTATTGTATACAAATCAACTCTATGTTGTATATTAGTATTATTACGTGCGCGTGTGTTTGTTTTTTAGGTGTATAAGTGTATATATAAGAATTAACTGCCGATTTTCTTGATCTGAGTCTGTTTTTTGACCACTTTACATATTTAATCAAAAATCGATAAATAGAACTTTAAGGCTGAGCGCATACACTCGGTTTCCTGATTCGGTTTCCGGATCAGGAATTCAGATTCGGAATTCCGTGTGCCTAGCGCAAACATTCGTTTTTTTGTATTAGGAATTTATACTGTCAGTTCAAATAGCGACGTATCTGTGAAAGCATAAATGGACGACGACGATGAATTGATTGCTATACCACTTTTACTAACGCTAGATATGAAGAAGAGAAAACGACGTTATTAGGTTTTCTTTGGTTCTTACGACCCGAACGCACGGAATGAATTGGCTACTTGACACATAACTAACAGTATTTAGCTTACGAAAACGAAATATATCGATTTTAATAACTAAATGCGTAAGCTTAATTTAAAAATTCAATTTAAAAAATGTGTTTAATTTGAATCGCCGAAAACGCTGTCGGCCATGTTGTGACGTCATACAAATTGTAAACAAAACGGGTAATTTGACTTGGTGTTATTACAAGTATAAATATTTCGATAAAAATTCCTTATCACGTTCTTAATTTATTTGCTTTATTGAAAAACAATAAAAAATTCATTATGGACGTTGGTTTCACAAAAACAGACAGCACAAATTTGCCAAAAATTGATACATTAATGGTTCGTAATTTCTTTGCCTTGAATCCAGATTTCTGCTCTGTCGAGCTAAGAAATGTCAAGACTTCTATGTAAGTACAGTCCAGTTGTTAATTAGTAAAGATAAAAAGGAAGAATGAGTGTATTTATTCTTTTCAGAAGGGATTCAAAAGTACCTACTCATTTATGTCATAAGTATCGTAACCTCTGAATAATGTAACTAACATCTATTTGTATTCCTTGATGTGTTTTTGCATTCTCGGACGATGCAATAACGATAATTACTGTATTTTTTATGAAAATTAGTTGAAATTATGTTTTTAAAGTAAAGTAAACTGGAAAATTGTCCGTGTTTATATGTCAAATGATTGTTTACAATACGTATGACGTCATAAAATGGCGGACAGCGTTTTCACACCTACATGAAGAGATGGATTTTAAATTACAGTTTTGTGGTTTCATAGGTGTTGAAAAAATATAGTAATACTTTTTTTACCTTAGTAGCACAAATATTAACTATTTAGGACCTAGTTTAAAAAAGAGTCAACTAGCCTATTCCGAAACGAAAGTGGGGTTTTTTCCGTTCGGAAATAGTTAGCCTTGTTGAATATTTTGTATGTAAATGAAGCATTCAGGTTTCCAAATCTGAATTCCTGATCCGAAAACCGAATCAGGAATCCGAGCGTATGCGCTCAGCCTTAACAAGAGAGTTAATTCTTAATTTTTATTCTTTTAATTGAAATAATTAATTAGGTATAGATTAATTACGGTTAATTTACTCCATCCTGTATAATATACATATAGTGTATATAATTAAGCATTATTATTTCACTGTTTTGGATATAATAATCAGCCTTTAATATTCAAGGGAGTTTTTTAAACACTATCTACGAGCTCTTATATTGATAATACAGACATGTAAGGCAAAATTTTTAAACTTTCAATCTTAAAATTAGATAAAATGCAAGTGGATGATTGATATATTAATAACTTTTAATGAAAAACATTAAAAGAGATCAGAGAAAAATGTGTTTTTCGAAATTTGTTTCAATATTTAAAAAAAATGTCATAACTTATTAAACCCTGCGGAATTACCATAATCTAAGAGGTCAATTTATAAATTTATATATTTTTTAAATATCGAAAACCCACACATAAAATATAACATTTTGTTTAAGCTGCGAAGAAGCGGAAGTAAAAACAAGTAAACGTTGACAAGCTTGAGAGACATCTCTCAAGACAATGCTTAAATCCATGTATCAATAGGTAATTAGGTATTTCATTAGCAAAACAACCTGACGAGCAACATTTCAAATTGCTTATTTTTTATATCAAATACTTGGCCCTCATAAAAGTATAAAAATCGTTAAATTTTAATAATAAATAAAAAAATATTAGCAATCCTTAATGTAGCAATTTTATTAAGAGTTAGACAAGATAAAAAATTGAAATTGATTACATTATAATAACAGACAAAAACAATTTCAAACACAATTTCAGAACTACAACAATTTTAAACTAAACATTTTTAATTAGCTTAATAATTATTTTATTACACATATTTAAATGTATGGTAACGAAATGATATAACATAAATAATATAAAATCACTATTTGGCTAAGACAACACGATAATTAGTTTTGTAAGTAATTGTAGGACCATACGTGAGGACGAATTGAAATTAAAAGATTATTTATCTATCTTGTAAAGCAGAGGAAGCACATAGTTATTTAACTATTTAACCCTTCAATACTGCGTTGGTATATAAGATAATGCTTAAAAATTACTGGTGCGAAAATAATTCGCTTTTAAAGCGCTTGGATGGGACTAAACTAAAAGTAGTCTGTGGTCAGAATTTAACACGTGCTTCGGTTAGCATAACCTAACCAATTCATACTTGATATATGTTCATAAGCGTTTGTGTACTGTTCGTGCATACACTGTATATTTGTAATTACGGAAGGTAAAGGTAAATTGCATGTATTATTTATAGAGAATAAAATGATTGGTATGCATTATTTAACCTTTTTTTGTTATATTGGGACATATATATCCATGCACTGCTGTAGTGTGAGACGTATTTGTCCCAGCAGTATTTTAATCACTGAGTAACAACAAAATAAGAGGAAGAACTTGCTAATTTATCTGATATAGAGGTGGATCCTAACCACGACATTGACCATAGCACGTATTCTGATACAACTCCTGCACCATCAATTACTAAATTTATTTGGCACGTCGATATTGATGTTTTTTCCCCAAAAATCATTCGACCAAGCTTGCTTGTTTTTATAAATTATTACCAAAGAGTTTCATAAAGCAGAAAAGTTATGATACAAATATGTGCCTACAAAAGCTCAATAATGCGAAGAGAGGAGAACTAAAAAATATTTTGGGTTGTTCATTGATAATGTCATAGCAATGATTATGTATTGATTGAGCAACAAATCTATCCAAAACGCAGAAATATCCAAATCCATTTCCTGTCAAAAAAGTATTTCAATGACCCCGAAAAACCTTCTGAGGCATCGTAAACATTGGAGACGTTTTGTCCTACATGAAAAATACATCTTTGAAAGCGAGAACTGAGAGCACATTTCAATCCGATGAGTCAATCAAGAAATTCAAAAGGAAGTCACGTCTGAAACAGTATGTCCTCTTGATATCTCAAAAGAGGAATCAAACTTTGGACAAGATGCGATGTAGCAACGGGAAACTGAAATCACTGAAGAAATTTGAGCGAGCGTGTGTTTCTAAAATTGGCAGAACAATTACAAGTTCAAACGCTTTATGTGCTTTATGTTTCGACCATTTTTTCACGTCAATACTTGACGCCATAAAATTTTCTGTTGTAGGAACGTTTATATCAAATGTAAAAATCGACCTAAGTATCAAACTAAAAAAATCGCAGTGTGTGATGAAGGGAAATATATAAAAGATGTGTTACTTATGGACAACAGTCACAATGCCAATATCAATAATATAGTTCGAATTTTCGAATAAAAAATGGTATTGAAAAAGTATTGAATGCCCTGTAGCTATGATTTGTTACAAAAAATATATGTAGATCATTTAGATGAAATGATTACATTATACGATTGAGAAAGAAGAAGTGGGAAATGGTGAAGAAAGTATTTTTTATGTTGCTAACGGTCTGTGTTCATAATTCGTATATTTTGTATTAAGAACTCACCCCATTTATCGATTTCGTAGGATATGTATTTGAAGAGTCAAAGACGATCAGAACCTTTGTACAAACGGTCCTGAAGACCGAGCAGAGTTTCAAAAAAGGTCAAAGTTTTTGTAACTGTTGGAGAACATCTTCCAGTTGAAAAATGCGACCGAAACAGATACATAAGAGTCCAGTCCAGGAAAATTGAAAAAAGATAACTAAAATCATTTGCCATAAATGTCAAGTGGCTATATGTAATTGTTTTACACCATACCATACAATGTAAGAGTTTCAAATCTAATCTAATCCCATAATTAAACTACTGCAGGGATATATAAGTCCCAAGGCATTTTTTCAATAACTACATTTTCTAAAAATCTAACTTTTGTAAACATGTCTTTTACTAATTTAAAGCACAGAAACATCATTACTGGTCGTATTGAAAGGGTTAAATTCTAAAAAATTGGATGAATTCGACACCAAAAAATTATATATCTGTGCTAAAGGTGCTGTAGTGCGGGAAACATCGATAAAGATACGACTTATGCATAGAAAATATGAAAAGTGTAGTAAATTCTGTAATTAACACAGTGGCGTATAGACGGAGTCGAGAATTTCTATTGGTGTAAGACAGTTATTAATTAAATTTTTTTAATAGAAAACTGTTAAACTGTTGTTATGCTGAAATGTTGCATTCGTAATTTAGATGACGGTTATCATTTTCCAGAGTGAATAGAAAAGGACTGTTATGTATATTTTTAAACTATTATTCGTTTTTATTTATATAAAAAACAAAAAAATGGATATGCAATTTATAATAAATAATAAAATTAAGAAAAGCTAATAATATTGTAAATTTAAAATATATTCATTAAGGAAATGTGATGTAAATATTACGACTAGCTCATTGTCATATTATACAAATATAATTAAGGAAATATTTATAGTTGAATTATTTCTGTCTGCGGTATTAAATTATGGTTTTCTACTGATCAATACATGTTCCCCGTTTTATGTAATTAACATGTGTTAAAATGCCTGAGTTTATTACAATTTTACAGTAGATTTAGAAACTGTAATGATTACCGATGTTTTCATATAAATTACGACCTAAAATTACTTTTCAAACTATACTTCTATTTTATATGCTGATTTGTTGTTCTTCATGAATACAAGTAGATTATATGAAAACATTCAGTAAAATGATTTTGATAAAAAATATAAATATGCACGTTTCTCTTTTTCAGGCTTTTAATATGGTATTGTTATAGGTTTTTGAAACGTAATCTGTAAATTATTCATTACAATAAATATGCTTCAGAAGCAACATAACGAGTTTGATATGAAATATATAAAAATTCTGGATAAGTTAATCTGTGATGTTTTCCGAACTAAATTTATTAAGACTATTTCCTTCGATTCAAATTAACCAATAGAATGTCATAATTTTTTGAAATTGGACTAATCAGAATCAAATAAATATCAGCGACAATTGCACTAGAACAATATCAGCGATTTTTTCCTTCGATTCAAATAAACCAATAGAATGTCATAATTTTATGAAATTGGACCAATCAGAATCAAATATCAGCGACTATTGTAGTAGAACAATATCAGCGACTATTTCTCTAGAGAAAGTTACGTCAAATATAAATGTCAAATATTTGTCAGTTCTCAAAGAGTAAAGCCCTCGAGCTAAAGCTCTCGGGCTTTAATCAGATTATTAATGTCAAATTATATCTCAACAATTTGTTACTAAAATATTCTCGAAATCTAGATCCCACAAAAATAGCCGACTATAATAAAGGTCTATTTATATTACCCTTGATTATTTCCTTCGATTCAAATTAACCCATAGAATGTCATAATTTTTTGAAATCGGACCAATCAGAATCAAATTTCAGCGACTATTGCACTAGAACAATATCAGCGACTATTGCACTAGACTCACTAGAGAAATAGTCACGTCAAATATAAATGTCAAAAATCTGTCTTCTCAGGAAATAATTTTCCTAAATATAACACTACCTTGATTAATAGTCCGCTATTTTTGTTGTTGCTAAATTTCTTGAAAATTTTACAATTTGTTAAGACATAATTTGACATTAATAATCAAAGATTAAAGCACTCGAGCTAAAGCTCTCGGGCTTTAATCAGATTATTAATGTCAAATTATGTCTCAACAAATTGATACTAAAATTTTCTCGAAATCTAGTTACCACAAAAATAGCCGACTATAATCAAAGTCTTGTTATATTACCCTTGATTATTTCCTTCGATTCAAATAAACCAATAGAATGTCATAATTTTTTGAAATTGGATCAATCAGAATCAAATATCAGCGACTATTGCACTAGAACAATATCAGCGACTATTTCTGTAGAGAAATAGTCATGTCAAATATTTGTCAGTTTAACAACGGCCCAGGAAATAATCTTCCTAAATATAACACGACCTTGATTAATAGTCTGCTATTTTTGTTGTTGATGCTAAATTTCTCGAAAATGTTACAATTTGTTTCGACATAAAATTAAAATATTCTCGAAATCTAGATACCATAAAAATAACCGACTATAATCAAGGTCCTGTTATATTACCCTTGACTATTTCTCTAGAGAAATAGTCACGTCAAATATAAATGTCAAATATTTGTCAGTTTAACAACGGCTCAGGAAATAATCTTCCTAAATATAACACGACCTTGATTAATAGTCTGCTATTTTTGTTGTTGATGCTAAATTTCTCGAAAATGTTACAATTTGTTTCGACATAATGTGACATTAATAATCAAAGATTAAAGCCCTCGAGCTAAAGCTCTCGGGCTTTAATCAGATTATTAATGTCAAATTATGTCTTAACAAATTGATACTAAAATATTCTCGAAATCTAGATACCACAAAAATAGTCGACTATAATCAAGGTCTTGTTATATTACTCTTGAAAACATCTCTTTATGGCAGTTGTCGTGGTACAGTAAATTCAGAAAGTTATAGATTATACGCGCCACAAAAGTATACTCGCTTGTAGCTAACTGGTCCTTAATTTTTACATAAGACTGTACACGTGGAGTCATAACCCATACACAAACACTCTTCATATTTTTCAAGTTTAAATTCGGCAACGTCGTTTATGCGCAACCAGTTGATCTAGAAATTTAAAATTTTTATACGTGATAATGATAAATATATATTCATCAGTCCGTTCGAATTTACCGCGCAAATAATAAATAAACTCGCGTACACCATTGCCAAGTTGTTTCTGTTTAACTCCGTGATTGTATACTTTTGTATAAATTGTTGAACTTTAAATCGTTGTTTATAAATAAATTAGACGTTCAAAAAATTTTATATATATTTTTTTAAAGTCATAATAAACGTATTAAAAGACTGAGTTTTTGGGATGTTTCTGACAGTTAGTTCTTCTTTTATAAAAAACTGGTCCCAAAACTACAGAGATCGTATATACTCAATGTTAATTATCGAATTTTTAATTAAGTTTATCTGAGATTCTATAAGGTGGATTTCAAACTTCAAATTTTTAGGGCAATTGTATTATCGTGTCCTTTAATAAGTATACAAAAATTTATAACTTTCTGACGGTGTACTCTAACCACGACAACTACCTTAACTGTACCAACCTACTTGATGAAGCCCCCTCCCACCTCAGTTGGCCCAACTATAAAAACCAGTTTTTTTGGTACAATTAAAAAATTATATCTACTACTTTTTTGACGTGATACGTCTTTAAAATCGCGCCGAAACATACGAGTACCAGGTTCAAAAAGTGGACAATAACGAAAAGGTCTATATCATCGTACCTTATTAATTACAAAGCTATTAGTCCTAGAAACAAAAATGAGGTGTGAATATTTCACTTATATAGTCAGCTCGCTGTTATGACCTTGAGTCCTGGTCTTGGTCGAGCGGGGCGGCGGGGGAGGTGTACTGCGTTAACTGTGCGAAACCGGCGCTCTCGCTCGTTTCTATTCAGTGTAACTCGTGACTCCGACTTGATAGCGCGGTGATTCTTTCGTGTGTTTATCAAGATTATTGAAAAGTGCAATTTGGACAGTATTTATATTAAAAATAACCAGAAAGTGATAAAAAAATATATAAACATTTGCTATGTCGGCCTGAGCTCGTGCAAGAGCCAGCCAGAAATATAAATCACGGCTATCGTTAGAAAGAGGGGTCCGGCGCCGAGCGAGCGAGACGGTTTTGGGAACGTCGCAAAGCCGCTGCCGACGAAAACGCCGACGTCGCGTCGCGAGAAACTTTTCTGCTGCCGCCCACCTCGCGAGCACCTCTACCACTGGAATACCTGTACTTATGGACGTAATGAATGAACAGACAATCGATATCGCTAACATAGACGTTTCACGTGAAAACCAACGGCTGTGTGCCCCAGCACAGCCCCACCCAATTTTATTGGTTCTAAAATTAATTAAAATGTATTTTGAAATAATAATCATAAGAGAAAAACTACTTAAAATTTTGTTTTTATATTTTTTGACAAAATTATAAAAAAGCAACAAATTAGAAGGTTTCTTCTCGTATATCAATTAAAAAATATAGTTTGAAGATATAAAACTATAGGTTCAGCTGCCACAAAGCTTCGAAATTTAGTAGTTAAAAAATAAAAAAAAAATCGGGAGAAATGGGCAAAAGAACATAAGAACGGAGCATTGGTATGGGATAAAATCTAGCGATTAGTTTAGGTTTGAAGTGTGTAGGCTATAGTCAAAGTTAAAGAAAAAAAAATTACTGAAGAAGTGAATACACAAATGTTTGGATATTTTAGAAGAATCTTTTGTAGTAAATTCTTTTACTTTGCTTGATGGGCGTTAAATAAGTAACTTAGATATTTTTATTCAGAACGCCTTAACCTTAAACAACAACGTTTTAACATGAACAACGAGTCAACTATGGAGGGTAGAGGTGAGGAGAATTCACTCTTATGTGCAAAAGCGTAAAATTTTGATTTACGCGGTTGCCGAAAAGCAGCGCTGTTAAGCAATAGTTCAATGATCTGAAATTAGCAATTTTAAACCGACTGAAGTATGCAAAAATTGATGAAGTCTACTAAAAAATTAACGTGACACGTTGTTAATATTATTAGATTAATGGTGCAATTTTCTTTAATTGAAAATTGTTCGGATAGTCGCGAAGCGAAAAAGAAAATATCGAATGATGTATGCTCGTTGTCAGAATTATTGCTTAACAGCGCTGCTTCGGCAACTGCATAAAACAAAATTTTACGCTTTTGGACGGACACTTTTTATATACAGAGGAGTTCTCCTTACCTCTACCCTCCATAGAGTCAACGAACAATATCATTCTAGAATTAACAAATACCAACTGTCCTATTGTAAGAACCGGTAACATAAAAATAGTGGCCTGAGATTATAACTTCACTTTTACTGACTATGGAAAAACATTTGACTTCAACAGGACGATACAGCATGCCAAGCCTAGAAAAGTACTTTAAAATAGAACACTACAGTATAGCACTTTTAATAGTCCCAACCTATCCCTCATAAAAAGTTTGTAGTGCGAGTTGAAAAAAGCATCCTCGTAGTACAATCCCTGGATTGAAACTAAGACGACTTCAAGAAATATGGCATTCCTATACACCAGCATTTTGCAGGGACTTAAAATATGCCTTAAAGAATCTTGGGTGTCACAAAGAATAGAGGTGATGTATAAAATGGTAAATTTTATCATTTGCGTCGACGATGGACATTTTTTTAGATTTTTAAGTGTTGAGGCTATTAGTTTTGTTGATTTAATGGGCCTAGTTTGTAGTTAAAACCATCTGAAAATGGTTTTACATAGTTAAGAATAAATCAAGCGCATACAGTATTCGTATTTTAACACTTTAAAACAAAATAAAATAAAAAAATGACTTTGGGCCAATTGTGTTGAGAAGGGGATCAAACTTCGGATGTTGTACAATCAGTCTGAGTAAAACTTACTTATGTGTGTTCGTCTAGAGGCTTTTTTATCCTTTGAATATAATAAAATTTAAAACAATCAATTTGAATTAGTGACAGATGTAAAGCGAATATATTTTTATTTTATTTAGTTAGAAACACACTAGCAGTTGAGGAGGATATAATATAAAATTGGATTAAAATATTCTTATTTCAAGCAAATTTGGAAATAAAATATGTGTTATATAGTTAAATATTCATAAGAATAACAATAATTAATGAATGTACCACGAGTATAAATTAAAGTATTTTTATGGAATGATAAAATATTTTTCAACATATTTAGAATTAATCGAAAAAGGAATTGTTATTTTTCCTAAACATATTAAAATACTAAGAGTTGTTCAATAAAAAATATATAACGATGTTAAAATAAAGAATGCAATGTAATTTTTTGTATTGTTAAAATTCTGTTTTAAATTTTAGATAAGCTTTAAACCAGATTGTAATGTGTGCAGAAAGATTGTTTTTATTATTAGCTGTTTCTTGTAATTTATAATTATACACGCCATCATCAAATTCTACATTTAGAAAAATAAATACATTTAAAATTAGTTTAAGAATAATCTAATTTTTTTCATTTATTAAAGATATAATTTACTTTTTGTCTGTTACTGAATGTGTTAAAACTACCTAAATATTTGAAATTTATTTTTACTAAAATCACCCAATTAGGACCGTCTCAATATTTATATAAATTTTCAGGACATAACATTAAACAATCTCACATAGTGAACGGCGTCAAATTATAAATAAAACATTTATTACAAACCCTAACAGGTTTGACGTGTCCAAACTTAGGAAGGGGCACGCTATTGGACGAACATCTTGCGCAGAAGACCTTTCCGCAATTTCTACAGTGGTGTCGACGTTTCACCACAGTGAAGTTTGCGCCACAAGACATGCACTTAGGCGCTTCAACGTCAGGAATCCAAATCGGAGGTCTGGAATAATCTGAGACCTCACAGTGAGGTTCCACTTCGGATATATCTCTGGTTTGGAGGTTAGCGATGTCTTCTCGAAGCGAAGCATATCTAGAAAATAGTGTCATAGTAAATTAATTAGGTAGCAAGGATAGCAAATTGATCGTGGATTCGTCATATCTAATTAATCATGTTAAATTACTTTTTTGTTCTTAAATTATTAGAAAACTAGCGAACCCGGCGAACTTCGCTCCGCCTAACACTAATGTTTTTTCCAATTTTTGAAGTTATACTTCTATTCGTGCACTCTGTGGAAAAGATTTGTGTAGAGTTAAATGGGAAAAATCATTACATATGTAATGGTGTGAGTAAAAAAGAGACTGAAACACTTATAAAGTAGGTATATTGGTCGGTAAAAACAAAGATGAAATATTTACCACATGTTATTAGTCATAACTATAAGTCCCTTGACTACCGTTTCAACATTAAGTACATTGAAAAGGGATAGATATACAAATTAATTTATGAATATCATAGTGACACTTCGTGGTGACGGACTACATGATTATTTGACAGATTATTTTATAATTCTGTCACATATAAAGTTTAGCATTTTATATTAATAATACTATTTAGTAATGAGTATTGTATTGTAGTCTAAAATACCGTCACATGGTTGCAGTGTATTCTGCTAGATGCTTTTAAGGTTGTAGGCTACATAAACAGAGTTTTTAGGAATAGTTGAGAAAAAAAAGCACTAAAACCTCCGATTTTTGTAACGTAAGATGGATCGGAATGCTTTTTTTTGCACTGGATTCGTTAGAGTATCAGGAAATTTGTCGCTATTTTTTATAATGTAAAAATGGGAAATTGCATTTCTGCATTCGAAAAGTACATTCCACACAGACAATAGAGGGAAAACTTACAACTCGGTAAGTATTGGTGAAAATGGGTTCAATTTATATACTCGATGTTTTTGGGGTCGCTGAACACGAATATCATGATGGCGAAAATCTCCGTGGCACTTGATGCTTAGGGTATTTACTTCTTCTCCTGGGGTTTTATGACTCCGGACACGTGCATAGAAGTATAACTTCTGCCGGCAGTCCCACTGACTGCCACATTAGTATTTTTTTTTTCGATTAATTTTTCTATTTTTTATTATATTTTCTCGTTAGTTACCAGTTTTTACTATTATTTATAGTACTTTGTAATTTATCGGTTAGGTATATTATATATTAACTGCGCCACCTAACGGTGGCGTCATAGTTCTTAGGTAAGCAAGTTTTGCTCTTTTAAATATATGAGATATTAACTACGCCACCTTACGGTGGCGTCATAGTACTTAGTTATGTAAGAATTACAGGTGTAAATTTATAACATCTCAACTGCGCCACCTTAGGGTAGCGTCATAATGATTAATTTCGTAATAAACGCGTCCGATCGCTGCAAAATGCAAAGTGCTATAGGAAAAATGGCGGCCTCCGACGCGCTATTTATAGGCACGCTGCTGCCGCCCCGGCCAGCCAGTACCACCGCAAGCGCTACGTCCCGCAATTTTAAATCTGTAATATCTTCGAAAATATTCATTTTAATCTTGTGCTGTAAAGGACCATATAGATCTATATTAAATCAACAATGTATTTATGCTATTTATAAGGATTAATGCTGTATTGCTTAAAATTGCTTCGAAAATTAGCCATTATTTGTCGTAAAAAGTAAATGACAAAAAAATGTTATTGTGTGATATCCATAAGAGATAGACATATACCATCGCGGAGTTTTCTGTAGACCTTTACAATGTTTACAAATAATAAGTACATTATTTTGATAAATCTCGTAGAGTTCAGCCTGCGTTTGCAATGTAAGCGGAAAAAAAATTATAATTAACGTCATCACATAAGAAACCTCAAAAATAACAGTATTTCTCCACTATTTAATGGATGTTATTATACATATAAACCTTCCTCTTGAATCACTCTATCTATTAAAAAAACCGCATCAAAATCCGTTGCGTAGTTTTAAAGATTTAAGCATACAAAGGGACATAGGGACGGAGGAAGCGACTTTGTTTTATAGTTTGCAGTGATTATCTCTAAATAAAAGTTAATAAAGTTTTATCTATTCTTTTGTTTCTTGGCTTATATACACCAGTCTTGGATTATTTTACAGAAGTATTGAAATGTAATTTTAATAATTTACAAAAGTATTGCTCTAAAATGTAGTTTACCTGTTTAAATCAGATGATAAAGAATTCAAACTTCTTTCGTCACTTTGCGTTTGCCTGGGATGATTTGAATATTCTGGACAGTCATCATCAGAATCCAAATGGAAATAAATATTGGAATCAAAAAGTGCCTCTTGAGCTAAAATATTTGGATCCACCGAAAATTCGTTTGTGTTTTCTATTACTTCGTTTTCCAGAGGATGGTACTCAATTGAATTCTAAAATAGTTAATTTTTAATTAGTTTTTATTTTATAGTAATAAAATTATCAATTACTTCTAGATTATTACTGCTATCTATACTTTTAAGAGGTGGAGTTTCCGTCGTATCGGTTGCGTTGATCAGAAATACAGATTTGAGGATATTACGTAAATCACATGCAAAATTAGTTTGTAATTGGTCCGCTACACCTGCGATACACACGAAGAGTCGATGAAGAAGATCTTCACTAGACCTAAAAAAAAAATAGATTTTGGAAGTTCTCCAGAGTTTTGATTTGAATAAGTTTTATTGTAAACATAAAAGCAATGTCTCTATGTAGATTAAAAAATTAATTACACTATAACAATAAGGGAATAAGGCAACCAGGAGGGGCATAAAATTCTGAGTGATTAATATTTTAGTAGAATACAAAAAAAAAATGTTTCATGTCGTAGTCAGATACAGCCGTTCAGTTTATCAGTTTTTATCAGGATAAAAGTAACGTTTTTTGGGCTGGTTATTAATCAAACGGTGGTTGAACCCATAATTAAAATTTTTCGAAAAGAAATAACTTTCTGCTATGTACAGTTCGAGATATTTATTCTATATATTGTTGCAAAATAGGTCTAATAATAAAATGTAAACTAATTTTTTTAAAAAACAAAATTAAAGTTTTGTATGTTAGAATCCATTGTATGGGGAGAAAATAATAACTGGTCACCAGTTATAAAATTGCCCCCCTACAATGTATATTTTTCAGATCTAGTTTTAAGAGAATTACCTTATTGGTAACTATTTGTTTAATGGTTTTCCAACATAATGTCACGACCTGTAAGTTTAAGTAAATTAAGGGAAATTAAATTAACTAATGTTTTTTTCTTGAAAAAGCGTAACAATAAAGTCAAAAAGTTTTTCTAGAGCCTACAAAGTTTGACTGCCACCCACGATTTACCTTCGATTGAATTAGCTTTTAGACCTAGTAAATTTTTCTATAGGCCAATACCTCTTAGTTGAATTTATCTGCGAAAGAATACCTATAATATACTAAGCAAAACCGATTTGTGTGAAATATAGAAACCCATTAAGTGCACCTCTTATATTAATAAACATTAGCTTTAGTAGGAGTCTACACTTTGGGACTTTGTGGAAGGCCTTAGAGAAATCGTGTTCAATAATGTCTATAGAGTTCTATGGACCAAACATTATATATATATATATATATATATATATATATATATATATATATATATATATATATATATATATTATAACATATATGAAAATGTAAATGTTTATTATTAATTGTTTATAATTTTGTGTTGTTTATCTGATTATATGTTATATTTAAAATGATGTAAATTTAAAATAATTATATTTAACTTTAAAATTTGATGTGAATTGAATTATTGTTTCTAAATTTTTTTATCAACGACTCTATCTCAGGGCAGAATTCAATGTTTTATTTTATTAATTTGATATTGTCTTGAAATTATATGCATAATAACTATTATGTACCAAATGATACCTATGGATGTTTAAATTAAAAAGAAGAAGATCTGTAACCTATCTTCTCGTCAATGTGAGATTCTATGTTTACTAATTATGTGAGTAAAATGATATGAAAAGATTAATAAATGGTGGTATTATACATATCAAAAAATTCTTAAAACTAATAAAATATGTGAATAGAGTAAAAGTGAAAATGAGGAAATTAATTGTTCATCCAATTATATATAGAAAACACAAGAAAGTTCTTTATTAAGGTGAATAGTGCAATATTAATACCGTGACTCCAGGATCTATGAATTCTCTCAGCTAGTCTGCTACAGGATTATCAAAAGAAACCATAAACTCGTTCAAGAAAAAGGTCTTCTAACTGCTTAATGAACTCTGCAACGCTGGTATGTACTTATTCCTTCTTTCTATTTAACACGTACTTGGAAATTCAAGATTACATTCATAGCACCATTTGCTATCACGTTCTCATCTTCTGATTTCTTTTATTTATACAAATATTAACTTTCTGCTTACCAATATACTTTAGTTTTCTTCTTACAGACGTTTATAATAATATTCAATTACTTCATATTGAAATTTTTTAATAAAAATCGTAAAAAATTACAAGAGCAAATTCAACACGTCTTTTCTCTTTCTGAACAAAAAACAAGAGAGAGTCGTTTAAAATCAACAACTTCCAAAACAAAAATAACAAAAAACAACTATCCTAACAATTCTTATTAGTATCTATCTGATGCCTACTTGATAATAACTTAATTTATGACATCCGTGCACTTGATTAATTTCTATTTACAATTTATCTTATACCTAGGATTCTTATACAAATTTATGTTTTTTATTTATTACTATTAATATTAAAACCTTTCATTTCATTCTTTTAATAAATTTTTTCATTTAAAATCTAAACCATAATAATAGCTTTTAAATACTCATATGTATTAGTTAATACAGCATATAATTCTACATTTAATTTATATTTGAACTTATTCTTTGCTTAAAAAAAAATATTATTTCTAGCATACTTTCTCAGACAAATTTCTTGTTTTATAGAAAGAAAATTACATGATTCCTTTTATTTATAATTATGAATATATCATGGTACTCCTTATATTTTATTTTTAAATTTATGTTTTCCTTTTTTAGGAACGAAGAAAAAAATTAAAACAACACTAAAACTAAGGAACTTGAAGAAAATTAATACTATTTATATACAACCTAAACTTTGTATTCTGCCCAGGATCAAGAATATTCCTTTTTTTTAATGAATTTATTAATAACTTAATTTGATCTGTTCTTTAATTTATAACATATAATAGGATAACATCACAATATATATATATATATATATATATATATATATATATATATAACGAGCAGAGCGTTTTGTGACAGTCTGATATAAAGAAATGTCAAAGATGATACATAACGTATCTAGTGCCATACTGTCAAAAATAATAATTCCAGTTTTGAACTGGAATGGTGTCAGTTAGAATTTCTAAAACTTTAAGACACCTGGATGCTGAGATATAATTAGATATAAACATTATTCAACTCATATCAAGGCAAAAACCAAACTACAGACACGTGTTTCACTCTCATTTGAGCTCATCAGTGTAGTACAGGTTATGTCTCTTCTGTCACTAATGAAGAGACATCCCTGGTATAAATGGAATAATATTTATAGATTTCAAATTGCGAAACTGGAAAACAGTCGCAAGTGGCTCAATCTTCACTCCAAAAATGGTACTTCAGTAGTCAATTTGCGTCTGTAAGTTGTTGCAGGTTATTTGGCATTTCTCTCTGTCTCATTCGTCTTCCCAACTCATCCCACAGATGTTTTATTGGATTTAAATCCGGACTATTGGGTGGCCATTCCATAACTGTAATTTGATATTCTTGAAAAAAAAATGTCGAACTTGTATGGCGACATGAGGACGGGCATTATCCTGTTGGAAAATAAAATCTTCTCCATAATTTTGGGCATAGGGCAATACTTACATTGGGTTTTCAAATATCCAAATATCGATTTGTTGTCAAAGTACCACCCTCAATTACAACAAGCTCAGTCCTTCCATCGGAACTTAAGCCTTCCACACCATTACAGACCCTTCTCCAAAATGGCGAGTTTCTTGTACCGTATTGTCTTCTGTAAACTCGAACACGTCCATCAGTTTCACACAATCGAAACCGATACTCGTCTGAGAATAAAACTCGTAGAAATAAGTTCTAATTATTATTAAATAATAACTTATGTTGCAAGTTCCAAAACGTTTGATATCAAATTAGAATCTATAATTTAAATAGAAATTTTCATTATAGCTGTTTTTTACCAGACTCAGAATTTTTCTTTTATTTAAGTACCGTGTTGAACACGTTTTCCTCAAAAAGAATAATTTACTCTTAATTTAACGACGGTGTTTGACTTTCAGAAACTATTTTTATAAATGTTCAATTTGCTGAATTGTGTCGTTTCTCTTGAAGAGCTAGTCCAGATGAAGTCAATAAGGTTCTATTCCTCCTATAAAACTCCTTCGCCGAAGAGCTTAATACATACAGAACTTATAATCCAGGTACATCTTGTACTTTGGTTATTTAATTGCCGGAGCAGGTCTTCAGACAGAAGTTCGTAGACAGCCCTTCCGGGCCGCGGAACCTGAATTAAAAGTTAACAGTTTTTGAAAATTGTTGTGAATTTATAATTATTTAAGTTTTTTTTTAATAATCAAAAAGAAATAAACATACTGAGATTACACTTTGATATTTGCAGTTTGTACTTAACTTCCTTTCCCTTGAATCAGAAAATCATGAAGAGCTAATACTCGAATTACAACGATCCACGACCCAGAGCTTTAAATTTGGATATTTTATAGATTAACAAGTATATATACAATTTTACCTCTAAAGCTGATTTCTCAGATAATGACGAAGCCTTGTACAGCCTACGGCCCTATGGTCAACCTTTTTGAAGCCTGTCTCTTCACATGCCTCTGGTGTCGGCTTTTCCAACAGACATCACTGCTTTCTTTTTACGGATTTCTACGCTGCCATGAAAATACGTTTATTATATTTGGTGATTCCAGATCCTTTTCTATTCCGTGGACTTATCCCCCACATGTTTTCACTCTCATCTGGTTCCATATACAGGTCAGACACTTTCTTGTTTATGTACACCATAAATTCACTGTTTTTTCGGTGATCTTCTGGGTTTCGTCACCCTTACTTATTGTACACTTTCTTTTCTTGAAGTGTTTTTATAATTTTTTGACCCCAAACTCCATCCTATGTTTGGATTATTCATCACCAACGAAATGCTGACGCCGTAGCTTATTGCTCAAAGATATCAATTTCAGTTTTTTAAGGTTTTTAAGTTTTTTAATTTATAAAATTAAAATTAGGAAAAATTCCTCAACTCTCTACTTTTCCGTACCACTTTAATTGTCTGTTGACTACTAATTAGTTGTCAAAGATAATAATAGTTTAATACTATTATGACGTTTTACAGAGTCTTTGAAAATCAAAGAACATATAGACCGTTTACTAAGAACCAACAACTACTTCCCTGGCTATTTGCCTCGACGGACATTGAATTATAGTTCAAAGTTAAACGGGGTTAGTATATCTACAAGATAGAACTAACCATTTTAGTTTGCAATTCGAAAGGATATCACTTGTAGACCGGTTTCGGCATATTGCGCCTTATCGGTACAAGGAAGATATCCGTCCAGAAGCTCTAAGAGCATCTAGACTGGAGATATGTCTGAAATCACACAAATACATTATCTTTAGTTAATACCTACTATCTTGTTGTTTTCTCAATCTACACTACTGTTTAAATACCGCAGGACATTTTGTGTGGAAGATATTGTAACCAGTTCTACCACCTAATTTCCATGGAAATATTTTTTATATAAATGTATTATTATTACTTTTTTGCATTTGGTAAGTTGTTAAACTTTACTTTTAGTATTATCACTTTCTACAATTTTCCATATTTTTTCACAGACCTGATGATGACCTTTGTTGGTCGAAACCAGTTGTCAATTTAATCTGATTCGAATACAATAAAAAAATTGTGTGGTACGAGACTTTGAGTTTTCTTTGGTATTACCATTTGACCACATTTGAGAAATGGATGATATTCTCTATCTATATATACAATTATTGGTGTGCTACTTGTGTTGGATACAAATTGTTAGTACAAATAGTTTAAAATAAGTATCTACAATTTCCATCTGTCACAAATTGCTTGTAATAAATAATTTTTGAACAGAAAATAATATTTATAGAGAAAAAAAATGTATGTGATAAAAACACTGTAATTAAGTAAAATTCTTCTCTTAATTAATTAGTGACTAATAAAAAACTGACTTACTTATATTTAGCTCTGACTTCATTTTTGGTGGCCAATTCAGCAGCTTGCATAGCCATAGCAATTTCCTCATCATCTGCACACATGCTATTAAAAGAAGATGTTTCAGAGCTACCTGAACTAGAAAAATCTTCCTCTACTAAAGTCCGTGTCCTTCCTATTCCACTCTTTTTCTTTCGGACCGGAAAAGATGACTTAGGAATCAATCTCGTGTTTACTTGACTAGGTTTTTTGACCGCTAGCATACGACAGTTGCATAATGATGAGGAAGAGTTTCCAGCACAAGCACACGTCTGTTCTAAACTAGGAGAGCGATCTAGGCTCGTTGTTTCAGTACTCACACCAGAATCGTTAGGAGATTCTAAATCTTCAGATATTATTTTTTTTACATCATGCCTTTCTGGAATGGTTTCGCTAGTTGTTAAAATTGAGGACAGAGTAGCTGCTGCAACGGATATAATCTCTAATGAATCGTGTTCTGGCGGCGACTCTAACCTATGTATCGATGAATGCGAATTAGTATTAGCGGCTATAATTGTATTATGTATAACGCTGGTGGGTATAAGATATCCTGAAGTAGAAGGTGTATCATCAATAGTAACATTCCGAATCTCCGGAATGTTTACGGGTATATGTTTAACCGGTACATTTTTAACACAACTCGCTTTATCTACATCCGTTTTTAAATAAGAACTAAGAGAATCTTGACAGAGAGTGTAATCACTATAAAAAGGACTTATGAAATCTTGTAAATCACTATTAACGCCAACATCACTCACACTTTTCACATTATCAATTTGTTCATTGTCACATAACAGTTTTTCTAACCGGTAAAGTTCGAGTTTGTTTAAAGTGAATAACAATTCGCGTATTTTATGTAATAATGTCCTAAACGGTCTAAACATTTCGCTCATTTCTTCTAATGACTTGTCTATACATAATGGTCCGTTTGGAAATATTAATAAACCACTAACAATAGCTAATCGAGGAATCGTGAACATTAATGCTGGATCACAATCATCTACCATATCTTGTGTAAGTAACTTCATTTTCAATGCTCGCTGTAACGTTTCAGAAAATAGAACACCTATCATTTCTTGTAATTCGTACTCCTGCATTGATTTTACAGGAACCATAGCGCTAACATAGGCCAGTTCAAATTCTGCGAAAAGTCTATCAAAAATTTTGAGGCTTTCTAATAACATTTCTGTGACTAGTTCGTTGGCATCCAATTTTATTGGTCCGTTTGGTGTATTATTACGTAAGCATGTGTCACGTAGAAGATTTCTAACGTTTTCCAAGCTTTTTGTAACTGCTTTGGCGAGAGGACGCATTGATGTTGATTCCAATTCACGATTCATTATGGAAGAACCTGCAGCTAAACACTGAAATAAATAAATGCATAATTTAACTAAAAACATAGTATTGGCCAATCAAGCAATGGAAGTATAAGGAAAACAAAGATGTTTTTGAATGGTCGAAAGTGGAACCAAAACTTCATGTTATTATGTACTGTAATTATTATTTGTGAATTTTCTATATCTTGGAGCTGTACAAAATTATCGATTTTTTTTGTGAATTTTGCAAATACTATTTGCGGAATCTGCATTTTTTTAAAGTTAATGCTAATTTAGTACAGCAACTGCGAATTCGATGCTTTTTTTATTAATAAAAAATGAAGCAATGCTAATTTCAATGAAAGCTAACATTGTATGGATCGAATTCAATGGTATGAATTAACTGATAAAAATACTTGTTAACCAATTATTAGTATTCAAAAAGTGCTATCGTAGTTACCCATAAAAAATAAAAATAAATAACGCAAAGCATGGCTTAACATCCAGTAAGTATTAAATTATCGACAATGAAGCAAAGTTTTATTTGACCACGTGCTAAATAGCAGTAAAATATATTTAGTACACATTCAGTGCTAATACAGAGGAAAAAAAACCAATTAGTTATACTTCTATTTGTGCACTCGGCGGAAAAAGTTTGTGTGGAGTTAAATGGGAAAAACCATTACATATGTAATAGTCCAAGTTCCCACGTGGAAAAAAAGGCATAAAGAATAACCGGCTGAAACTATCAGAATCGCTTAATTGCACTTAGACCTACAAACTTCCATAGCAACAATATCGATGGATGGGGCGTTTTTTCTGCAGCAGCGGTCAAACGTGTCAAAGTTGTGACCCTCCCCGGAGTGATGGATAATCGATTTATTTTTTGTGAATTAACAGTTTTTTATTATTATTACATAATAAAACATGTGACCCACAAAAAGAGTAGGGCGTTTGGCGGGGAGGGTCACAACTTTGACACGTTTGACCGCTGCTGCAGAAAAAACGCCCCATCCATCGATATTGTTGCTATGGAAGTTTGTAGGTCTAAGTGCTATTAAGCGATTCTGAAAGTTTCAGTCGGTTATTCTTTATGCATTTTTTTCCACGTAGGAACCCGGACAATAATGGTGTGAGTAAGAGAGAGACAGAAACACGTATAAGGTACATTGGTCGGTAAAAACAAAGATGAAATTTTGACCATATGTTAAGTCATCACTATAAGTCCTTTGAATACTGTTATACATTCAGTACATTAAAAAGAGATAGATATACAAAAATCAGTCTGAGCTAATTTTTTGAATATCATAGTGACGTATAGCATTGTGTTTGAAAGATTATTTTATAATTCTGTCACGTAAGTATACATATAAAGTTTAGTTTTTTATATTATTGATATTAATAATACTCAGTAATGAGTATTGTATTGTAGTCCATAGTACCGTCACATGGTTGCATTATATCCTGCACTATGCTTTTGAGGTTGTTGGCTACATAAACAGAGTTTTTAAGAACAGTCGAAAAGTGCATTCCAAACAGACAATAGATAGAAAAATTACAACTCGATAAGTATTTCAAAAGGGTTCAATTTATGTACTCGGGGTTTTTGGTGCCGCTGAACACGAATATCATGATGTCGAAAGTCTCCGCGGCACTTGGTGCCAGGGTATTTACCTCTTCTCCTGGGGTTTTATGTACATTCTGTACAAAATCAGTGCACAATTGGCGGTTTTTGGGTCGCTGAATACGAATATGATAATAGTGATGGTGTCCGAAACACCTGGTGCTTAAGACGGACCTCGTCTCTAGGAATTTTATGCAAATTCGATACGAAATGAGTGTGCACTCGGTACTAGGAGGTTTTTGAGATCGCTGAACAAGAATATCATATAATGATTTTGCTAAATCATTCGTATACAAATTTATGAATCCAGGCACGTGCATAGAAGTATAACTTCTGCCGGCAGTCCCACTGACTGTCACACCCGTTTTTTTTTTTGAAACTCGACAATGCTGGCTTGTTACTGATTGAGCAAGTAACATTAATTTCAAGCGTATATTCTATATGCAGTAAATAAAAAACCTGATCATTATTTCGTACTCATAAAGTGCTATTCTATTGAAGAACAACCAGCACCAATGAAAAACTTATTTTAATTTTCAAAAACTCGACAATGCTTGCTTGATGCTGACGTAAATTCCGGGTGATATTCGGTATACAGCAAATGATAAAGCTGGTCATTATTTTGTGTTTATTAAGTGTTACACTCAATATATCTTTTTTTAAAGCCTTGCTTTGAAAATTGATCATTTGATAATGTTACCGATTAACTTAAGTTGACGTTCTTTTAGAAGTTATTATCAATTCTTTACTAAATTAGATTTCATTCTGCTGGCTACATTTTAAGAAATCTAAGCAAGAGAACTTGACTTGTAAATGACTATCAATAAGATAATATGGACACATTTCTTTACTATCACAACATTGTTCCATTGATGATTTCAAGCAAAAAAATTAAAAACTTATTCAATACTGAATTTCCAATATTATTGCCGGAACTCGATGACGAGTTTGAAGTTATCCACTATTCCATTACTGCAGGTGCGTGCGCCTATGGCTATAAAGTCCTATTCTTGATGAAATTACGCGGCCACAGTCCGGACATTGAAAATATCCTAGTATGTTAAATGTTCTACGACGGTGTTGAGAATGGAAGTTCGAATCCATTTGTCTCCAATTGCTCCTATTGGCTGCATGGCGTTCCCAGTTGCCTGCTACGTTGAGTGTTTTCAGTGTTTCGTGTAAAACGTCTTTATAACGTTTTTCCTGGGCTTCTTGTCTACGGACCCCCTCGCTTAGTTCTCCAAAAAGCAGACATTTTTCTAGCCGATTATCATCCAATCAATAAACATAATCTGTCGCACGTAGGCGCGCACGGGTGATTAGAGTCACTATATGCAGATACTAAGCTCTTCTAAAAATATCTTGATTGGATATTAGATGGTACCAGCGAAAGTGCATTATTTGCCGTAAATGTCTTTGTTGTGTGCACTCAAGTTTTAATATGTCTTGTATATAAAACCCAGGCCTCGCATGCGTATAGTAGCGGGACAGCTGCTTGGTATATAGCCATTTTTGTTTCAAGTGTTAGATCGTGTTTATCGAAAAGTCTGCGGCGTAACTTCCAGAAAGCCAATGATGCAGCACTGACTATGCTATGTATTGGGGGCTGGTTACTTTTCCGTTATGGAAAACAATGGCGTAGTTGTTTATGTGAACGCTGTTACACCCGGCTATAAATTTTGGGAATGCCAAAATTTGCTATAATCCTCCACAGAGCCTCTCTGTTTACAGAATCGAGATAAATAAGCAAGGGTCATTTTCAAAATATTGATTTATTATTTTGATTTTAGTGGCAAAAGTTCCCCCCATAAAAGAAAATATATATAGTTGATGCCACAAAGAAGTTATAGAGAATATTTAAATATTCGGCATCTATTATTATGTTCATTTGGTATTAAGGAATTAGTTCAATAGCAGATTGGTCAATGAAGTGTTCTTGGTTCAGAACAGTAGCAAAATTTCCCTTTCCAATAATGTACACATTGGTAAAGCAGCCGAAGCTATTTTAAGAAAAAAAATTAAAAAATACCAAACTATATGTCGTTCACTGGTTTTTAAATTAACAATAGGATGTTTCAGTTGTCAATAAGTATCATATAGATTCTTTATAACCCTTAAGATATTTAATATTTTTAGGGAATTTTCATAATAACGACCGAAGTTCTTAAAGATAAAAGTGTTTCTAATAACTAACATTTTTTACGTAGTTGACCAAACATTTTATGTTCTCTTACCAAGGTCTGACAAAATTATGTGAGCAATTATTGTTATCAATCAACAAAAAACAAATTAAAAAATAATTACCGCAGTTATTTTGTTTTGAAATAATTCTTTTTCTCTGCAAATGAATCAAATAAGGCTTTTATACGAGTATCTTGCAATTTTAATAAAAAAATGTATTTGAGTTATTAAAGAGAAGATATTAAAAATGTTCCCAAAAAACATTGTGTAGATAGCATTTAATGAGGGCTACCGTTTTTTTGCTCACCAGTTGGCGCCACTGGCGTTGTAGGTCCGTCCATAGAATAAATTTGTAGCTGACACTTATCCGTCGCCACGTTTACAAATAAATATTAATCCATTGATACTTAGAGGAAAATGCCGCAGTGTTGCTCAGTACTGTTCTTTCAGTCCGCTTAACTTTGCACCTCTTTTTCGTAGTTCTACTTTTAAAGCAGTGACATTCATTGACCCGTAACTTGTATTTTCCATAATTAAAACCATGTTTTAAATTAAATATTATTATACCTCGTAATAACTCCCAAGTTAATTAAAAAGAAAAATAAAGCTACACTAGTGCCTCTAGCGGCGAATTCACACACGGTAGCCCTAATTCAGCTATGTTTTAATTTAGTACGAACAGTGTAAAGATTTACAATTGATAATCAGTGAAAGCTGAGTCAAAATGACGCATGATAATATTCAAATTTTTAGTACCTTACTTTTATAACTGATAATGTTCATAACTTCTTTATTCTCAAATATTGTACAAATTAATATGAAGATGATTCTATTCGTATGTACATTTTTATAAATGATACTGAAATGTTTAAATAGGCGAAATTTGTAAACTTCACACGTAACTAAGGCACTATAGATATAGGTATTATCATCAGCCATTTTTCTTCCAATGTCACTCAATTCGCGTGTTAGACCATAGACAAATTAAAGAGACGTGCAATCGTATTTTGTAGTGGTGAAAATGGGAACTAAACCAGCTGGTAGTGCGAAAAGCGAAAAAGTACTTATAACGGTATACTGACAAACTAAGTACTAGCGGTTTTAGTTTAAAATAAATTTAAGGTACTTTAAGCATAAAAAGGGTGTAGAAGTTAACTTTTAAACATGGTGCGCTGATGTTGGAACTTGTTGCCAACTTTATATCAGCCATCAACACATCTGTTCTATTATCTCTGGTTTTGTGGTTGACATTGGACAAAACATGGCTGATGATAATACCTATGTTTTTAGTGCCTTACCGTAACTTATCCTTAATTACGTTACTTTTAAGTCATAAGATTGTATTTTGGGTAAATATACATTTCTACTTGAGGGAAAAAGCGCCTTTTTTAATATTTTTGTCTTGTTCAACAAAATTATATAATTACCGCCATTAAACAAGAATTCGCTGATATTTAACTTACAACCTGGCACTAATATGTTGGTTGCAATTTATAGTTTCTAACAGATTTCCTGAGTTATTAGTTAATGCCTGGTATTGTTTACCACAGTATAATTAAAATATAAACTTAGGGTCTCATATGCATCAATACGGAAAACTTTTAACTTTATAAAGGAATACAACTTTTAACAGTACATCTCAATTAACATACTATAACAGCGAATTAAAAAAAAAACAGATTAATTTTATAGATATTTTTTATCTTACCTCTGCTCCAAACCATAATTGACCAGCCAAATTCTCCTGAAGAACATCTTCAGGAAATTTTACCCGAAAATCTCTATTCGCTCTTTCATCTCCAATAAGTACATCCATAATAGAATTTGTAATAGTAAGCACCTTATCTTGTGCTTGACGTAACTGGTTTACAAGTGTTGTACAACGTTCTGGATCTTTTCTGCCGTCAAAACTATCCAATTCATTAGCAACGATGTTTAATTTTTCGTCTGCGAAGAAGAACTGAGCTAGAAGCGAAGTATCGTCTTTCTGAAAACAAGTTGCACTTAAGTATATACAGTATAAACTAAGTTTTTTTTAATAGTTAAAATCACGAAGTATAGATACCGGGAGTCTACACGGTATAGGCTTTTCCATAATATTTCTGGTACACAATAATCAACCCAGATCATAGTTCTAATTTTTACCACTAGCTGCGCAAGGATTCAGGAGTTACCGATGTTATTATTATTATGACATTTGAATGTCGCGAATGTTAAATTAAATTAAGTATAAATAATATATAAATTTATTTATTTTAAATTAGTTTTCATAAAAGCTGTCAATAGCAACAAAACTTTCCGCGTAAGGATTTAAACGAGTACTTCTTGAACAATGGCGCACTCTACCGGCAATAATTCTGCCACCTAAATTACGTATTTATACTTCGTGGTTAAAATATTGATTAAATTTTATGTCACCGCTAAAATTTGAATAATTTTTTTAAGCTGTTAAAATCTTACAATATTAATTCATTGACAGTATAGATTCAGAGCTACGAAATACCTTTAAATATATAACATAAACAAGCCAGTAACAGTCAGCTTCTAACTACAAATATATCTTGAAGGGGTGAAATTGGGCAGATCAACTATTAGACCTTTTTTTGGCAATCAATTAAGGTTCGGTCACCAAAGTTCATTTGACAAATGAACACCTATGTTATAATCAATAGGAAATCGTATTATGTTTTAACTTTTAACTGATTTTAAGCCATATTTTTTTAAGTTTCTTTCTTGAGTAGATAATCTATATCTTCTTTTTTTTTAATCAACAACTCATAATAGTGACAATTTACAAAAAATAGCGTATTGATTACATAAAGAAACAAAATCGTACATGTAATTGTGGAAAAATTCGCTGTTAGTAACAGGGCTTACTGAGATAGGAATAAAAAGTGAACGGAGTATATATCTATTGGTTGTATAAAAATTCATACCTTGCTCATTTTGTTTTCTGAAACATAACAATTACTTGATAATATGTAAGATTAGATAATTTTGGGAACTCCGATGACGACACCTGTTTGTATTTTTTCGCATTAGAAAATTCTTTACGTTTGTTACTCAACGGAGTTTATCATGATATAGACACAATAACAATGGTTTGGTATTCCGCTTACGAATATATTCTTTTCATGAAAATAAAGTTTAAAATATTTTTTAATAGTCAATTTCAATGACCTGTCACCATGTGAATATTATTTTGTTCCATCGCACAGGATATTGATCTCCACTTAATTGCGGCCTTGTGCGTTGCTAACTGTATGTACCTACTATTACTATGATTTATTCATGAATGTAATTAATTTTCATATTAATACTCACTTGTAACATACATTAATAAATTGTATCGCGTTTCTTATTATAAGTGTGAAATTCAAAACAACTGTAATAGTGCCTACTATATTGGAAAGTTTGAATTGCACCCTAAAAGTGTGCCCATTTTGCGGAGAATTCTTTTTAATAATTTCATCAAAACGTAAATCAATAAAAATAAACAATATCTTTATAAATAACCACTCTGTTTAATAAATCATATAATTCTTTAGATATAGAATATATGTACATTTCAAAAATTATTTATACATTATGTATTTAAATTTAAACTTATATTAAATGAAAAAGTAAACTTTAAAAATATTTTTGTACAAAGTTCATATTAAATTTATTACCATTCTGAATAACAAACAATGCAAACATATTTTTGAATCTCAAAAGAATGTCACTAACCCAATTCTAAAAACTGGTATGATTGGTTTGTATCCAAAACTGTTCGCAAAATACTCAAGACAAGCAAAAATTATTAAGGTCAATGTAGGCATATAAAATGTTTGTTTTTACAAGATGTCAATACTTTAAAATTACTTGGGTTTATTTGTTAAACATGGAAACGTTTATAATCTATAGAAATAATAATAAGCAATAGTTATTTTATTGGAAAAATAAACAATAAGTATCTCAAATTTGTTAATCAGATTGTAGATTAATTCTTTTACATAAAAACTTTTTTCTATCTGTTCCAGTTAATTAAACACATTAACAATATTAGTTATTGAGTTCTTTGCAAAGTTCTGTTTTTATTTAGTAACATTCATTTATGTTACTGATATTGAAATATTCTTTATTAAGTTTCTAATATTCTACACCTGTTTGTCGTTAACATTTTTTAAAGAAGGACAGCTCATGTTTTTATTTGTCTATACTTCTTTAGTCTGAAATACTAAAGGTTGTAATCATTCATAGAAACATTAGTTGCGTATTATTTATTGAAATAATTCACTGGAAGATTCAAAGGACATAATATTGGTTTTACTAAAACAAGTTCATATTATTTCGTCCTTCGTCCCTCACTGTATAAGGATATAAACAAATGATGTAATATATATAAATATAAAAAGTATATAAACTGACTACCTACATGGTACTAACACCTATGCTTATAACAACAAAAAATTATAATTAATTAAATTGGGATACACAAGTACAATAGAAGATGTTTTTAACGCACTGCGGATTAATTTAATTAAATAAGCAAATGTAACATTGTACGTTAATTCATATCTTCAGTGTAATCCAGTTATTTTCAATAAATATATTTTATATAAGTAATTAAAATTCGGAAAATATATAAACATAGATAATAAATTTGACCAAATTAGGTAGAATGAAAACAAAGAAATAAAAAATACTGATACAAACCTTTGGTTTATATAGCCACTTTCGTATTGATTCCATATTATTTTGACTCGAATAGGCCGTCACAATGCATAAATTTTCACTGCCATATTGTTTTAACCTGTTTTGTAAAATTTATTTGTTAAGTTTAAAAAAATAGAACACCAGTATAAAGAAACCATGTTGCAATTCTGGTATAACTGCTGGTTACAACACTATTAGCCACATTTGTATAATGTTTTGATTGATATTAAATTTAATAAACTTGTACATCACTGTGTGAGCAATGTATAAAAAAGTATTCAAAAAGTAATATGTAATAAACTAATTTTGACACTATAACCAGACAGATAAAATAAATGATTCACAAAACTACAAACGATTTTTGACATTGTTGACAAGTAAGACAGCATTGCCAAATAGTTGGTGACCTGCATCTATAATAAATTGTCCACTTTCTAAATTTATTCTAAATGCTTTTATCAGACATTAATTTACATTAACTATATGTAAATTAAATACTACCTACGATATTTAGTTTAGATTTAAAGTATTATTATATATATCCTATTCGGAAGTGTTTTTTTTACGAATAAATGAAGAATTATTCTGTTCCACAATATCACTAACTACTCTTAGAATATTGGAAATATGACAACTCGCTATGCAGGAAAACGAATCCTTAAGCCATCTAGTAGAGAATTAAAATAGTATATTGTAAAATTGTAATACAAGTGTTACAATGACAGGTTTCGTAGTACAAGTTCAGTTTGTGAAACGAACCGCGAAGCGGAGGGTTTCGCAAAGAACGAGTACTACAAACCGTCATTGTAATTCGAGTGTTACATACTATTTTTTATAATGAACTTTTAAAAGTATAAAAAAATAAATAAAATGAGAGTTTTTCGAAATATTTATTTATGTTGGCGATCTTGACACTTGACAGTTTTAATGATTTTAAATTTGAATGTTTGTCAAATTTGTATAAAATATTCTGAATTTCGCAATATTGCTGATAATGTAGTTAATACAACATAATTCTTGATTTACTACCAGGAACTCTTTCATCTTTCGTTGATAATCAGTGCAGTGCAACCAAATGTGTAAAACAAAAAGTTAGCAAAAACAGTGTTACAATGAATCTATTTCGATACTGTTTTTAGTGTCGAAATAGAAACTTTGTGAACGTGAATTATAAAAAAAATCTTTTAATATCTAAAATTGCAACGGGTCATTATTCATATAATTTTACTTATACATCAATCAATATATAAATGTTAAACATATAAACACTTGATTTAAAATACATCAGTTGTTCATGTTCATGTTGTGTAAATCATTAACCAATTGGTAAATGGCAATATTTTCATTGAAAATTAATAGAATTATAATTTTTTATTTATTTATTTATTTATTTATTTATTTATTTATTTATTTATTTATTTATTTATTTATTTATTTATTTATTTATTTATTTATTTATTTATTTATTTATTTATTTATTTATTTATTTATTTATTTATTTATTTATTTATTTATTTATTTATTTATTTGTTTTATTTTGCTTGAGCTGCTTGTGTCGCATGTTGAAATTAAAATAATAATGAATATCGTTATTTTTATCATATAGTCCACAATAATAAAATTTCAATGTAAAAGTAAAATTAATATATGCAGTGTCATCTAACGGACTAAATCAAAACTATACAACGAAATGAAAAGGAATCTATGCCATCCTTTGTAAAAAGAGTTGTATAATTTAAAGGATAATATTTGCACGAAGTATGTGATATTTGAATGAACACTGATGAATGATATTGTTATGGTAGGATGGGTTGATTTGAAATTTTTCTTTGGCACTCCGGCTTTAATTTTAACTTCAAATACATTTTTATATTTCTATCAATTAACAATTATATCAAATATTAATAACTATCCATTCTCCAAAGATGACATAATAGTATATTACGTATCAAGAGTGGTAAGTAGGACATTACGTACGAGTGGAAAAGTAATTATACGCGTACGTAATACCCTTACCAGTCGAGTTACGTACTATGCTTTATCTACGACTCAATATTTTAATTTTAATTCTAAATTTTTGACATCTCTAAAAAATATATGACGTACGTACTGTACTGTTATCTACTCCTTTGACAGTAAATGTCATTTATAATCATTGTCACCATGCAGGGTAAGTAAGCTATAACGCACAGTTGTATGTAATGAAACGTCATTCCAACATGACGTTTCATTACGCACAACTGTGCGTTATAGCTTAGTTACCCTGCATGGTGACAATGAGTATAAATGATATTTACTGTCAAAGTGGTACATAAGATTATACTGTTCAGGGAATGTTTAAACGGTAAGAAACATAAATAATAATTAGCGGAAAATACTAAAAACAACAATTTAATTTTCCACTACAAATTGTGTACCTATTTATCATTTAGATCTATCTCTAATAGATCATCGCAGTATAGGTATTGTTTCATTTGAAATCTAGGTTGCAAAAAAACCTGGTAGATGGATTTGTCTTTGTCCAGAATGAAATAGTAAATATTATGATATAAAAAATCTATAACAAAAAACAACACTAACTGTGAAAAATCGAAAAAGAGTGAAAGCAAAAAACTGGAGGAATAAAAAAAAAAGAAAAAACTAATTACAAAAGGGTAAAAAACTAGTTACTAACGAGAAACTAAAGTAAAATAATCGGATAATCTGAAAAAAATAAATGAAAAATGTGTAAAATCTAAAAAAACAATTAAAAAGAATGACAAATTCGGAAAAATTAAAATAAAAAAAAAAACAGTTAAAAAGGGAAACAAACATGAAAATATGATAAAATCAACAAAAACGAAAAAAAAAACTATAAAAATCGCATAAACAAAAGTTTAAAACAAACCAATAAACGAAACAAATGGGTAAAAAACTGAAAACAAGTTAAAAAATAAGATGAAACTGAGAAAAAAATACAAAATACAAAATCAAGAAAAAATCCCTCAACTTGAGAAAAATTCGAAAAATTCCTAATACAAAAAATAAGAAAACAAAATAAATTAGTAAAAAAAAATGGTTGCAAAAACAACTGGCAGATGGCGTTGTATTTCGATTACTATGGAATTAAAAAGCTTGTTTGGATTTGTCTTCGGAATATAGAAAATCAAAAAAATGAGGAAATATCAAAAAAATGGAAAAACAGGAAATACCAAAAAAAAAAGAGAAAAACGATAGAATCGAAAAAATTCAATAAAAAAAAAAGAATATACGGATAAATAGGAAAAAAACAAGAAAGAATCGCAAATTTTTGGAAAAAAACAAAAAGTGTCTAAATTTACGAACAACTAAAGTAAAATGGAAAATAGCTGAGAAAACTAAAAAAAGAAAATACAAGAAAATATCACAACAATTAGAAAAAAAACATAAAATGTCTGAAATTAAAAAACAACTGAAAAAATAATAACAGAAAAAATAACAAACATGCATTGTCATCCAGTTCTTAGCTATCCTGAAAATTTCAGAGCTCTAGGTATTCGGGAAATAGGTTTAAATTTGATTACAAAATTCCACGGAATGACAAAGAGAATAACAAAGAGACAAAGATCACGGCGAAAATATAAAAACTTTCTAAAAAGAGAAATACAAAGGGAAAGACAGAGGGACAAAAACTTTCTAAAACAAGGAAAAAACAGATAGATATTAGTATTATATGATACTAGGGGCGCTATTAAATTGCACCACGGCTACGGGGGTTCTAAAATCCTACCTTTAAATTGCACCACGAAAGTTGGGATATAGGATTAGGAACCCCCGCAGATTATATTGCACTTTATTGAATAATATAAACTTACCATTTAAGTTTACCCTATTTAAATTTAGTATACTTTGGAGTTCTAAATATATGTATAGGTAGGTGTATTAAAAAAATATATTATTTTTTATTTTCTTAAATATAAAAGTATAAAGATTATAATATACAGATATACAAAACGACATAGAAACTTAAGAGTAAAAAAATATTTACACTTATAAAATATTGTCAAGCTTATCTAATAATAATTACCAATTTATTTATTTAAATATTAATTTGGTAAAAATTTGAAACTTAAACATTTAATTAAATAAAATAATTTTTTTTTTTCATTATGTTCCTCTATTAAATTATTCACCTCCATCAAGGTGGCTGACCCAAAGTGGAGAAATTTGTCGGAATTTATTTCAAAATTAGGTGCATTTTAGGTGCTATTTAGGTGCGCAAAACAAAAATTAGGTGCACTAACCGTTTTTGAAATATTTACGAAAAACCATGGGCCAGCCAGCCTTTAACAACCTAGCTGACCCATAAGAAAAAAAAACAAAAAACAAGGATTAAATAATCTTTAAATTAGGTGCTAATTAAGTGCTTTTTAAAACACGAAACATAAAATAAAAAATTTAAAAATTAAACGTCTTAAAATTGAATATATTGATTGTGTATGGCAAAATGCCACATTTCTTCTTGCACTTTGAACCAAAATGGACATCGGCAGTTTAAGAACAGTTAGAAATCGGTAAAAATTTCTTGTCCTGTAATTTTTTTATTGGATAATTCGGAAGGTCACCACAATTTTTTTTTTTTATTTTTTTTAACTCGGACCGCTGAGCGAGACTTGCAACCGGTCATTTCCGGAAATGATGATTAATATAAAATTCACTTTGTCAGAGATTTAAGTGCTTATTAAGTGCAATAGTTTCACGAGCAAAATAAACTGCTAATGAGCAATTTCAACTGAAAATATTTGGCCAAAGTTTTCTTGCGTCTCAACTAAGAGTGTCAATCTGCACTTTTTAAGCACATGATCAAGATCAAGATTATTAAAATTCTATTACTTAATAATTCTCTCCTCCGAAATGTAATAATTTTTCTTTTATTCGGTTTATTTCTGTTTTTTTTTCTGTCAACTTTAAATCTAAATTAGCGTCGATCAAATTCTCGTTTGCATTTTTTTAGGAAATTGTTTAACTTTAATGCAAAGTTTTTGATGAAAATGATAATAATCAGGATTTTCTTTGAAATTTTCGACTTTCTTGTTCGATATCAAACCTTTATTTATATTTTTGCTTGTTCGTAGGATGTGCTCAGGTAGTTTGAACAGGAGACCCTCATTTTGCCTATGTTTTTGAACGTTTGCAAAACGTTTTCGCATGTTATCAAACAAACTGAATATGATAAAATCACATTTCAGTTTGTTTTCGTATTTTTGCCAAATAAAAAAGTTTTCGTGGAAACTAAAAATGTATCGATAAAATTTTAAGGACTCGTGGTATTAACTTTGATTATTTATTTCACCTGTCAAAATATCACAATTTTGTAATTTCGTCCAATGAAAACGCTTAATCTTCAATGTTTTATGCTAAATCTAGCCAATCATTTCGGTTTATACTGATAAAACCACTAGTGGTTTTACTAGTATTGATAAAATTATAGAACTGTCAAAAATTCAATAACAATATTAAACAATCAATTTTCTTTTTTATAAGTACCCTACGATAAATCAACATTCATTTATATTATCTAAATATTCTGAAATATATTTTGTTATTATTATTAACACAATTCAATTCATCTAAAATCTAAACGATAATGAAAAATTAAATATGTAGGTACTTTAAAACTAACCTGCTTCCTGGTTCTGCATGCATTTAAAACGTTTATATGCCTACATTCAAATGTGGTCTTGTAGGTAAACTTTAAATAGATATACCTACCTAATAATTTTTATTTTGGTAATTTTCTCTTTAATAATATAATTGTATAAATAGGCAGGTATAAAAATAAATATTTATTCAAATTATAACCCTGTTTTCACGATGCTCACGACAACTGACAACTGTCAATACTATCTAGTGTACAGGATAAGTTAATAGGGGTAATAGGGGTAACGGTATTAGGTTTGTGTTAATTATGAAACATAAGTTGTTCTAGGAAGTTTTTTAAATAAAGTAGTTTTTGTACAGAATGGTTCAAAAAATAATCTTCTCAAATACCACTCGTCCTGTAAAATTTTACTAGATAAATTTTTATTTTCCAGACTCAAACTTTTTTATTTTAGGCAAAACTACTCAAACAAACTGAATATGATAAAATCACTCGTCCTACGGACTCGTGATTTTATCACATTTCAGTTTGTTTTCGTATTTTTGCCAAATAAAAAAGTTTTCGTGGAAACTAAAAATTTATCGATAAAATTTTAAGGACTCGTGGTATTACCTTTGATAAAACATTTCTAGCTAAAATTTAAATAAAAAAAATAATTACCTATTGAGAAGTTTTTTAATTGTTCGAATTTTTTAGTTGAAATGTCTTGGAGGAGAAAAGTAATGGTATAAATAATTTTTGAGTAATTCAAATAGGTGCGCTTCATTTTGAGTACAGATAAAAAACGGCAGAGAAGTTTTAAGTCCAGATTAAAGTCAATTAATTATCGGAACTACGCGCAAAAAAACTATGGAAATTTTATGGGATTATTTCGTAGGTATTTGTACCAGTTTTTAAGTGCTTAGAAAGTGCAGAATGACACACTTGGTTTAAGACTTAGGCTAAGAATTTCAAGTTGACTTGTCTCATCAGCGGTTTGTTCTGTTATTGAGTCTTTTGCCCTTACTGAGCACTTAAATATTTGACAAAAAGTTTTTTATAATAATTATTATATTTGGAAGTGACCGGTAACAAGCTCAGCAGTCCCAGTTAAAAAAAAATTAAAAAAAATTATTTCATTTCGGACGAGAGAATTATTAAGTAATAGAATTACAAGAAAATTTTAATGATCTTGATCTTGATCATGTGCTTAAAAAGTGCAGATTGACACTCTTAGTTGAGGTTGAGACGCAAGAAAACTTTGGACAAATATTTTCAGTTGAAATTGCTCATTAGCAGTTTATTTTGCTCGTGAAACTATTGCACTTAATAAGCACTTAAATCTCTGACAAAGTGAATTTCATATTAATCATCATTTCCGGAAATGACCGGTTGCAAGTCTCGCTCAGCGGTCCGAGTTAAAAAAATAAAAAAAAAAATTTGTGGTGACCTTCCGAATTATCCATTAAAAAAATTACAGGACAAGAAATTTTTACCGATTTCTAACTGTTCTTAAACTGCCGATGTCCATTTTGGTTCAAAGTGCAAGAAGAAATGTGGCATTTTGCCATACACAATCAATATATTCAATTTTAAGACGTTTAATTTTTAAATTTTTTATTTTAAGTTTCGTGTTTTAAAAAGCACTTAATTAGCACCTAATTTAAAGATTATTTAATCCTTGTTTTTTGTTTTTTTTTCTTATGGGTCAGCTAGGTTGTTAAAGGCTGGCTGGCCCATGGTTTTTCGTAAATATTTCAAAAACGGTTAGTGCACCTAATTTTTGTTTTGCGCACCTAAATAGCACCTAAAATGCACCTAATTTTGAAATAAATTTCGACAAATTTCTCCACTTTGGGTCAGCCACCTTGATGGAGGTAAATTATTCACATAATTGTTTTTATCTACAATTTTTTTCTAGTCATTTTTATATAGGTACATATTTGAGCTTTTTATTTCACAGTATATTTCACTTAGAAAATTTAATAAACTGTCTGTGAAAGTAAAAATATTAGGGTGACTTTCATAAAAATATTTTTTGAATGACGAATGAAAACTTTCGCACGCGTTTGTCGTATGTTCTAAAAAGTTTCTATTAATTATTTGCCTACATATCTACACTAATAGTCGTATTAATGGAAATAAATTCGTAAGTACGTAAGTAGTCATTTCTTGGATTAATCTTACTTCAAAGAGGCAGCTACCTGTCGACCCCCTGTAGCGGTTAGTGGTGCTATTTACCTAGTGTCTGCTTAATCCCTTATTTTCACGTTTTGTATAATATAAGAAATTGGTGGTGCAATTTAAAGACACCGGATACTAGCCGTCCCGGCGGACTTCGTACCGCATAACACTCTCGTAAACTTTTTTCATTTTTCGTTTTTTCGAATTTTTACTATTTTGCTTTCAATGTTTTTTTTTTATTTTATCATATTTTCTCGTTATCAGGTTTATACTATTTTTTCGTTTATTTTATAATTTATTGATTAAATATATTAGATATCCACTGCGCCATCTTACGGTGGCTTCATAGTACTTAATTTAGTAAGAATTTCTCGTTTAAATACGTGAGATAATAACTGCGCCATCTTACGGTGGCGTCATAGTGTTTGATTTAGTTAGATAAAATTGCTTGTTTAAATATATGAGATATTAACTACGCTACCATACGGTGGCGTTATATCATTTATTTTAGAAAGATATTTTTTGGCTTTATTTTTTTAGTAGTTTCCCTTTTCTTTTAGTTTTGCGTTTATTTATTTATTTACTTATTTATAAATCGAAATTCAACATTATCTATTGGGTTTTCTCACAACGTAACTATTCAATAATCTAAAAATCATCTACCGGGTATCTATCTAACCTAGATGTCAAAGGTTTAAAGAGTTACTTTAATTAACTTAAACTGTCATCTATTAGGAATTCGTAGAACTAAACAATAAATGTCACTTAGGGGATATTGTCACTTTACCGTCGAAATATACAAAAAAGTAAGAAAATTATTAAAAAACATTTTATAGTGGACCAAATAGTAAATCTAAACCATTCTCGAATCCATTTAAATATATACAAAAAAAAAATTATGAAATTCGGTCCAGCCGTTTAGAAGGAGTTTAGTAACATACACACGAACACAAGAAATATATAATTAAGATTACCAGTCTCATAAATTATTATCCATTAAAGTTTGTAGCAGTTCTGTAGATACATTTTTTTTGTTGAAATTATTTAGAGCAATTGTGTGGTAGAATTAGGAATTATATTTTAAATTAGATATCTAGAAAAATGTTGCTTAGTTTTTATAGTTTTTAAGGATAGATAGCTTATTTTATGTAGATTTAAAAAAATTCTAGCTCTAGCAGGAGTTTATAGAAATTGACTTGCTATTAAACCGAAAAATTCTATAAGAGAACATTTCATTATCTATCTATATGACACCACAAAGCAAATAACAAAATATTAGCTTTTATATTTTTTTGTAAGTAATAAACCTTTGGGTTATACCTGTTTACATTGTTTCATGACAACAATCATCTAAAATCAAGCCACCTACTGACAAAATATGCCCCATGCCCTATAATTTCGGTTAAAATGACAAAATTAGGCAAGTTTAATCCTAAATAGCCCAGATTTAAGTTCTTTGCGTGTCATTTTTTCAATCGACTATTTCCTGCACCAAATTGTCGTATTATTTTGTAACTACTTGTAGAAACATGTTCACCTGCATTTTATTTTTTTAAACTAATTTGAGGACATTTTCGAACCACCCTCACACAGGTAAAAAAGACTGACTCTGCATGACTTAAAAAAATCGCGTGTAAAGTCTGGGAACCAATAATTATGTTTGCAAAGGAGAAAATGTGAAGAGTATCTAGAGCACCAAGTTCTGAAAATGTGTTGAGGATTTAATACTCGATATTGAAACTTATTACAGATGATATTCTAGTGAATTACGTGAATTTCTTATAACAAATGTAAACGGCACTAGTATAAGATAAAGATGACACAAAACAACATTTGGAAAATGAAATTAAAATATATATCATTCTACAAATTTTCGTAAAATGAAACAAGGTAGATATCCATCTCCTATGCAGTTGAATGTTTCAAAGAAAGTATGAAATAAAGCTCGAAATCTGAGTAAGCACATTTGTATTGAAAAAGAAAAATTATGAAATGTTAGTATTTTGGCGTTAAAGCCATTTTTGGAGTCAAAATTAATATATCTGTCTCAGGAAAGTAAAATTACCACATTATGATAATAACAATGGAATTTACATTGTATGTTAAATTTTTTAGAATTTTAAAATTTAAAAGTGGATCAGAAAATGAAATTAATATTTCGTTATTGGAATGCAAAATGTAAAAACAAAAACCTTTTATTAATAAATTAAATAAATTACAATCCAATTCGTATGATAGACTAACACTCTCTGCTGTAGGTACTAATCCAGTAGTTTTATTCGTACAAATTACCGGGAATTAGAGGCATGCAAAAATAAAATATAATCCGCAGTTTTTTTTTAGTGGAATATATTTGTTGGGAAAATTTTCTTTTCCTTCTTCTTCTTTAGGTACCGTCTCCGCAGTGGAAATTGGCGATGACTTCTGCAAATTCTTTTCTACTTTAAACTTTTCTAATCGTTATAGCATACAGCTCTGGGGGTGTGCAGCAAAAAGTAACATAGATGTAATCCAGAGATTTCAAAACAAAGTCCTGCGATGCATTGTTGATGCTCCACCGAGACCTACAGATGCCGACAATCCAGGAAGAGATCAAGAGGTTCGCAGAGAAACATGGGGGTAGACTCCACTCCTACGTTAATGATGAAGCCTTGCAACTTCTTAACAATTCAAATGTACATAGAAGGCCGAAGAGAAAGAAGCCATTCGAGCTTGTGTGAAAGTGCAAGTGCTAGTTTTAAAACTCCATGCACCCTTATACTGTTCAGTGCCAGACGTCGAGAACAGATCGTTTCGATCGTTCCTTCATCCCCAGAGTCTCCAGATTATGGAACTCCTTACCTTCCCACGTCTTCCCCACTTGTCCTAACTTGCAGGCCTTTAAATCCCAAATTAATAAATTGTATCTTCTGTCCCAATAGATGTTCTCGGTACATTTGTATTTAGGTCTACAGGTACGAGGATATTCTTAATATAAAAAAAACACACCATCTGACGCCTTCCAGGACCGCGTATGCATTCTATTTTCCTTTCCATTATTAGATCTATACTCATACGCCTTAAAACCTCTTCATTTCTAACATAGTCAGTCCATGGAATCCGTAGCATGCGTCGAAATATCCACACCTCGAAGCTTTCCAAGCATCACACCGTCCAAGCCTCCATTCCGTATACATAACATTTTATCATGAGATATCGAAGAGTAAGATCAAGGCTCCCAGTCGTAAGAAATTGTCGCTTTTTTAAAAAGGTGTTTCTGGCCTGTTCTATTCTGCATTTGACCTCTTGTTCTGGGTCTAAGGTCTTATGTATCCAGCATCCTAGATATTTAAACTTCTTAATTTGTTCAATTTGTTTGTTGTTTACTAATTATGTTTAAACTTGGTGTATTCCTCTTGGATATCACCATTGTTTTTGTTTTCTTTGCATTTACCGTAATTCCGTATTGTTCACCTTCTTGTACTACTTTGTTTAACAGTGTTTGTAGTTCTTGTTCACTTCCAGCAATGAGCATAGATTTCGGCATGCTCTTTTCGAATTTCAATTTTACCACCTCGCTTGCGGCTCCATATATAATTTCCTACAGTTTATTTCTTTAATTTTTTCTAAAATTAATCGTTTTTGGTTTATTAATGCCACAAAGTACATTTTAATATGCGTTTTGGAAAAAACTTATTTCCACAAAACCTGGAGGTAGAGCAAGCCGCGCGAATTTTTTGCGCAATCTCCTGCGCTGATGGACTAGGCGCAGGCGTTGCGTATTCGTATTAGAGACCAATCGAGGCGTCGCTGACCGAAGTTTCATCCGCATCATTTGCGATTATCACACTCATCACAGGTCTCTTCGTTTTTGAATTCGTCAAACGTTTGCTCAAAAATAGTCACCATTTCCTCCTCTTCATCGTAATCCAATACAACTTGCAAATTTTTACAAACACCACAACAATTTTGACATATAATGGAGCAGAAGTGCCTTCCGTCGATGATATTGTATCGCCAAAATTTGTTTCCAGAATGTAGCCTAAATACATATGACGCCAAGGGTTCGAAATCGACCACTTTTGTGATCCCTGTACTAGACCAACTTCCACAAGACATTTACCTCAAAGGTGATGATTGAAAACATATATATTCGCATAATCCCTCTAAGCTTGTAAGAGAAATATAAAGCTAATGAGGATACGTATTGTACATTCTTATTTTTTTATGAAAGTCATCTGATATAGGTATATAGTCACTGGTCGTACTGCAGCCTAAGTAGGATTATTGTACTTCTTCCAATGGTTTATGGTACGAATTCTATAATCTTGGTATTTTGTACTATCTTTTACATGTCTAAAAACTGGGTACTATATGTTTGTGGAGTTACTCTGAGAGATCCAAAAGTTGAATGTCTCCTGCGATCCTTTTGGAATCGCACAGTATACCTATGTTTAACTGTTTCAGATTTACTGCTACCTCTGTAATAACTCGTTTACCTGGTTCTTGCTTATTTTAAGCAGATTTTCTGCTCTTCTAGCACAAGTTGTTTGATATACATTTTGCGGTGTGCTTAATCAGAGGTTTACCCAGTAAAGGTAGTGTTATACGGATCCAGGCTTTCATTCAGCTACGAAGCATACTTTTTGGTAGGCCTAGAACTTTTTAGTACCCCAGAACTTTTTCCCTAGGTTCTGAAGCGTAAAATTTTGTGGCTGATCCTTTTCTTACTAATTTATCTGACTGTTAAATATCGAGTTCTAATCGACATTCGTGTCCTATATAGTCTGAAAACTAGAGGTCTTGCAAGACCACATATATATACTTCTGCCTGAAATACAGAGGTGTCTGTTTCAATAGGAATAATTTTTTTCAAATACTGCTGTAAATTCTCGCTCCTGAACCCTCTTCAGTCTATGCACCATGCGTGCACCAGGTGTAATCCTGAAGCTAGAGCTAGAGCTTGCATTTCGTCATTCCTCAAGTTGATGTATATGTTCTAGATCTTTTTTAAAGAAGATAATTGGTAACCATGTGTTCTAATTTTATCTCCCAAATATTATCGCCGATTTTCTATTTTATTTTGTTGTGTTTGATCTAACAGAAATGTTTCTCAGATTTTTTTGCCGCCTGCAGAAGACCATACTTGTCTTATCCCTCAAAATAATGTTTAGAAGAAGAAGGTCTTGATTCTCACCTCACCTATTCGCTCTAATTTCTTTAATCTGCAAAGGATTAAAAATGTAATGAAATACCATCTGACTACTATAAATAGCGTTATCAAGGATGCTAGTGGATATGGATAGAAGATTAGGGAAGAGAGTAACTCGAAAATAAAAAATGGAGGGTTTATTATTATAGTATTTAATTAAAAGGATCTACAGCAATAAAAAGATATAAAATACTGTTTAATCATTCAGTATAATTTGCTTTTGTATCTAATGTAATTAAAATCTTGTAATAAAATGTAAATTAAATAAACAATTTATGATGATGGTTGTAATTTGCAGCGACTTATAATCTTCCTTCTTATTTTATTTGGTTAAAATTATATAATTTCATTTAATTATTACTACACCATTTGTTCGAGTTTCTCAATCTGCCACAAACAAACAACTTTTGTCTGATAAACTAGTAAAAGAAAATATTATTATTGCTGACAGTTCGCTTTTTATCATTAATTGCCTTTTTCACGATTTTTCTCTACTTTGTCTTACGCTAACTTCAATTATTATTTTTTTTATTTTTTATTTTATTTACTCACCCATTTATTTATTTATTTCGTAAAACATGTCTACATTATATGATGACAATATATGATATCAATGTATATTACATATTGTAGATATGTTTTAAATGCCCTATAATAGTATCTGGTAAGCAAATGAAAATAAAAGGAATTCAAGCCAATTCACTTCAAATAAACATTTCATAAAAATACAGTACCCTACACTTTGGATAAGTTTTTACCGTAGTTAAAACCGTAGTCATATACTCTGACATCCAAGCAGCTCTAAAGGCGATAGTCTCAGCACAAATAAGCTCACAGCTGGTGTGGGACTGCGTTGGGGCCCTGACACATGCCGCAAGTCAAAATTCTCTGACACTGGCATGGATACCAGGACACTCAGGGTTTCGAGGCAATGAGAAGGCTGATGAATTGGCCCGTGCGGGAGCGAATGCCCCAATGATTGGCCCGGAACCATTCGGCGGAGTTGCTGACACATTCAGAAAGGCAGCCATTAAGAAATGGAGGCTAGACAAGGCCCAGGAGTGGTGGGAAAAATCACCGGGCAAGCGACAAGCCAAAGTCTTCATAAAGGGACACTCGGTGAAGCTTACTGCAGAGCTGCTATCACAAAGGCGAAACGATGTCAGAATGATTGTCAGTCTCTTGACAGGACATTGTAAGCTCAAGAAACACATGAGTCAGTTGAACTTAGCAGATGAAGACATCTGTCGATACTGTCAAGAGGAGGAGGAGACCGCATTTCATGTCCTATGCCAATGCGAAGGCCTTGCAAGGTCGCGGTATCTAGTACTGGGAGAGGAGAAACCGGCTGCTCCAAGTTATGTGGAGTGGCCACTGTCAAGGCTGTTAAGTCTCATTAAGAGGGCAGGGCTGGACAAGGTTCTCTAATCCTATTCTTGAAATAATGGGTGGTCACAATAGATCTGCAGAGGTCGCAGTGATACAGGCTAAAACAGCCAACCCAATAAACATCTAATCTAATTTACATACCAGTCTAAATCAAAAGGGCATTTGGGGAAACCTTAATTTTCAAGAAGAAGATGGAGCCGAACTGCCAGACACAATGGTAAGTCAGAGGAACCTGACCTGTAGAAATATGTACTAATACACACATAGTTTGCTTTCCATCCTTGTAATTTTAAGGACATTTCTTGATGTTGTCAGTTCTGGTTTCTTGACACCTACAAAAAAAATGTTACACTATATTACAAATTTTTGTTGAAATTAAGTTGTTGAAATAGATCCAAAACTGAAAGCTATAAAAGAAATTTTATAACCGATAGATACCTACCCTTGAGTCACATCAACAAAAGAAAAAGAAAACAAACATAACAATGTACGAATATCAATACCAAGGGGAGAGTATATATTCATGTTGAACAGTTAATATAATAGAGATGTGCACCCAGAAGTCGATCCCTCGGGATGCACAAGCTTAATTGATCCCTGATGATTGGGGCGGGTGTGAAACGTCTGAGGAATATACCCTCTCACAGTGAGAGTTAATTTCAATGTTGAGTTTCAGTAGCGTAACTAAAGGTCAACTTACTAAATTTTATTTAGATAGGTAGTAAGTATTTGTTTATTATTATTATAATATTAAGTTTAATACAATACAATACTCTACAATATCTTCATTTTTCCAACTGACAATACATTGTGTGGACATCTTCATAAAATAGTAAAAGTTACAATACAAAATAGTAATTAGTAATAGATTAACACTAACATACAAAAATATATATACTTAACATATACTAGACTAGACGAAAAATGATGTAACAATGGAATAAAATAAAAAAATAAGACAAAAATAATAAGACATCAACTATTACGTATGTAACTGTTTGTTATTAAGAATGATTCAATGATATAATAACAGTTTTCTGTTAAAATATTTTTGAGCTGCTTTTTTTTAAATATTGATATTTGAAGAATCATGGTCGCGAGATTATTAAAGAGTTTTGGCCCCGAACTTATGACAAAAAGTTTTGATTTATTAAGTCTATTTTGAGATATCACAAAATCATTTTCATTTCTTTTATTATAATTGTGAAATTGATTAATAAAAATGAAAAATAAAGTGGGTCCTAATATGGAGCCTTGTGGAACTCCCAAAGTGACATCTAAATAATCAGATTTTAGCGGTTTTCCCGACTCATCAGTAATCTCCACAAAATGCTCCCGATCTTGTAAAAAGGAACCAAACAATTTAAGCACCACACCACATATTCCAAACTATTTCATTCTTTTAATCAAGAGTCTGTGATCAACACAGTGAAACGCCCTGCTGAGATTGCAAAAAATCCCAACAGGGCGCTCCCCCATCTCAAGTCCCTCTACAACTTCAGACAAGTAAGCTAGAACTGCTTTCGTCGTGAATTTTTTTGACAGAATCCAGGTTGTCTGGGAGAAAGAATGTTATTTTCTGTCTGGGAAAAAGAATGTTATTTTCAGCAAGAAAATTAAGAAGTTTTCCCAATATAGCATACTTAAATAATTTAGAAAAAATTCGAAAAGAGGTTGACCTTAAAGGCCCTCCTTGCAACTTCCCGCTAGTTTTAACCGCAAAGCTATAGTAACGTGACGTATTTTGACGTTTTTGACTTTTTTTGAAATGTTTAAAAAGCCATAACTTTTTAAGGCGTTACGATTTTGATGTTCAAGATGGCATTTGACGCAGTTTTTTGAGACCTAAAAACGTTACCGGGAGTGCAAAATCGGTTAGTCAAAAAATCTCTAAGTTATTGAAAAAAAAAACACTTTTTGATGTAAAACATCTATAGCCGCACGTCAATTAGATTTCTCGCGTGGCGACGGTGACGTATGATTCGTATGACGTAAAAAACCTAACGCATCGATAATATATAATAAAGAGATGTACTGATACCTTATATGAAATTGGTCTCATGTTTTGAGCGACGCCGACGGTGGCGCGCCAACAATAGGGGGAAGAAGCTCATCGATTCAAAAATTTGGCGGGACAGGGTATGAATTGTTTCATAAAAACCTAACTCGATTCCGCCTACTATCTATTCTATATATATAAAAATGTTTGTTTGTATAGGCAACATAATATACCTACATATTTTGCTGACCTGTAAAATTGACAGCTTGTTAATCAAAATAGATTGTTGGTGAATAGTCCCTGTAAAATTTGTGTATAAAGTGTTTGTTTTAAATATGAATAAACAAAGTGTTAATAAAGAAAGTGATGAAAAAATATTGAATAAAAATGAGTGAGTACCTACCTACTCTATATACATTAGGGTGTTCGTTATTTCCCAAATTTGGTTTTGTTCTCCAAACACCCATCAAATTTTTAGATTATGACCTAACAAAAATTATCAGACCCAAACCAGCCCTTAATATTCACATTAACCCGTGCCTAAATCATAATACATTTCCCATTTAAATACCGTTTAAAAGTTATTCAACGATAAAGTTGTATTCATAGTTAAATTCATCATTTTCCTATTTTTTATTTACTATCGCTTTTTGTTTGTACTAAAATTATGAAGTAACTACAATTATATTAATATAGTAACGTACTTCTATATAAATTTGTGTTTTAATAATTTCCTTTTTTAAGATTATTGAATTTAAGGCAATTAAATAAAAAGCTAAACGAAATCACGTTTTAAATTTATTTTCGTTCTGTAATCTAACGACATCTGTGAGCAATCTGAGAAAACGTACAATAAATATTGTGATACCATTGTGATACTATTATTTATAAGCGATAATATACTTTATTTTGTATCCAAATTTTGTATTTGTTAATTTTATTACCTATATATATATATATATATATATATATATATATATTTAGTTTGATAAATATAAAAATTATGGTGAAAATTACAAAAAAAAATCGTGAATTTAACTCTGATGACAAATTTATTGCAAATTTCCTACAAGAAATAGATATTTAATTATTTTTAGCTACATTTGTTTCAGTAAAAAAAATTAACGACAAAAAGTGCAAAAATGCCATGTTATTTAAATTGGAAATGTCTTATGATTTAGGCACGGGTTAATGTCGATGTTTCACATCTGCCAGGCGTCCCGTGACGGCTCACATTTTTTTTTAAACAACGATATCTCACGAACGAATCAACCGATTTTAATTTGCAAAACGGCATTCGACGTGGCTTTTTAAGCTTGAGAGCTGATTAGGTTATGAAATTGATCGATGCAATAGCCAAAAAGATATGCCCAAAAAACATTATTTTTACCAATTGTTTTTTTCGGTTATTTCGAAATTTCTCGAAATCTACCGGCTCGAATCGGTTCAAACTGACAGGGAATCTAAGTTAGATGGAACTCTTTGGAATGCTTTTTATTTCATTCCGATCGGTCAAGCCGTTCAAAAGTTATAAGAGGTTTACATACATCCACACACACATCCACACGTACATACAGACATACAGACACCCTCGTAAAAATAGTCAGGGGAGGTTCCTAAGACCTCAAAACGTTGAGATCCGATGAAAACTCGATTTTCGAAAAACGGGGTGAAACCAATAACTTCCCGATTTAAAAAAAAAAATTAATTTTTTTTAGCGGGAAGTTAAAAAAAAGAACTTAAAGAGATCAGTCGATAATTTTCGGCCAAATCAGGATCTCCCTTTTTAAAAAATGGAGTTATATTTAAAGTTTTCAAACAGTTAAAAACTAGTGGTACCTATTCCTATCTTCGGAAGATATTGATTAGCTCGTCTACTGTGTTAAAACTGTTTTTTAAGTCTGCATTGTTAAAATGTAAAGTATAAACCTGAAGATACCCATGCAGCTAGGTAGTGTGAACATTTAAAATAAATCTTTTAGAAAGGATCAGGAGTCAATGAATTAAAGATCTTCTAGGTATCTAAAGGCAATAAAAATATAGAATATTGTAAAGACATAATTGAATGTGGGTCACTTATACATATTTTTTAAGTTTTATACCCTTCTCATATCCGCCACTGTTCGTCCCTTCTAGTCCACACGAGTATCTAATTTCAAAGAGGAGGCTAGAGATCATTCATGTCATGCACTGAGTGAAAACAATCAGCGTGTTTGTCAGATTAATGCTTCCACGAATCATTTAAATATGTCCAGACAATAAAACAATCATCAACTACGAAGTGGACATCGTTGATCAATGATAAGGACACTCTCACAATCGGATTCGAAATACATTTTTGTTATCTACAGTTTTAAACTTGTAAAGTTGTGATTGATATCTGTTACAACATAGCAGTTATTATTAGTAAAAATGTAGTTTTTATCCATATGTAAATTCAAACATAAATTCATAAATAGATATGGGTAAAATTTTATGAATAAAAATGTTATGCTAGGTCATTTTTGGCCCTCATAACACATCAAAAAATTTTACCCTCTAGTTGGCGCACGTGAGATTTTAAAGCTTTGCAACGCACTTCTTCGGATCAGAGTTGCTCAATTGTCGATCAAAACCGTGCCAACTATAACAGCAAGTGCCCAGCAGATCCGAGGATGTCGTCAACTTACTTCGCAAGGCAGAGGATCCTATTAGACTAATACGGAAGCCACACTAACACAACAGCATAGATTACGGCAACAAAAAATACAAAAGCAAAAAGACCAGATACTGGCAACATAACAGCAGATATCTTAGTTGCAGACAGAAATATATCCGATCGTGCGAAAGCTGGATTTGGGAGCACCAACATGGGTAAACAAATAAGAAGACAAACGAGCAAAAAGTGACCAAAGTGTCATATATGGTCGAAAGATGCTACTAACGACAAAAAAAGTAAAAGCACACAAAAAGAGCAAAAGTTAAGAAAAAAATTCAATAGAGAGGATTAAACAAGTTTGGTTGTGTTATTAAGATGAAATGTAAAAAACAAAATCGGATTGAATCTGTTATGGTTTATGGTACGAATCTGTTATAAAGAATTTTGAAACGTAGGTAAATGAAATAAGAATTAAAAAATAAAATAATTACAATTAAAAAAATTCGAAATGAGGTTGACCTTAAAGGCCATCCTTGCAACTTCCCGCTAGTTTTAACCGCAAAGCTTTAACGTTTTAAGGTGACGTATTTTGACGTTTTTGACTTTTTTTGAAATGTTTAAAAAGCCATAACTTTTTAACGCCTTATTCGATTTTGATGTTCAAGATGGCATTCGACGCAGTTTTTTGAGACCTAAAAGTGTTACCGGGAGTGCAAAATCGCTTATTCAAAAAATCTCTAAGTTATTGAAAAAAAAACACTTTTTTTGAAATTTTTCGACAACGATATCTCACGAACGAATCAATCGAGTTTAATTTGCAAAACGGCATTCGACGTGGCTTTTTAAGCTTGAGAGCTGATTAGGTTATGAAAATGATCGATGCAATAGCCAAAAAGATATGCCCAAAAAACATTATTTTTACCAATTGTTTTTTTCGGTTATTTTGAAATTTCTCGAAATCTACTGGCTCGAATCGGTTCAAACTTACAGAGAATCTAAGTTAGATGGAACTCTTTGGAACGCTTTTTAGTTCATTCCGATCGGTCAAGCCGTTCAAAAGTTATAAGAGGTTTACATACATCCACACACACACACACACATCCACACGTACATACAGACACCCTCGTAAAAATAGTCAGCGGAGGTTCCTAAGACCACAAAACGTTGAGATCCGATGAAAACTCGATTTTCGAAAAACGGGGTGAAACCAATAACTTCCCGATTTTAAAAAAAAATTTAATTTTTTTTAGCGGGAAGTTAAAAAGTAGGTATGTTAATTAAAAAAATAAATATATAAAGAATAAACAGAACCCACACCAACAGCTTAAGCAAAGCAGAAGAACCAAACCAGAACCTAGAGGAAGACAACCGTAACCGAACCCAGACTAGAAGGAGCAAGCCGGAGCAGAAGAAGACCATAACAATATATATTGGTATTCAGAAGGTTTCGAGAACAATAAATCGATCTGGTTTCTTTTTTTCTCGGTGTTTTTAAGCACTGACACACTACTACAATAAACTGAAAAATACCACTCTTCCTGATATTTATTGGCAAATGGTTAACTTCAGTAGTTTCAGGTAAGATAAAGAAAATTATATTTTTGATAAAATATCGTTAAAAAAAGAAAAAACTGTTAAAATCGTACAAACCGTTAAAATTTGTAATAATATAAATATAATAATATAAAAATCGTTAAAAACCCCGTTAAAAATTGGTAAAACCAGAAAAATTCGTTAAAAACCGTTATTTTTATTTAAAAAACGTTAATAATTGGAAAACTGTAAATAACTAAAAACAGTAAAAAACCTTTTAAAAAGTTTCAAAACCGTTAAAATTTGGTAAAAAAAGTTAAAAATCGTTAAATGTAGGTTAAAACAATTATAAACTAATAAAAAACCGTTAAAATCCATCATTAAATAACATCATTAAAAACTACATAGTTAAAATGGTTAAAAAATTGTAAAAAACAATTATAAGTTGTTAAAAACTTTTAAAAAGTTATTAGAAAAATATAAATTCGTTAAAAGGTGGTAAAGAGTAAAATATTCTTAAAAGACAGTTAAAAACCGTAGGAAAAATGATAAAAAAATCAAATAAAAATCGTTAAAAAAAAATGTGAGCCGTCACGGGACGCCTGGCAGATGTGAAACATCGACATTATTGTGTAAAAGTAATATGCAGAAAAGAACAGATTGTGATAGGAACTAAATATGTCATAATGATAAAATAAAATATTACGATTTTTTCCAGATAACGATGACTATTTATTGAATAAATTTAAAAAGTGATTTCGTTTAGCTTTTTATTTAATTGCCTTAAATTCAATAATCTTAAAAAAGGAAATTATTAAAACACAAATTTATATAAAAGTACGTTACTATATTAATATAATTGTAGTTACTTCATAATTTTAGTACAAACAAAAAGCGATACTAAATAAAAAATAGGAAAATGATGAATTTAACTATGAATACAACTTTATCGTTGAATAACTTTTAAACGGTATTTAAATGGGAAATGTATTATGATTTAGGCACGGGTTAATGTGAATATTAAGGGCTGGTTAAGGTCTGATAATTTTTGTTAGGTCATAATCTAAAAATTTGATGGGTGTTTGGAGAACAAAACCAAATCTGGGAAATAACGGACACCCCAATGTATATAGAGTAGGTAGGTACTCACTCATTTTTATTCATATTTTTTCATCACTTTTTTTATTAACACTTTGTTTATTCATATTTAAAACTAAATACACAAATTTTACGCGGACAACTATATAACAACTATTCACCAACAATCTATTTTGATTGACTAGCTGTCAATTTTACAGGTCAGCAAAATATGTAGGTATATTATGTTGCCTATACAAACAATCATTTTTATATATATAGAATAGATAGTAGGCGGAATCGAGTTAGGTTTTTATTATGGAGGGTAGAGGTAAGGAGAACGATCTTAAATGGGAAATGATTAAAAATGTGTCCACTTTTTAGAGGAACATAACACTTCTCAAACTTGCCACTACAATGGCGCTAAAGTAGATGTAGGGTACAGAATGAATGTAGCAGTTTTTGACAAATTGATTGAAATTTCGTATGATTTCGTAATATAAGTCACTAATTATATAGGTAAGTGCTATAAAAAAACGTGGTCAGCGAATTCAGTTTAGTGTATTTTAAATTCGTTTTATACTTTATGATTATCTTATGTATCTTATGATTATTTTAAAAATGGTGTCATAATAAAGCGGAAATGTGTCTTTCCTTGTTTATTTATCTATCCTACTCTAAGAAATTATGGCGCTTTTTTTAAAATTTACCCTACTACGATCGTAGCGCCACCCTTATTTACCACATTTTGACGGACACATTCAATACACGGAGACAGTTCTCCTTACCTCTACCCTCCATAGTTTTTATGAAACAATTCATACCCTGTCCCGCCAAATTTTTGAATCGATGAGCTTCTTCCCCCTATTGTTGGCGCGCCACCGTCGCGTCGCTCAAAACATGACACCAATTTCATTTAAGATATCAGTACATCTCTTATCGATTATTATCGATGCGTTAGGTTTTTTACGTCATGACGTCAGCGTCACCACGCCAGAAATCTGATTTACGTGCCGCTATAGATGTTTCACATCAAAATTAAAAAAATGGTTTAAAATTTGCTAAAAACGGGCGTTATGAATCTGGTCACATTTTAATACTTTACCCTCCGGTATGTGCAGACGATAGTGGTCACAACATGCGCAGGTACTACGACCCTAATTGGGTAGGCACTAAGTACCTTTTCATCTAAATTTAATAACTTTCGTACATATTTAATAACTTTATTTAATATTTTCGGGCGATCCATCAGTTCCAATAAAGAGATTGAAGTGCAAAAAATGGAAAAAATTTTGTTAGCGAATATGTTTTCTAATGTTGAAGTTATGCCGAGTCAGCGAGGGCAGAACCAAATTTTATATGAACATTATAAGTTTTCTATACATCGAACAATTACAACTGAAATGATTAATGAAATAGTGTGGAGATGTGCCAATCGAAAATGTTCAAAAGTGTTTATTTACACAATGGGCCCGATTGAAAACTTAGTTATTACTTCAGTGAAACGCCAGCATAATGACCCCTCAGAAACCAAACAAAAAATATCAAGACAAATTGTCACTGCAGCATGCAAGAGGAAAGCAGAAAGTGATATAGTGGAAAAACCAACAAAAATTATTCGAAGTGCTATAGATAACCGCGCAACGCAGAGGAAGTACACAAGTTCCTTAGTGATTTTCATCATAATTACAAGACATCCAAAAATGAAGAGTTTATTCTATACAATGAATGTTCACAAGGAATAATTGTTTTGGGATGTAAAGCAAATTTAGCAGTTTTAGCTAAATCAGAGATTTTATACATGGACGGAACTCTCCAATATTGCACAAAATTTTTTAAACAACTTTTTACTGTGCATGGTTATTTTGATGGACACTACATTCAATTATTATTCTGCTTACTTAAAGATAAGTGCGAGTTAACATAAAAGTTGTGCTTACAGGAAGTTAAAAATCTGTGTTCTGAACATAATTTGCTTCTTCGACCCACAAAAATTGTATTAGACTTCGAAACTGCTATTCACAATGCCGTGAAATATGTATGGACTGACATCACAATCCATGGGTGCAGATTTCACCTAACGCAATCTTGGTGGCGGAAAATTCAAAGTTTAGGCTTATCTTGTGAATATAAAGACAAAAGTTCTGATATCGGAAATTGGTTGCGTTTGTGTTTTGGTATGGTTCTCCTAGATAAAAATATTGTTAGTGACTTTTTTGTATTTGAGATGATGGAAGTGATGCCAAATGATACGCGAGTTATACAGTTTGCGGACTATCTAACTGATCATTTTATTTCCGAAGAATCTAAATTTCCCCCAAACATTTGGGCGGATGCTAGTGCCGAATTAAATCAAACAACAAACAAACGCCTGTGAATCTTTCCATTCACACTTTAACAATTCATTTCATTACTGTTCGCCATCAATTTTTGATTTCATGACAGTTTTGACTAAATTTCAGAATGAGGTTTATATCAAATGTAACAGTATAAATACTCCTATAAAATCGAGGAATTCGCATCCTTTACGAAGAAAGAAAGCGCTTTTTGGAAAATCTTTTACAAGATCTTAAGGACAATCAAATTACAACCATGCATTTTGTAAAAAGTGTTTCTCACATAATATATTGTGCTTCAATAAAATAAGATACATTTTTTGTATTTTAATATTATACTTGTACCTACTACGATATACCGAAATAAATTTCTATAAATTAAAAAAAAAATGTGTCCAGTTTCCTTAAAATTTTTATTACCTGACTGATGTGACCAGATTCGTAGCCCTCATTTGTGGCCAGTGTGACCAGTTTCATACATCAAAATCCTCATTACCTGACTGATGTGACCAGATTCGTATCGCCACTAAAAACTGTTAAAAATTGGAAAAAATCATTAAAAATCAGTAAAAAAACAGTTGTTTGTTAAGTATAAACCGTTTACGATTCATAAAAACTGAAAAAAAAAAACGTTAAAAATTGGAAAACAGTTAAAAGTTCGTAAATATACCTACATAAAAAAATTATAGAAAAAGATATTTATTCAGTTAGATTTTCTACGAGCAAAGGTCGGTTATTAAGGTACTTACATATTAAAAAATAAAAATATAAAATATTGATTGCAAAATTTTATACGTGGCTTATATCAGTGCAGACCAAGAATATCAAAGTCAATGTAAGATGTAAGAAAGTACCATTATATCCACGAGTTTCAGAAAACCCTTAAAATTTTAACGTTAAGGTCATCCGATCTAAACCAAAATCAATAGGGTTCTTTTTTATAAACTAAGGATTCTATATCCCAAATTTTATTAACCCGTGATCTTCTGTTCAACAGTTATAGCGGACACAAACGGTAAGAAAATATTAATTATTTACACGAGTTTCGGAAAACCGTTAAAATTTTACTGTTAGGGTTATCCAATTTAAGCCAAAATCAGTAGGGTTCTTCCCAATGACATTCTATATTCTATATACCAAATTTCATTACCTTGTTCAATATTACGTTTGTCAAGCACACAAATTTTAAATTTGAAAATTTAACTATTATGTTCATTGTTTATTGTTGATGTTTAAAATCAAACAAAACAATAACGACTTACCGTTACCTAAATGAATGGTATCCTGAAAACTGTTATGCAAAGATTTTTTTATAATTCACGTTCACAAAGTTTCTATTTCGACACTAAAAACAGTATCGAAATAGATTCATTGTAACACTGTTTTTGGTAACTTTTTGTTTTACACAATTGGTTGCACTGCACTGATTTTCAACGAAAGAGTTCAGGTAGTAAATCAAGAAGTATGTTGTAGTAAATTATTAACTACATTATCAGCGTTATTGCTAAATCCGGAATATTTTATACAAATTTGACAAACATTCTAATTTAAAATCATTAAAACTGACAAGTGTCAAAACTGTCAAGATTGCCAACATAAATAAATATTTCGAAAAACACTCATTTTACTTTTTTTTATACTTTTAAAAGTTCATTATAAAAAATAGTATGTAACACTCGAGTTACAATGACGGTTTGTAGTACTCGTTCTTTGCGAAACTCACCGCTTCGCGGTTCGTTTCACAAACTGAACTCGTACTACGAAACCTCTGTCATTGTAACACTTGTATTACAATATACTATTTTTAATAGCATGTAAACTAGGACTTTTAAGTAAATACGTTTGTGGTTATCATGCAAAATAAAATTATAAAGATTTGAGTAGAAAAAACCTTTCCATCAAGTACAGGAATTTTTCGAAATATTCATTTGCTCGCACAAATTGTTTCTCTGGCCATCATGATAAATTAGACAGCGAGAGAAACAATTGCTCGCATACTTAATTGATACTAACGAACTGAACCAGATGAGATTTTAATCCGGCCCGAGCAAATAAAACGATCAAATCGAAATAACAAAGCCAAAATATTCAGTTTGCGTTCTGTATATTTTCCGGAAGCTATATTAGATTACATTTTAATCAGCAGCGCTCTCGGTCGGTATAGGGGGACGCAGGGTTACCGGCCATTACTCAAACTTGACGTTAAATGGCTAATTCAATTGTTACCCCAACGATATGTGGTTATCGCTGGATCTAGCAGGCTTTGTTTGGGAGTTGCGCACCGATGTTCTGATGATTCGATGTTTCCATGTTTCTTGCCCCCTCGCTGCTTTGTCAAGCGCCGCGACGCGACATCAGGCGTCGAGAACGCTTTCAAATCATTGCATTTTGATGATTTAATTCTCCGATATTGATGGTCGTGTCGGCAATTGTTTTGATAAACCATTTCCCGCCTAAATAAATAAACTACTAATTTTACAAATAAACTCTACATCTGCAGGTATCTTATATTTTCTTTATAATTCAAAGAGATTAAGATTTGTAATAGTTTGAAACCATTTTATATATACCTTAGACTGTCCAGAGAATTGACGCCTTAGACAGTTGATTTTACACCTATTCATCAGGCTAAAGTGACCCCAACTTTCGCTGTTTTGAATTTAACAATGAGCACCATCTGTGGGAATTGTTTTTAGTCAAATCGAGTTCTAGTTTGCAGTTAGAGGGGAAGATGTCACTACTATCACATCGTTTACACTTCCACTACTCTGTGGTTATAAATAGATCGTGATTTTAGTGCATTTTAGTGACGACAACATATACCTTGTACTGACGAGCCTCAATAGAGCGAAACCGGTCTACAAGTTATGTTGTCCCTTTAACTGCAAACGGGATTTGTTTGCTTCAGTTCCTTATTGTTCAATTGTCTATCAATCTTTCCACTTTTGGGGTATTGGTTAACCTTTGGACTTTTAGCTCTGTTGATGGCCGGTGTTAGGCCGAAACTGCTCAGCTAATAATAATTTTTTTTTACACACTACCCAGAGAAAAATACTTGTTTCCTTTCTTTTCTATGACATCTTATATATGTTCAGTAATCTTCCTGATCGTAATTTACACCACCTAACAGACTTAATTAATAAGTCTTTGCAAAACGCTACCTTTCCCAATTACCTTAAGACTGCAATAATTATTCAGTTACATAAAGGAGGAGATAAAGAACAAGTTTTAAACTACCGCCCTATTGCACCCCTGCCCACGTTATCAAAAATTATGGAAAGATTAGTAAAAAAACGCTTCTATCATTTCTCCCCAAATATAAAATACTGACTTCTAATCAATTTGATTTCCTAAGTAATAAGTGCACCAATGATGCTATGTTTTTTCTCTTTAATACTGAAACACTTATGGGGACTTTTACACAATTTATTTACAAAATTGTTAAGATACACTGAACTCTGCTGGATAACGTCTAACTAGTTGACGTAAGCTGTTTCTTCAATATTTCAAACGCCTCTTGACATTCCTGATCCCAACAGAAGGACTTATCTTGTTCTGTCAAACGTGTCAAGGGTTTGGCGATGTCTCCAAAATTCTTGACGTATCGTCGGTAATAGAAACAAAGACCTAAGAAACTCCGGAGCTGATGTTTGTCTATAGGGATTGGCCATTCCTGAACGGCTTGTATCTTAGCGGGGTCAACAGCAACGCCATCCTTGCTTTCGTTATGTCCTAAATAGTTGACCTGTCTCTGGAACAAGTGGCATTTCTTAACATTCAATGTTAGATTAGCGTTCTGTAATCTTTTAAAGACTTCTTCCAGGTTAGATAAATGTTCCTTAAAGGTCTTGCCCATTATGATGATGTCGTCTAGATAAACTAGACAAGTTTCCCATGACAAACCCCGCAGGATGTTCTCCATTAGCCGTTCAAACGTCGCAGGAGCTTTACAGAGGCCAAACTGAAGGACCGTGAATTGCCACAACCCTGATCCACTGGTAAAGGCAGTCTTTTCTCTGTCTGCAGGATTGATTTTAACTTGCCAGTATCCGCTTTTAAGGTCCAAGGTAGAAAACAAAGTAGAACCCGCCAAAGCGTCAAGGGCATCATCAATCCTTGGCAGAGGATAACTGTCCTTCTTAGTGACATCATTTAGCTTTCGATAGTCGACACAAAACCGCATTGATCCGTCTTTCTTTCTCACTAATACCACAGTAGAAGCCCACGGACTACTGGATGGTTCGACTATGCCATTTTGAATCATTTCTTTAAGGGCTCTGTCTGCTTCTTTCTTCTTAACTTGAGGCATCCTTCGGGGTACCTGTCAAATCGGACGTGCATCACCAGTGTCAATTCTATGTTGTACAACATTAGTTCTTCCCAGTTTACTTTTAGAACCAAATACAGGTTTATAACGGTAAAGTAGATCTCTTACCTGTTTCTTTTCTAATTTTGACAAAGAGGGATCTAATTTTGTCATTAATTGTTTAATTTCGTTGGTCTCAACTGTTTCCGTAGCGTTTACCTTGTGAATTATGGCCGTTACTGGTTCTAAACTTCCCATTTCCGTGTTCTTTCGGAGAAGAACTGGATGATCGTTCAAGTTGATAACTCGGATGGGTACCTCTTTGGCGGATCTAACAAGAGTCTTACCCACAAGGAGTCCTTTTCCCAATTCATGGTCATGGTTCTTCGGCTCTATCATGGCTGGGGCACCAATTGGCTCCAGTCCATCCAACCGCGCTGTGACGGCACATTCGCAGCTCGCCGGAAGTTCCATATCATCGATTAGCTTAATCGAGGCATTGTCAACTTGTTTTCGGTGCAGGAATACTTATTTCTTCATTACCAGTACGAAGGATACGTTGGCGAAGATCCAAATGAAAACCACAGTGGAGCATAACATCCATGCCCAGAACAACATCTTCATCAACGTCAGCCACCAGCACTGAGTGAACAAGAGAGGTTGAACCAAACTGTAGCGTCACCTGTATCTCACCGTAGACTCCAACTGGTAGGCCACATCTTTTTTCGCATAATGATGGATGGTCGAACGATAGTTTTCGTAGCTCCAGTGTCTACCAGCATGTTAAAGTTTTTCCCATCAATGAGGCCATCCACATATAAGCTGTCCACGTGATGTCGCAGAGTTGCCAATTTAATGGTGTGAGGGGCTTCGGGAATGTTTGGGGTCGATTTCGCCCTCCAGGAGTCGACCCGTTCTAGTTTTCCTGCTGCTGGGGTACTTCAGCAGAAGATTTTTCTTTTTGGGGGCAAGTATTTCTTATATGGCCTAGTTCTCCGCAGTTCCAGCATCTCACTGGGCGCCTTATTTTTGGAGATAACTTCATTAATCTCTCTACTACCGCTTCAACGTCGCTAACGGAATGAACGGCATGGTTGTAGTTACCGGTGACTTCCCTTAGTCGAGCAACTCCACGTGAGGCCTCCGTCGCCGCCTCAAACTCCAGGGCTATGGTCAAGGCGTTCACAAGAGTCTTCGGCCGCGCCAAACGTACAGCGCGCTGCAACTCGACGTCTCGAAGACCATCGATGAAGGTTTGGACCGCTAGGCACTCCAGGAAATCCTCCGCTGCATTGGAATACGCAAGCCGTACCATTCTTGCCACTTCCGCCTCAAACTCCTGGATAGTCTCTCCATTTTTCTACTTGGGTCGCCTCCCCGTTTTCTCGTCGGTCGATGTCTACGTGGCAGGTTTCCATCCTTTCTGCATCTCCGTCGCCGTGGTGGATGGGCTGGTTTCGACGACAAGCTTCCTGTTCTTGTTGAAGCTTTTTTATTTCGGACTGCATTTGCTGGTTGATCTTCTCTCGGATGTTGGCCACTTGCTGGTTCAAGTTGTCCACTTGCTGATTTAAGTTGGCCACTTGCTGGTTTTGCTTGTCTCACAAGTTGCACATTTCGGAGCGCAAATGCGATATTTGCAGGGAGAAGGAACTGGATAACTCTTCTGGTAGGGTAGACATCCGTTGTGATAGCTGGGACATATCTTCGCGCTGGCTCTTCATCTGACTGGATAGCTCCTCCTGTTGTTTCGTCATTGTTTGTGACAGCTGGGACATATCTTCGCGCTGGCTCTTCATCTGACTGGAAAGCTCCTCTTGCTGGCTCGTCATTCGTCCTGATAGCTCCTCTTGCAGCTGTGAAAGTTGTTGAATTTGTTCTTCTTGTTGGCTCGTCATTCGTTGGGACAGCTAGGACATATCTTCACGCTGGCTCTTCATCTGACTGGATAGCTCCTCTTGCTGGCTCCTCATGCGTTGTGACATCTGGGAAAATTGTTGAGTTTGTTCTTCTTGCAGCCGGGAAAGTTGTTGAGTTAGTTCAGAATTTGCTTTTTGAACTGGGTCTTCCAACTCCACAGCGTCAGGGTCCAAATTATTATTTACGTAGTATTCACGGAGCCTTCTCAACAATACGGATTTGGTCCGGGTAGTTTCCAACTCCAATTCTTCGAGCTCTTTTCTGAGCTCAGCCACCAATAGTTCATTTATCTTTTTTCCAGGCATTCTTGTATCTTCACCCCACACCTGACACCAATTTGAATCACTTATGGGGACTTTTACACAATTTATTTACAAAATTGTTAAGATACACTGAACTCTGCTGGATAACGTTAACTGCCCATACATCCCCTTATATACAACTTTATTTAATCTAGTCAGTGTGTTTAGATCTTTCTAGAATTTTTTAGAAACATTATTTAATCTACTCAGTGTGTTTAGAAGTTTCTAGAATTTTCTAGAAACATTATTTAATCTAGTCAGTGTTTTTAGAAGTTTCTAAAAATCAACTGTCAATAACAATCTTTCAACTTAAGGTCCCTTCACGGTTATCCCGTTACAATACTGTATACTCCGGTATTAATAATCATCATTCTACAGTAACTGTTTTCTGTGATTTTTCTAAGGCTTTTGATTGTAACTGTAATTGTAACTGTTTGTATGACCTGTTGGATGTGCTGCTTCCATGATAGCCTCTGGTCAAACACCACACCCAAGTATTTTGCTTCTGTGGCCATTGGTACCAAACAGTTACAATAGCCAGTTATTCAGCCTTATCGGTTTTAAGCCTTACAACACCCTTTTATTTGTGAATGGACAACTGATGCTTTTTTTGGACAGGCTTCATCCTTGCACCACTTGTACACCATATTCATTGCGGTCTGCATTCGCTCTGAGACTGCCCAAAAACCTCCCCTGCACGGTTATGGTCGCATACCAGATAGCCGTCATAAAACTCGTGTTCAGCGACCCAAAAAACCCCGAGGAATAATTATCGACTAATTTTGTATAAATTTAAGATAGGTCCACTCTAGTCACAAGGTTCTTCAGAGACAACCACCGTTATGAAATTCGTGTTCAGTGACAACACAACCGAGTAGAAAAATTGAACTTATTTCTTCGATATTTCTCGAGATTTAAATTTTTTATTTTCTTTGGGATGACCTTGTGCACAATTTTCATCTGTAGGAGATTAATTTAGTTAAAAACTTTCTTGACGCTTTCCAGAATCGAATACAAAAAAGAGTTTTTAGTGCTTCATTGTATCGCCTAAAAGACTAACTTCAAAAATGTTTAAAACACAAAAACTCCATTCCCATAGAGCTACAATTCGATTTTCTAATTTTTCTACGTTTACTATGCCCGCCAATACCTCCCATAAAGAAGAAAGTGGTACAAAATAAAAAAAATTATAATTCGCGAAATGTTATGACTGGACTATTTGTGTAGTTCAATAGACAATTTTAAATTTATTATTATGATTATTTTACGCAGCCAAAAAGTCGAGCCTCAAAGTTTTAACACACGGGGCTGTTTTTCAGTATTTATACTACTGCGATCAAATAATTCGATTTTATTCGCTATCAAAAACGTGACAAGTCTTGACGAGACAGTTTGCATATTTGAGCACATAAAACATTCATGTTTTTATTATAAAAGCTACTTTTTATATTAGAATTTACTCACGTTTGAGTGAAACCATAGTTTTTGTATGAACTAAAAAGAGTTAAGTAATAGGAAAAACCACCTTCCAGACATTAATAATACCTACCTATGTATTTGCCATGATTACGTGCGTCAGATTATTTTGTAAGACAATAACCAGGTACCTATTACAGGTATTTTGCTATTTGAAAACAGGAAACGAAACCGCAATCTAACCTGAAATCACTGGCTATTAGCTATTATGTCTCTGAAGATTGAAGACAGATACACTTAAATTTTTACATTGTTTTTATTAGAAGGTAATGATCCTTTCTGATAGTTAAAAAAAACTATTGTGTATTTCTTGACCGACTAGGTATATCAATTAAATTTAACGATACCTAAAATGAGTAACCGGAATCGAAAAATTAAATGTGCGTTTAAATATATCAACAACAATAAATAAAGTAGATAGAATAAACCGGCCACTCACATTAGAAGATAAAATCCTTTTTTAAATTTTTATCAATTATATAAGTAAGGGTCTGCACGAGGTATTCCAAAACTATTTATCTTTATCTGCCCTCGTTTACGAATTGATTAGGGCATAATAAGACTGAGATTGTCTACTTTTTTAAACATTTTAAACTGAAAACTGGCGACAGGCGCTTGTCACGCGATAAACACTCAGACTGAGATATTAGTTCGTCATTTTAAGGAAGATCTATTAAAACTCTAGCTTCAAATCACTTTTCTTAATTAAGCATTAAATAAAGCGAAAAAGAGTTTTCAAACACCAGAAGTACCTTTTATGATTGAAAATTCGAAATAAAATAATTTAATTTTACTGATTAGCTTTCAGAAACATTTTGTGGCTAGCTTTATTAAAATTGGTATACCTAATTTATACCTTACCTTCCTAAAATTGTTGACAAAGCTTTCGAGATTAAAATTCTTAAACGAAGTAAATATTCTTCAATAATGGAAACTGGACATAATATATAATTTATATATACCTGCTTTCACTGTGCATCTTTGTTGGTTTCTTTAAAGCATTTGATATGGTTTGTCATGAAAAATCACTAGACAACTAAAATAGAATTGGCATACGAGGAATATCTAATTAAAAGCAACTTTTCGCACAAGGAATTACTAAAGAAGTTAATTTATATTCCAGTAACTGAAGGTTTTTTTTACGACATCTTTACAACTGAATCGATTTATTTGAAATTTTGTGTGTGTTGGTAAAGATGTAAGAAATAAAAGTTTCTAGTATAGTTTATCCAAAATCACTTGAATAGGCGCGGTCAGCGCTCTTTTCGAATTTCCAAGAATTCTCTTCATGGGCGTACAGGTGTGAGTCGGGAAGTTAAAAGCATTATTAAAAAGATATTTTACTAGGTTCGTTCATATAATGACGTTCTTTTGAGTTTCCTCTGGTAAAATCGTAAAAATAATTCCTATCCAAGTGGGTCTAGTTATACTATACAAATGTTAGCTGCAGTTGTTGCCATAGGAGTAGTTTTTTACTCCAAATAACCCTTAATTTGATAGAGGGACTTATTTTAAGTGAAAAATTTAATGTACATGTTTTTACCAAATCAATAGTTTTCGAATTGGATTTTTGAAAGAAAAATACCTTATAATTTTTTGAATAGGTACTTAGATTAGATGTTTATTGGGTTGGCTGTTAGCCTGTATCACTGCGACCATAGCAGATTTATTGTGACCAACCATTATCTCAAGAATAGGATTAGAGAACCTTGTCCAGCCCTGCCCTCTTAATGAGACTTAATAGCCTTGACAGTGGCCACTCCGTATAACTTGGAGCAGCCGGTTTCTCCTCTCCCAGTACTAGATACCGCGTCCTTGCAAGGCCTTCGCATTGGCATAGAACATGAAATACGGTTTCCTCCTCCTCTTGGCAGTATCGACAGATGTCTTCATCTGCTAAGTTTAACTGACTCATGTGTTTCTTGAGCCTACAATGTCCTGTCAAGAGACTGACAATCATTCTGACATCGTTTCGCCTTTGTGATAGCAGCTCTGCAGTAAACTTCGCCGAGTATCCCTTTATGAAGACTTTGGCTTGTCGCTTGCCCGGTGATTTTTCCCACCATTCCTGGGCCTTGTCTAGCCTCCATTTCTCAATGGCTGCCTTTCTCAATGTGTCAGCAACTCCGCCGAATGGTTCCGGGCCAATCATTGGGGTATTAGCTCCCACACGGGCCAATTCATCAGCCTTCTCATTGCCTCGAAACCCTGAGTGTCCTGGTATCCATGCCAGTGTCAGAGAGTTTTGACTTGCGGCATGTGTCAGGGCCCCAACGCAGTCCCACACCAGCTGTGAGCTTATTTGTACTGAGACTATCGCCTTTAGCGCTGCTTGGCTGTCCGAGTATATGACTACGGTTTTACCCGTTATACCCTGACTTACGATCTCCGTTGCACAGTGTTGTATGGCCATTACTTTAGCCTGAAACACTGTGGTATACGCACCTAGACCTAGTTGGACTTTTATCCTGTGTCCTCTACTGTATATACCTGACCCTGTGCCTTTCTCAGCCTTTGAGCCATCGGTATACCAAATTGACTCCCCTTGGATTGGGGAGCCATTGTTCCATGAGTCCCTTTCCAGTATTTCTACTCGAAAGTTTCTCACAAAGTTATACCTGGGGACTATCCTGTCCTAAGGCATGCCCATTATTTGATCTACCTTAACCCTATTGTATAACTCTGCTTGCTTTTTGCCTTTTAATAAGGTAATGGGGGCCTGGCCTTGTAGCCTCGCCCTGAAAGTAAATGTGCAATAGTGGTAGGCTGAGTAGAACCTGTAACATTCAGACATGCCTGCCTTTGAATGCTTTCCAGCTGCCTGATCACCCCGGACTGCTGCGTTCTACTCCACCACACCACCGAACCATAGGTTAACATTGGTCTAATGACTTGTGTATACAACCATAGGTTCATTTTGGGGTTCAAGTCCCAGTTCTTGTCACACAATTGTCTACACCTACCAAGGGCTATTGTAGCTTTATGTGTGTTGAATGTGTTGCTTCCATGATAGCCTCTGGTCAAACACCACACCCAGGTATTTGGCTTCTGTGGCCATTGGAACCAGCACGTTATTGAGCGTTATTGGTTTTAAGCCTTTTAACAAACTTTTATTAGTGAAAGGGACAACTGATGCTTTTTGTGGATTGACTGTTAGGCCTTCATCCTTGCACCACTTGTACACCATATTCATTGCGGACTGCATCCGCTCTGAGACTGTGCCCAGAAACTGCCCCTGAAGGATTATGGCCATATCATCTGCGAAACCTAGGCAGTGAGGGCCTTCATTGAGAAGTTTCTTAAGGAGGTCATCCACAAGTTCTGACCACAGCAGAGGCGACAGTACCCCTCCCTGCGGACAGCCCCTTCCCACTGTTGCCTCAATGGACGCCTTACCTAACTTGGACACTACGATCCTATGCGTTAGGTTGGCATACACCCATTGGCATATTAGTGGGGGGACTCCTCTCCTTGTAAGTGCGTTGGTCACTGACTCGGGTCCCACATTACTGAAGGCTCCTTCGATATCAATAAATGCCACTAGGGTTACTTCTTTGTCTTCAATTGATTTTGATAATAGCCTGTTTAAGTCATCCAGCGCTAGGTCTGTGGATTTTCCCCGCTGGTATGCATATTGACGATCACTTAATGGGTTCACCGTTAAGATTTCGTCCCTTATATATCTATCGACCAGTTTCTCCAGCGTTTTTGCTCCGAATGACGATAGACTTATTGGTCTGTATGACTTGGTTGTTTGGTCCGTGATCCTCCCCACTTTAGGGAGATATAAGACTTTCACCTTCTGCCACACAGCTAGTATAAATCTATAGGCCAAACAAGCCTTAAAGATTTTACACAGATGTGTTATAATTACATCCAGGCCCTTCTGGAGTAGGGCTGGGTATATTCCATCCGTTCCCGGTGTTTTAAATGAACGGAATGTGCTGATAGCCCATCTGATTTTTGCAGGTCTGGTTATTTCGGTAGCTAGCTTCCAGTCATCCCTTGATGGCCTTACTGGCCTTTGACCGTGGCCTGCGCTATCCGTTCCCGCTTCCATAAACCGTGAGCCAGGAAAGTGTGCCAATGTTAGCATTCTTAAACTTTCCTCCATTCTTTTGCTGTATGATCCGTCCTCCTTTTTGAGGAGGCCGACCTCTTTCGCTGTACCATCCTTAGCCAGGACCTTGTAAATTCTTGAACATGCGGGGGTCGTTTGGACATCCTCGCAGAACCTCCTCCAGGAGGTTCTTCTCACCTGAGCCCTTAGCTTCTGTAGGTGTTCGTTCCACCAGGGAGTGTTTCTTGTGTACTTTCTTGTCTGTTCCGGACAGCTTTCACGATAAGCCAACACAATAGCCTCGCTTACCATGTCCACCTCCCGGTCCAAACTAGACACATCTCTTATTGACACCGTTCTGTCCTCGAGATTTTTATTGAGGGAATTTACATAGTCCTTCCAATTCGTTCTCCGTGGATTTCTGAACGTTGTCTCAATAATTTTGAGGGTAACAATATTGAACCTCACATGCCTGTGATCCGACCCAGACGGCTCGTCCGAGACATGCCAGTTTTCAATTTTGTCGTAGATGTTGTTTGTGCAGAGGGTCATATCAAGGACCTCCCTGCGCGAAACTGTTACAAACGTTGGCTTTTTGCCTCTGTTTAATATCTGTAAGCTATTACTAAGTATAAATTGTAATAGATACTCACCTCCAGGGTTGACGTCCGGGCCACCCCACGCTATGTGATGAGCATTGGCGTCGGCCCCCACGATCAATGGTAGGTTTTCCCTCCGGCTGTAGCTTATTATGTGCATTAGGTGGCCTAGAGGGCAAACCCTGTCTTCTCCACGGAAGTACGCTGAACAGACCTTCTGATGCCTTCTTCCGTGGATATTGACAGTATTGCTGCAACAAAATCCCCAGTGGATAGCTGGAATTAGCTTACATCCAACTGTCTTAATAAACAATATACAGGCACGAGGCCTTATAGCCTTTGTGTCATATATTAACTCACCTTGGTGCGGTTTTAGGCCTGCGACCCTACCTTCGTATAGCCAAGGTTCCTGCAGGAGGGCTACGTCCACGCCTTCTCTCTCAAATCTCCGACACACTATGGCCGATGCAGCCTTTGCATGTTGAAGATTTGCCTACAGGACCCTGACTGCACCTACATTTCCATGGAAGGTTGACACTCACTCTCTCCAGCGATCACTTCCACAGTTGTGGCGCGACCTTTGCTGGAGGGGGCTGTGGTCCTCCCATCTTCGGGCGTCTCATTGTCGTGGTGGGCCGTTAAGCCTGCCTCCGACTCTGGGCATGTACACGGCTTTGGGACGTCTGTCCCGTCCTTGGCCTGGAGGCTTGTGCCTTTCCAGCGTTTTAGATTTGGAACTACATCCCTTAGCCATTGTGCACTTGCATCATCTGCACATGTGACCAGCAGAAAACCCGGCCTTATCTTGCACTGGTCCAGCCTTACTTGAGGGCCGTCTTCCGGTATATCCTCCAGTGCAATCTCAATTGCTGATTCTACTACCTTAAGCCTTGTAGGATCTAGCTTTCTTTCTGGGTATCCAGCTTCTACAACTGCCACCCTTACAGCTGTCAAGGCCTCTTTAAAACATCTTCCCTCAATATTCCTCTTTTTGAGGTGTACCTCGGAAGGTGTGCTTTTATCGGACCTTGACCGCTTTTTGGAGGTGCTGGGCTGTTGGCCTTTTTGCTTAGGAGTTAGCTGTGCTGTAGGCTTTGGCTTCTCCTTCTTCTCCTCCTTATTTTCGGTCTTACCCTTTTCTAGAGACTTCCTGAAGTTGTCTCTTATCACCTGGCGTTTTGCCTCAGCGAATTCGAGACCTTCCTTCACAAGTCTCCGTACCTTGTTCTGTGCCTGGATGACTTCCTAGGTCGACATTAGGTCAATATCTTCCCGCTTGCCTTTCGGCTTGTTGTTTCTGGGCCTTTGCCTTTTCTACCTGCCTTACAGCTTCTGGTTTTGGCCTCTCCACCTTTTTAGCTTGCCTTTGGGATTTAGCTTCCCGGCGTTTTCCTTTCGCCACCTGCCATTCGGCTTCTGGCTTCTTCTCCATTTTTTCTTCTTCTTTTGGTTCCATATAAGTCCCACGAGAAGCTAGGGAAGGGATGGTCCACCTGATCAGAGCCCTGCATGATCAGGTAAGGCTAGTTACAAGAGGGTTTCGCCCAGTGCCCCCAGGGGACCGTTTGCGACCAACTTAACCCGTTGGCCATTCAGTACATCGGCACGCTACCTCACACCTTCACTTGGGGTTGTTTGTGTAATTATTAGCCGTAAGATGAGGGAGGTACATCAGGCCCTCTCCCGGCTTGCCGTTGTCGGGGGTGTGCCTCTGGGAGGCTATTACACCAGGGTCGTACCGATTCGGGGGGTATCCAGAAGCCTAGTTGCGGTCAGCCACTCAAGCTTCTACATCCATCCCACCCTTTACTGCACTACCCCACCACCCCATTTAAATACTTAGTTTTGTTACAAATTACTCTAAAACTGATAGGCCAACCATGAATGGTTGTAGGTATACCGTATTCTGTGCAATTTTATTTATCAACCCCTATGATAGGTTTCAGCTCTACTTGCCTTAATGTGGTCTTAAGGAGTGATGACTTCTGGTGATGATATTTGTGTTTTGTCATCATAGTTCGAGTCAATTGCTGAATTTCTTCCAATTTAGTCTTTGATCATTTCAGGATTCCAAAAGGGTATGTCAGGACCGGTACAACATAGGTGTTGATTGATTGAATTAGGTTCCTTGGATTCAAATCAGATTTTAATAAAGAACGTACTCTTTTTGTAAACTGCTCTAGGTAATATTTTGTTTGGCTTGATTTTGTACAATTATCTTAGCCTAAAACGCTAGAAATTTCTGGGTGTCTTCATTTTCCATGGCGTCTTTGATATCTCCATTTGTTAGTAGGTACCACATCTTTGTTAACCACTTTTCCTATTTTGATGTTTAAGGTTTTACACTTGTTTAGTTCGAATTCCATTTGTATATCATTAGAAAAATTTCCAATGATATAAAGAAAATATTGAATTTGTTGTCGATTTGATGCGTTTTATGTTTGAATTGTTGATTTGAGAAATAATTTCCCTCTTTCATAATTGTGCTAAAGGAGGAATTGAATAAGCTGATTAACTACTAATACAACTGTGTTTAAAGCTGTTAGTGAACAGCTAAAGGTAAAGGATATGACATTTTTTTGGATTTCTCCTTATTTTCATTTTTTTTGTTTGTATATTTTCTATAACTTTAACAATTTCATGGGAGATATTTGAAAATAATTAGGTTACTAAATAAAAAATTTACTAAATTTACTAAATTTCAAACCATTACACTATTTGACCACACTATTTCTGTGTTTGTTTTCTGTATGTTTTATTATTAATCCCGAATATAAAGTTGCTTTTTACACGGGTAATATCTCAATATAAATCTAATTAATATTAATTACGAGGGTTTTCTGAGAAGAGAGGATCGTTATTGTTGTGTAGTCAGATAAGACAACAGTCGGACGGTGGGTAATAAAAATCCTATAAAATTCACCCATGTTACACCATCAAAAATAAAACAAAAACGAATGTAGTTTTAGCGACAATATAAAAAAGGAAACTAAGTAAAAGCATAAAGGGGGATTCAAACAAATAATGTTTTATTAAAATTAATTAAAATATTTTAAACAATAATAGGTCTATATACTATAAAATAATTTTAACGAATTACCTAACTGACGGATATAACGGCGCCAATGGTCAATAATAACGAGTTTAACAAACTTATTTGATTCTATTAGGTTAATTAGGCGGCTATTTAACTTTGATAAAAATTTAATTACTGTAAATTAATTCTATAGGTATGTACATAAAAAACATTTCAGATTTGTTTTCCCAGAAATTATAAGGAGAATAAAAAACAGCAATGATAAAGAGAAATAAACATTATTTTTAACAAAATTTTATCCATATATTTTAGTATATAGAACTTGTATCACTATACCTTTAGAAATGGTGGGGTACTGTTGCCAGATATATATTAAATATTAATACATATACTGCATCAAATTTCGAACAGCTTGCCAATTATCCAACAAGAATAGGAAAAGATGAAATGTCACCGGAATGGGACAATCCGACGCGGCCGATTCAACGCTGCCTATTCGACGCAGCCGATTCGACGCGGCCGATTCGACGAGCAGACAATTTAACGCTGGCCCTTTCGACGCAGGGCCGATTCGACGCGAAGTAGAAGGCGAAATACTTATACATTCGGAGATAATAGAAACACGGAGGTGTTTCGTAAAACGAATTTATTTTTCATTGAAATGTTCTTTTATAAGTGCACATTCTATCCTAAAATTAATATTCTAAAGTCATTAAAACTACGTACTATTCTAAAATCAAGTTGGTTAATGGACCTGCGCTAAACATTCATTACATAATTATGAGATAAAGCTCGTAAAAAATATTATCTATATACTTATAATAAATCTGTAGAGAGGTCAATTCTGTACATGAAATATATTTCCAAAATAACTATCAGAGGGTGATTAGGGATCGATACTGATGCCAAAAATGCAATCAGTAAAATTTTTGTCTGTCTGTCTGTCTGTCTGTATAACCGCTATAGAAACAAAAACTACTCGACGGATTTTAACGAAACTTGGTACAATTATTTTTCATACTCCTGTGCTGGTTATAGTATACTTTTCATCACGCTACAATCAATAGGAGCAGAGCAGTGAAGGGAAATGTTGGGAAAACGGGAGAAGTTACTCCATTTTTTAAGCTTTCGTCGCGTGTGCAACTTTAATGGTTAAAACTATACAGAAATCATCTTATTTTTATAATTTATAGGTCAACTGTGAACGGATTTTACGAAATTTCACCAACAAGGGGAGTTACGGGGACATGAAAAAAAAAATTAAAATTTAAAATCTATAAGTACTACAGGTTTAAAACTTTGCAAAATAGTTATTTTTATTAGTTTGAGGTCAATTGTGAACTGATTTTACGAAATTTCACCTACAGGGGGTTGCCGGGACGTGAAAAATAAAAATTAAAACTTAAAATTAATTAAGTGTGAACGAATTTTAGAAAATTCTACCTACAAGGGGGCATGCGGAGGCGTGAAAAATAATCTTTACATATAATAAATCTGTAAAAATGAAAATTCTGTACATTAAACATATTTAAAAAATAATTAGCGGGGGGTGTTACTACATCGATATAGAACCCAAAAATGTGGTTAGATTTTTTTTGTGTGTCTGTCTGTATGTTTGTGCGCGCATCACATTAAGACTACTGATCCGATTCGAAAGCGGTTTTCACAGATGTATTTGTCTTCTTTCAACTTAAGATTTGGTATATTAAAATTTCTCCTTTAACGAATTCGGGGGAGAAATTTTTATATAACAATCAACACGCCACGCGAACTACGTCGCGGGTACAGCTAGTATATAATATTATAATATTACGATTTGCATATTCTCTTACTAAGGTCTCAAATCTTTCGTCGCATTCTCAGTGCTTCTTTAATTTAATAAAAAATTGAAGCCTTATACCTACCTGAGATACGCGAAGCTGCTTAATGACCATTACCGATAAGAGTAATTAACTGTATTTGCAAAAAGTGACACACTGAGATTATCCATATTATGACCATAAGTGTAATGACAACTTCGCGTCGGATCGGCCCTGCGTCGAATCGGCCCTGCGTCGAAAGGGCCAGCGTTGAATTATCTCCGGGTCGAAACGGCCGCGTCGAATGGCTGGCGTTGAATCGACGGCGTCGAATTGTCCTAGACCGAAATGTCACTACTTGATTTGCTGCTGACTAATGATAAAAAGCTGGTGACTTCAATGAGGTCTAATTAAGTGAACACATATTCTTTACTGTAATCATTCAGCTTGATATTAAAGCTTCAGTAAAAAAATGATATTTGGAAATTAGATTATAAAACTATCATTATTGTTATTATTCTGCCAACAGATCAGTTTTAATCAATTGATTCTTTAACATATGAAATAATAAAACATTAAATTTAAACATTTCCAATTACAGCAGTAGAAAAGTACCCTGAAAAGCCTTAGATTAGCCATTCACATTTTAAGCAAATTTATTTCATCTCTTCATTTTGAACCAAGACGCAAAAAAAGGGATCTTATGTTTTAATTTTTAAGACAGGCTTTTAGGAATAACTACCATCAAAACATTTTGCCGAATACAGTCTTTTCCATTTGAAACGGTTTACTGGATTCAGTTGTTTTTAATACTAGGTACTGTTATTTCTTTCAAAAACAAATATTTTAATTGTGTTCATATATATATATATATATATATATATATATATATATATATATATATATATATATATATATATATATTATAAAAAGGAAAGGTTTGATTTTTTGTTTGTTTATTTGTTTGAAATGAATAGGCTCCGAAACTACTGGACCGATTTCAAAAATTCTTCCAGCGTTGGCAAGCTACACTATTCCCGAGTGACATAGGCTATGTTTCATTTAAAAACAAATAGGGATCCTTACTAAAATGCCATTAATGTAACCAATAATGACCTTAAAATCCTTACATCGCGTGCGCTGAGAATACTATTGATTATAGAATAAAATAATGTAGGTACTACGATTTTAAAGAATTTATAAATATCTACAAAAAATGCCGCGACAGCATATGTCTAACTGTTATAGTTACGCCACAATATTAACTAATTTTAAATTTTTTATCTTGGTATTATTCCTTATCAAAATAACTTATTTCATAATCACGACAGATATCACAAATTTAGCATGTGCAATGGGACGAGGCTACTTATAAAGGAATTAATGGACAATTAAAATGTAGCAACCAATATAACTGAACCACCAGCTGGTCAACTAGCTCATATACTGAGGATACCGATGATCCCAACTGATTTACCAAATCCATTTAAACCGCTTCAATTTCCTATCAAAACATCTTTCGCTTTTATTAATAATAAGTCTCAAGGTCAAACCTTCCAAATAGTAGGGATTGGTTTTCCTCATGGCCAACCGCCTAAGGCGGGTCGGAGCACCTGAAAATCAATTTATTTTGCTGCCAGAAAATAAAACAACATGTAATATTGTTTACAGGGAAGCGTTGACCCAATAAATTTAATGGTTTTTGTTATTTTTCTTTAATCTCCGTGCAAAACCGGGGCGGGGCGGGCTGCTAGTAAATGATGATACTTTGTTGTTTTTTTAGTGTTTGTTTAACCTGAACAAAATTAATTAAAAAAGTAACTATAACACAATAACCAAACACTGTTTTTAAGAGTGTCTCAAGTATCAATAGGTTTTTAAATTTACCAAACTACTCCAACGTTTAGTACGTTGGGCATTTAAAAGTGATTTGAAATCATTAATTTGGATGGGATCCGTCTATCATTATTTATGTTTTTTGTTGGTATTTTGAATATGTGTATGACAGTCTGTACATATAATTTAAGTGTCTTCCAATAATATCACCTAAGGTGGCAGTCCAAATCATAAGTAAAAGTATTGTGTTTTTGCTTTCCGTAGATTTACGGATTTTTCTGCAGATAATGGTTAGATTAATTAGGATTAAAACACAAAAGATAACGAAAGAAAAAGAAACATGAATTTTTTAAAATGAATGTAAATCTAAAAAAAAGGAAGCTTTGGTCTGCAATTAAGCCTTCTATGCTTTGGTATACTTTTTTTATATTTACTATTTTAAAACTAAATGTTTAAATGCCTTTCTCTACTGAATGTTTTGGTCATTTTTTGGCTAGTATTGAATATATTTTTTGGTGACGGCCCGTTTAATGGGGTTCACGTCTGGTGAATTGTCCAACCGGAGCAATACGGCAATGTTTTTTCGATAGGAAATGAGCTGACACTTTTGCCCTTTTGTCCATTTTTTGTATCTGCTGCTTATTCACAATGGTCTTGTCCCAGTCCCAGTCACTTCCTTGACTGACACTGTGATAGGTGTTTATCTCTCCTCATAAGGTGAATGAAGTTTTCTCAACTTAAATTTAAAACATTGATCCATTAGACAAACAATCCTGCAAAATATTAGAGTAATTATTTAATAATCGTTATCTACGCACAAGAGTCAGTTCAAAGCAGTTTTACTTACAATGGCTATAATCTTCAACAGTCTTCCAAATTCTTCTTTTGGAAATATCGATTTTCTTATAGTTTAATATTGCATGTACATGAGCTGCATATCTATTTTAAGGTTTTTTAGGTTTACATTTTCAATTTTACGGTCACTACGAGAATAGTTATTTGTGACACAAGGACGGAAAATGACATTTTGCAAGAGCGAGTAAAGTTGTGTAGCCGAGGTGCGTAGCACCGAGGCGAAACAATACGAGCACTTGCAAAACATTTTCCGGACGTGTAACACACTATGTTTGGGCCCGACTAATTTTTAATATTATCAAAAGTTCTGTTATGTTCAAGAGTTGACCGCTTGTGCTATCTAAAATAAGACCAGTGACTAGAAGACAGCCGACAGACTGTCAGTTGGTATGACGTGATCTTCGGGTAGATATAAGCGCCACATTGGATGTTAATATTATAGTTGTATAATAACTTGTTTGATACTTAATATACGTTTTCAACAGTTATTAGTGTTTTAATTAACATATGTTGCAAACACAACAAGTTCAAAAACTTTTTACTTTGTGACATACAAGATTAGATGTTTATTGACATCTATTGCACGATTGAAAGAATTAGTAATAAGGAATGATTTTCTGATAATCGATTTTAAGATCCTTAATTTTTATACATACAAATACTGTGCTAATAAGCAGCACAGTAAAAATTGTTATATTGAAAATATTAACATTAATATCTAATAATTTTATATAAAAATAGCAGAGACAATGAACTATTTTCATAATCGAATGATAAGTAGTTGTAGATTGACATAAATGTCAAATTTTATAATACAAGTTGTGAGAGAAATTAAATGTAGGTAAATTAGAATCCTGCTTACCTTTAGAAAAAGTTATAGGTAAGTTTAGTATATTATACGCTGTTTTTAAATAAATTTGTATTATTCATTATGTATTTTTGATGACTTAAAATTTAAACTCATAGCGCCATCTCTTTAGATAATCTAAAAGCTACTTTGCCGGCCTAGGCCGGAAAATGTCATTTTCCGGACGATTTTGAAGTAATTAATAGTATTGTTTCTGGACGGAGGACCAAAAACATTTTTCTTTTCGACTCGTTTCCATTGGTTTTTTTCTCGTCCATTTTCATATTTTTTTATCCGTTTACTTGGACTCGAAAACTCCTGCAATAACAATAATCTTTGTATTTCCATATTTTTTTTGCGAGATTAAAGTCCTGACTGTCGTAAACAATAAATTTTGTGGTTATTGCAGGATGTTAAGCATGAAATTTACAGTGTATACAAAAATAAGCAAATATAATTTAACACGAAACGTTAATTATGGTAAGATTACCTGCATACTAACTCACCTTCGTTTTTTACCAATAACGCTTAAATTCAATACAATTAAGTAATACTATAAGTAAGTGCACTCACCTTCTTTGAAATTTAAAGTTCATTGAAATTTATTCGAAGAGGTCCAACCGAGTTATTAAACTATAACTATAGTGGATAATTTCCAGTCATTTCGTGGAAGAAAAGAATTTTATTCCCGAATTTCGTCCTGAATTTTGAAAATTGGAACAAAAATCATCCTTGTACAATCGACACCGATACAAATGAGTCAATACAAGGGTTGTCGAAGTCTATTCAGTTTTCAATATTTTTATTTATTTAATTAATTGTTTTATTGAAAATCATTAGATTTGTAATAAATAAAACAGTTAGTAAACGATTATTTGAGATTTCTGTCAAGAGATTTTTTAAAAATTTTGAAATTTTTTGAAAATTTTTAGAAAGTATACAAAAATTTTTTCAATTAGATTTTAATGTCATTTATTATATTCTTGTTTGTATACCTTCTAAAAATTTTTAAAATTTTTTAAAATTTTCAATAAATAAAACAGTTTGGGTATAATATGTGAAGTTTGTATTTTAACACCCTAAATTAAATGTAACCCACGACTTTGTAAGCTAGGTATATAGAAACAAAGCCTTTTAGGATTTTTTAAATTTGAATGCCTAATAAAAGCATTTTTTGGTCCTCCGTCCAGAAACAATACCATTAATTACTTCAAAATCGTCCGGAAAATGACATTTTCCGGCCTAGGCCGGCAAAGTAGCTTTTAGATTATCTAAAGAGATAGCGCTATGAGTCATCAAAAATCCATAATGAATAATACAAACTTTAATTAAATTTATTTAAAAACAGCGTATAATATACTAAACTAATAACTTTTTCTAAAGGTAAGCAGGATTCTAATTTACATTTAATTTTTCTCACAACTTTTATTTTAAATTTGACATTTATGTCAATTTACAACTACTTATCATTTGAATATGAAAATACATATCTCGATTTTATTTTTGCTCATTGAACTAAAATAGTTCATTGTCTCTGCTATTTTTATATAAAATTATTAGATTAATATTTTCAATATAAGTAACAATTTTTACTGTGCTGCTTATTAGCACAGCATTCGTATGTATAAAAATTAAGGATCTTGAAATCGATTATCGGAAAATCATTCCTTATTACTAATTCTTTTAATCGTGCAATAGATGTCAATAAACATCTAATCTTGTATGTCACAAAGTAAAAAGTTTTTGAACTTTTGAAAATATTAAAACTTAGTCGGACCAAAAAATAGTGTGTGTTACACGTCCGGAAAATGTTTTGCAAGGGCTCGTATGTCATTTTCCGTCCTTGTGTCACAAATAACTATTAATAAAAAATACAAAAATATTTGTAGTGACCCAAGAATTTGGCTAGTTACTGTACTGTATTACTATAGTAATAGATGTTTAAATTCAATTCTTTTACCTATTATCTTTCAAACAAATTTAATTTTTTGTTAAAGAACACCGAAGAAGTAATCAATAGGATACATCCGAATTGATAACTAAAGACCTACTTCCTTAAAAATAAGCAATAAAAGAAATCCAGAAAAGTCCAGAAGACGGTTAAGTTAATCTGTTTGGAAAGCCGGTGATAGGGAACGTAATCGCTTGTCCACCATCGTTTAGTTTCTAATAATTCACTTCCAGACCATTTTCCCCAAGTTTTCAGACTTTTCTTGGCTTCTTGTCTAGACATTTGTGACATGAAACATTTCATAAAACTAATTATCGGGCGAAAAATACACTCAAATGAATTTAAATAAATAAGAAGTGCCTAAATATACGAAAAGTTTCAGAACGTAAAATAATAATCAAAATACTAAAGGTAAGTTTACGAAAACTATAAAAATATAATAAAGGCTTAAAAATTAAAGGGTTTTTTAGTTTTTTGGAACTAAGTTCCTTACGGCAGGCTTGGATGAGATAGGGATTTTGCTGCCTGACCGAACTGAAAAAAATGTAATAGTAAAAAACCATAACGAAAAACCGTTAAATGAGCTGGGTTCGATTCCCGGCCGATGCAATTTTTTTTGTATATATCTCTTAACTTTTACCTTTTTTTGTTAAAGTAATATGAGATATAATTTTTAAAAATCTTGATAGTTGAAAGTAGTTAGGAAAGGTGAGAAAAAATAAATGTATACATTACTCTTTAAAGCTCACCTTGAATTTTAAAGAAGCTTCTTTCTTAACGCCAAGATTTCACTGATTTTGATATATTGACCGTTAAATGAGACGTGCGCAGGCGTTACAGTCGTATACACGAGCGAGTAGTGTTATGTGTCGATTCTACATTAGCCGAAGGAACTTAGTTCCTACCTGGTATCCCACGACACCATTTTAACTTGTTTTTCGTTTTTGACCCCATAGCATGAGGGACAAATAAAAATTGCATGGTTGCAGGTGAAAAATGCATTTTTTAAAGTGCATCTAAAAGTGGTAAAAAAAAGTTTACAACTCGAAAAATATTCATGAAAATGAGTTCAATTTTTTTAGTCGGGATTTTTTAAAGTCGCTGAATAAAAATATCGCATGGGCGATCCTGTATAAGGTATGAGGTACCTGGTGCCGGTATGCACGTCTTCTCCTGGAGTTTTATGGAAATGCTTTATAAAATTTGACACGAACTGTTAGGTACAACTCGTCTCTCGATAGGATCTCTACTGAAAGACCCGAGTGGCCAAAGTCTAGGCTATAAATCCAAGAGTTAAGAGCCCAAAAAACGAAAAGAAACTTTTAAGAATTCATTTTTACCATTTTAGGCGAGGTGATCCAACATCACAATGTACTTTCGGAAGAAAAACTTACTCTAATTTTGAAGAGTAGTTAGAATAACTCTGACAGGCATAAAACAATTAGTTAAAAAAATTGACGATTCTGAAAACTGGCTAAAGTTTTAAATATCCTTCTGAATACCTGTTGGTACCAATATTGTATTGTATTGTGTTTTGATGAAGTTGTTTTATATTCAATCCCTGCCTTAAGCTTTCGTGCGTACTTTGTGCTGCTCTGATTAAAATGCTAAGACGAGCTAAGTTTTTGAAGTGATATAGCAGCAGAGAGGCGATGGTGTGATGGGAAAGGAGTGTTCAAGGATGATTAAAACTGTAGCGTGATTCCGATCCAGTAGGGTCTTTTATTTCACTAGAAACAAGGAAGCCACAAAAACCCTCGTTAAGGGCTTATTTGTTGTTGGTAGCTGAAAGTTATCAGTAGGGCAATGGAATATTATCCAGTGGATCATTAAAACTTTATACAAAGTCCTCTAACCAATGAACGGGAAATTCTTAAGTTGGGAAGAATCTTTCTCTTTATTCTTTGCAGGGTTATCCTATGGATATATCATTCCAGTGGGTTTGGAGGATCCTCTGTGCTAAACCACTGAGCTCTGGTACAGTGCAAAACCTTTTCTAAAGCATGCTTAATTTAATAATATCATTTTTGTGTAATACTAGTGTTTTACTCTTACACTATCATACATATCATACATATTCTGATATATGTACTCTAATCGTTGTAATAGAGGCATACGTTTGGAAACTAAACAAACACGAAAGAAATTCAAGGAGTAATTTTTGTTTAAATATTCTTTATAACTCCTTTGTGTCATCAATTTCTACTTACTTTTTGTCATATTGAAAGAGAGCAAGGTCGTGATATTGTAAATTTTTTGTTGGTAATTACAGAAAACGACAATTGATTTGTTTTGTCTAAAGTTTAAAAAAGTGATTGCAATATATTTTTTGTATTTAATCAGTGTTTGTTGGACATTTTTAGATTCAAAAGACAGTCTTTAAAAAATGTAATATATCTGTCAAAGTAGATATACAAAAAATACGCAAGAGCCATGTCAAAACATATTTAATTATTTTTGGTTCTAATAGTCTAAGAGAGAAAAATTGAGTTTTTACCGGTACAGGTACGATGGGCGTTAAACTCAACCTGTGCCGCCAGCCAGATGGCCCGACTTCCAGGAGAGTGAGAGAGAGATAACATATATCTAAAGACTCGCGTACCTAAAATGCTTGTTTTTTCAACTTTGCTAGCTCTCGTACTATAAGTTGCAAATATGTTTTCAGATAATTTAGGAAAGTTAAAGAAAAATATCTGTCAGGATTTTCGTTTAGATGCCACGGCACCATAACCTAGTGTGCTACGGACATACTTACTGGTTAGTTGGAGTTTGATCAAACCTTTAATTTCATATTTAAGCCATCTGGAATAATAGAAGTCAATTTTATTACCCTCAACTACCTATAACATTTATTCGAGACACAAGATATTCATGAGTATAAGTGAAATGTCAAATTTTGAGGCATATTGTGTTCTCTTTTTTATATTTTTTTGCTAACAAATACAATAGTTTATAAAAAGTTGAATAAACCAGTAACACCTGGGCTATACTGTACATAAAAGTGACCACTTATAATTGTGCGATCTTCCTCTTATAAAAGACAATTAACGGTAGCCCATTAAAAACAACATATTAAATTATGCACACATTCCAAGAATACTTCTGATAATGAATATCCTTAATTAAACTTATAATGATCTAATTTTCACATTCACCATTATCTGATAAGAAATAAAAAAAAACTGGACATAATTGTTTATATATGTAGTAGCTTTTACTGCATAATCTGCTATTACAATACAGTTAAAATATAGGATTGTTTTGCAAAACGTTTCTCCTATTACAGAAACGGAACTCTTGAATAGAATTTAATTCATCTATCATCCCTCTTAACTGGTAAGGGTGAAACTAATTTTATGGTTGTAGGACCCCTGGGGATTATGGACACCATAAGTTCATTAGAAGTCAATCAAATAACATTGGGTTTAAGCTAAGCACTTGCCTCCTCTCACTGAATAATTTTCCCACTGTTCTCTTGATACGACTATGTTTACACCAGAATTTAAAAACGACCTGGATTACAAAAATAATGGCAATAAAGCCAACTTTTTTCATATCAAATTAATGTCAGGATAATAATGATATAAATGAAGCTTAGGAACCGATATATTTGATGACTTTAAACGAACCGTAATAATTTATGGTGGAAGAACGACAAAATAGTTTTTAAATTTCATGTAGAAAAAACATTCCTTTATCGTGTTTTTTAATCCAATTTATTCATAATGATTTAACAATACCATCTTTATCCTGCTCTACAAACTGTACACGAATTTTTTGCATGGTAATAAGCGATTTGTGAGCAGGAGCACTGTTCGGCAAAAATAAAATTATTTGGGACAACTTTTTTATTTTTTTTTTTTACTAGAGTGGTAAATATCATCGAATAGTAATTTCCCGTTATTGATCTAAGATTATACAGAAATCAATCTAAACTAAAGCAAAAAATAAACTATTTGGACCTTGAAACTAACAAGACGGCTAAAAAAGTTTTCCACTTTTTCAAATTATTGTAAACAGATTGAACGCGATGCTTCTATCGTTGTATGCTCCAGGGTCAAAATTCAAACGTTTAAGAATGAATTTAAAAAACATTATTCTGTGCCTCGGATACCGACTTTAACCAAATTTGACGGTCTCGTATAATCAAGTCATAAACTACATCGAACTTACGGAAGGGGACACAGAAACTAGTCGTCCTGATCGGTTTTTCCAATATTGTCACGCCTGGCGGGATGGGTACATGCTACTTGGCTCCGGTGGTCAGATTTTAATCCCTATTTTTAAAAGGGTCTTAGGTTAGTTGGCTCCCGTTGCCGATTCTGGGAATTAAGGTAAAGTATCGTTAATCTAGATTAAAGATTACTAGTACGGAAGGCAGGGAAGGGATTAGTAGGGTAGTTGTGAATAAAAACCTACCTACTCAAAAAAAGATCACTGATTAAGGAGTTATTTCTTTTAAAAGTATTTGGGGGTAAACTTAGCTAGATTTAAGGCACTATAAATATTCAGTATTAAATTTAATCGCATTTTTTCATCAGTTATTCACTGTAGGTGGAGGAAAATACAGAAGCTAGGGTTGTCAAATGCATTTCAAGAAGACACAGATGTTGGAAAATATCTTAAATATGTATATGATCTTCTATTTTTGGATCCCTCCTAGGTGGGTGACTGTTTCGCGTTTGATTTCGCCGAAGTGTTACCAAATCGTCCGGCACTTCACGAATTTGCTGATTACTTGGTGGAGAATTACATCTCGGAGGACGCTGATTTTCCACCTCATATTTGGGCCGTACCACAAACGCTTGCGAAAGCTTCCACGCTAAATTTAATTCACTGTTTTATAGTCACTATCGAAATGTATACCAATTTTTGGAAGATTGGAAAAATATTCAAACTGATACATACATTAAAATGCAGAGTGTCAGTCAACGAAAAAAGGTGTACCGCAGGGTCGTTTTTTAAAAAAAACTATTTGTAGAGGAAAAAATATTATCCTTAAAGAATAATGAAATAGGCAAATTTGAATTTGTAAAATTAATGTCATATAAATATAAGTATATAAAAATAAATTTATATCATATTATTAGAACAATTGTTTATTTTGAGTTTTGGTATTCCTAGAAAAAAGTAGATAGGTGCTTAATCCTCTTAACCACCGGAGCCAATTAGCATACGGTCATCGGAGCCAACTAGTATACGATTTAAAGGGTTTTCTGACCACGGGAGCCAACTAGTGTGCGCCGGGCGGAATTGGAAGAATGTGCCTTAGTGTTTTACGATGAGGGGTAGCTTACTGAAGGGACTTTCCAACTAGGTCGTGGTTATGAAAATATAAATATAACACTCACTGACGAGTTTTCAAAAAAAAAGGGAAACTAATGTGGTAAGGTGTTCGTAAACGAAGTCAAATACCCGTATCGGTATGAGTTCAAATTTAAGGTTAATGTAAAAATAGTAATTCCCTAATGCTCTTTCTAGAAAATTTTTAATAGTATTTGTTTTCGTATGTTTTAGGACCGAATTATTGTTTACATGTTTAACGTTTTCCCCACATCTACTCAAGGCTAACAAGTTTGGCGCAACGAGAATACAAGTTGGCATACAGAGAGGTGAGGATCTACTTAAGCGCGATACTAGCATCTATTGCTGGGTATAGTGCTAGTGTTTGGGCTCATAGGTTAACAAATATCAAGAATTGTGAGAAAGTGGACTGGACATATAGAGGGTTACTGATCAGAATGACAGGAGCCTTTAGCACAACAAGTACTGTGGCACTTACAACACTAGTGGGTGTCATGCCACTTCAGTTTGAGGTGAAAAAGAGGGCTGCTATGTATTGGCTAAAGAAAAATGATAAGGGGAAGATAGAAGATGTTCTAGGTATAAGGGTCAACTCCAAGAGGGAAATCTTGCAGGTGATTGATCGGAAACATCAAGAAATGTGGGGATGCTTGCTCGGTACCAGAATTCTAGAGAGAAAGGGTCCTTCATCCTGAGTATGGTATGGGTCTTGTCTTAACGATTAAGAAAGGTCTCCGTCGAGGAATCCAAGATGTGAAGACTGTAGTTGTATGGTTTCAATGTATTAAAGGTGGATGAAGTGATGGAGTACTGTCTGATGTTGGCCATGAACCTCGAGAGATGGAGCTGTGGGACGATGGTTTTTCACAGAGTTGCAGACATACCAAAATACCAAAAAGGGATCCGTCTAGCCAGCGGTGGACCTGGCGTTTCTAGACGAGGGCAAGACAGGACTTTCTCCGAGAAGAGCAGATTCTGATAGTGTGGCGGATTATTATTATTTTGTAAAACTCAATCCTATACATACACCTCTATAAGCCAGAGCTGAGCAAAACCAGGGGCTGGCTTTAAGGGAAGGGGGGAATGTCACATACGATAATAGGGTAGTTTAATAGTTTTATATTTTATTGTATTATTTTGTATTAATTTTTTATTGTAACCATCCAGGTCAAAGTCAGTGCGTTAGATTTTAAGGCGACCTTAAATAGTTTAATTCTTATTCTCACGTAGCGTAAGAATTGGCTATAAAAGCGTCGTTGAGGTTGCACTCGAGGAGTTGCACTCGAGGAGTTTGGAGTCTGAAGTTGTCTGTAAGGGTCTTTTTATTTTCTTTGGGGTGTCCTTTAAAACAGACCCTTGGGTCTGGGCCTTTGTGACTCTTGACGTATTTTCGTGAGTAAGTGTGACAGGCCCCAGTTAGTTTATTTGGTAAGATTAGTTAAGATTTGTATTTAGTTATCCGTTATGCATTGTTTGTTTCTTGTTAATATAATATTTGTTGTTTGTTTCCTGTTGTTTAAATCATCTTTCCCTTAATTAACTTTTTTGCCTTCAGGAGTATACCTACCAGGTGGGTGAATAACCACGATCTGGGTGGGAAGTGCCTTCAGTAAGCTACCCCTCAACCCAAAACATTAAGGCACATTCTCCTATCCCGCCAGGCGTGACAATATTAATGGCTAATATAATTTTTTTGAATTTTTACAGTCTCATATGAAGAACATTGATTGTCAACGGTAACCCCTTCAAATTCAAGTATTTGATGACGATTCAATTATACGAGTACTAACGGAATATTTTTGGACGTAGGTAAACTGGGCGCAAACCGTTTTTCAAGCGCTTCGTAGCAGGTAAACTGGGCGCAAAAATAAAAAAGGTAAAATCGAGCAGAGGATTAAGTCCCCGCGCTCAGGTATACGGAAGTTTTTTTCCCCACCCACCCCACTCTCGCTCACTCAATATATTGATGCGCGCGGCACGCCCCTTTACGAATTCTTGCTAGACGTCGCGTGTAGTGATGCAACTTCCCAGACAATAGACAATAGACTTCGCACAATAGTAGTTCCATCTTTTTTGGTGTAGACGGAAGCTGGACAGGTTCTTTTGGAACATCTCCAATAACTTTCTTCATTTTTTTTTTAAACTCGCGAAAATGTGAATTTAAATCCATTTATTATTAATAGCTTTTTTTGGCGTTGGGATTCACAAGACACTAATTCCATTTTTGTAGGTTTAATACACAACACTCAGGAATATATAATAAACACAAAAAAATCACAATTCCAATCAAACACTAACAAAAATTCAATCAACCTGCAGAGTTGCTGGTAAATTTTTTGAATGAGCTCATTACATAATTTTACCCGCTTTTAAGGAATAATGATTGGGCGGTATCAATATACGAGGAGTGGGGAGGGTCAGTTGCTGCAGGTACTTTACGCCCAGTTTACCCGTTAACATTTTTTTTATACCTGAGCGCGGGGTACTTAATCCTCTGCTCGATTTTACCTTTTTATTTTTGCGCCCAGTTTACCTACTGCCATATTTTTGTATCCATAAAACCGCTGTAGGTTTAAGTTTTAAAATTTGAACAAATTCTAAAACTTGTTATTTGTATTTTTCTTAAAAATAAAATCCCTATTTCTGAAATCCAGTAAAATTTGTCTTAAAATTTATTAATGATAATTAATATTTTGTAAATATTAAAAAAAGCATAACGTAAAACAATAATTTCATTGTGAAACGATATGGAATGTAACTTATAAACCTAAATTTGAATTTTATAAAGTAATATAAATTTTTTTAATTTTGTAGTTTAAACTTAAAATGAAATCGCCTTTTATAGAAATAAAACTACTTGCCCACTGGGGACCACTTCCAAGTTTTCTTGAACTGTGAAACTTTGGTTAAAAATGGTATACAGTAATGAATTAAAAGAGGTTTTGTTTATGTAGGAACTGTTTTAATGTGATTTCTTCAGGACAAAGGGAATAGGGCTGCGAAACAACAAAGGGATTGGAGATTTTAGATTATCCAAAGATCATTAATGCTGAACACTGTAGATTAATAAATAGAAAAATGTATTTTTAATATTGAAGAGTGGCAGAATTAAATATTACCAATGTATACGATTATCAAAATTCTTATCATATTGTCAAAAGTGCATTTCTGGGACAATTGAACCATATTTATTCCATTAAACAACATCCCAAGAGTGATACAAGTTTGTCACCTAAGATTGTCAAAAAGACTATTAACTTAAAAACGGAGCACTGATTCTTCGGCTTGTTCATATGCCTAGCTTATGGGTACTTTGTCTAATTTCATTAGTTTAGACAATGAAATTTTAGAGAAGGATTTTGTCCAATAACGTCTATAACTGTCAATATTGCTCGTTTTGTGGTCTGCGAGGACAAATATATTTTTTTGTACCGTGTAACCTTAAAAGTACCCTAGGCTAGCTCCCGTGGGTCGTGGCTTCCTTCTGTGTTCCACTAGATTCTCTCCAAACATTAATTAAAGGGCGCCAAGTACAGACACACAAATAAAATTCGAAAGATCAGTGTAAAATGGTTTATTACTTTAAAAGCGATTAGTAATTTAATTAAAAATATTTAATTAATTATTTCTCTTATCTTGGTTTGGTTCCAATGGCTTCTGACAGAGTTATGATCTAGTGGAGCGGAGCAGTAGGAAGGATGGGGTACCTTCCTAGGGACTTCTAGACGGATTTTCACACGACGTGGAAACGGAACAGCAAAACGGAATGGAGTTCCCCTGTAGGAACTTCTTGTCAAATTTCCTAACGACAAGCAATCGGAACAGCAACGGAATGGAATTGCCCTGTAGGGATTTCTTGTCGGCTTTTCTAACGACGTGGAAACGGAACAGCAACGGAATGAAATTCCCCTCTAGGAACTTCTTGTCGGATTTTTCTAACGACGTGGAATCGGAACAGCAACGGAATGAAATTGCCCTGTAGGGACTTCTTGTCGACTTTTCTAACGACGAGGAAACGGAACAGCAACGGAATGGAATTTCGCTGTAGGAACTTCTTGTCAATTTTCCTACGACGTAGAATCGGAACAGCAACGGAATGGAATACCCCTCTAGGAACTTCTTGTCGGATTTTTCTAACGACGGGGGATCGGAACAGCAACGGAATGGAATACCCACTCTAGGAACTACTTGTCGGAATCTCACACGTCGTGGAACGGAAGAGCTGCCGGAAGGGAATACTCCTCAAGGACTTCTAGTCAGATTTTCAATCGACGTGGAACGGAACAGCAAAATGGCGTCGGCTTCACAGAATGACGTCGAACTGCGAAATTCTTTCAGATAGCAATTTGTTGGTCCTTCTTCTAGTTGGCAATAACCCTATTAATAAAATTGGAATCAAAACTCCGACTTTCAAGTAATAATTTTCAAACGCAATCGCTACAAGTCTTCCCAAATTTCTTCAAAAAAAATTAATTACCTTTCATGTATAAATATTAAAATACCACAAAAACTGACCTTGAATCAACAGCAATTGTATTTGAAAAATTTAAATGTTAGTAAAATAAATAAGATATTATATTTACCGCATTTTGGATTATTTTAACTAGTAAAATTAAAACCAAGGCAAAATGGTATTCACCAGAAACAGAAGGGCAAAGATAGTCGGAAAAGCTCTGAATTTCTTCAAATTCAACGATAAAGTGAACGAAATAAAGTCACAAACTCACGACGAGACCCATTCTGCCCTTCCCAATTACCTATCCCCTCTCGTATCAACGCGATAACAATAGATAAATTAAAAATATTTATAGTCCGGACGGAATGTTCGAAAACCAACGATACAATCGTTACAACCTTAGAGATCTCCTTGCTAAGTTTCTGAAAGATTGTTACTATTAGATTTACCATGTTCTTACATGCAGCTAAAGATGCAGGCTCAGTTGTAGTTTGGCGATATTCTAGTACTAGTCTTGAAGTAATGTGTGGTCAATTAAAAACTAACAGTGTTTGTTCTTGAGCCGCTAAGGTTGCTTGTGAGTTAAAACTGAATTCCGTTAGTTAAGCTATCTATACACTAATTTAGTTTAAAGTATGTGGATCTGGAATATATACCAAATCCCAACCCTTGTTTACTGTTGAATCGCTCCGTGTAGATTCTGAAAAGATTTATTATATTGGGATTTAGTTGAAACTAAAAATAGTGACTTGTACATATCTTATTAATTGTATTTTGCAAAAATCTAAAGAACTGTCTGAAACAATTATCTATATAATATATAAAAATGAATGTTTGTCTGTATGTACTCAATGGACTCAAAAACTACTGGACCGATTATTATGAAAATTGGTATGTATATGTATTTTTCCACGGAGAAGGTTTGTATGATATGCTCATTGATGCCACTCGCCACCAGGTGGCGCTGCAGAGTAGCAACTTCTGTCCCTTTCAACCGATTGTCATGAAAATTGGTATATATATGTATTTTTCCACGGAGAAGGTTTGTATGATATGCTCATTGATGCCACTCGCCACCAGGTGGCGCTGCAGAGTAGCAACTTCTGTCCCATTCAACCGATTGTCATGAAAATTGGTATGTATATGTATTTTTCCACAGAAATGTTTTGTATGATATGCTCATTGATGCCACTCGCCACCAGGTAGCGCTGCAGAGTAGCAACTTCTGTCCCGTTCAACCGATTGTCTTGAAAATTGGTATGTATATGTATTTTTCCACGAAGAAGGTTTGTATGATATGCTTATTGATGCCGCTCGCCACCAGGTGGCGCTACAGAGTAGCAACTTCTGCCCCGTTTAACCGATTGTCATGAAAATATCAGTATGATGATGTTTTTTAAATAGGTAAGATGAATATGATATTCGCATTAATGGAAGTTACCACCAGATGGCGCTTCCATGTATCAAATTCAATACTGATTAATAGATATCTATACGAATTCGTATAAATATAAGTTTGAAAAATATATTTTTGGTGCGATAAGTATAACAAAACTATAAACTTTCTTTCCTTCTCTATCTCTTCTTCTCTTTTATTTTTCTTAAATTTATTTTAGCTGTTGGTGTAGCAACGCACGCCGGGTACAGCTAGTGTTACATAAAAGAAACAATATAATACGTATAGAAAGGACTGCTCATAATCATAACATCAGGATAGTATATTTATTAAGTTAATACAAATGTTGTAGACTAGTTTCGACCATCATGAGGTTATTGAAATTTTATATTTAAATCGAAAACATGTTTAGACGTCTATATAGGTATTTTTTACACAGTTAAGTAGATAAATTAAAAACATTTATATTGGATATAAATAATCTCTTTGTCCTAATCATATTATAATTTTTTACATAAACATGAATGAGAAGGATTATTTTTAGGTCATAAAAATCCGACAAATTATAGGATCATACAGAAATATGGCCACAAAACAAATTTTAAATAAGGTCCAAAGTAAAGATCACACATATTATACAGTCCATTTCATCGTTTTTGGCCGATTTGATATTAGAAAACACTGAAATAAGATTAAACTGTCATCCAAATTACCAATGGCGGAGAGTTTTTTTTTCTAAATTAGGTCGTACGTTTCTGAAACTATCAGTGTGGTTTGACATCTACAAAAATATGACATTAATAATTATTAAATTCAACCCTTCAACAACGAGCCGTACATGACGGTTACTAGGAATGTGAATTAAGTCAAGACTTCCGTATTGAATACTTTTTATCTACCGGTGAAACAAGATGCAATTACGTAAGTGTTGTATTAAAAAACAAACGTCCTTATTTAAATTTCTAACTTGCCTGTATCTGAGAGAGATGTAACTCTAAATTTACTTCGAGTATGATTTCTGTCATCGGCCAAAATCGGTGAAATGGACTATATCTTTTAAGTTTTATATACTTGGACTTTTCAATTAAAACCGTCAAAACTCGAAAAATTAATTCTAATCTTTTTGGTAATTTTTACTTCTATATGACTTTAAGCCGAGACTAGTAGTCAAGTAAACAAAATATAATTTCCTGTAGATCAAGATGCTAAATTGGTAAACATCTGATTGTATAAACCTATATATTTTGTTTGAATGTGTAAACGTAGAAATTGTTTTGTAACCCTCTTTAATCGCCGTGATGGGGCACACGCTTATTTAATTGTCTTTTATAACTTGTCAGGCTTTGATACATTGCAGCGGAATATCAGTGTTCTGTATTTGGTTAAGAAAATTATGCTCTTATCATTGGATGTAGCTTTTACCGATTTACTTTGATTTTGTTTCTATAATAAAATATTTATTTATTACTTATTAGGTACTTGATTATATTTTATTATTGTTTTTAAAATGTATATCTTTGGCACCTGCATATATCGATTATTGTTTTACATACATCTACAAAATGCAATATAATTATCAACAATTTATTAATTAGACACAGTTTTTTTTATTATTTTACATCAACATTCAAAATATAATAATTCAGACAAAACTACAAAATTTTTATTGTCTGGACCATCAGGGAAAGAGTTGTTTAACTTGTTATATTTAAAATACGCACTTTTGAACGTGTCTATAATCAATATTGTATAAACTGTTAGGTTAATTAACACTTTTATTCAATACTAGGTGTACCCGCGACGTCGTTCGCGTGGCGTGTTAATTATTGTATAAAAATTTCTCCCCTCACCCCGTTAAAGGGGTGGGAGGAGAAATGTTTATACACCAGATGTTAAGTTAAAAAAAGACAAATACATCTGTGAAAACCGCATTCGAATCGGATCAGTAGTTTTCATGTGATGCGCGCACAAACATACAGACAGACAGACAAAAAAAATCTAACCACATTTTTGGGTTCTTTATCGATGTAGTAACACCCCCCGCTAATTATTTTTTAAATATCTTTAATGTACAGAATTTTCATTTCTACAGATTTATTATATGTATAGATTATTTTTCACGCCCCCGCATGCCCCTTGTGGGTGGAATTTTCTAAAATCCGTTTACAATTGACCTCAAAATTATAAAAATAACTATTGTGCAAAGTTTCAAACCTGTAGGACTTATAGATTTTAAATTTTTATTTTTATTTTTCACGCCCCCGCAAACCCCCTGTGAGTGAAATTTGGTAAAATCAGTTCACAATTGATCTCAAACTTACAAAAACAACTATTTTGCAAAATTTTAAACCTGTAGGACTTATAGATTTTAATTTTTTTTTCACGCTCCCGCAACCCCCCATGTGGGTGGAATTTCGTAAAATCCGTTTACAATTGACCTCAAAATTATAAAAATATCTATTTTGCAAAGTGTCAAACCTGTAGGACTCTTAGATTTTTTTTACGCTCCTGCATCCTCCCTTGTGGGTGGAATTTCGTAAAATCCGTTCAGAATTGACCTCATAATTATAAAAATAACCATTTTGCAAAGTTTCAAACCTATAGGACTCAAAGATTTTAATTTTTATTTTTTTTTTATTTTTCACGCCCCTGCAACCACCCCCTGTGGATTAAATTTTGTAAAATCCGTTGACAGTTGACCTCCAAATTATAAAAATAACTATTTTGCAAAGTTTTAAACCTGTAGGACCTATAGATTTTAAATTTTAATTTTTTTTTTATTTTTCACGCCTCCGCAACTCCCCTTGTGGGTGAAATTTTGTAAAATCCGTTTACAGTTGACCTTCAAATTATAAAAATAAGATTTCTGTATAGCTTTAACCGTTAAGGTTGCACACGCGACGGAAGCTTAAAAAATGGAGTAACTTCTGCCGTTTTCCCATCATTTCCCTTCACTGCTCTGCTCCTGTTGATTGTAGCGTGATGAAAAGTATACTATAACCAGCACAGGAGTATGAAAAATAATTGTACCAAGTTTCTTTAAAATCCGTCGTGTAGTTTTTGTTTCTATACAGACAGACAGACAGACAAAAATTTTACTGATTGCATTTTTGGCATCAGTATCGATCCCTAATCACCCACTGATAGTTGTTTTGAAAATATATTTCATGTACAGAATTGACCTCTCTACAGATTTATTACGATCTAGGACATTCGGGAGCGGCCGTTTGGGCGCGGCCGTTCGGGCGCCGTCGTTCAGGTGCAATGCCGTTCGGGCGCAGTGACAGCCGGGCGCGGTCGTTCGGGCGCGAAATTTTATGTGTCATGATAATATTCGTATAAAAACAAAATAATACATTGCTTTGATTAAAATCTGAAAGTGCAAATTGTGGTCTACATTTTTCATTTAAATAATTTTTTTTTTCGAGTATAAAGTGATATTTTTCGTTAGCTGTCCAGAAATAGTTATTTGTGACACAAGGACGGAAAATGCCATTTTGCAAGAGCGAGTAAAGTTGTGTAGCCGAGGGGCGTAGCACCGAGGCGAAACAATACGAGCACTTGCAAAACATTTTGCGGACGTGTAACACACACTATTTTTTGGTCCGACCAATTTTTAATATTATTTTCAAAAGTTCAAAAACTGTTTACTTTGTGACATACAAGATTAGGTGTATATTGACATTATTGACATCTATTGCACGATTAAAAGAATTAGTAATAAGGAATGATTTTCTGATAATCGATTTCACGATCCTTATTTTTTATAATAATAAGCAGCACAGTAAAAATTATTGTTATATTGATAATATTAATATCTAATAATTTTATATAAAAATAGCAGAGATAATGGACTTTTATAGTTCAATGAGCAATAATAAAATCGAGATATGTATTTTCATAATCGAATGATAAGTAGTTGTAAATTGACATAAATGTCAAGTTTAAAATAAAAGTTGTGAGAGAAATTAAATGTAAGTTTGAATCCTGCTTACCTTTAGAAAAAATTATTAGTTAAGTATATTATACGCTGTTTTTAATTAAATTTAATTAAAATTTGTAGTATTCATTATGTATTTTTGATGACTCATAGCGCCATCTCTTTAGATAATCTAAAAGCTACTTTGCCGGCCTAGGCCGGAAAATGTCATTTTCCGGACGATTTTGAAGTAATTAATAGTATTGTTTCTGGACGGAGGACCAAAAAGTACTTTTCTGGACGTCGACGGAAAAGTGTAACTAGTTGTGCCTACCTTCATCTTTTAGTTCAAAATTTTGTTTGTTATTATTTTAATTATGTAATTTAGAAAGAAACATTTAAGAAATATTGTTTATCACATCAAAAATATCTAATAAAGCTTTTGTTTATATTTTTTTACGGTATTGATATAGCATTCGAAAGAAAACTGAGTTTTTGGCCTCCCACGGTTTTTTTAGACACAGTAGTCGTCCGAAAAATATGTTATTATATAAATTTTTACATTAGAATAAATAAAACAATAAAAATTTTTCCATACCATTTTATATTTACTATAATTTAATGTTAACACAAATTTCAAAAAAATACCTCAATGATGCACAGGCACATTGTGGGATGCACTGTATATTATGCATTCATCTGATAATTATTGTGGGCAATGCCACGTAAATATTCTAAAACATTTCTATTTTGGTAATTTTCGACCAAATTTTTTATCCTTCTATCTGCAAGTATATATGCTTGATTTTTCTTTGGTGGTTCGTTGCTAGCTACTAACTGTTCATAGAAAACATCTCTATTTCTTTGAATTTTCTTTAAACTGGCAATCAGCTTCCAAATCGTGGGATGGCTCATCGATAATTCAGTTTGTAATCGCCTGTGTGCCGCTTCGGCATGATTATTTGTTCTATCTGTATTAGTGAGAACACGGTTATAAACAGACCACATTACTGGAGGAAACATTGCAGGTCGTCTTCCATTGCCCTGACGATTTGGACGTCCTACATAATTGTCCTCGAACCATTGAAGCAGAGGTTCCAATTCGGGAGGCAACATATTCGATAACTCATCGATTGCTTCATCTAAGTCTTCTATAGGCACAAATGCTAGGGAAGTTATCATACGTCCTTGTAATGCAAAGTCAGCTTCATTATTGTACCTTCCCATTAGATGAAGTTCGCCTAAATGTTTCTTCATGTTTTTCGTTAAGTGAAACAAACATCCTAAAATTTCAACATTAGGAAATGCATTCCTAAACGCATTTATAGCAGCTAATTTATAATCACAGGAGATCTTCCTGGGATTTAAATTGGGTTGAACTTGCTTTAATAAATCTATCATTCTTGCATACGTTGCGGTGTGCTTGTTTGGCAACAGAGCATAAGCAACAGGATGAACTCCACCATATCTTTCAGCCATAATGACATAAATTTGGTAGAAAAACTGCGGAGCAGTAGAAAATGTTCCATCAACAAACCAGTGCTCTGATTCTAGTAAAATCTAAAACCCCAAAAAAAAGTTATTCTGACAGTTTTGTAGTTTGAATTTTAAAATTTGAAAGGTATAAAAATTGTAGATATGAATTGAAAATAAATTGCTTTCTTGTAATTATTTTTTATTTGATTATCGTGGATAAAATATTGTATGAAACTGTGCGTGAAGTGCTTTTTGCGCACTTACGCGATATATAGCACTTGCTTCGCTCGTGCTCTAAACATCGCGTGCGTGCGCAAAAAGCATACTTCACGAACTGTTTCATAAATAACTATTTTAAAACAAAAATTACGAAGAAAAGTTGAAAAATAAATTATTAAATCTACATATTTCCATTTTTTTGCGTACGCTAGCAACAAGATCAATTTTATTTCTCATAAAAGGTTATGAGATTTTTGTTTTAAAGTTTATATGCTAAACTCTATTCCCTTTTCAAAAAAGATATAACTTTTTCCTTAAAAAGGACTTTGAGACACAACTTAAAGAGCAAGTAATAGGCACTAACCTTATGCACATTTTCCTCGCGACCAAAGATTAAAATTCTGTCTAGTTCTAGCCCGCTGTCTGCTATTAAAAAGTTCTTGTAATTTCCATTAACTTCAAGTAATTTGTATTCTTCAGGAATTATCAAGAGTTCTATCCGTAACGGTGCCAGAGGTGCAGCATTTATGTCGTTTCTAGTCCTCCGTATCATTTTCTTTAAAACATTATTTTTTGGTAAAGCTGCTTGTGCAGCCTGTGATAAATCTGCTTCATTAAGTCATGTATTGATCACTTGGCATGTTTGTTCCATGGTTTGGCCAGCACGAAGTTTCATTTTACCACGAATACAGTCAACTTCCACTTTTGCTGCGTTACTTTCGTGGGAATGATCATTTATTTGTTTTATTATTATATCATTGGATATATGGATACGACATTTACACCCATTGTTTTTAAATTCACAACGCCAAAATTCGTTAGTTCCACACACACTTAATTTATCAAAAACATAAAGGTATCCATTACTCACAAATTTTTTCTTTCCTGCTTTAGAAAACACTTCCATCGTCAGCAGTAGATATTTAGAACAAAAATAGAAATAGCAGAATAAACGTAGGAGTAGCACAGTCGTTATAAAACATACAGAAGAAAATATCACAAAGGGCAAATTGTAGTAAGCAAAGCTAACAAACAACTGTTAAAGTAAATAACAAAAATTATTATTTTTGATCTATTTTTCATCCCCACCTCACCAACTTAGATAATAAATTTTAAGTGTTGAAGATTTCTAAGACAACACTGTTTGTTACCTGCCGTTATAATTTGCAAGATGTTTAGTTTAAATTCTATTTTATGATTCTGTTTTATTATAAAATTATTATTGTCACGTATTTTTTCTTATTTTATTGCATTTTATGTCATAAAGATTTAGTTCTCCAGTTATTAGAAATTGTAGATAATTTTCATATTTGACACATTTATTTGTTTATAGTTTATGATATTTTGACAATTTTGGCCGTAAAGAAATAAATGATTCTTGAGAATTTCCAATCCTTGTTTATAGGGGATTGTTGTTTGCAAGAAACATCTGTAGGTACCTACTCAGATAGTTAATCACCTTGGTTATATTCAAAAATTTACACGTCCATTTTTGGTGACCAATCCCTTTGGAATATTTTCTGTAATATTTTAATATTTTATCCACCCCCTAATAACCCCAATCCGCGATTTTGTAAACATATGTTATCCTCTAAACTTAGCTTGTATTGAAATGTATAATGTAGGGCTCGGAATTTCTGAAATTTTTGTATTCGATCAGTCGTTTTTCGAATTATTCGAATAGTCGAATAATTCGAATAGTCGAATAATTCGAATATTCGAATAGTCGAATAATTCGAATATTTGAAAAATTCAAATAATTCGAATATTCGACTATTAGAATATTCGAATAATTCAAATAATTCAAATAATCGACTATTCGAATAATTTTATATATATATTATTAGATTAATTATTAACAATAATTCAAATTAAATTTTTGAATAATTCGATTATGCGAATATTCCAATAATCAATTATGTTGTTAATCAAATATTTGAACAGCCGTTTATTTAAACAACGAAAACTTCGTTTCAAATACGTAGGTACCTTCATATTCTTGTATACCTACATAATTATTACATACCCCATGTACAGTACAGTATGTCCGCAGATAGACAGCCCAAGAGGACAAATGCGTTAAATTAAAAATGCGCAAAGGGGTTTAGGATTTTGTGAATTTTATATAGAGTGCTTGAAAACCACGAAAACAGGACTTTCTTCATGTTTAAATGAGCAAGTTACACAATTAGTCCGAGTTAAACTTAATTTCTGAGCAAAAAAACTTGTACGAAAAACACGAATATTGAGTAGTCAATTAAAGTTGAATGATTCGAATAGTCGAGAATTTTTCGAATAGTCAAATTATATGAATATTTGAATAGTCAATATTCGAATAATCAAATTATTCGAATAATCAAATTATTCGAATAATCGAATTATTCGAATAATCGAATTATTCGAATAATCGAATTATTCGAATAATCGAATTATTCGAATAATCGAATTATTCGAATTATTCGAATAGTCAAATTATTTGAATATTCGATTAATCGAATTATTCGAATAGTCGAATTTTTTTAATAACACAAAATTCGAATTTAGAATAGCCGAATATTCGAATTATTCGAATAAAACTCCGAGCCCTAGTATAATGTATCACTGTACATGCAATGTGTGCAATATAGAAAATATCGATATTTCCTATATATATTTGGATATCGATATATTTCTGTTCAATATGTATTGATACAAATATCGATACTTTCTGATGTATCGAACATCGCTATTTCTAAGTAAAACAATTATACCCTTGCTTTGAGGATTAGGGATTAATTTATTACATAGAAGAATTTTTTGATAAAAACTGTTTAAATTCCAAACAATTTTCTTTGGAATTTTATAATATTTATAATACATGTGATAGAGGAACTTCGGTCCATAGCCAATAATTGTCTGTATATTCTTTATATCTTTAATAAATCTATTATATATAAAATTTCGCGCCCGAACAGCGGCGCCCGAACGGCCGCGCCCGACTGTCCCTGCGCCCGAACGGCATTGCGCCCGAACGGCGGCGCCCGAACGGCCGAGCCCAAACGGCCGCGCCCGAACGGCCGCGCCCAAATGTCCGGCTCCGGATTTATTATAAGTATGGATATAGATTAAAATATATTTTTGAAAGTTTTTTCGAAAGTATACAAACAAGAATATATTAAATCACATTAGGAAGAAATTGAAAAAATGTCGCATTTAGTGAGATTCGAACTCGCAACCTTCAGCTCTACGCGCTGACGCTCTAACAACTAAGCTGTAAATGCCTAGCCATCAAATCGCGTATCGGTCGTTAAATTCCACTCCTGCCACATATGACACTTACACACTTTCTCCCTAAGCCCATATAGCATGATGTCAATAAGAGAGAGACTTTGTCAAATCGACAATTGAAACATCAAACTCTAAGGTCAAAAAAATGACTAAGAAACATGATTTCACTTTTAATTGTTCCAAAAACATCTTTTATTTACTACTTAATCTTTGATTAAATTCCCAAATTTGTTTTATGTTAGCCAGAGCAATGAACCATGTGTCCGCGTACGAGGGAAGACCTTGTTACCTATCCACCATCTCGCTTTCTCTCTTTTATTAATGTATACCTATGTGTATAGAAGGCATATAGTATGTTGTACATGGCATAAACAGCAGATCGAAGTACAATACGTTTCTATCTATATAAAAATAAAAATCTGTCGTTTGTATCATATTTTAGTTATAACAAACCTATAGTGTCTGTTATAGGATATAATAATGATTTTGACGGTATATAACTAAAAATTTTTAATTGTATTAAATGCAGTTGGTAAATTTGACGTCAATATCTATATATGTATATATATATATATATATATATATATATATATATATATATATATATATTGAGATGATATTAGTTACTATGTTATATTAAATAAGAATGTAGAAGGAAAATCTAATGGAAAGTAGAGAAAGGAGATTTTCTTATTTCGAGTCAGAGTGCAAATTTAGTAACATTGGGATTGATTATCATCATCTTCTTCATAATTCCTAAAAAAGAAAAAAGAAAATAGAATAATAAGAAAAAAAATGTACAAATACATTTCAAAGATTTTTATTTAAAGATTCAAAAATGATTAATCTACATTATATAAAGTTTTGATAATTATGAAATTGATAAATGGGTAAAGTAGATAATTAAAAGTTTATAAAATTGCCAATACGTTAGTAATCAAACATTAATTTTAAATGAATTAGGGGAGTAAGTAAATGAGAAAATTAAATTAAAAAAAAAAAGACATCACAAATAGTTAAAATACATGTTAAAACTTCTACTTACTTTTAAATTATACGTATTTATCAACCATATTCTAATTTATAAATAGTTCAAATGCCAAATGAAATATTCTGAAAAAGAGAAAATTATTAGTTTGTAGTGCTAGTAAATTTCATAAGAATATAAAAAAAAGAATGATCATTGTTTTAAATTGTAATATTGAATCAAGAATTAGATTTTGTTAAAAATTTTATTTGAATAAGAAATTAGTAGGCGATTAGATGGAAAAGATGTATAGATTTAAGTTTGTTGAATTTGTCATTTGTTTTTTTGTTGATTCTGATAGAATCTCGCTTGTTTTCGACCTTCTGGAGAGGAAGGATGTAAAAAGTTTCGATGAAGATTTTTTGTAAAAATTATGATGTTAAAAGAAAGTTAAAAGGAGATTAGTAAGATTTATATGATAAATAATTAGTTAAGAAGTTTGTAGAAGATATCTCGCTTGTTTTTTGGTTGTTGAAATGGAAGTTGTATTAAAAATTTGCTCCGTAGAAATTTTGAGTTTTTTTTGAAAGTATTGAGAATAGAAAGTATTAAAACAGTTTAAAGTATCAAGATTATCCCAAGGTAACCAGAGAGAGCAATTGGTAAGAGAAATTTATATGATTTTATGAAGAAATAGATATTTCAATTTATGGGGCTGAGCACTTTATGGTATAACTGTATTTTAATTGAGTTAAAGAAGATTAAATTAATATTTAACAAGAAAGAAAGTCATAATTACACTTACCAGAGAAGATAGTAGTCATCCATCGCTTGGTTTTGAAGAGGAACTGATTAATTGATCTTCATAAAGTTTCCTGAAATCTTTGCTGTATTGGAGGAAGAAAGTAGATTGTCCTAAGAACTGAATCCTGATTCCAGAAGAGGAGTGAAGCTTCACACTAATGGTAACAACTTTGCACTCGATATAATAAAGAGTTTTATATGTGTTTGATTTATGAAATTTTGATGAACAATTTTTATTTCACTGTTTTATGTATTTAACTAAATTATTTTTATTCACTTTTTGTTAAGTTTAATCTAAATTGCTCAGTAACTCAAGTCAGAATACTTCATTTTATATATTTGATGCATGTTTTGGTTTATCAACGGTATCTTTGAAGTTTGACACATTTTGAATTAGAAAGGTTAGAAATTTATATGCAATTCATGCCTGGAAAATATTGTTGGTCTAGGATAGTGCGGTTTTACAGTCATTTTATTGCAAATTTGTGTATTAACTGATTTTGAATCTAGTTTGGTTGAATATTTGAACTCTGACCTTGACATAAGGGAATAGCTGGTAGCATATTTAATTAATCATATTGGAAGATAATTACATTGAGTTAATTCTTACCTATTCACTATTTATATTTCAAATTCAAAATTAATTAAAGGTAAGGAATATTTTATAACATAGTGATTGATATTATTAAAACATATTATTATTATTATTCATACATGTTATAAATTTTGGCGCCCAACGTGGGGCTCTAAAAAATCGAAATTAGAGCCTATTCTAAGAATTAAAACTTGAGAGTTTTGTTAAGGTTGTTGTTTCATTATTTCGCTCTAAACAATCAAAATTAGAGCCGATTCAAATAATTAAAATTTGAGAATTTTGTTAAATTTTTTTTTTATTATTTTGCTCTAAACAATCAAAACTAGAGCCTATTTAAATAATTAATATTTAAAATATTTTTTTTTGAAAAACTTGATTTGAAATTTTTTTTGTGATTCATATTAGTTATATTTATCTCGATAGAATAAATTGTGAATATGGAGGGAAAAATGAGATTGAGAGATGGTAAGATAGTAGGAGATGAGAGTGAAAGTAGTGATGGAGGAGAGATTGAGATGGAAAGTGTGGCGGTACAAGTACATGAAGAGAGAGTGTTAGGAGCTGGAGATTATCGAGTGGAAGAGCTGATTCAAACTGGACAGACACAGGAAGAAGCAGAAACGGAAGAAGGAGAGAATTTAATAGAGATAGGGGGAGAGCAGGATCGAACCATGGTTGAAATAGAGATAGAAGCAACTGCAGGTGAAAATGAACAGGAAGAACTGGTGGTACAAGAAAAACCAAGAAAAAAAAATCAACCTGATATGAACAGCATACTTGAAATCCTTATGATGAGATTTGATCAGCAGGATAAGAAATTGGAAGAATCTAATAAAAGCAGAAAAGAAGATAATATGAAGATGAAAGAAGAAATAAATAAGAAATTGGATCAACAAAAAGAAGAAATTAAAGATATAAAAAAAGATATAAAAGAAGATAATGTGAAGATGAGGAAAGATATGGATAAGAAATTTGAAGAAAATAATAAAAAGTTGGATCAAATTAAAGAAGATAATGACATGTTTAAAAAGGAAATAAGTAGTATGAAAGAAGATAATTTGAAGATAAGAGAAGAAGTTAAAATTATTAAAAAGGAATGTGACAAGAAAATCGAACAGCAAAACAAGAAATTGAGAACTGAAATCCAGGATACAGCGATTGAAATTAAGGGGGAAATTGAAAAAGGTATGGAAACTAGAATAAAAGAAGTAGAAAAATCAATTAAAGAAAATTTACCGGAGGAAATAGAACGTGAAGTCAATAAACATACTGATGTCATAAAAAAAGATATAGGACAAATACGATTACAAGAGCAAATTTATGAAGAGGTAGTGGACAATTTAAAAATTAACTTAGGAAAAGAATTTGAAAAACTAGAGGGAGAAGTAGAAAAACAAAAAGGAGTTTGTAGTAGGAATCAAGAATTAACCAAGTATCAATTAAATAAGGAAATGGAAGATATACAAAAGAAGTTACAAGAAATTATGGATAATAATGTCAGAGGAAATATGGTGGGATTTCTTCCTAACATGATATCACACTACAACAATACCGGAATTAAATTTGATGGAAACATTAATCATATACATCCAAAAGTATTTGTGAATATAATAAAAAGTAAAACAAAACACATTAGTGATTTCTTGGAGAAAATAAAAGAAGATACTAAGACATTTATAAGACAAATAAACTATATGAAGGAAGATAATTTGAAGAGCATAGAGGAAGACACAAATAAAATAGATGAAGAAAGGAAGAGGACTATTAAGAAATTTGTAGATGGATATAAAGCAAAGCAAGTAGCATTCTGGGAAAAATTGTACATTTGGAAATATAAAGAAAGGGGGAAGAAAACTAAATTTATATTAGGTTATACGTATATAGGAAAATACCAAGAAAGGGGGAAGAAATTTAAATCTATAATAGGTATTAGGTATATTTGGAAATATCAGGAAAGAGGCAAGATATTTAGGTGTATTGGAAAATTAAATGTATAGAAAATATATTAAATAAGGGGGAACAAGTTTAAAAGTAGAAAAATTAAGTTATATTTGAATGAATGTTAGAAAGGGGGAAGGAATTTGAGATTAACAGAATTTTACAAATTAAAAAAATTCATAAAGATGTTGGGTAGATGATATTAATAGCAAAGTTTGTAAATAATAGTATTAAGATGTAAATATCAAATTAAGATTGAATGGTTTTATTAAAAAAAAGGTTTATACAATCTGTGCAAATAATATTAATTGAGGCTAAAGTTTTTGTAAAATGAGTGTTTATTTAAAAAAAAAAAAATAGATTAAAATTATAATTTTTAATCCAACATCAATGAAATGTTTGATGTAAAAATTTTAATATATATATCCAAAGATGATACATAAAGTATCTAATGCCATACTGTCAATAGTAATAATTTCAGTTTTGAACTGAAATGGTGTCGGTTAGAAATTTCAAACACTTTAAAAGACACCTTGGATGCTGCCATATAAATAGATATAAATATCATTCAACCTATATCAGGGCAAAACCAAACTACAGACACGTGTTTCGCTCTTGTTTGAGCTTGTCAGTGTAGTACAGGCTATGTCTCTCAAGTCACTAATCAAGAGACATCCCTACTATAAATTGAACGATATCTATAGATGTCAATTGCGAAACTGATAAAGTCGCAAGTGGTTATATCTTCACTCCAAAAATGGTACTTCAGTGGTAGCTTTGCATCTTGTATATAACCTTAGGCAAGTTAAAATGATAAAACGAACAGAGCGTTTTGTGACAGTCTAAAAATGTCCAAAGATGATACATAAAGTATCTAATGCCATACTGTCAATAATAATAATTTCAGTTTTGAACTGAAATGGTGTCGGTTAGAAATTTCTAACACTTTAAAAGACACCTTGGATGCTGCCATATAAATAGATATAAATATCATTCAACCTATATCAGGGCAAAACCAAACTACAGACACGTGTTTCGCTCTTGTTTGAGCTCGTCAGTGTAGTACAGGCTATGTCTCTCAAGTCACTAATCAAGAGACATCCCTACTATAAATTGAACGATATCTATAGATGTCAATTGCGAAACTGATAAACAGTCGCAAGTGGTTCCATCTTCACTCCAAAAATGGTACTTCAGTGGTAGCTTTGCATCTTGTATATAACCTTAGGCAAGTTAAAATGATAAAACGAACAGAGCGTTTTGTGACAGTCTAAAAATGTCCAAAGATGATACATAAAGTATCTAATGCCATACTGTCAATGGTAATAATTTCAGTTTTGAACTGAAATGGTGTCGGTTAGAAATTTCTAACACTTTAAAAGACACCTTGGATGCTGCCATATAAATAGATATAAATATCATTCAACCTATATCAGGGCAAAACCAAACTACAGACACGTGTTTCGCTCTTGTTTGAGCTCGTCAGTGTAGTACAGGCTATGTCTCTCAAGTCACTAATCAAGAGACATCCCTACTATAAATTGAACGATATCTATAGATGTCAATTGCGAAACTGATAAACAGTCGCAAGTGGTTCCATCTTCACTCCAAAAATGGTACTTCAGTGGTAGCTTTGCATCTTGTATATAACCTTAGGCAAGTTAAAATGATAAAACGAACAGAGCGTTTTGTGACAGTCTAAAAATGTCCAAAGATGATACATAAAGTATCTAATGCCATACTGTCAATGGTAATAATTTCAGTTTTGAACTGAAATGGTGTCGGTTAGAAATTTCTAACACTTTAAAAGACACCTTGGATGCTGCCATATAAATAGATATAAATATCATTCAACCTATATCAGGGCAAAACCAAACTACAGACACGTGTTTCGCTCTTGTTTGAGCTCGTCAGTGTAGTACAGGCTATGTCTCTCAAGTCACTAATCAAGAGACATCCCTACTATAAATTGAACGATATCTATAGATGTCAATTGCGAAACTGATAAACAGTCGCAAGTGGTTCCATCTTCACTCCAAAAATGGTACTTCAGTGGTAGCTTTGCATCTTGTATATAACCTTAGGCAAGTTAAAATGATAAAACGAACAGAGCGTTTTGTGACAGTCTAAAAATGTCCAAAGATGATACATAAAGTATCTAATGCCATACTGTCAATAGTAATAATTTCAGTTTTGAACTGAAATGGTGTCGGTTAGAAATTTCTAACACTTTAAAAGACACCTTGGATGCTGCCATATAAATAGATATAAATATCATTCAACCTATATCAGGGCAAAACCAAACTACAGACACGTGTTTCGCTCTTGTTTGAGCTCCTCCTAAGGTGTAGTCTGAATGGTCCATGCCCAGTGAGCAGGCCCACTAGTACTCTAATCTGACTCCTGCCAAGATTCAGTATGTCAGACGTGAGTTTTTTGGAGTAGCCTTTGAGCATCAGCTTCGAGTGCCTCAGCCCTACAGTGTTACTCCAGTGTTTGATGGAAAAAACTATTGGCCTCATTGTTAAAGTTGGTTTGTGAAATTTTGGCAAAGTGTAAAAAGTAGGGTAACTGCATTATAAATTTACAAAGTCTTGGCTGTAACCTCATTGATCATGTTGTTATCTTTAAGTTGTTTCACTATAAATTGTTAGCTTTTTGTTGCAACGTGCAGACAGGGTTCGTTCTAAGTTTTTTATAGTTTTTACCATCATTCAAAAGTTCTTGGCTTTTATTAATGCAGTCCTGTCTGGACATTACAACTGTCACTTCTGACTACGTAAAGATCAGGATTATTTTTTAAAAATAAGTACTCTGCATTGATCAAAAAGTTTCCTAAGAAAGTGATAATTGCCACAGAATTTATGGAGATATATTATGTTGGTATATTGAGCACGATACGTATCTTTTTAGCTTTCCTGGACATTATTAAGAACAAATTCCAGATCTGATAGAAGATCAGAAAGTTTGATATCTTTTGTTGATGGAAGAATTCTAAATTTTGGACCCAGAGCAAGAAAACGTATTAAGTCTGGAGGAACCTCAGTGTTAGTGAGGTTTTTTATCCAATTGCATGGAATAGATATATTTTGGAAACTGTCAGTTTTTAATTTATTGATTTTATTCAAGTTTTTGTTTTTTATTTTATGGAAAAGAGTATTAAATTTGATCTGTAGTCGTCTTTCATATTCAGAAATGACATGAGGAGGTAATGTGATCAAGACTTGTTCTTTTAAACAATCAAGCTCGTTTTATAATTTGTGAAGTTCACTAAATGTTACTTTAATTTCTAAATTAAGGATGTTTTTCTTCAACCTGCTGTTAAAATTCTGTACTGATCTTCCTGTTCTACCTCCGCTGTGATGTAGCAAGTTTGCCATTCGTGACATGTTTTGGATAGATATGTAGACCTTTTAACAAAAAGTTTACTTTAATCTTTGCACGATTTTTGACTGCATTCTCAAGATCATACACAGCTTTTTCTTTAACTAGTCATTCAGGACTACCCTTCACTCTATCCAAATATTGCTCGTTTAATAGAACCAAATTAAAAACTAACACATTTCAACCAATAAGTTTTGAACTAACAAGTGTAAATTAAGGTAATAGTTATTAGCGTTAAAAGTAGGTACCTATGAATTTTAAATATAAAAATTGAATAATTTTTCTTCCTAACGGTTCCGACAAACATTTTTTGTTTTTGTTTGAACTATCATCCCTAAAATATTGATAAAAAGTTTTATGAAAATGCACCAATTACCGTAAACTAAAACTTAATCAATGCGGTTTTAGTGTTGTTTAAAAATTTCACGACAGTCGCATTAAATACCATACACTGCAATTGCTTCTAGATTTCTTGATCCTTTTGATTTTTTAAAGAAAAGAAAACTTCTAAATACATATTTTTGGTTCTACAATTTTTTTTAACAGATCCCTCCGATACAAATGATAGGGACTTAAATGTAATTTAATACTACTAACGACAAAGGTTTTGACACAGAGCAGAAGATTTTTAAATATCAAACAATTCAAATAAAAAATATTTATTATCTAAATCCGTTACTTACCTTTATCATGTCAATGATTAGCGTAGCTACATTAAAATTTGAAATGTTTAGAGCATTTCGGTGGAATGTCACCCTTTAATAACTAGACGTTAGACACCCTAAATATACACAAACAAAAAACATCACAAAGCAATTAGAGCCAAAACAAGACAATAATAATAAATCTGCTACTTAATCTTATCTGAAGTTTGGCTTTTACGAATTTTACGTTTACAAACAAATGTCTGACTTTACCAGTGCAGGAGTTTATATTTTATTTAAGTGGATTAAAAAGAATTGTTTATGCATTGTAATATCTCTAAATAAAGCAAATTATTTAGGTACCATTACAAAATAAAACATTTTTCTTTCTCTTTTTGTTTCTTTTTGTTTCTTTGTTGTTAAAAACTTTTTCTAATGCATCCATGCACACAGTACCCAATATGGGTCATTCAAAATGGGCGGAACACTTGATTTATGGCTTAACTAGATAAAAGTTTGTGTACATTTTATGTAATATTTATTAACTTTTTCAAATGGATCACCTTGTATTTATATTTTTTTTTCGAGTTGGTATGACCTTTATGAATTCATCAGTGGGCCTAAGACTTTTGGCCTAATAAATATCAATTGATTAAAAATTTTATTTGACAAAATGAACCATAATAACTTAAACTTAAATAAGACACATTTATTCAAAGTAGGTGTTTAAACTGAAAGCTTTCGGTTGCTTGGCAATATCCTAATCTATCAACAAATAATCTTAAATGGTTTTTTGAATAGATTTAAGAGTTATTTCTTAAATTGCAACTCTGATTCGATTTCCAGTTCTTGCGGAGATTGAGGTAGATCCTAATAAACTACAGATATTAAGTGACCCCAAAGAAAAAGATCCAGTGGAGATAAATCTGGTGATCTTGCCGGCCACTCAATATATCCTCTTCGGCCTACCCATCTTTGCGGAAATATTGTGTTTAGGTATTCCCTAACCCTAACATGAGGTGAAGTTTAAACCAACCAACAGTCACATTTGCGTCTTTCGTATGCAACAATTAAAGTTCTGTAAAACCATTACAAGGCATGGATGGGTCTCTACAGGCTTCATGAAAACCTAAGAAAGATTTTTGTTAGATCTGGACACACAACAAAATAAGAAAATTGGAAAAGAGATTTAGAAGATGAAATAGGACCTCATTGTTCCCAAATATCTGGGTCAGCGTTACACCTGGTTTAAAGACAGGTCTAAGATTAAAGAAGATCCAAGAAAAAGAATTTACAACAGTGGTGGAGTCTTAAAAAACCTTAAGGTGGTCAGTATACAAGTGCCAAGTAGATCTCTGGGGAAACATGACAGTGTCAAACTAGTTTGAATATAATGGCATAGAGAAGTTCAAGGTAACGAGCAAGCTGATAAAGTTACAAGAAAAAGATTAGCCACAATATTCGACGGTTCAAAACCAGTGCAAAGGGTACCAAAAAAGTAAGGACTGGAGCAAGATGAAAGATTGGTTTCGTAGACAATACAACCACCACTGGGAACATATCTCTGGTCAAAAATGTATACCTACAAAAAACATCTGCAACTACGGAGCTCTTTAATGGAAAACCTAGCTGCTGACTATGCAGCAGGGATAAAACTGAAACTATTAAACACATACTATCCCATAGCAAGACATTAGATTGCATTTGTAAAGTTCTTTATGAAACACACTTTTACCAGATTGAGACCGGTCGAACTAGGGCCAAAGAAATTTACCAAAAATCTCAAAACCATAGAAAACATAAGCCTTTTGTACTTGTCATCATAAGTCATATTTTTTTAAAACTCTCTGGTACTTTTACAAGATTACTAACAGTATAATAAAGAGCATGCAATGAATAAACCTACAACTGTTGTACAGATAATAATTACTCATGCGATTCCACAATATTTTTTATTCCCTTATAATATACATATTTTTTTTGTTCCCGTGTTTTGTGTAATTTGCATAGTTAGTTGCATTTGTAATTATCTTACCTCTAAAAGTATGTAGATAAGACACTGTAGATGATGTCATAAGTCGTGTAAACTATCAATTGATTTAACTTAGTCGTTATTGAAACGCCTCTGAGGATAAAATATGACGACGGTACCCTCGGTGGTCAATTTTTGTCTAGACACTTCCGGTGCTACCTGTAAATCTCTTCTTCTACTATAATTTTTACTTCTTCCGCCGGTTTTTTCTGTATATTACTACTACGTCTACCTGCTTTGTTTCATTGACCAATTCGCAAAATTTACTATAAGAATTAAGCGGGACTGTCTAAATTATAGGTCATTTGTGCTTATTGTTTGTTACCTTAAAATTAGTCACATAGCAGCATTATGTTCCCATATTTTTTATATTTGTTGAGACACTGTCTTACCTATGTTAAACATTACGAAAATTATTTATTGAAGCTCTTCTTAATATAAAAAATTTACTAAATATACTTTGTAATCTAGATAGTTTTTTAATTGACATTTACAGTTGGTATATTTTGTTATCTATATATATATATATATAAAAAAAAAAAAAAAAAAAAAAAAAAAAAAAAAAAAAAAAAAAAAAAAAAAGGGTGCCAAGTATGCGTACCTGTAACAAACAAAAGGGGGAAAATTAATGGGCATGTACGCAAAAAGGATCATAGGGTCACGAATACGGAATGGTAACCGCAGACATGCATGTTTCTGGCTCGTTAGCCGTCATCAGTGCGGCATAACCAAGTAAGGTATTGCACTTGGCCAGCAAAAGTGTTGAGTACCATCCTTTGCTCCCAAGTACTCAACACTTTTGCTGGCCAAGTGCAATACCTTACTTGGTTATGCCGCACTGATGACGGCTAACGAGCCAGAAACATGCATGTCTGCGGTTACCATTCCGTATTCGTGACCCTATGATCCTTTTTGCGTACATGCCCATTAATTTTCCCCCTTTTGTATATATATATATATATATAAATGAATGTTTGTCTGTATGTCTGTATGTCTGTATGTCTGTATGTCTGTATGTCTGTATGTCTGTATGTCTGTATGTCTGTATGTCTGTATGTCTGTATGTACTCAATGAACTCAAAAACTACTGGGCCGATTATTATGAAAATTGGTATGTATATGTATTTTTCCACGGAAAAGGTTTGTGTGATATGCTCATTGATGCCACTCGCCACTAGGTGGCGCTGCAGAGTATCAACTTCTGCCCCGTTCAACCGATTGTCATGAAAATTGGTATGTATATGTAATTTTCCACGGAGGGTTTGTATGATATGCTCATTGATGCCACTCGCCACCAGATGGCGCTGCAGAGTAGCAACTTCTGTCCCGTTCAACCGATTGTCATGAAAATTGGTATGTATATGTACTTTTCCACGGAGAAGGTTTGTATAATATGCTCATTGATGTTTCTCGCCACCAGGTGGCGCTGCAGAGTAGCAACTTCTGTCCCGTTCAACCGATTGTCATGAAAATTGGTATGTATATGTAATTTTCCACGAAGAAGGTTTGTATCATATGCTCATTGATGTCTCTCGCCACCAGGTGGCGAGAGTAGCAACTTCTGTCCCGTTCAACCGATTGTTACGAAAATCAGTATGAAGATGTATTTTTAATGGGTAAGATGAATATGATATTCGTATTAATGGAAGTTACCACCAGATGGCGCTTCCATGTATCAAGTTCAATACTGATTTTAATAGATATCTATACGAATTCGTACAAATAAAAGTTCGAAAAACATATTTTTGGTGCGATAAGTAAAACAAAACTATAAACTTTCTTTCCTTCTCTATATCTTCTTCTCTTTTATTTTTCTTAAATTTATTTTAGTTGTTAGCGTAGCAACGCGCGCCGGGTACAGGTAGTAAGATATAAAATAGTATATTACGACCCTAGGCCAGAAAGTTGGATTTTTTGAACTTTTTGGCCATGGGATGTATACTAATTTTCTTGATCCCCATCCGAAAATAGTCCGCCAGAGCGCGCTGTAATTCAAGCAAGCCATAAAAGTTGGACTTTCTGGAGCGAAGAGCAGCCAGAAAGTGCGTATTTTCGGGTAGGGAATCAAGAAAATTTGTAATTCAAGCAAACCATAAAAGTTGGACTTTCTGGAGCCAAGAGCTGCCAGAAAGTGCGTATTTTCGGGTACGGGATCAAGAACATAACTTTTGCAGTTTAACGTGTTAACTTTCCAAGTAAGTGAAAGGTGTACAGGACAAAAAAATAATTTAAAACGACAAAATTATCAAATATCGTCTAAATTGTCTAAAAGTTACCAACAAGTTTCGGATACGCTTGCATTTTTGAATTTAGTCCGTATGCTGCTTTCTTTATCCGATATTAGGTACAACAAAATGAGCACGCCAGAAATTCTAATACCCAAATTACGCGAGGCGATACTGGTTATATACTAAGGGTTACAGGAACGATCATAACAAATAAAAATTCTTTGGTGGCTTTTTTATATCCACGTTTAAATACGTAAAATTTCACCAATAAACTACAAAGACAACAAGCCAAGCAGTAAGTTTTGATAGATAGCCTATAGCTTAGCTTTGAAAACAACAGCGATGATAGCGCGAATTTGCCAAGAGGTGAAGGATCGAAAACCAAAGTCTAAGCCATACTATTCACTCATTTTTTGTGTATTGTTTCGAAGAGTAATAGTAGGAAAAAACACAGCTGAGTCAGCTACATAAAAAAAATGAAATTTCAAGAAAATAGATTTTTATTTAAAAATTAAGAACATATCATGCCATGATCATATTTCCGTATTTGATAAAGATTGCAGCAAAATATTTGTTAGCAATAGGAATAAGTGTAGAAGGAAGTAGGTAGTAGTAGAAGCAGGGATTGTCTTCAAGAAATATAGTAGTAAACTACTTCCTAAAAATGCAGAGCAATGAGTCTTCCTGTATCTTCCGCTTCTAAATTTTGTTTAAACCATAGTTCAAATACGTAGAAAATTGTTAAATTTTAGTACCTAATACAGAAAAGAATTATGTATTATATATACCTATCAATGACTTCTTTCATGACACTGAGAGAAATAAAAATTTATTTAAATAAATAAATAAATAAATAAATAAAATTGTTTTATTTTATTTTAGCATTTCACTACAACAAATTGTTAGTAAGTATTATAAGTATTCAGTATTCGGCCAAAGAGTATTATTCCTAGATATGACGGTAAAATTAGTAGGAAACCTTGTAATTTTTTTTACATGCATCGATTTGAGTGAAAATTTGTAGGTAAGCTCAATTTACCCTCCACTTCAAAATCTACCCTATGCCAATATATGTGCTTTTCCTCTGCGGGTGGTTACCACCTCAAATCGGGGGTGGAAAATATTTATTAAAAAAAAACATGGTTATAGCTAGAATAGTAAATTTTAAGACAAAAATGTTCTTTAGAGTTTTTTCGTAAAGTCAATACTTTTGGAGTTATTGGTACCTGAAAGTAGTAGTTTTCATGTGATGCGCTCGCTCCGTGCAAAGTCATGGTAGGGGAATTCGAAGTGGACACTAGCGCACGCAGCGGATAACTTTGGAAATAAAGGACGGTGTTTTTAATTTTGACGTTACAAAATACATGTGTGGTTATTAATTTTATGATAATTAAAAAAAATGGGTAGAAATAGCCATCGAAGTTGCTGTGTAGTCAATTGTAAAAACACGATTGCAAAAAGTGATTGTAAATTTTATAAATTTCCGACTGCCAAATGGAAAGTTAATAAAAAAAAAAAATGTGGATCACTGCAGTCAGGAAGCAAAAGTAAGTAGTATCCGTACCTTAATTTTAGTACCATTCATGATATTAAAAATAGCTTGTATTCTAATAAGTTAAAGAAAAATAAAACATTCAAATTTATAATTTGTATTTAAAACTGAGAGAATAATCAAGGTGCATTTAATGCTTTATAATTATTTCCTGTAAAAGAATATTTTTTAATTTGATATTTCATTATAGAAAATTATTTGTTATATGTCTCAAATAATTAAATCTATTAGTGATATATTATTTTGATAATAGTTTCATATCTTGCTTTATCTGCTTACTAATATTATTTAAAGTTTGATCTACTTTGGCTATAACTTAACCTCTCATTTACGACTTTAGACGCTGCAGTTTTAATACTGTATTTAAATTATTAATTATACTTATGTAGGTACTATTCTTCGGGAATTTTTACATAATAAAATGCACATGCACAAGGTTGATGTTTACAAGGTTTCACGTGCAAAAAAAATTTTTAACAAAATTTAATTGTGACTGCAAAGCTCTGTATATTTACGTACTAAAAACTTAAAAACAGCGTGCTTTAGTTCACAAACACCTTGGCGCTGCAATCACGCACAGAGCGAACGTACAAAAAAATCTAACCACATTTTTGAGTTCTATACATAGAGATTCTATATCGATGTACCGGTGACGTTGTTTGCGTGGCGTATAGATTGTTGTATAAAAATATCTCTCCCCACACCGTAAAAGGGGTGAAGGGAAAAATTTTTATACACCAGTTGTTAAGTTGAGAGAAGACAAATACATCTGCGAAAACCACATTCGAATAGGGTTTTTGGGTTCTATATTGATGTAGTTACACCCGCTAATTATTTTTTATATATAATGAACAGAATTTTCATTTCTACAGTTTTATTATATGTATAGATTATGACAGTTTTTTCGATAAAATGTGAATTTACTGAGTTACTCCCGAAAAAAAGTTTAAATTTCTTTTTGAAAAATATTTTCCAGCCTCGACTCGGGATGGTAACCTACCTCAGAGAAAGCACATATTGGCATAGGGTAGATTTTGGTTTTTGAGCTACTTTCTACCTAATAGTGTCAAAATTTTAAACAAATCTTTGCATATAAAAGGAATTGCTAGCAGAAAACCGTCATATCTTGGACTATATAGACATTCCGTATTCGGCCGAATATAATAAAGCAGCTTAAGAAGCCGAGTATTTGTTGCAAGCCTAAAGCCTATTTAAAACATCTTTATTTACTTTTTTACAAGAAAAAAATTGAAATTGTACAAAAAACGTCCTGGTTAATATATATTTATATTTTATATAATCTTAATTGGAATTTATTTCTAAAATAGCTTAACGCCAGAATTTTTTTTTGTTTCTGACAACTAATGGATCTAGAATCGGTCTAGAATATTTAATCGATATAATATTCTTGTTATAAAAATACCTCATGTAAATATTTTTAAAAGTCAAAAACTGATCATAAATTGTTAACTACGAACATTTAGATACTTATTTCGTTTAAAAATTTGTTGCATTCTTTTCATTTAATTTTTTAAACTTAGCCAAAGTGTATCGTACAATGAAACTCATTAATCTTAATCTTAATCTTAATATTCTTAGGAGTCCCGCAAGGATCTGTGTTAGGCGCGCTTCTATTTATCATATATACCACCGAAATTCTAAACTCTGTCAATAGTTGCAGATGACATTGGGATTGGGATTTGTCTTTTCTACTGAAAACGTTGCTCTCTAGAATAAAACTTTTGTCCTTAAAACAAAATTTGATTCTAAATTCGACAAAAACGAAGGTCGTCTTGTTTGGTAGTATATTTAGGGTTGAACAATAGAAATGGTTAAAAGTGCAAGAATTTTTTTTAAAACTTAAATTGTTGTATAATATTAGACATTTCTAAATAAAAAGATGTTTTAATAATTATGTGAATCATTAGTTTTGTCCAACTTTAATTACTGCGATAGTGTTTGTAATCGTTTAGTCACAAAAAAGCGGATTAAAAAGTTTTAAATTTGAAATGTTTCAAAATTCTTATTGTGGATTAAGTTTTGACTTATGCAGGCGTGATCATTTTTCTGTAAAATCAGGAAATTGGGCTGGCTTAACATGGAGAATAGAAGAATTTCCCCATCTAGTGAATTTTACACTTAAGCTTCTTCACATTCTTCACACATCAGAAATTTTGAAGAATAAATTTATCTTTAGATCTGGCTCACATAATGTAAATGTGCGACAAAAAAGAAATTAACCATGTCTTGGCATCGTACTGCTATGTTTCAAAAGTCTATGGAATTCAAGGCAATTAAACAATACAACGTATTGTCTAGCCTATTTAAATTTAAAAGTCTTAGTTTTAAAGTAGGTATTTAAAATCAAGGTAAAAAATATTTATTAGAAAAACAATAAATATTAAAATTCTTATTTGTTAATTTTGTGTAAAAATTAGTTAAAAATAAGTGAAAAAAGCGTTGCAAATATCTGTGATTAATTTTTTATAAATAAAAATAAATAAATAACATAAACGTAAAAATAATTTTTTTTTTCTGCGACGAGAAAAAAATTTGACATTTTATCTCTGTTAACGGGTCACAAAACGTCACTTTTTGAAGTAAAACTTCTTTAGCGACACTAGGAGTAAAAAAGTTATTCTAACGGACGTGACGTCATTCTAACAGAAACCGGAAACAAAACCTAATACTGACACGATTTTGCATGGGCGCCGGCAGCAGGGTGCAAGAGGGTGCGCTTGCACCCCCCTGCTATGAAAGAAAATACCTGAATTTACCAGAAAATTATATATTTTTTTAATTTTTTTATTAAATTATTGTTTGAATAAAAACTAAAGGCGTCGCGGTTGTTGTCCAAATCATTCTACATTCTATATATATTAGATCATAATAGTGTGTAGATGCAGATGCACCTCCCTGAAAATAATCCTGGCTGCGCTCATGCGATTCTGCCTACTATATTAAATGAAATTAAATCTGTAATTGTATGAATTGACAGCTTGTTATCTTGTCAACCAAAATACATTGCGTAAATAATTTAAATTTGTGTATAAAGTGTTTGTATTAAATATGAATAAACAAAGTGGATTTATTAATGAAGAAAGTGATGAAAAAATATTGAATAAAAACAGTGAGTACCTACTCTGTATGCATACATTTTATTTTTGGTGTGTAATTACACTATTTCTTCCTAATTATTTATACCTATTATTTATACCTAGCTATTTTCGTTTTATAGGTTTAAAGAGCTAAGAGCTAAAAAGAAAAAGAAATTGTGAACGTCAAAAGGCATATTATAAGCGCCAGAAAGATTTGAAGAAAAATGAAAAAAGACGAGACAGCGACATTTATTATGATTTGATTAAGTAAGTTTATATACAGGGTGTTTCTAAATTGATGCTAAATATTTTACAGGATGATTTTTCAGCAAAAATTAAGGGGGGTCTTTAATATAAATTTTTGTTCAAAATCGCTCTCCCTCCAAGTTACAGCCCCTTAAAGTTGAGGGAAAAAAATTGTTTTTATTTAATATCTCCAATATGGAAGAATTTAGAAGAATGAAATGTAGCAGATAATTGATGCTAATAAAGTGGCATTTTTTGACAATTTTTGTAACCCTGCAATGTTTATACAAGGGGGTGAAAAAATCAACCCTTATGATATTTTGCCTCAGAACTTTTTTATTCGTCTACATTTTCCTACTGAAAAAATTGATTTAAAAAGATGGACTTAAACTGCAACTTTTTTATGTCTTAACTATTCCTCGTAAAATTGTTAGTTTGATCACAAAAAAATAAAATAAGTTACAATTCGATATTACTTATACCTTTTTCACATAAATTGTTTGTTAAAAATAGAGTAAGCAGGTGTCAAATAATGTCACAATTGGCAGATAATTATTGCTAATAAAATGACATTGTTTGACGGTTTTTGTAGCACCGCAATGTTTATACGAGGGGGTGAAAAAATCATCCCTTATAATATTTTGCTTCAGATTTTTCTAGTTAAAAAATTGATTTAAGAAGGCGGACTTAAACTGCAACTTTTTTACGTCTTGACTATTTCTCAGTAAGTTGTTTCTTTGACCATAAAAAAATTAAATATTAGGTACTCATTACCATAATTCTTGCCTAATTTGTATAGGAACATCTTCAAGAAGAGTGGGCAACACTTCTTCGAGGAAATGGCCGTAGTCGTTTCCATTTAATCTTATTGGTAGAAAATATGGTCCAATTAAATAATCATTAACTGTTTGTCATTATGATATCATTCAATACTGGCATACTTTATTTTTTTTAACAAACGATAACCCCTCTGGATGTATGTGCAAAAGGAATGAGTAATATTTTATTTTTTTTTATGGTCAACGAAACAACTTACTGAGAAATAGTCAAGACGTAAAAAAGTTGCAGTTTAAGTCCGCCTTCTTAAATCAATTTTTTAAGTAGAAAAATGTAGACGAATTAAAAAGTTCTGAGGCAAAATATCATAAGGGTTGATTTTTTCACCCCCTTGTATAAACATTGCAGGGTTACAAAAATTGTCAAAAAATTCCATTTCATTAGCAATAATTATCTGCCCATTATGACATTATTTGACACGTGCTTACTCTGTTTTTAACAAACAATAACGCTTCTGGATTTATGTGATAAAGGAATAAGTAATATCGAATTGTAACCTATTTTATTTTTTTGTGATCAAACTAACAATTTTAGGAGAAAAAGTCGAGACATAAAAAAGTTGCAGTTTAAGTCTGTCTTCTTAAATCAATTTTTTAAGTAGGAAAATGTAGACGAATTAAAAAGTTTAGAGGCAAAATATCATAAGGGTTGATTTTTTCACCCCCTTGTATAAACATTCCAGGGTTACAAAAATTGTCAAAAAATTCCATTTTATTAGCATCAATTATCTGCCAAATTTCATTCTTCTAAATTCTTCCATAGTGGAGATATTAAATAAAAACAATTGTTTTCCCCCAACTTTAAGGGGCTGTAAATTGGAGGGAGAGCGATTTTGAACAAAAATTTATATGAAAGACCCCCCTTAATTTTTGCTGAAAAATCACCCTGTGAAATATTTCGCATCAATTTGGAAACACCCTGTACATACATACATATTACGATAGTAAAGAAGCATGTTGCACGTTTTTGTTCATAAAATAATAATATTCGACATGTTTTAACACTTGCTTATACTTATTTTAGGTTTGGTTAGGTAGCCATAAAGGCCATAAAATCACTAGTCAGGATGGCTGATCTTTTACCAGCAATAACAGATCCTTCGTAGGACTGAAGAAAACAAACTCAACTCAGGATTTTAAATTTTATGGAATATGCTATAAAATGCTACAAAATGAAATGGTTATCTAACTATCCAAGGCTCTTGTGTTGTGTTGTATTACAATAAGGTAGATACAGCTACAAAATCACACATTCTAAACGTAATATGTGTATATTTTTAATAGTGTTTACCTATTATTAAAGCAAAACTTCTTTAGGCGCGACTAGGGGTAACTCTAACGTTAGATTCTAACGGAAGATTCTGATGGAAGTAACGGTGTGATTTCAGCTATGGGAGGAGCTTAAATTTTCAAACGGTTTCAAATACATTAATGTTATTTAGAGAGTAAAATCTATGTTTCACATTTTAGTTTTCATAAACCTATTATTTCATATATAAAAAATAATGATAATTTTTAAATTCCTATTTCTAATATAAATATAACATCTCATTTTTGTAAGGTATATAGGCAATAAATATGATTGAATTGTAATTAAATATTTATTTTCCGATACGTACGTCAACAAGTTTTACTTCAATCGCGCGTAAAGGTTACACGCACACTCTTTTTTTATGAAATTATTACTTTTTTACCATGGGAAAAAAGTGAGTACTTTTTTCCCGGATATTACAAATTACAGAATCAAATTGACAGATAGTTGATTGATAACGCAGGTTGCCACGTACTTTTAGTAAAAATAATATAAAATCAAATTTTGAAAAATTAAACTTATGGTTTAAATTGAAATCTCCAACTCCAGTTAAGATGGGTAAGTGGTTTCTCTACTGGCAAATTTGTGCCCAGCTCAGCCGTAGAGGGTATGTACAAAAGTGTGAGTCGCGCCACCGAATTTAACGGTTCAAATCGGAAACCCCTGATGTTCCAGGCACTGACCTATCTTACTGGAGATAAATAATGAATTTAAGAATCTTAATAAAAAAAAATATTGATTGAGTAACAAATATGGTGAGTGGGTGATGATCTGAGTAAGACACAAAGTTAGATCTATCAATTATATTAACGAAAATAAACCCAACAGTGTAGTTTACAAGATATATAAATATATAATCAAACAAGAAAGTTAGTAATTAATAATATCAGCAAATAATGCCAAGAACTTGGCAGTTTTAATATTGAGTGATCACCCAGCGCAATAATAAAGATTCAAAATTAATAAATCCTATAAAATAAACAATATTTAAAAAGGTTAGGCCAACTCTTTACAATGTCTTAACTTAAAATTAGATTTTTGGCTTATCTGTTTATCCGCAGATCTGAAGTGAGGCTTTCGTTAATAGCCTGCTGCTCTGTGGATGGTGAGGCTCGGTGTTGATTCCTCAGTAGTAAGCTGAACTACAATACACTTGCCAGGTCCAAAAATAAAGTTCAGCCAATACCAAAAATAATTTCAGCCAGGACCAAAAATAATTTCAGCCAGAACCAAAAACAAATGTTCGCCAGGTCCAAAAACAAATGTTCGCCAGGTCCAAAAACCCCTTTTATATTAAGATTAGGGGTTAGCAGTCAATCTGCGATGTTATTTCGCTAACAACCTATAGCAAATTTCGATTCTTAATCGGATGTCCACGCTTCTTCGTAACGAACTCCTTAGCAATCACACGAAGAAAGCACCATTTAATCAAATCCCAAAAATATGGAGTTATCTATACGCCTACTCAAAAATACCACAAAGGAATAACCAAAAATGAGGCTTAGATAAAATATATTGAAGTGAAATTCAAAAACCCATAAGGATGGCTTGAATATTGCCAGGAGAACTTTCACTTCACAAAATGGCGTTGCTTAATTCGATAGTAATAGCACTAATGTGTTCGTACAATTGTTGAAATGCAAAAGGAAGCCAACATCACGCTAATCCACGCAAACCTTCCCGCAATGACACTTGTGAGTATAGAAGGGGAAATAGTGTGTTCCGTTGTGCAAAAACGGCTTGCTATATAGATATTAATTTGATTTCCGAAATGATGTTAAAATTAAATCGAATTCATTAAGCTAAATGTATTATTAATATTAAAAAGGAATCGATGCACTTATTTACTTAATTCAAAATTTTTGTTATTAGCTTAAACAGTAAAAGCGCCGCTCATTTTCGGTTTAAACACTAGAAATACTCTCGCTACTGGTCAGGGCAAACGGCGGTGACCAGAACCTTGTTAAGAGGCTAACAATCGCGTAGAAACATTAACTTAACTTTTAAATATATTGACGCCGATTTCTGCACGTGACAAGGTCTAATTGTCACTATAAGGACAAAAGCCTACTAGTTTTAAAATTCAAATTTTGCATCAGTAATTTTCTGATTTTATTTAAAATCTTAAATCGTCGTCACAGAAAAAAATAGTGTATTATACACGGGAAAAATATTAGATTTTAGCTCTCGGTTTTTTGTCTCCCTCCGCTTCGCTTTGGGAGACAACACAACCTCGAGCTAAAATCTAATACTTTTTTCCCTTGTATAATAAATAACTATTTCAGATTACAAATATATATAATGCTCACGCAAAATTTTGATGTTTTCAGACTAGACACCAAAATATTCTACATTACATTGAGAAAAGAACAACGCTCACAATAACATAAATACCTCTAGTGCCTGTAAACTTTTTGCGTAAGTATTATATATGGTTGTAATTAGAAAAAAAATATCTCCACTTTTCTGGTATTTATTTATTTTTATTTATAAAAAATTAACCACATATATTTTTTAAATTTAAACAATAGGTTGTAAAATGATGAATGCATACAACCACATGTCGGATCTAGAGTCTAGGGTCGGAAAGGAGTCTCTCTTATAGACCCCAGGTAGGGGTGACTTCAGAAACTCTTTAACTCTCGGCTACTATTGAGGGGTCCTGAGGACCTATCTGGTTTTTAGTTATGGTGTACTCTTTAAGTTTCACAACACTGGATACTCCCAGTTTAGGTAGTCGTTTCCAATATCATGTGCTTAATTTCGCCGGTATTGTCTATTAATTCGGTATTGTTTATATGGACGTGGTGTGAATTTTATGTTTAACTGACACTAAGGACCCATCAGTAGTAAATACACGACAATTTGATAAGTGTCTACTAAATAAAGTAGGTACTAAGATTTCTGTTGTTTTTGCAAGGTAAATATTTGTTTTATATCAAGTTTTTTTATTAGTGTTTGGTTTTACTTCTTTCACCACTATAGTCAGCCCTAAAACAAATTCCGAAGTTGACGTTGCAAAATGTGCGTTATATTCGGTGTCCAGAAGAAACAACCGTTGGCCAATAACAATTTTTTTTGCTATATTAAATATTGCAGGTGTAAATTCTCGAGTACTGTGTCAGTTCGCGTCCAACGGTCCTGAAATAAAACAATATTCATTTATAAAACTTTAGGGTTGCAATTACTAAATAAACATTTGCGACTAAGAATGGCCAACAAGAAGGTGGCTTCAAAAGTTCGAATCCTCATTGCTGAAATTTTGGAAGTCTCAAATCCTGTTTCTTTGCAACCTAAACCACCACCTGAAAAAAACAAAAGAAAAAGATGTGCCACATGCCCCCCACCAAGGATTGCTATCCTGTGTGAAATCTGTAAATTGTCTATTTGCAATCAATGTTGCAAAACACTATGCCCTAAGTGTTTTAAAAATTAATTTTATCTTGTTTTAATTTAGGTTATGTCAAATAATCAACAATTTACTTTATTTAATAAAAAGTTGTTTTTTTTATTCGTTTATTGTGATATTTTTAGGGTGGGTCCTGAGGACCCATCAGTAGTAGTTACGTAATAGAAATGTGTCGGTAGTAGCTAAGGTTTAACCAAAGTTTTTGTTATTAGTAGAAATGATGCCATTATATCTAGATGTTATCTCTTATATTTATCTTGCAGCGATTAAAAATTAGTAAGAGAAGTGTATTATATAAATTAACACAACGATAAACAAACTTGGTTAAACAACGAAGATAACAGCTAACAGCTATTTTTGAAGATCGATTTTTTTTTATATCCTTTACTTATTAAATTAAATCGAATTAATCTGGTCACATTTTACGAAATTCTCCCCAATGGCCCATATAGCAACATATTGCGTGTACGCATTACATTATTCGGCAGAGAGAAATATTCGTATAAATTAAGTAACAGCAACGAGAAGATGAACAAAGGCTTTCAAAATAATTACCGAAAGAAGATCTGCTGCTACTATAAATAATAAATAAGAGAGTTGTTAGTCACTTGGCGACGGAGATGAGCACCCTCTTTTTTGATGACTATGGGCACGAGGCAGTTTCATAAAGTATTGGTAGTGACTAACAATCTACCAAACGTATTCTTAAATGTGATGTTTTCATTTTGAGTGGTGCACACAAATATATTTTTACTGTACCTAATTCTATTAAAAAGTGAATTTAACTCTTTTTTTTAACATTTAGAAATATTAAAATAAACGCAAAAAGTTTGTTAAAAGTTAATTATTGTATAAGAATGGCTTAAACTCAATTACTAATAGTAACATCCAAATTGGAAAATTTGCAATTGTATGTTAAACAAGTAACTGCGCTTTTTCTTCATGCATTTTTTTAGCTTGCAAAATATACACTGAAGTAAATTGTTATTTGAATCAAACAAATATGTATTTATAAATTGTTAATAAATAATTTAAACTTTAAAAACAAAGAGCAAAATTGGTTAATAGGAAGCCTAGAAAATGCAATTTTTAGCGCGCGCTATGATTTTGAAGTTAGGGAAAATAGCGGAAATTTGGACATCCAGCAGATATCGAGATGCGGTTTTCTGCATTGTGTTCCGGAAGGTCACAGGAAAAAAGTCTACAACGTCTGGTGTGGCGCATTTTAAAAAAATGCCTTCTGGGCTGGAATATGCATTTTCCAATTGCATCATTCCTTGCACCTTTATAGGAAGTATAGGAACGACTGGAAATTCCGAAAAATTTCTCGAAAATCGTTACTCGGAAGATTTTAGGGGCTGCCAACTCGATTCTGGTATTAGAATTACCCGGAGGTGCACGGGGGTTGCTCTGTGGGGGTGCGCAGGTGGTTAATTGGGGAAGAAATGATAACGTGCATGAAAAGCACTCCAAACTCGTTACTCGGGGGGTTTTCGGGGATGACGAATTCAATTTTGGCATTGTAATCACCCCGGGGCGGCTCTGCGGTGGCATCCGGCATCCAACCCAATTCGGCAGCACCCGCATCTCGTAGTGCCACAGTCAGAATTGAATTCGGCATCCCTGAAAACCCCCCGAGTAACGACTTTGGAGCGGTTTTCATGGACTTTGCAATTTCCCTCTCAGAATGTCCCCCTGGATGCTCCCGCAGAGCCACACCCGAGCGTTTTCGGGTGATTACAATGCCAGAATTGAATTCGTAATCCCCGAAAATCCCTGAGTGTCGAGTTTGGAGCGATTTCCATGGACTATGCAATTTCTCCCCAGAATGTCCACCCGGATGCCCCCGCAGAGCCGCCCTCGAGCGCCTCCGGGTAATTACAATGCCAGAATTGAATTCGTCATCCTCAAAAACCCCTGAGTAACGAGTTTGGAGTGCTTTTCATGCACGCTGCCATTCCTCCCCCAATTCACCCCCTGCGCACCCCCACAGAGCAATCCCCGTGCGCCTACGGATAATTCCAATGCCAAAATTAAATTTGTCGTTCCCGAAAACCCCCGAGTGTCGAGTTTGGAGCGATTTTGCGAAATGTGCAAGGAATGATGCAATTGGAAAATGCATTTTCCGGCCCAGAAGGCATTTTTCAAAAATGCGCCAAACCAGACGTTGTAGACTTTTTTCCTGGTACCTTTCTGAACACAATGCAGAAAACCGCATCTCGATATCTGCTGAATGTCCAAATTTCCGCTATTCGGGCGATTTTGATCTAAATGCCCTGGACTATTTATTTTGTCATTAGGTAAAACTGTTTATTTAAAAAGTACAGAAAAAGGTTACACGGCAAATTAATGCAAACTTTGACCTTCAATATCTCTGCAACCAGTAAGCCGAATGTATCTTTTTTTTAATAGAAATGTTCTTAAGTGTATAAATTTTGAAATTAATATGTTTAAGGCTTGTAAAGTTATTCAAATTGTTTATAAGCCTCAAAACTGTTTAAAAGCTTAATGAAATTCTAGGCTATCCTAATGAGCCGAATTTAATTTTACAAAAAGCGTTTAAAATTTTGAACCTTCTTTTAGATGTAAAAAAATTGATCACTATCTGAGAGCCTTATTTAGGGCTTAGTATAAATTTAAAAATTTGCGATTTTTTTCCGGATTGCAAAATTATTATGTAAAAACTATCCGACCAATCTTAACGAAATTTAGCACACGTTTTAATCATATTAAAGCCTTTTTCTAGGCGAAATATGGAGGTAAGCCATGATAGAGGTTCGAAAATAATTAAAGGATAAAATAATAGTATATTATGTTACTAGGAGTAGAAGGCCAACATTATTGTTGAGCCCAGATTCTTGCACTGCCGAGGCGCTAGCCGAGGCTGTGCAAACTGGGCGAAACATATAATAGGCCTTCTGCTCCGAGTAACATATACTATTTTTTCTTCAAGCGTAATAATAATATGCATTTTATAAAAAATATAGAAGGCTTTGTTTATATCTCAACTATTTAATTAATACAAACGAAAAATTACATAAAGTGTTACCTATTTATTAACAGTAATATTAAATGTGCAGTTTTGTATACTGCAGTTGTTTAAATTTAAGCCACTGCCACCGCTTTCAGCTTCGACATTTACAATTTTGTCATTGGTATACATCATATTATTAGTAAGTTGATTGTCGATTATTATGTCAGCGATTCCAGAACTATTACTTGGTTGTTCTTGCCAATTAAGTATTTTTTGTGCAGTTTGTGTTTTACTGGAAATGGAATCCTCTAAGTACCCTTCAGAACACTGGTGGATTTCCATCCACCATGCCGCTTTAAAGCGGTAATATCACCTCCGTTGTCAACTAAAATAGTTGCGGAAGTCCTCCGAAGGCAATGTCCTGTATATTCATGAGGATTTGTTAATTTCAAAAACGTAGCAACGTCTTTTGGTACGTTTGATATTTTGTGGATACCCATTACCACACGGTGACATTTACCATTCTGGTATTTAATAAAAAATCGCTGCAGGCCAATATCATCCGGACGCTGGTGGATTTCCATCCACCATGCCGCTTTAAAGCGGTAATATCACCTCCGTTGTCAACTAAAATAGTTGCGGAAGTCCTCCGAAGGCAATGTCCTGTATATTCATGAGGATTTGTTAATTTCAAAAACGTAGCAACGTCTTTTGGTACGTTTGATATTTTGTGGATACCCATTACCACACGGTGACATTTACCATTCTGGTATTTAATAAAAAATCGCTGCAGGCCAATATCATCCGGACGAAGAGCCGTATACTGTCTTACCAAATTCAAATAAAAATCGCCAATTATAGTAAACGACCGTTGTTTTTTGTTTTTTGTGTTTATGATTTTAACCAAAATTAAATTTCCCAAATCTTGGATTTCGCTAGACTTTAAATTAACAAGTTCATCGCATCTAAGGGCTCCTGTGACTCCAAATATTAATATAACCTAAAACAAACGTTGAAATAAATAAAAAAAAAAGCTGGTAGCACCGGGATTAGAACCGCTGACCTTTGCGACCGAAGACAAAAGCTCTGCCACTGAGCTACCGTCATTAAATGTTATAAGTAGGAAATGAGGTAATATTTGCTGTCAAGTTAAATATTGATCTGCTAGTAGATATCACTGTCAACGGTTTAATAAACGTAATAATGATTAAAAAGAAATAAGAAAGTACCTACCTTTGTTGCTAAATAAACATTATTTGGTGCATCCTTGAGAAATTTATCAAATTGATCTTGTGTTAATACTTTTGATTTTTTCGGTGTATAATTTTCCCCTTGGCGCTTTATAAATGCAATTAATTTGCCATATTTTTCTATTTTAACATTATGTTTAATGTTTAATTGACTTTTAATCATTGAATACTGTGCCCATAGAGTAGAACTTTTAAACTTTCTGGACAAATTCGTGAAGTATGCAAGCATAACGTTTTCCGTGTATTGCTGTACATTATATTCATTGCACCATTTTAGAAATTTTTCGTATGCAAAATCATACAGTTTACGCGACTTCGTTGGAATTAGAGTTTCAATACTGGAATTAGCTATTTCAACTAATTCCGGAGGCGTACATTGCAATTCTTGAGACATTTTTCACAAAATTTTCAAAACAGACAAACGTCAAATTAAATAAGTTTAAAAATGACAGTTCCTACCTACTTGATTACAACGCCCCATTATTTTATTAGTACAATAATGAAAATTCATTTTTGTACTAGTAAAATAATGGGATATTTCTACGGTCTGTGTTGCAAAAAGTAATATAGTTATTATTATACGCTTGAAGAAAAACTTCATTTTTATGTACTTTTTTTCCAATTATTTCTATTTTTCAACAAATTATTAATTTCTAACTAACGAAATTTTATGTAAAATTAAATAACGAAACTTTTGATAATTGCTTCTCCAGGAGCAATATTTTCCGAATTATACATGAAAATGGGAGCAAATAAATGAGAAATTTTAAGATTTTGTTAAATAAAAAATTTAGCACAGGGTTTGCGACTGGCGCATATCGTGATTATCGATATTGGGCACTTTCTGAAGGGATTTCAGTAAAAAAATAGAATTATGGTCTGTATTTCGACGGATACCGAGTGGTCAATAATGGTAGATAGAGGTGACATTATACCATTATACAATTAAAGCGATACGTGGGTTGGAAAACTTCTACAGTCGGGGAAGGTTATATTAATAATAATACTAATAACAAATTTGAAACAGTGATAAAAATTTTACTGAAGTCATTGAATAAACATCTAGATTTACAAGCTATTCATAGCAATCAAGAATTTACTAAATCATAATATAGTCACAACAAATCTTTGGGATCGGGTATTATTATTAAAGATTGCAAGAATTGCACTTTTAACTTCAATAATAAGTAAATTTTGGTCGTTGAGTCTGTTATTTGTTTTTCTGTAATAAATTTCATAATTAAAAGTTGTTTCATTATATTAAGTGACTGTAGAAAAAATTTTGTATACCTATATTAAGAGCGAAAAGTGATACATTATTGCTCGTGAGTGTGTTCCAAACAATAAAAGACAATAAAATACATATTTTATTGTATTCAGTATTTTATAGTCATATACATTTAACATATACGCCTCTCAGGCACCTCTAGTGGCGCCACCAGGCGGACTGCCGCGACATGCGGTTGGGTCAATCGGCTGTCATAAGTGTCATATGCTATGTAATTCCAGCGGAGTGTGTGCTTTTTTACATTTAAAATTTTAATCGATTGTCGTGAAATGTCCGCGAAAAAAGTTAGTGGTCACACTTGTTGTGTTGTTGGGTGCAATTCCCGGGGTTATACTATCCCAGGAATAAGTTATTATAGATTTCCCTCGAAATCGTGGGAAGTAGCTCGTCGCAAGGATTGGATTGTCGCAGTCCGTCGAGTCGAGTATGTAGGTACCAATAATGTTTATCAAATAAAATGTTATGGAGTGACAAAGTTTTTTTATTTCTGTTTTTTTTCTTGGACCTTTAGTTAGACACAGAAGCATTCAAATTTATTGTTAAGTTTGAAAAGAAAAACTTATTGTGAGAAAAATACCAATTTTCTCATTAGAACCTATATAATATTATGTGCTCAATTACTCTAAAAGTAGCTAACTATTTTTTCCAAATTTTGTTATCAATCTTAAGGAAATCTGACGTGAAAAGAGAGCAAAAGCTTTTTCCCTTTGCTGAGCGATTTTTTTCGGAACCTGTCAAGTTTGACGGCCTGAAAATGATTCTTGATCGTGATGTTCATTTTCACAATCAAGAATTAGCGGTTTTTCAACTAAAGTTTTTAAATAACGCTCATTACAGAAGAGTGATTTTGCATGATAAACAATAGGCAATACACAGCACCTGACTCAACCTAATGCGGCCTTGCGCCACGAGGTAGCGCTGGCGTCGCAAAGTCGAGATGCCTGAGAAGCGTATTAGTCGTACCGATAAATTAAGTAAATGCTGTTAAGAACAATGGAGCACTGTTCAACAGACCGATAAAATATCAAGAAAATTATAAAGCACAAAATTTTTATGTAAAAAATATGATGAATTACGTAAATTTAATAATATATTAATTTTTTACTAAATGAATATTTATTTATAAAAAAATAATGTTTATAAAAAGAACCAATTATACAGTTAGGTATTATTATTAGTATAATAAGAATGATTACAAATTGTCTTTTTGATGGGTGTTATTTAACAGACATAAAATCAAGGAAAATATTAACGATTATTTACATTTTTCGAAAGAAAATGTTTATTTATTTATTTATTTATTTATTTATTTATTTATTTATTTATTTATTTATTTATTTATTTATTTATTTATTTATTTATTTATTTATTTATTTATTTATTTATTTATTTATTTATTTATTTATTTATTTATTTATTTATTTATTTATTTATTTATTTATTTATTTATTTATTTATTTATTTATTTATTCCAAGTAATCTATTACATATGAGCAACATTACAATAGTAAACACTGCGTGTATAATTGAGCTCGAGCTATATGAGCTCTCCAGATCAGATAAGATAAAAATAAAACAAAAACTAAAAAGATAACAATATTAACAATAAGTATATATGAAGAAGAGGAATACGAAGATTTGTAGTATAAAAGTAACAGCAAAAAAAAATTTCTATAAATAAATAAACTTAAGTTCTTCAGAGTTTATTTATTTGCGAAGAAACCTGTAAATATTAGTCTCTTTAATTCTTACGTAAAGGAAGTTGTTTTGAGACCTCGAATTCTTTCCGGAATTGTGTTATATATATATTGATACCATTACTTGTTAGACTTCTCTGTCCCATTGAAGTTTTCATTGGCAGTGCTCTCACGTCATTCCTGTTACGCAGATCATAGGTGTGAATTTCACTGTTGGTAATAAGGTGTATATTTGTGTTCATTTCATAGTGCAGACATCTGTGTATACATGTACACACTTGATATATATGTATTGACTCAAGATCCATTATCTTATTAGGCAGATATAGCTCTGATGTTGGGTGTAATCGAGGCAAATTGAAGATTTTCTTTATTGCCTTGTTTTGCAGCACTAGAAGTGGTTGAACTTTAACATTGAACGTGCATTTCCAGATAAGTGTCAAGTATGTCAGATGGCAGTTGACAAGACAGTTATAAATCATTTTCTTGTAGTGCACAGAGAGATATGATATTCTTCCAAGAATGCCAATCACGGGTGCTATCTTTTTGCAAATGTAGTTAATGTGTTGTTCCCAAGACAATTTTTCATCTATTAATAGACCAAGATATTTTATACAATGAGTTTTAGTTAAGAGTTCATTACCAATAGATAAATCAATTTGATGCCATTCGTTATCATTAGATATTACCATAAAGTTTGATTTATTTATGTTTAAAGTTAGTTTGTGGTAACTAAGCCAATCCTTTATAAGGATCAGATCGTGTTCAACATCATTCCTTATCTCTTCCTTATCTTTGCCAAAGAACGTCAAACCAGTATCATCTGCAAATAGTCCAATCTTACCTTTTAGTGGCAGTTTAGAAATGGAGTTGATATAAATCAGAAACAGAGTTGGTCCCAGTATTGATCCTTGTGGTACTCCACATACAATGTCTGACATATTGCTATCCACTCCATTTGAATGTACATATTGGATTCGGCTTTCAGAGTAGTCTTTAAACCATTCAAGTGACTTGCCCCGAACTCCAATGTTTTCCAGAATTCTAAGTAACATGCAGTGATTCACGGTATCAAATGCATTTTTTAAATCTAATGATATAAATATACATCCAAAGCCCTTATCTCTCTTATCCAGGATACTAGTTATTAAGTCCACTACAGCATTAGTTGTACCTACTAGATCTTGGTCGGAACCCGTATTGACCAGAAAACCAGAAATCATTCTGATCTAGGAAACTACGTATCCTTGAATTCACACAGTTTTCCATTATTTTGGATATGACAGAAAGAAGAGATGTTAATCTATATCCTATAACAAATAATTACTTTTTTTAAATTTTAAGCACTTTCATGTTATCTGATATTACATCGATTTGTTTGTTGGTTGATTTGAAAAATTTTCAGTGTTTTGGATTTTCCAAAATTTAAAGAACGCAAAATAATGAAATATTCAAACTTTACACAAAATTAAATACATACAACGATTCTTCAAGAAAGATTTCAATTACCTGCCTTCTAACAACAGACCCATAGCTCTTCTATCTGTTATTAGCAAAACTATGGAGAAATACGTCAATCACGAGATCCTGAGATACCTTGAGTCACACAACCTTTTAAGTGACAGGTAATATGGATTCAACAACAAAGGTCAACAGCCGATCTGCTAGCATATGTAACTTATATCTGAAGTGATGTCACCCACCGCCATGAGGAGACTCAAATAGTATCACTTGACATCTCAAAAGCATTTGATCAAGTGCGGCATGCAGCTCTCTTGAATAAACTGCCTCCATACGGACTCTCGCCAGATGGACTTTCTCTCCACATCCAAGTTGCCTTAGATAAACATTCCGCCAACCTTTACAAGATCAACGCTGGAGTTTCCCAAGGATCGGCTCCGACTCTATTCCTTTTACACATTAATGATCTACTAGAAGACACTAATAACCCTATAGACTGTTTTGAAGATGAGAGCAAGCTACACTGTAGCAAAGCGCACAACCGTCCCATATTCCTAGATATTCTGTAACAGAACAGAAGATCCACAACGGGTAGGGAAGAAAAAATCTTGTTAATTTCAACGCTTACAAGGCAAAGACATGTTGCTTATTCATCAAGAGGTAAACATACGTGTCATGCATCGCAATGGACGATCAGACACTGGTAGTAGTCGTTTTAGCTCTCCAGGTTCTTTGATTCAAAAGAATTGGTGCCAAGTATACAAACTGCACAAATTAACGTCTGACTTAATAGACAGTAGACACTTTGTTTATTATCTTTAACTTGTTTAAAAAAAAAACAGAAATATTGCTTAAGTTTCAAAATTATACAAAATCCCTTACCTTTAAGTTTGCTTCCCGTCAATGAGGGGTTGTCTTCCTATCTGAGTGCCTGCTTCAATTACCAAATATCCAAAAACAATTTTTTTTTTAGGCGTCTGGACAGAGGTCTAATATTCACAATTGCTCTTCGGTGAAATGAATTTTCGGATTAATGCTTCCAAAGGAGAAACACAGGGACTTATTAGTAAACTAATCATTTCGAAATATTTTTCATGGAATTTTCGAAACTATAGAAATTATAAAAAAAGAAAATGACAATAAGGAGAGATTAAAAAAAAGACTCGAACTTGCAAGCACTGGTGCATTAGTAGTTAGTTGGCATTTTGATCGTCTTGATTCAATATAGTATGCAACGTATGACACTTAGTCAATTTCTCCTTAAGCATATGTTTTCATGACATTAATGTGTGAGAGACTATTTGTTAAATTAATAATGGAAACATTAAACTCTAAGTTATTTTTTGCCCTGTCAAAGACCAGAACCATTATTTTTAGTAAACTTCTTGTTTTGGAGATATCAGATTTTTGATATTTAGAAATATACCAACAAATCCATATGTGGTTGAAGTGGTTAGAGGCATTGTCGGCTATAGGTAAAGATTACAGATGCGAGACCTGTCAGGTGCGACATTTTTTCAGTTTTTCCTTAATATCAAATTCATATTTGTATAATTTCTAAATTTAAAAATACAAGAACTTTTTGATTAAATTTGAATTTGCTTCATCACAAAGGCTTTTTCTTCACGATATTCACTTATGTCCGATGTTGACCATAGACAGAAAACTATAAGAGGCCAAGGAACGTTTTTAAATCGATAGGAAATTTTTGGATCTCACCTGATACATGTGCAATACGAAAAAATAATCCGTGATGAATTATTGTAATAGTTCATTTGCAGATTTTTTCAACTGAAAAAAGCTGACCAATAGGCGATGTTGTTAGATCTAAAAGCTAATTAAAATTGATATATATATATATATATATATATATATATATATATATATATTGAGATGATATTAGTTACTATGTTATATTAAATAAGAATGTAGAACGAAAATCTAATGGAAAGTAGAGAAAGGAGATTTTTTTATTTCGAGTCAGAGCGCAAATTTAGTAACATTGGGATTGATTATCATCATCTTCTTCATAATTCCTAAAAAAGAAAAAAGAAAATAGAATAATAAGAAAAAAAATATACAAATACATTTCAAAGATTTTTATTTAAAGATTCAAAAATGATTAATCTACATTATATAAAGTTTTGATAATTATGAAATTGATAAATGGGTAAAGTAGATAATTAAAAGTTTATAAAATTGCCAATACGTTAGTAATCAAACATTAATTTTAAATGAATTAGGGGTGTAAGTAAATGAGAAAATTAAATTATAAAAAAAAAAGACATCACAAATAGTTAAATTACATGTTAAAACTTCTACTTACTTTTAAAGTATACGTATTTACCAACCATATTCTAATTTATAAATAGTTCAAATGCCAAATGAAATATTCTGAAAAAGAGAAAATTATTAGTTTGTAGTGCTAGTAAATTTCATAAGAATATAAAAAAAAGAATGATCATTGTTTTAAATTGTAATATTGAATCAAGAATTAGATTTTGTTAAAAATTTTATTTGAATAAGAAATTAGTAGGCGATTAGATGGAAAAGATGTATAGATTTAAGTTTGTTGAATTTGTCATTTGTTTTTTTGTTGATTCTGATAGAATCTCTCTTGTTTTCTGGTTGTTGAAAGAGAAGTTGTATTAAAAATTTGCTCCGTAGAAATTTTGAGTTTTTTTTGAAAGTATTGATAATAGAAAGTATTAAAACAGTTTAAAGTATAAAGAATATCCCAAGGTAACCAGAGAGAGCAATTGGTAAGGGAAATTTATATGATTTTATGAAGAAATAGATATTTCAATTTATGGGGCTGAGCACTTTATGGTATAACTGTATTTTAATTGAGTTGAAGAAGATTAAATTAATATTGAACAAGAAAGAAAGTCATAATTACACTTACCAGAGAAAATAGTAGCCATCCATCGCTTGGTTTTGAAGAGGAAGTGATTATTTGATCTTCATAAAGTTTCCTGAAATCTTTGCTGTATTGGAGGAAGAAAGTAGATTGTCCTAAGAACTGAATCCTGATTCCAGAAGAGGAGTGAAGCTTCACACAAATGGTAACAACTTTGCACTCGTTATAATAAAGAGTTTTATATGTGTTTGATTTTTGAAATTTTGATGAACATTTTTATTTCACTGTTTTATGTATTTAACGAAATAATTATTATTATTATTCACCTTTTTGATAAGTTTAATCCAAATTGTTTAGTAACTCAAGTCAGAATATTTCATTTTATATATTTGATGCATATTTGGGTTTATCAACGGTATCTTTGAAGTTTGACACATTTTGAATTAGAAAGGTTAGAAATTTATATGCAATTCACGCCTAGAAAATATTGTTGGTCTAGGATAGTGCGGTTATACAGTCATTTTATTGCAAATTTGTGTATTAATTGATTTTGAATCTAGTTTGGTTGAATATTTGAACTCTGACCTTGACATAAGGGAATAGCCGGTAGCATATTTAATTAATCATATTGGAAAATAATTACACTGAGTTAATTCTTACCTATTCACTATTTATATTTAAAATTTAAAATTAATTAAAGGTAAGGAATATTTTATAACATAGTGATTGATATTATTAAAACATATTATTATTATTATTCATATATGTTATAAATTTTGGCGCCCAACGTGGGGCTCTAAACAATCAAAATTAGAGCCGATTCAAATAATTAAAATTTGAGAATTTTGTTAAATTTTTTTTTTATTATTTCGCTCTAAACAATCAAAACTAGAGCCTATTTAAATAATTAATATTTAAAATATTTTTTTTGAAAACTTGATTTGAAATTTTTTTTGTGATTCATATTAGTTATATTTATCTCGATAGAATAAATTGTGAATATGGAGGGAAAAATGAGATTGAGAGATGGTAAGATAGTAGGAGATGAGAGTGAAAGTAGTGATGGAGGAGAGATTGAGATGGAAAGTGTGGCGGTACAGGTACATGAAGAGAGAGTATTAGAAGCAGGGGATTACCGAGTGGAAGAGCTGATTCAAACAGGGCAGACACAGGAAGAAGCAGAAACGGAAGAAGGAGAGAATTTAATTGAGATAGGGGGAGAACAGGATCGAACCATGGTTGAAATAGAGATAGAGGCAACTACTGGTGAAAATGAACAAAAAGAACAGGTGTTACAAGCACAATCAAAAGAAGAGAGTCAACCTGAGATGAGCAGCATACTACAAAATCTTTTGATGAGCATTACGAGTATGAGGGAAGATATTAAAAAAGATATAAAAGATATGGATAAGAAATTTGATCAGCAGGATAAAAAAATAGATAAGAAATTTGAAGAAAATAATAGAAAGTTGGATCAAATTAAAGAAGATAATGATATGTTTAAAAAGGAAATAAGTAGTATTAAAGAAGATAATTTGAAGATAAGAGAAGAAGTTAAAACTATGAAAAAGGAATTTGACAAGAAATTTGAACAGCAGAACAAGAAATTAAGAACTGAAATACAGGATACTGGAGTAAAAATTAAGTGGGAAATTGAAAAAGGTATGGAAATTAAAATAAAAGAAGTAGAAAAAACAATTAAAGAAAATTTACCGGAGGAAATAGAACGTGAAGTCAATAAACATACTGATGTCATAAAAAAAGATATAGGACAAATACGATTACAAGAGCAAATTTATGAAGAGGTAGTAGACAATTTAAAAATTAACTTAGGAAAAGAATTTGAAAGACTAGAGGGAGAAGTAGAAAAACAAAAAGGAGTTTGTAGTAAGAATCAAGAATTAACCAAGTATAAATTAAACAAGGAAATGGAAGATATGCAAAAGAAGTTACAAGAAATTATGGATAATAATGTCAGAGGAAATATGGTGGGAGTTCTTCCTAACATGATATCACACTACAACAATACCGGAATTAAATTTGATGGAAACATTAATCATATACATCCAAAAGTATTTGTGAATATAATAAAAAGTAAAACAAAACACATTAGTGATTTCCTGGAGAAAAAACTGTTGATCCGGGATATGTTAACAGGACATCCTTTACTATGGTTCTGCAATAAAGAAAATCAAATGTCGTCAATAAAAGATTTCGAAGAGCAATTTTGTAGATATTTCTGGGGGGAAATCCAACAAGCTACTTTTAGAGAAAAACTGTATTTTGGTAAATATGACTATAATAAAGAAAAAAATTTTAATGCATATGCAATGCAACTATATAATAATGCACAATATTTGGAACCTGCAATGAGGGAAGAGGAAATTGTTTTGTATGTGGCGAGACAGTACAAACATGAAATGACGGAAACAATAGCAATTCATAATATTAAAACAATGGAACAGTTATCAAATTACTTACAGAGACTAGAACGAAGTCTAATGAATGAAAGTAGAACGAATGGGAATGAAAGATTTAATGATAGAAATAGATATGATAATAGGAATTCTGGAGGTAATAGATTTAATGAAAGGAATCGAAATGAGAATAGGAATGATAGTAATTACAGATTTAATAATAGGAATAGGGAATTTAATAGGGGATATAGTAATTTTAATAGGAATGAAACAAGAGCAAATGAATATAGGAATGATAATAGTAATGGTAGAAATGGGGAAAATAGGAATTTTGATAGAAGAAATAGGGAATTTCCAAATAATAATAATTATGATAGGAATGTAGGATCAGGTGATAGGTGGAACAGAGATAATAATTATAGTAATAGAAATTATGATAATAGAAATGTAGTAAATCGGGATAACGAAAGGAGAGATAGAGGTGAAAACAGTAGACAGGTGAATGTTGTAAGTGTTAATCAGAGTGATGTGACTGGTCAAGGCCAGGGACAGAGCGTGGATTTTGCATAAATCGCTCTCATGTGCATAATATCATCTACTCTTCTAAGTATGAACATCCTAGGGAATTTATTGTGAATGATGACGAGGTTAAATTTAATGAACTAAAAAGGTTAATTTTTATAGAGGGGGTTTTCCAAAATATTAAATGTAAAATTATGATAGATACTGGTTCAGAGGTTACTTTAATTAGTCAAAGGGTGGTTTCACAAATCAAACAAGATGATATTATGGTGATAAAAACAAATAAATTATCATTAGTGGGAGCGAATAATAAGAAATTATATGAAACAAGTAATATGATTATGGGGGAAATTTTAATAGGGTTGAAAATGTATAAATTTCAAATGTTATTAATACAAAATCTGAACTATGACATTATATTGGGTTCAGATGAATTAAATAATCATAAGGTTATCATCGATTATGAGGATGAATGTTTAAGATGGGAACAACAAATAATACCATTTATAGTAAAAAAGAATGAAAGTTCGGAAATTAATAATAATGTTATGTACAACAACATAGAAAATATGGAGTTTGACAAATTAGAAGAAAATTGTGGATTGTATAGGACGGAAGTAGAAATATTATGTAAGAAATATTATAAATTGTTTAATGAAGATATATGTATAGCTACAAATTACACGCACAAGTTGGAGATGAATAAAGATATTAAGAATTTTAAAATAAAAACTTATCCGATACCGTATAAAATAAAAGATGAAGTATATGAAGAATTAAATAAAATGTTGAAGGATGGAATAATAGAAAGATCGGATTCTCCATACATAAATGCAATTACTTGTGTAAGAAAGAAGTCAGGAGAGATTAGAATATGTCTTGATGCAAGAAACATAAATGCCTATACAGTCAAACAATATGAAAGTCCTATGAATGTCGAAGGAATTTTTGGAAGAATTACAAATGCAAAAATTTATTCTAAATTAGATCTTAAACATAGTTTCTGGTTAATTCCGTTAGAAGAAAATAGTAGACCATATACAGCTTTCATGGTAGATGGTATTGTATATCAATTTTGTGTGGTGCCATATGGATTGCAAAGTTCATGTGCAGCTTTAGTTAGAACTTTACATACAATTTTAAATAAATATGAATCATTCATTTTACACTACATTGATGATATTTTAATTTATTCGGAAAATGAAATTGTACATAAAAAACATTTAGAAATCACATTAAAAGAATTGGAAAGAGCTGGACTAAAATTAAATGTGGAAAAGTGTATATTTTATCAAAAAGAAGTTAAATATTTAGGATATGTCTTGAATACGACAGGGGTAAGTATGGATCCTGAAAGAGTACAAGCTATTATGAATTATCAAACACCTAAAAATTTGAAGACGTTAAGAGGATTCCTTGGAATTATAAATTATTATAAAAGATTAATACCAGATTTGTCAAATAAAGAAGTTCCTTTAATAGAGCCACTGAAAAAAGATGTTAAATGGAAATGGACACCCGAGAGAGAAAAAGCTTTTCAAGAATTAAAATTTGTCTTTACCAATAATTTAAAAGTGTATCACCCGCAATACGATAAAGTATTTATACTTAGGACAGATGCATCGATAGAAAGATTAGCAGGAGTGTTAATACAAGTTCAGGAAGTAGGAGAAGTACCTATTAGTTTTGTATCAAGAGTAACAAAGAATTGTGAGAAGAAGTACACGGTTACGGAATTGGAGATGGCCAGTGTGGTATTTTGTATAACCAAATTAAGGTTTTATTTGTTAGGAGCAAAGTTTATAGTGGAGAGTGATCATAATGCTTTAACGGCGATGATGAAAAATAGGTATGCAAATAATAGGGTACACAGATGGTTGTTATTGTTGCAAGAATACGACTTTGAGATTAAATATATTCCAGGAAAAAGTAACATCATAGCAGATGCATTGAGTAGGGAAAGTGAAGAACAAGGGGACTATAAAAAATTCAAAATAGGTATAAATAAATTATTGGATAAAGAGGGATTATTTACTTTGGAAAGGGTTATACAAGATCAGAATTATTTGACAGAGGTGGAAAAGAAAAGAACTTTTACAGAAGACAATATTATTTATAAAAAACTAGAAAATTGGGATACGTATGTTATTACAACTAATTATGCAAAGGAAATTCTATATAATCTTCATCACGAATATGGTCATATCGGAGTAAGAAAATTATGGATGCTATTTAGGGAAAATTATTATGCAAAAAAGGATTTAACTAGAGCCAAAGAAATATGCAAAGCTTGTACAATATGTCAATTAGCCAAAGAAAAAAATTATCATAATAGCAATATAAATAAATCAATAGTGACACAAAAACCATTACAAATTTTAGCAATAGATTTTATAAGTAATTTAGTGGAGAGTATTCAGGGATGTAAACACATATTGGTCATGGTAGACATATTTACAAAATATGTACAGATGTATCCTTGTAAAAGAACTAATACCAATACAATATTAAAATGCATTAAAAATTATATACAAATTCATGGAAAACCAGAGAAATTAATTTTAGATCATGCCACATATTTTGAGAATTATAAATTTTTATCTGCATGTCAACATTATAATATACAAGTAAATTTTATTAGCATAAGAAATCCATCATCAAATCCAGCTGAAAGATATATCAAAGAAGTAATTAAATATTTGAGAATTTTATGTATACAAGAACACGATCAGTGGGAAAATAACTTGGATAAAGTACAAAGATATGTGAATGAAACACCTCATGGAGTGACGAAAGAATGTCCAGAGCTTTTATTTAAAGGTAGAGTACCAGAAAGAAAGTGGGAATGGAATAGAAGACAAGAAATCCAAGAAATATTTGATAAAGTTAATAAAAATTTAAAAAGAAACGCAGAACGATATGTCAAGAGACAAGAAAAAAAATTGAAAAAGAAAACTAAATTTGAAAAGGGAGAACTTGTCATAATAAGAGCTTTACAAGTAGCGGATAAAAGGGAAAATTTGTGTGCAAAATTATTAATGCCTTTTGAGGGACCATATGTGGTAGATAATCATAATGCTGAAAACAGCTATCGGTTAGTATTTTCGGATACAGGGAGATTAAGGGGAGTTTTTAATATTAAGGATGTGTACAAGTTTATACCAGAAGAGGGGTAGATGATATTAATAGCAAAGTTTTGTAAATAATAGTATTAAGATGTAAATATCAAATTAAGATTGAATGGTTTTATTAAAAAAAGGTTTATACAATCTGTGCAAATAATATTAATTGAGGCTAAAGTTTTTGTAAAATGAGTGTTTATTTATAAAAAAAAAAAAAAAAATAGATTAAAATTATAATTTTTAATCCAACATCAATGAAATGTTTGATGTAAAAATTTTAATTGGGGGATTTGAGATGATATTAGTTACTATGTTATATTAAATAAGAATGTAGAACGAAAATCTAATGGAAAGTAGAGAAAGGAGATTTTTTTATTTCGAGTCAGAGCGCAAATTTAGTAACATTGGGATTGATTATCATCATCTTCTTCATAATTCCTAAAAAAGAAAAAAGAAAATAGAATAATAAGAAAAAAAATATACAAATACATTTCAAAGATTTTTATTTAAAGATTCAAAAATGATTAATCTACATTATATAAAGTTTTGATAATTATGAAATTGATAAATGGGTAAAGTAGATAATTAAAAGTTTATAAAATTGCCAATACGTTAGTAATCAAACATTAATTTTAAATGAATTAGGGGTGTAAGTAAATGAGAAAATTAAATTATAAAAAAAAAAGACATCACAAATAGTTAAATTACATGTTAAAACTTCTACTTACTTTTAAAGTATACGTATTTACCAACCATATTCTAATTTATAAATAGTTCAAATGCCAAATGAAATATTCTGAAAAAGAGAAAATTATTAGTTTGTAGTGCTAGTAAATTTCATAAGAATATAAAAAAAAGAATGATCATTGTTTTAAATTGTAATATTGAATCAAGAATTAGATTTTGTTAAAAATTTTATTTGAATAAGAAATTAGTAGGCGATTAGATGGAAAAGATGTATAGATTTAAGTTTGTTGAATTTGTCATTTGTTTTTTTGTTGATTCTGATAGAATCTCTCTTGTTTTCTGGTTGTTGAAAGAGAAGTTGTATTAAAAATTTGCTCCGTAGAAATTTTGAGTTTTTTTTGAAAGTATTGATAATAGAAAGTATTAAAACAGTTTAAAGTATAAAGAATATCCCAAGGTAACCAGAGAGAGCAATTGGTAAGGGAAATTTATATGATTTTATGAAGAAATAGATATTTCAATTTATGGGGCTGAGCACTTTATGGTATAACTGTATTTTAATTGAGTTGAAGAAGATTAAATTAATATTGAACAAGAAAGAAAGTCATAATTACACTTACCAGAGAAAATAGTAGCCATCCATCGCTTGGTTTTGAAGAGGAAGTGATTATTTGATCTTCATAAAGTTTCCTGAAATCTTTGCTGTATTGGAGGAAGAAAGTAGATTGTCCTAAGAACTGAATCCTGATTCCAGAAGAGGAGTGAAGCTTCACACAAATGGTAACAACTTTGCACTCGTTATAATAAAGAGTTTTATATGTGTTTGATTTTTGAAATTTTGATGAACATTTTTATTTCACTGTTTTATGTATTTAACGAAATAATTATTATTATTATTCACCTTTTTGATAAGTTTAATCCAAATTGTTTAGTAACTCAAGTCAGAATATTTCATTTTATATATTTGATGCATATTTGGGTTTATCAACGGTATCTTTGAAGTTTGACACATTTTGAATTAGAAAGGTTAGAAATTTATATGCAATTCACGCCTAGAAAATATTGTTGGTCTAGGATAGTGCGGTTATACAGTCATTTTATTGCAAATTTGTGTATTAATTGATTTTGAATCTAGTTTGGTTGAATATTTGAACTCTGACCTTGACATAAGGGAATAGCCGGTAGCATATTTAATTAATCATATTGGAAAATAATTACACTGAGTTAATTCTTACCTATTCACTATTTATATTTAAAATTTAAAATTAATTAAAGGTAAGGAATATTTTATAACATAGTGATTGATATTATTAAAACATATTATTATTATTATTCATATATGTTATATATATATATATATATATATATATATATATAAACAAAAGGGGAAAATTATTGGGCATGTACGCAAAAAGGATCATAGGATTACGAGTAAGAATGGTAACCGCAGACATGCATGTTTCTGGCTCATTAGCCGTCATCAGTGCGGGATAACCAAGTAGGGCATTGCACTTGGCTAGCAAAAGTGTTGGGTACTTGGGAGCAAAGGATGTTGGGGAAACATGTGTAAAGAAACATAAAAACACAAAAACAACGAAAGCTCACACAGGAGTCCTATCGCCATTTTGTGCTTTCGGCCAGCTGTGCCAATGGGTTTTCGGCTAGCAACTAGCGTCGCAACGTTGGCGAAACGGACTCATTGTGTTTGAGTCGTTCTAAGCCCAGGATATATATATATATAAAGAGAAGAAAAAAAAAATTGATACGAAGTATCTTGCGTAATACTGTCAAAATTTGTGCGTGGTTAGAATTTCCTAACTCCAATGCACATTGATGCTGCGACGTGGATTTAAATATCAACTAGTCTATACCAGGGCAAAACCAACTGCAGACATGTTTCGATCTTGTTAGATCTCATCAGTAGGTACAGTATAGGTTGTCTATTCAGTCACTAATGTAGAGATATCCCCGGTATAGAAAAGCTGATATTTGATGTCAAATAGTCGCGAAAGTGAGTACAACTCGTAAATTTCGCAAGCACGCCATCTCTACTCCAAAAATAGCACCGTTGTGGTCGCTTTGCATCTAATAAATAAACCTATCACAAGGTAAATAAATAAACAACGAACGGAGCGTTATGAAAGTCTTATAATAAAGAGAAGAAAAAAAAATTGATACAAAGTATCTTGCGTAATGCTGTCAAAATTTGTGCGTGGTTAGAATTTCCTAACTCAAATGCACATTGATGCTTCGACAATTTGTAAGTAGAAATGTATTATTATAAATACCTAAAGTTTTAATATGCGAGGAAAATCATTATTATGCAAAAGGATTTAAAGATGAACATTGATGAAAATCTAATATTGCAGTAAATTAAAAAAAAAAGATTAATAGTGCCTGCAGAAGTTTAAACTTGTTTTATTCTTCTTGGCAGCAGCAAAATCTAAGCGACGACAGAACAAAGATTTTAAAGGTCTAAAAATTCCAAACATTTCAAATGAAATATATATTAACGAACATTTAACTTCGAAAAACAAAATTTTATTAAGAAGTGTAAAACAAACTGCTAAAACTAAAAATTATAAATATGTTTGGACGTCAAACTGCAATATCTTTGTTCGCAAAAACGATACATCTAATGTTATCAAGATATCTGCAAATAAGGACATTGAAAAATTAGTTTAATAGTTCGTATTAACGCTTAACATTAATTAATATTTTCTAATTTCTCGCTATGGATAAGGACAACGAACCATTAATTTCAGTTTTTTATCAAAATGTTAGAGGTCTTAGAACCAAAATTAACTTGCTGAACCAAAATCTATTAAATTCCGACAATGACATAATTTGTTTAACCGAAACTTGGCTCTCATCATCAATATCCAATGAAGAAATTTCTACATCATACAGAATATATCGTCGTGATAGGGAATCAAGCTCCTCAAATAAATCGGATGGTGGTGGTGTTTTAATAGCAGTGTCTAGTGATATTTTTAGTTATTCTGAGGACTCGTGGTCCTCTGAAGCAGAGGATGTGTGGGTAACGATTATACCTAATAACGAAAAACGGCACAAAGTGCACATATGTTGTGTTTACATACCTCCCAGGGACAGGGTGGCGCTTAATTTATTTTGCACTAAATTTCTCGATATCTTTTTAAATAACATAAATGATACCTTTCTTGTTTGTGGTGATTTTAACTTGCCACAAATAAAGTGGGTAAAGGACAGTATCGATAACTATTACAAACCAAGTAATTACAGTGATTCCAGTTCTAGTTTATTAGTGGATACCATGTCCCTGGCGGGTATGTATCAATACAGCTCTAATGTTAATGTAAACGGCAACTCTTTGGACCTTGTTTTAAATAATAATTTCTTAATAAAAAATTTAAGGTTATCTACTTCTCCACTGGTTGGTGAGGACCCATCTCATAATACTCTTGAGTTTGATATCAAAGATTGCAACACAAAGATATTAAATGTAAGTAGTTACTGTAATAAAGACTTCAATTTAGCAAATTATATCGAGATAAATCACCTTTTATCTACTATTGACTGGAACGATCGGTTTCAATACCTCACAGTCAATGAATCGGTAACTGTATTTTATGAAATTGTTAATAATATTTTGGACAGCCATGTTCCCAAGAATCCCAAGTATTGTAAAAGATATCCTTCTTGGTTTTCTTTATCAACCATTAAAACTATTAAAGAAAAAATAAAATTTCATAGACGCTGGAAAAAATATAAAAATGATATGGATTACTTGACATTTAAAATCTTACGCGGTAGGTCAAAATTTTTAATTAACAAGGATTACAAAAAATATATAAATCGTGTTGAATCTAACGTTACTGACAATCCAAAGTATTTTTTTCAATATGTTAAAAATAAAAAAAATTCCCCAGTCTTACCAGATAATCTCGTAACCGACAAGGGTCTTATTACAGATCCACAGGGTATCTGTAATGCATTTTCTGATTTCTTTTCGTCTGTTTTTGTGCCAAGTGGACCTAGTGACTTTTCCACTAGTTTTCAAAACGCACCACTAAACATTAACCAATATCAAATATCTCGTGATATGATCTCATTAAAAATAGATACTTTGCCTGATAAAGGTCCAGGCCCAGATGAGATACCCACTTGTTTCATTAAAAAGTGTAAAAAGTCTCTTATTGATCCCCTATATTTCTTATTTAATAAATCCCTATCGGAAGGACAGTTCCCTGATAAATGGAAAATGGCCTATGTTGTGCCAATCCACAAATCAGGAAATAAAAACAAGGTGGATAATTTTAGACCTATCTCAAAACTTAACTTATTAAGTAAGCTATTTGAAAGTTTAATATTTGACTTGCTATTTTTCGATGTTAAGAACATTCTAAATATCGAACAACATGGTTTTATTAAAAAAAGATCTGTTGAAACTAATTTATTTGTTTATATTGAATATATATTGAAAAGTTTAAATAACGGATATTTGGTAGATTCTGTGTACACCGATTTCAGTAAGGCTTTTGATAAAATTGATCACTCTATAATGATATCGAGGCTTGCGGGGGTCGGTGTGCACGGGAACCTACTAAGATGGTTTGATTCTTATCTAAGAAACAGATCCCAGCAGGTAGCTATAGGTAAATACAAATCTATATCCATTACTCTTACATCAGGTGTACCGCAAGGATCTCATCTTGGGCCTTTACTTTTTAATCTGTATATCAATACTATATGTAAGTGTTTTAAATTTGCTAAATTCATTATGTACGCTGATGACTTAAAAATTTATCTTTCTATAACGTCTGTACTTGATAGGGTTTTGTTTCAGCAAGATCTAGATAGATTTTGTGAATATTGTAGAATAAATAATCTGTTTATAAATGTCTCTAAGTGTAATTATATACAATTCACTCGTAGTAACTCTTTTTTTAACCACAGTTACATCATCAACCAATTTACTCTTCAACCAGTGGATAAGGTAAAAGATTTGGGTATATTTTTGGATTCCAAACTGCTGTTCGATGAACATATATACTATATTACTAGAAAAGCAAATAAAGCCTTAGGGTTCATCTTAAGAACAAGCTGTGAATTTAAAAATCCTCGTACCATAAGAACCTTATATATGGCCTATGTCAATAGTGTACTTATGTTCGGATCAGTTATCTGGAATCCATTCTATCTTATATATATCGACAAACTGCAATCAGTTCAGAACAGATTTGTTTCATATTGCCAAAAGAAATATTTTCCGCAATTAACAGAAAATAAGGTATTATCGAATTTAAACTTGATCAACCTAGAATCACGAAGACAAATTGCTGACATAATGTTTATGCACAAAATACTCAATTGTCAAATAGACTGCATTGATATTGTTAATCTTATTCAACTTAACTGTCCTAATTATAAAACAAGAAATGTAAATACCTTTTTTCTCAACAAGGCAGAAACCAATTACTATCTAAATGCTCCCCTTCGTAGAATTTCAAAAACTTGTAACCAGTTGTCGAATATAGTTAATTTAGATATTTTCTTTCACAGTTTTATATTCATTAAGAAAGCACTGTTGAACTATTTTCTAGAGCAGAATATGTAATTTTCTTTGTTAACTTTTTTAAGATATTTTGTAAAATATTGTTTACTTTTAAACTATATTTGTATATTGTATTATTTTGTGGACACATTTTTGGGCTAGTCCTGTCTGTGTCCCGAATAAAATTAAATTAAAAAATTAAAATTAAAAAAATTAAAATTGTCATCTATATTTACTATTATCCAAAAAAACTATCCTACGTTTATATTTTTCCTTCTTCTTTACTGTGATGGGTAGATAATATCAATACAAAATATTTAATTTGTTTTTATGTATTTCGATCATCTTGCTATAGATGTAGTTTTGGAATATTAGTCACAGCCAGTACAAAATATAAAACTTGATATCTCAGCAATTGCATGATACTTTTGTTTTCTCATCCCCTTTTCAAAGACACACACCGACAATGTTCCGCTCTTTATACGGCGGTGGAGGGTGCTAATTCAATTGATCAAAGCGTCCCTGTTCTGTGTGAGCCTCTGCTGGTTGGCACACGGCGCAGCAAACTTTTGATAATCTATAAAATTATAATAAGCTTAAAAACGTTTCGAATTTTCGTAAACGATCCACTGAGGAGGCGATTTATTTTTACGAGAAAAGTTGGGAGGAGCTTTTTAGAAGAATTACGTCAACTAAGTGACAAATCCTTAATTCAAAATAATTGCTTCTTGGAACGGATACTACCTACTATAAGGAGAATGATATTTATTATGGAAAATAGTTAAAAAAAATCTATTGATCAGTTATCAGGATATTTGGTTGTAGAAATTGATTTGGAGTAGTGACTAGTAATCTTGACTGCCTTTTATCTGTAAATTGACGATCTTTGCAAGTAGAAGATTGATTGGCTTCGATCTTTTCCAAGATATCAGCCTTGCCTTTCATAAAGTCTCTGAGATTGCTCAAAGAAGAGTCCAAAGATTTCTTGGATTCCCATTCTCTGGCTGTGTTCATGTCCAATTTATCCATAATAATAAAAATTAAAAGGGTGCCCCAATATTCAATTGAAGCGAACGTAGATTGCTTTGAAGTTCTTAGACAAGCTGCCTAACGCTGAATGAAGTTTGCTTGGATATCTTTGGAAATTTGAATAAAGCTTTGGTATGATTGTGAACCAATAAATCGCGGTCTGCAAATCGCTCGCAAAGTATTTCCCAAGCAATTAAAAAGTTTTTTGATGACACAGGTATGTTATTAATAACCCTTTAAGCTGAGCAACTGACGGCGGATTTGAGGAAATGAAACTTTTGGATTTGATTGATGGAATCGTTGTTTACGTTTATGGATGAAAATGAATTGTGAAATTCCAACCATTTTTCATAGTTCCCTGAGAACTGAGGTAATTGAATTGTGGGTAACTTAATATTTAATTTATTTGATTGTCTAGAAGTTGAAGCAGATGAAAAGAAGCATCGTCTTGGACCTCATTATTGACCTGTTCTGGACTATTTAAGGAGAGGAGATCTTGAGCTTTTGTTATTATAGTGAAATATTCTTGCTTAAATTGTTGCCTTTGAATAATCTCTTGGATAGCTTCAAAGTTATCTAATAAGCCTACGGCTTTTAAGAGCCTTAGCTTTAACTCAGACACGGGAAAAACATAAAAGTGATTCTGACAAGAAACTTCAATACCGGTAATATAATTTTAAAAACTGTAAGACGCGATTTTACTGATGTTCGTTTCCTCTTGTACCTCTCAAGAATCTTAAGAGAAAACTGGGACTCGTTATCTGATTCAAGCATGATTCTTAATAACTAAATAGTGAAATCAACGTTATTTGAAATAATAAATTATTCCCAACAACAAAACGTAATGTATCAATAGTAGCAATAGGTGAATGATTAGACACTGTAGTTAAATTAAATTATTAAACTAATTAATGCAGATAGAATTATTAACGATTCAACGTTTATTTATATCTAGCAGGCTATCTTTTTATTTCTTCACATTGGTATTGGTTTTTGTCATGTTGGTGTTTGAAAGTTACCAAGTCATTGCAAGTCACAATTTGACAAGCTTGACATCAAATAGCATAAATATAATTGTAAATTGTTTTTAAGAAATTAAATATGCCAAAAAAAATTTGTGTAGAGACAAAAAAATGGATTCAGAGATGCTATTACATGTTTAAGAAAGAGCAGAGAATTTCAGAAGACGGATATTTACAAAAGATCTCTGAGGTTTTTAATGTAAGTACAATATGTGTTTTATACCCGATTATTCCATTATTTTCATTAGCAAATAGTTCCAAACATTTTTAATTTTATTATTAGTTGTATATGAAGATAATTGTTAGAAAAAATACACTTTTACAGTTTTTACATTCAAATTACTTATTATTTATTAAATGCACATAACCTAAAAACTCACTACTTTTCAATATTTTACAATGTTGCCAGATTATGTAACATAATTAAAAATGTTTTAAAAATAAAATATTTTCTTTAATTAATAAAGTTTGGTAATTAAAATGTAATTTGATAGCAAATAGATGAATTAATGTTTATTTATTGATCCATTAAATTAAATTTTTATTATTTTTTTAATCTTTCGTGTTTTTTTAGGTTAGTGTTATATCTATACGAAATATCTTAAAAGAAGATTTAGCTAATGGCAAAGAAGCGGCGGATAAAAGGAAGAATGATAAAGCAGATACATTTGATAACTTCATTTTAAAAAAAAACTTGCAGCGGCAGATTTGGACGTACAATTCCAAAAACGAATATTTTACTATAGACAAACTTTTGACTGATGTGAAACAAAACTTGGATTTTAGGGGTGAACGTACCACTTTATACACACTTATAAAATCAATGGGATATAAATTTAAAAAAGTGAACGGACGACAAATTTTAAGTGAGCAAAGACATATCAAAATCAGCAAAATCGCTTTCCTTCGGAAATTTATGGAACTAAAAAAGCGCAATGAATCAATCAGATTTGTGTACTTAGACGAAACGTGGATATACAAAAATGGCACTCCAACGCGTCGTTGGGTACATGAATCTGATTTAAAAAGCAATCCATTGCATTTGAAATCTGAAGGAAAGCGATTTACAATTTTACACGCAGGAACAAATACTGGGTTTTTAGAGGGATGTGACTTGTTGCTAGACTCTTCAAATACTGACATTGACTATCACAAAACTATGAACGGTGAAATTTTCAAAAACTGGATTGTTAATCAACTCATTCCTGCTTTATCCAATTTTTCAGACAAATGTGTAGTGGTAATGGATAATGCTCCTTATCATTCTGTGCAACTAAACAAACCACCAACATTTTCAGCAAAAAAAGAGATAATGCAGGGATGGTTGAGCAGCAATAACATCGCATTTGACAAAAAAATGACAAAAAAACAATTATACACTTTAATTCAACCATACAAAAGTAACGATAAGACATATGTAGTAGATGAAATATTAAAGCAACATGGACATGATGTACTTCGACTACCCCCATACCACTGTCAATATAATCCAATAGAGTTGGCATGGGGCTTTACAAAGACGTACTATAACAAAAATATTGCATCTTTATATTCAGACAGGGATAGGGTTAAAAAAACTTGGACAGAAGCGTTAAGACAATGTACACCAGACATGTGGAAAAAATTTTGTAGACATACAGACGAACTTATTTTGGCAGATTGGACTACTTACATGGGAAACTGCTCACATGACAATATTCCTCCTTTAATTATTTCATTGGAGGAATCAGATTCTGACGATTCCGATTTTGGATTTGATAGTGACTCTGATATATCCAATGAAATAATGGAGGTGGATTAAAAATACATACAGAACAGATTAACAATAGTTTTAACCAAATCTGTAGCTTCAATTTTTGTTGTTTATATGTTTTTTTTTAATTTTGTATGTTTCATTTTCTTTTGTACTTTATTTATTTTACTATCAGTGTATCTGCTTTTCTGCTGAATAATTGCACTGAAACTATTAAACACATTTTAAATGGATTACCAATATTTGAAAGCTTAGATATATAACGAAGCATAACATTTTATGGGAATTTTTGTCTTTGTTTTACTTATCAAAATGGCTGAAACCAATTGGTATGTGATAATGCCGTACTACCTGGAAAGCTCCACGAAAAACTCTTCAATATATAGCTGCTGTAATACTTATCGACAAAATAAAATATTTTGTATTTTCCTCATTTATAGCTGGTCCAATTTAAATGTTTGTTGTAAAACTTATTATATACACATAGAAAATTTGTTCTAGACTTTTTTCTAAATGTTTTTATTGTTTGCTTTTATTTAATTACTATTATTTTGTAAATGCATTCATTATTCATTATATGTCAATATATATTTTTAAATTGATGATTTCCTTTTTTTTTGTGAAAGTACTAAGTTTTAATGATTTTTGATGGCGCTGAAATGGAGAACACAATTATTTTATTTATTGTCACTGACACTATGATTTTATTGAGGACGTGACAACAGCGCATTTACAACTGAGAATAAGAATAAATATACAGGGCGAAATTCATCACCCTAACAAGGCCTACTTTAATAAAAATAAGCTTTGAATGATGTATACACCAAAGAATAAAGGTAAGAAAGATAAAGGGATTGAGCAAACTCACCTTCTTGGATTTGACCACAATTGCTGCTTGAGCTCGTTTTCTAGTCCTGGCGACGTTAAGATAATTTCCTCATGAATCCGGCGACTCGAAGAACCATGTAAAAAATGAATTTAACGCTGGATTTTATTCTCTTTATTTTAATATTAAACAACGTAAATTAACAAATTTATTAGTTTTTTAACCCTATATATATATCCATGGGCGTAGCGCAAACAAAAGTAGGTAGTGGGTCATTTGAGCGACTCCCTACCTCTAATTATACAGCAGAGCAGCATCTCGGCGTAGACTTGTTATCTGCCACTCTTGTCAGTTACTTGTCAATCAATAACTAATTATACGTTGAGACTGCTAAGCCCAATAAATAAATATGGGAATGACACAAAATAGTATATTGTGAAACAAGTGGGAAAAGTGCTTTTCCCACGTGTTGCACACTATACTTTTTCTACTACTGCAACTAAAAATACGTTTATGTACTCACCGTCAAATTTAATAATAAAATATTTTGATATTGTTGGATGCTTTTAACGAAAACTTACCTTTTCTTATAAGTATATTTTATCCGTAGCCCCGTTTAAAAATTTTTGGAGCTTTTCCGCTGATAATATTTAACAAACTTTAGAAATGTATTGTTTCGATTTTCTTTTTAAATAACATCACAATTTCGCATATTTAGAAATATCAATGTTATTTTTTATATTCATTGTAGGCACTTCTTAACATCGAGTATTGTAGAAGCCTTTAAAGTTTTAGATAAATGCTCAAAATAAACTATAATAGAACGTTCCAGAAAGGGAATTCACTTTACAATTTTTCTTCCAATCTATAAACTTATCGTAAGCTACTTCATATTTCTTTCTGGAAGTTAGGTACTGGTAATAAGTCCAGAGTGTCATTTGCTGCTTTTTCGATAATTTCTGGCGGGATACTATCATAATCACTTTCATCTATATTCATAATAACAAATATAATAAAATTTATAAATTTATATCCTATTTTTGGTAGCTTAATCAAAAAACAAATTAGAATTTATAAAAGCTTTGACGTTTATGACAGAAAACAGAAAACTCAAGAACATAGACTGAAAGCCACCAATGTTATGACTAAAAAAATGTCAATTCTCCATTTAAATGTACATATCGTGGGATAAATGATTAAAGTCGTGGGATAGATTCACTTATCCCACGGCTTTGGAAAAGTCTAATATTGTAGCATCGGAAAATGTGAGAATACAGCTATATTCTATAGCAGTCGTAGAAAAAACAGTTTTAATGCAAAATTTTTTAAATACGTTACACAGTTTAACACATTTACTGCGTTATGTATAAAAAAAAAATTAAAAAAATCTGGTAGAAATGTAGAAATCGATACAAACGATACAAAATGAAAATTTTATAAATGCATTGCATATCAATCATAACATAATTATTAAAACGACACTACTAACTTTCCATTCTGTTATTAGAAAATAAGATAATTACAAGTTAGGGACGAATCAAAAATGCAAATTACTGTTTTAATAACCAATACAGAAGGATTGTCTACGTTACAACCAGGCAATGAAACAAAGTAAATAATGTCTTGTTTTTTTATTTTTAATGCCAATATGTCTAGTGCTTACAATAACATAATATTATCTACAGTTAGAGCTTGTATTATACATATACATTATTCTACTCGTTTCTTTAATTACAAGAGAAAAATTAATTTTGTAATTGGCAGTGGATAGTATTTGTTTTCTTATTCCTTTAAAATAAGTTTAAAAGTAAATAGTCAGTGTATAGATCTGCAGCCAAATTCGTCACTTTGACAGATAAATAAAAAAAAGATTTAGGCTGGTCGGTTTTTTACTGGTCAAATTTATAAAAATGTTATGGACCCAGTCAATGGTATTAATAATAATATTTACATCTTTTTAAAAGATAAATACTTTTGACTGATAATTCATTGTTAAACTTCTGAATGAAGAAGACACTAAATTATAATTTATTTTAATATCCAAATTTTTGGGATATTAAAAAAGAACAATATAATTTGTATAAAGAAAATATTTCTGCCTTCTTAAAATTGCTGGACTCATCCGTCAAACCTGTCTCACTCTTCGACCATTAATATACCAACTAAGTCTTGATTTTTTCTGGCAGTATTTATAAATACTTTTTATTTTTGAAAACGACAAACAATCTATCAAGATTAATAAGCAAGGGTCATTTTCATAATATTGATTTATCATATTATTATTTTAATTTTAGTGGAAAAGTAAATATTAATAGCGAATGTTGATATATGGATAACAATGGGTAGATATTGTTTTTATGTATCTATGTTTTAGAAAAAATTTTGATCAGGATTACATCTATCTATCGAATATATTTATTTATCGTTAACAAAAAATTTAGGCTCAGAACATAAAACACATTATTGTTCTGTTATTTGTTAAAATATATAAACATAAAATTTTCGGCAATCAGAAAATATGATGCTTGTTTATTAAATAAAAGAAATGTATGCATCATTTTATATGCTTAAATAATAAGTTCATTACTGTAAAAAAGTTTCTTTTTGGTAAAGTTTAATATGCTAAGCTATATATACATACACCAGGAATTATAAAAAAAATATATAATTATACAAAGAAATTTTGGTCAAAAAAAAGGGTGTGGCAGTCAGTGGGACTGCCGGCAGAAGTTATACTTCTATGCACGCGCCCGGATTCATAAATTTTTATGCGAAAGATTTAGCAAAATCATTATATGATATTCGTGTTCAGCAACCTCAAAAACCTCCAAGTACCGAGTACAAATTTGCATAACATTTCCTGGAGACGAGGTCCGTCTTAGGTACCAGGTGTTTCGGACACCATCACCATTATCATATTCGTATTCAGCGACCCAAAAAACAGCCGAGTTCCAAGTGATATTTTGTACAGAATTTACATAAAACACCAGGAGAAGAGGTAAATACTCTAGGCACCAAGTGCCGCGGAGACTTTCGACATCAGGATATTCGTGTTCAGCGACCCCAAAAACCCCAAGTGCATAAATTGAACCCATTTGGAATACTTAGCAAGTTGTAATTTTTCTATCTATTGTCTGTTGGGAATGCACTTTTCGACTATTCTTAAAAACTCTGTTTATGTAGCCAACAACCTCAAAAGCGTAGTGCAGGATATAATGCAACCGTGTGACGGTAGTATGGACTAGAATACAATTCTCATTACTGAATATTATTATTAATATTATTAATATAAAATACTAAACTTTATATGTTTACTCACGAGACAGAATTATAAATTAATCTGCCAAACACTATGTAATACGTCACTATGATATTCCAAAACATTAGCTCAGACTGTTTTTTGTATATCTATCTCCTTTCAATGAACTGAACGTTTAAACGGTATTTAAAGGACTTATAATTATGACTAAACATGTGGTAAATATTTTATCTTTGTTTTTACCGACCAATATACCTTATATGTGTTTCTGTCTCTCTCTTACTCACACCATTACATATGTAATGATTTTTCCCATTTAACCCCACACAAATCGAGTGCATGAATAGAAGTATAACTTCAAAAATGCTTTTGCCTTACTTGAAATAGGCTCGACATGAAGGACAATGAGCAGTATACAAAAGACTAAATTTTGAATAAAGAAGCCTGACCACTAAAATTAAAAGAATTATTTAATTGTATTTGAAATTTTAACCATGGACAGAAAATAATAGGAATTCTCAAGAAAATAAATCTGGAGGTACAAGTATAAACCACCTGATTCAGTTGTTATTAAAGCCAAGCTTTCTGTGAGCTTTGGCAAAAGGACTAAATAAAAAAAAATGTCTGCGTACGGGAGATGAAATTGTTATCTATGCCTTTAGTAGGTATTTGGACATTTTGGCCAGACGGCAACATACAGTTAGTGCCTCACATAATACAACTGGTTTTGAAAACAGGTTGAACTGTTTTTTAACAGCTTTAAACAGCTTAAAAAGCTTTTAAACAGTTTTAAACAGCTATAAACAGCTTTTCAAATCCAGTTGGATTACGTGAGGCAAGCTGTTTTTTTTAAGCTGTTTAGTTACTGTTAAAGCTGTTAAAACTATTCAAAAGCAGTTAATGCTACTTAAAAAAACCTTCAACCTGTTTTCGAAACCACTTGGATTACGTGAGACAGTAGCTCTTTGGTGCTGTCTTGCCAATGTGTCCAAAGCCCTACTCCCATTTTTCGCTCTCTCTCTTTTTTTCTTATTAATATATATGTGTATATTGTAGGCATGTAGTATGGAAAGTATATGGCATAAGCGACAGTCTGAAGTAGGTATACCAGTATTATTATTAACTTATAAATCTACTCCATGTTAAATGTATATAATGTAATGTAAGCTTATAAATACAAAGAAGCGTTTTGATATTAATTCAATTTTTTATAAGTTTTACGAGGGCGGGCGTGGTAATTCAATTGAGACGTAAAATATGATAAATTTTAATAGTATTTCTACTACTGTTTTCAAATACGCATACAGCGCCGGTTTGTTTAGTATATTAATGGCCTAAGATCTCACTGGACTACTATAGGTAATTATTCGCTATGTTGTATTCAGTGTCACTGAATTTGTAGTTTTGTCCTACCTACGTGAATTTTCTAGTTACTTTCTAACATGTAATTTAAAATATAATTATTGTATGTATCTCTTAAAATAGACAATTATTTACAAAGTGAATAGGATTTTAAAATCTGACTAAATTTAAATATAATTTTTTTTCTGTCAGGAATAACAAGACTGATACCTACTCTAGTCAACATCTTCAAAAACGTGAAAAATTAAAATAAAGGTCATAAAAATATGAACCATAGCTCATCGGATTCGAAATCACCTCTAGAAAAATGTTTTTGAAGGAAAAGTGTGCACGCAAAAAATTGCAATTGTTATTAACAAAATAAGATGAAAAACAAAAGATATTTATGTTTTTGTTAATAACTCGAAAAATATTAATATTTAGGCAATTTTGAAAAAAGCTCGTTAAAGAGGAGGAAATTTCAAAAAAAAAAGTTTGTCCTCCCGAAACTCTATCTCCATTATTTATAATTTTAATTTGACGTTGAAAATAGGGTTCCGCGCGGCTTTTACGGCATGTGCGCGCCACCGCTAAACCGGGTTTATCAGATAAAATATTTTTTTTATGACATAAAATGTTATTTTAAAAATTTGAAAAATTTCCAGTATTTTCCTAACACTTGAAGGAATCTAAATCAGTTGGAAAAAACATTTTATCACAGTTTTTCGAAAAGTTATTCAATTGTTAACTAATAAATTTTATCTACTCTACCTCATATTATGTATCAATTTTTAGTTCGTGAAAACTGTCATTATAGACAGCAGTGCGTGAAGAATTGAAAGTGTGCGTGAAGTAACAATGTATTTTAAATGGGATTTACTTTTTCGCACTGTTTTTGACACAGCTTCATATAATCAAATAACCTTAGCATTCGCGTTGTCATGGTGTTGCTATGAGAACATTAAATTTCAACAAAAGTTATTCTGACAGTTTTGTAGTTTAAATTTTCAAATTTGAATTTGTAATTATTTTTTATTTGTTTATCGTAGATAAAATATTGTATGAAACTGTGCGTGAAGTGCTTTTTGTGCACTTACGCGATATATAGCACTCGCTTCGCTCGTGCTCTAAACATCGCGTGCGTGCGCAAAAAGCATACTTCACGAACTGTTTCATAAATAACTATTTTCCTAATCTCTGTTGACATAAACAATGTGATAAAACGTATAAATAATTGTCCTAAAAATTTGAAACTTTGTGGAGTCCTTTTTATATGTATACTTTACAAGATCCTGCGATAAATGTTCATAAAAGTTTGTTAATTTGTTAAAAATACTTTCTAATATCATACGTCACGTTAACTGTAGCGCCTACTTAACTTGTCAATAAAATAATAAATAAATTTCTCTTTCAAATAATTCTAAGACCAAGTTTGTATTTATTGTTTATTAGATACTACATGCATTTAATCATAAAAATTATGTATTTTTTTTTACTTTTTCGCAATATTTTGCAATAGTTATGAAAAATCATAATTAAAAAATTAATAAACTTTTATAAACATTTATTATAGTATCTTGTAAAGTATACATACGAAAAGTGCTCCACGAAGTTTTAAATTTTTAGGCCAATTATTTATACCTTTTATCTCATTGTTTATGTCAACAGAGATTAGGAAAAAATTTGTTAGTTAACAATTGAATAACTTTTTGAAAAACAGTGTACAATGTTTTTTCCAACTGATTTAGATTCCTTCAGGTGTTAGGAAAATGCTGGAATTTTTTCAAATTTTTAAAATAACATTTTATGTCATAAAAAAAATAGTTTATCTGATAAACCCGGTTTAGCGGTGGCGCGCACATGCCGTAAAAGCCGCGCGGAGCCCTATTTTCAACGTCAAATTAAAATTATAAATAATGGAGATAGAGTTTCGGGAGGATGAACTTTTTTTTTGGAAATTTCCTCCTCTTTAACGATCTTTTGTCAAAATTCCCTAAATATTAATATTTTTCGAGTTATTAACAAAAACATAAATATCTTTTTTTTTCCTCTTATTTTGTTAATAACAATTGCAATTTTTTGCGTGCACACTTTTTCTCCAAAAACATTTTTCTAGAGGTGATTCCGAATCCAATGAGCTATCGTTCATATTTGTAGGGCCTTTATTTTAATTTTTCACGTTTTTGAAGATGTTGACTAGAGTATGACAGCATCAGTGAAACTGGAAACTGGATTTAACATGGCAAATGTTAACACCCAAATCTTACTTTATACGAGTCTAGGCATCAGAATTTTTTTATGACTACCCAGTGCCAATTTTAATTAAGTACGTTTTTTTACAATTTATCACGAATTTGGATCAACATCACTTTTAAAACTGTGTCAGTTGAAAGTATTTTTTTTTATCACGATATCACTTATATCGCTGTTTAGCGTCTTTGGAACTCCCTTTAAACATATATTTACAAACGATTATCTACAAAATGGCCTAAATTATTTTTCAGGAATCCATGTTTAAATGTTATGTTTGCAACAAAAAATATAAAATATCTAAATAAGAAAACTCACTCTATAAATATAAGTCTACCAAGTCACATGAATATAGTATAAGAAACTAGTTTTTACAGGTTTAAACCATTGGATCTCAAAAAGTAACATAAAATATAAAAAATGTTCCTAGCATTACGTCTGTAAGAACTCAATTGACAGAATCGCGTTGTTAACGACATGTTTTCTGTTTTTAAATTAATCTATATACATATATAAAACTCAAAGGTGACTGACTGACTGATATAGTGATCTATCAGCGCACAGCCCAAACCGCTGGACGGATGGGGCTGAAATTTGGCATGCAGGTAGATGTTATGACGTAGGCATCCGCTAAGAAAGGATTTTGACTAAATCCACCCCCAAGGGGATAAAATAGGGGATGAAATATTGTATAAAACTTTGTCAATTTTAAACCGATCGGGCTGAGATTTTGCATGCATATAGCATGCAAGTTTTTACAGTTTTAAAATAATAATAGTCTAATATCACTTGCCCTATAATATGCGAGGTGTGTGGAGCGGTAAGGCGGTAGCACGCTGCTGCTGGCCGACATAACACTGTCGATAGACGCGTAGAGTCTTGAAAATTCGAGAATAAATTTGTTTTATTACGTAGTGGTGTACTAAGAAATGACTTTTTTAAATTCCATTCCTAAGGATTTAAAATCGGGGTTGCAAATTTGGATGAAACTCGGTGGTAAAAAACTAAAGTCCACGCGGATGAAGTCGCAGGTGGCCGCTAGTTTTTTATATGATTGTAATTTCTAACGGCACATAGTTATTAGCGTTCTGCTTGTTATGCCTAATATGAGTTCAAATATTGTTATTTTTCAAAATAATTGTACTTTGTAAATGACCACGATATAAAAACAATAAATTGCATAAAAATCGTTAGTAATTTCTTATACTAGAAAACGGTTTCTCCTCTAGGAAGTTGGGTCTTTTTTTTTGGCTGTGGAATTATTGCTCCAAGATAAAAATTACTTGCTCCAATGAATATTATGAGCAAGCATCATGTTAAATTACCAAAGAAACCAAACATTCAGAAAAAATCTATAAATTGATTTTTCTATCGATACGTAATTATTTCGATATTTATTTCTGGTCGAAAAAATCCGTTATGCGATTATATTATATGGATGCGTAAAAATATTAAGAATTTTTGTTACACTCGAATTATATTTTAAAATGGTTAACCGTAAAAATTTCTTTAACAAACATGTGCCTAAAAATTAATTCAGGTAAAAATATCAGTTCATAGAATGTATTTTCACTTGATTTCATTTGGTTTATGGGAATTGAATCATGGTAATTTAATAAATATGTGACAAAAGTTAAATCAGTTACCAAAAAGTTTTCTTATATGGATTCATAAAAAATAACTCTTGCCATCAGTCAATAGAAAATATATACAAAACTCTACGCCGCACTATTGCACAATAGTAGTTCCATTACAAATATGCATAACAGTATTATAGGAAATCTTCAGTTGGATATCTTCTTAGAGCGCTTTCGTATTCTATCTACATACTGTATCACCTGAGCCAAACGAAGTATTTCTCCAATAGTCCAACTTGTTTGGACACTGTTAAGAAAGCATGTCAATTCCAAATTTAGCCCTTTTTAACAAATAGATTCTGCCAAAGCTGGTTGTTGAGTGCTATAAGGACCTGCCCAAGGTTGAAGGTTTTGTAAAGCACTAAGCGCCGTATCTCCGGGACCTGGTTGAGGAGGAGGACCGTCGTTCATGTATCCTTTTGAAAGAGCTTCCGCCTGAAGAGAAAGCATTAACCTGTTGGCTGCCTGTCGTTCTGCTTCACGTTCTTCTGCAGTTTGACGCCTGAAACAAAAAAAAAACATTGGTTTAAAAATTTAATTGTTAAGCATTCGTTTTGGAAAGGCAGGATTATTGCTGGTTCTGGAATATTAAGTCAACGGTTTCTTTAAAAAATAGGTATGCTACTACGGGAGTTCGCGATTCACGAATTCATTTTTATATTTATGTCCTAGTTTACAAATATTGATCTATAAAGATGCTTTTTTGGTTGCGTTACCTCAAAAATATAATCACTGATGTAATTTTTCCTATTAGTAACCTGAACCATTTTCTTTTTAAGAGTATGTTGGTATACATGCAGAGTCATGGTTGCTAAATTTTAAATCTCTTATGTTTTTATAGCAAATGTTTATATTTAGATATTGGTGCAAAAATAAACAAAACCTCTTAAACGTTTCCTTAGCTTTTGGGTTCATAGAACAGCCAAAATCTTTTTTCGAGTTAGGGCAAAAACTAAAGTAAATCACCTCCGTCTATATTTTTCTCTTATCATTATCATTTCAGCCAACATTTGCCTAGTGATGGATGTAGTCCTACAAGAAGAAACGCCACAAAAACTTATCAAGCGCTTCTTTTTCTCTGTTAATCCTATTTATATACAAATATACATATTTGGACATGTAAGACAAAGTCAGTTGAGATAACACAGGTAAAGGTAAAAATGATATTATTGAATTGCAAATTAAGCTTACAATTTAACTCTTTGACTTTTTTGTACTGTAACAAATCTATGGACTGTCCATACTTAATCCTATGTGTAAAATGAAATGTTTCATCGCTAAGATTAAGATACCTACTGGTTTATAGCCCATGGCAAGTATTTTTAAGCTATTGTTCGATAAAATTTGCTGATGTAGTAGAAAGCGTATAGTTAAGTTTCAAAGCAATACAAATATGGTAACCGTAAGCCTCTTTTATATTACCAAAAAAGTGGAGGTTGCTATTTAAAAACGTAGAGTTTCTGACAGAATTCAACTATTTGCTATTTTGCTCAATGCCATTTTACAAAAAATAAATATTTTTTGAGTTATTTACAGAAGTTTTAAAAAAGTTTCAAATTATTACTCATTTTTTAAATTTTTTAAGGTTTCTTTAAAAATTAATAACTATTGAAGGGACGTTTTTTGAAGTTATACTTCTATTCGTGCACTCGGCGGAAAAAGTTTGTGTGGGGTTAAATGAGAGAAATCATTACATAAGTAATGGTGTGAGTAAGAGAGAGACAGAAACATATCTATGAGAAAAATCATTACATACGTAATGGTGTGAGTAAGAGAGAGACAGAAACATATATAAGGTATATTGGTCGATAAAAACAAAGATAAAATATTTACCACATGTTAAATCATAACTATAAGTCCTTTGAATACCGTTTAAACATTCAGTACATTAAAAAGATATGGATATACAAATATTAGTCTGAGCTAATGTTTTGAATATCATAGTGGCGTATAACACTGTGTTTGACAGATTATTTTATAATTCTGTCACGTCCATAAGTAGTTTTGGGGTCGCTGAACACGAATATCATGATGTCGAAAATCTGCGCGGCACTTGGTGCCTAGGGTATTTACCTCTTCTTCTGGGGTTTTATGTACATTCTGTACAAAATCAGTGCACACTTTGAACTCGGCGGTTTTTGGGTCGCTGAATACGAATATGATAATGGCGATGGTGTCCGAAACACCTGGTGCTTAAGACGGACCTCGTCTCCAGGAATTTTATGCAAATTCGATACAAAATGAGTGTGCACTTGGTACTAGGAGGTTTTTGAAGTCGCTGAACACGAATTTTATATAATAATATTGCTAAATCATTCGCATACAAAATTATAAATCCGGGCACGTGCATAGAAGTATAACTTCTGCCGACAGTTCCACTGACTGCAACACCCGTTTTTTTATGTTATTCTCAATGACGATCTAGGCCGAAAAATCCTCATTTCAACAATTTTGGAATCTTTCGACATTTTTCGGGCCTTCCAGGCCTACTCTATCTACCTAGATCCGTAAATGAAAGAAGATAAGTATTTGTGAAAAATCGTGTTGTATAAACGCCACTCCATAATCTTTATTAAAACTGGCATTTGCAATGGTATATCAAATATTTTCTGCTTTCATGTGAAGTTTATTTTTATTCTCTTAAACCAAAATGTGGAATACACCGACGACACAAGTATCTTTACAGATTCGTCAGAAAGATTTCAACAACTACTGAAGAAAATTGTGGAACAAGGAGATCAACATAGATTTAAAATTAAAAACAAACGTGATGCGCATCAGCAGAAATCCAGAATTACAAGCAAATATAAGAATTCCTAAAACTCCAATTCAATTGGTGAGAAAAAACACTAACGGATACCACCTTGTGCCTTTAAATACGATACCGTTTAGTCAAAACATACATAGGTACATATATATATATTGATATGGATTTTTCTTCTGGGTGCATGTTCCTGCAGTGAGTTGTTGGAACGTGGTCCATGATTTTTAAATTGGTTGTCTAGATTAAGTATTTTTTTATATTGTATTTGTTTTAGTTTAGAGATTGTTTAATTGATAGGGATTAATATGATATGAATTTTGATAGAAGAAACATAGAATGTCAAATTTGATAAAAAAAATATAAACCTATAAAAACCAAATATCGAATTTAAAAATTTCATATATATTGAGATGATATTAGTTACTATGTTATATTAAATAAGAATGTAGAAGGAAAATCTAATGGAAAGTAGAGAAAGGAGATTTTCTTATTTCGAGTCAGAGCGCAAATTTAGTAACATTGGGATTGATTATCATCATCTTCTTCATAATTCCTAAAAAAAGGAAAAAGAAAATAGAATAAGAAAAAAAAATTACAAATACATTTCAAAGGTTTTTTATTTAAAGATTCAAAAATGATTAATCTACATTATATAAAGTTTTGATAATTATGAAATTGATAAATGGGTAAAGTAGATAATTAAAAGTTTATAAAATTGCCAATACGTTAGTAATCAAACATTAATTTTAAATGAATTAGGGGTGTAAGTAAATGAGAAAATTAAATTATAAAAAAAAGACATCACAAATAGTTAAAATACATGTTAAAACTTCTACTTACTTTTAAATTATACGTATTTACCAACCATATTCTAATTTATAAATAGTTCAAATGCCAAATGAAATATTCTGAAAAAGAGAAAATTATTAGTTTGTAGTGCTAGTAAATTTCATAAGAATATAAAAAAAAAGAATGATCATTGTTTTAAATTGTAATATTGAATCAAGAATTAGATTTTGTTAATAATTTTATTTAAATAAGAAATTAGTAGGCGAGTAGATGGAAAAGATGTATAGATTTAAGTTTGTTGAATTTGTCATTTGTTTTTTTTGTTGATTCTGATAGAATCGCTCTTGTTTTTTCGACCTTCTGAAGAGGAAGGATGTAAAAAGTTTCGATGAAGATTTTTTGTAAAAATTATGATGTTAAAAGAAAGTTAAAAGGAGATTAGTAAGATTTATATTATAAATAATTAGTTAAGAAGTTTGTAGAAGATATTTCTCTCTTGTTTTCTGGTTGTTGAAAGAGAAGTTGTATTAAAAATTTGCTCCGTAGAAATTTTGAGTTTTTTTTGAAAGTATTGATAATAGAAAGTATTAAAACAGTTTAAAGTATAAAGAATATCCCAAGGTAACCAGAGAGAGCAATTGGTAAGAGAAATTTATATGATTTTATGAAGAAATAGATATTTCAATTTATGGGGCTGAGCACTTTATGGTATAACTGTATTTTAATTGAGTTGAAGAAGATTAAATTAATATTGAACAAGAAAGAAAGTCATAATTACACTTACCAGAGAAAATAGTAGCCATCCATCGCTTGGTTTTGAAGAGGAAGTGATTATTTGATCTTCATAAAGTTTCCTGAAATCTTTGCTGTATTGGAGGAAGAAAGTAGATTGTCCTAAGAACAGAATCCTGATTCCAGAAGAGGGTGAAGCTTCACACAAATGGTAACAACTTTGCACTCGTTATAATAAAGAGTTTTATATGTGTTTGATTTTTGAAATTTTGATGAACATTTTTATTTCACTGTTTTATGTATTTAACTAAATTATTATTATTATTATTCACCTTTTTGTTAAGTTTAATCTAACTTGCTCAGTAACTCAAGTCAGAATACTTCATTTTATATATTTGATGCATGTTTTGGTTTATCAACGGTATCTTTGAAGTTTGACACATTTTGAATTAGAAAGGTTAGAAATTTATATGCAATTCACGCCTAGAAAATATTGTTGGTCTAGGATAGTGCGGTTATACAGTCATTTTATTGCAAATTTGTGTATTCACTGATTTTGAATCTAGTTTGGTTGAATATTTGAACTCTGACCTTGACATAAGGGAATAGCCGGTAGCATGTTTAATTAATCATATTGGAAAATAATTACACTGAGTTAATTCTTACCTATTCACTATTTATATTTAAAATTAATTAAAGGTAAGGAATATTTTATAACATAGTGATTGATATTATCAAAACATATTATTATTATTCATACATGTTATAAATTTTGGCGCCCAACGTGGGGCTCTAAACAATCAAAATTAGAGCCGATTCAAATAATTAAAATTTGAGAATTTTGTTAAATATTTTTTTTTATTTCGCTCTAAACAATCGAAATTAGAGCCTATTCTAAGAATTAAAACTTGAGAGTTTTGTTAAGGTTGTTGTTTCATTATTTGGCTCTAAACAATCAAATTAGAGCCAATTCAAATAATTAAAATTTGAGAATTTGCTTATTAAAAAAGTGGGAACACAAGTCAAGAACAATTTGTTTGGTAATAATTTTATTATTTGTTTGTTTGGTTCTGATTATTCATAATCAAAAGTAAATAAAAAAGGGTATGTATTTGGGTGAATATTTATTTGCATAAAGTTAGTATTAAAATATATGACTATCAATATTTATCTCTGGTGAATAGTAATTTCAATTGTAATTATGGAGAAGAGAGCGACATCAAGTAGTGGTATAACTCAAGAGGAGTTCAGGATGATACAGAACCTTTTAATGAGTTTTAAAGAAGATATTAATAAAAAATTAGATGAAATAAAAGAAGATAATAAGATTTTTAAAAGAGAAATTAGTAGTATTAAAGAAGATATGAAAGAAGATATAAAAGAAGAAGTGAATAACAAACTAGAAGAAAATAATGAAGGATTAGATGAAGTAAAAGAAGATATGAATAATAAACCAGAGGAGAACAATAAGAAATTGAATGAGACTAACGAAATATTGGAGAAAATAGAAGATGATAGTAAGAAATTTGAAGAGAAATTGGAGGATAAGAATGAAAAATTGGATGAAAGGAAGGAAGATATTATAAAAGAGTTGGATAAGAAGTTTGAAGAAATGAATAAAAGTATTATGATGACTATGGATAAAAATATTATGAATATGAATGAAACAATTGAAGAGAAAGTTGAAGAGAAGAATAAAAAATTGGATGGAATGACAGAAGACATGAAAGAATATATGAATAACAAACTAGAGGAAAATAATAAAAAATTGGATGAGAATAATAAAATATTGGATGAAATGACGGAAGATATGAAGGAAAATATGAATAAAAAATTTGAAGAGATTAATAATAAATTGAATCAGACTAATAAAAGATTGAAGGAAATAAAAGAAGATACTAAGATATTTAGAAGAGAAATTAATAACATAAAACAAGACAATTTGAAGAGTACAGAGGAAGACACAAATCAAATAGATGAAGGAAGGGAGAAGACTATTAAGAAATTTGTAGATGAATATAAAGCAAAACAAGCAGAAAAGAGTGAAAATAAAATAATTCAGAAAGTTAAAGACAGTGGTATATTGCTAAGTCATACGAAAAAACAGAATAAACCAGAACAAGTAGAAGAAATTCAAGCAATAATGCACCATCAAATTGTTAACAACAGAGAAAATCAAAATTTGTCTGTGGATGATAAGCAATTTTGTAAATATTTCTTGGGAAAGATAAAACAAGCATTCTGGGAAAAATTGTACATTTGGAAATATAAAGAAAGGGGGAAGAAAACTAAATTTATAATAGCTTTTAGGTATATAGGAAAATACCAAGAAAGGGGGAAGAAATTTAAATCTATAATAGGTATTAGGTATATTTGGAAATATCAGGAAAGAGGCAAGATATTTAGGTGTATCGGAAAATTAAATGTATAGGAAATATATTAAATAAGGGGGAACAAGTTTAAAAGTAGAAAAATTAAGTTATATTTGAATGAATGTTAGAAAGGGGGAAGGAATTTGAGATTAACAGAATTTTACAAATTAAAAAAATTCATAAAGATGTTGGGTAGATGATATTAATAGCAAAGTTTGTAAATAATAGTATTAAGATGTAAATATCAAATTAAGATTGAATGGTTTTATTAAAAAAAGGTTTATACAATCTGTGCAAATAATATTAATTGAGGCTAAAGTTTTTGTAAAATGAGTGTTTATTTATAAAAAAAAAAAAAATAGATTAAAATTATAATTTTTAATCCAACATCAATGAAATGTTTGATGTAAAAATTTTAATTGGGGGATTTGAGATGATATTAGTTACTATGTTATATTAAATAAGAATGTAGAAGGAAAATCTAATGGAAAGTAGAGAAAGGAGATTTTCTTATTTCGAGTCAGAGCGCAAATTTAGTAACATTGGGATTGATTATCATCATCTTCTTCATAATTCCTAAAAAAAGGAAAAAGAAAATAGAATAAGAAAAAAAAATTACAAATACATTTCAAAGGTTTTTTATTTAAAGATTCAAAAATGATTAATCTACATTATATAAAGTTTTGATAATTATGAAATTGATAAATGGGTAAAGTAGATAATTAAAAGTTTATAAAATTGCCAATACGTTAGTAATCAAACATTAATTTTAAATGAATTAGGGGTGTAAGTAAATGAGAAAATTAAATTATAAAAAAAAGACATCACAAATAGTTAAAATACATGTTAAAACTTCTACTTACTTTTAAATTATACGTATTTACCAACCATATTCTAATTTATAAATAGTTCAAATGCCAAATGAAATATTCTGAAAAAGAGAAAATTATTAGTTTGTAGTGCTAGTAAATTTCATAAGAATATAAAAAAAAAGAATGATCATTGTTTTAAATTGTAATATTGAATCAAGAATTAGATTTTGTTAATAATTTTATTTAAATAAGAAATTAGTAGGCGAGTAGATGGAAAAGATGTATAGATTTAAGTTTGTTGAATTTGTCATTTGTTTTTTTTGTTGATTCTGATAGAATCGCTCTTGTTTTTTCGACCTTCTGAAGAGGAAGGATGTAAAAAGTTTCGATGAAGATTTTTTGTAAAAATTATGATGTTAAAAGAAAGTTAAAAGGAGATTAGTAAGATTTATATTATAAATAATTAGTTAAGAAGTTTGTAGAAGATATTTCTCTCTTGTTTTCTGGTTGTTGAAAGAGAAGTTGTATTAAAAATTTGCTCCGTAGAAATTTTGAGTTTTTTTTGAAAGTATTGATAATAGAAAGTATTAAAACAGTTTAAAGTATAAAGAATATCCCAAGGTAACCAGAGAGAGCAATTGGTAAGAGAAATTTATATGATTTTATGAAGAAATAGATATTTCAATTTATGGGGCTGAGCACTTTATGGTATAACTGTATTTTAATTGAGTTGAAGAAGATTAAATTAATATTGAACAAGAAAGAAAGTCATAATTACACTTACCAGAGAAAATAGTAGCCATCCATCGCTTGGTTTTGAAGAGGAAGTGATTATTTGATCTTCATAAAGTTTCCTGAAATCTTTGCTGTATTGGAGGAAGAAAGTAGATTGTCCTAAGAACAGAATCCTGATTCCAGAAGAGGGTGAAGCTTCACACAAATGGTAACAACTTTGCACTCGTTATAATAAAGAGTTTTATATGTGTTTGATTTTTGAAATTTTGATGAACATTTTTATTTCACTGTTTTATGTATTTAACTAAATTATTATTATTATTATTCACCTTTTTGTTAAGTTTAATCTAACTTGCTCAGTAACTCAAGTCAGAATACTTCATTTTATATATTTGATGCATGTTTTGGTTTATCAACGGTATCTTTGAAGTTTGACACATTTTGAATTAGAAAGGTTAGAAATTTATATGCAATTCACGCCTAGAAAATATTGTTGGTCTAGGATAGTGCGGTTATACAGTCATTTTATTGCAAATTTGTGTATTCACTGATTTTGAATCTAGTTTGGTTGAATATTTGAACTCTGACCTTGACATAAGGGAATAGCCGGTAGCATGTTTAATTAATCATATTGGAAAATAATTACACTGAGTTAATTCTTACCTATTCACTATTTATATTTAAAATTAATTAAAGGTAAGGAATATTTTATAACATAGTGATTGATATTATCAAAACATATTATTATTATTCATACATGTTATAATATATATATATATACTTATTTTTCTAAAACAAAGTTTCTAATAATTTTTTTTTTTTTTTTTTTTTTTTTTTTTTTTTTTTTTTTTTTTTTTTTTTTTTTTTTTTTTTTTTTTTTTAAAAATTATTTTTATATTTTTTATTTTTTTTTTTTTTTTTTTTTTTTTTTTTTTTTTTTTTTTTTTTTTTTTTTTTTTTTTTTTTTCTCTCTGTACATTTTTTAATTTTAAAATATTTTTGGATTCTGTTAACTTTAACCTAATCTAATAATTAATATTAAATAGAAAATATTAATAAAATCATTTTCGATCCACTGTACCACCCATGTGGATATTTATTTATAAAAAAATTTTTTTTTTTTTTGTTTTACATTTCAAAGTAGTCTGACACAAAAACTTATCATGCTGTTGTTTTTCTCCATCAGTCCCGTTTAATCGTTAATTTCTATTCGAATATCAACATGTATTTGTTAGTGTTTTCTTAGAAATAAAATGTAGTAGTTGTATTTAAAAAGAAAGAACATTTTCTATTAATAATGGTTGTCAATGTAAAATTGTAACTCACATTTTGCACAGTAAGTACCTGTTTTTATAATGTTATTATAAGAATGTTAACATCTGTTATCCAAATTTTAGCCTTGAAAATGGAAATAAAATTTTCCGAAAGCTTGGTCAGTAGTAGAAAAGAGTTTTAATTCAGCCCTAAATATTTTTTTTGGCGACATCCCCAAAAAATTAAACAGTTCTATATATATATATATATATATATATAATTAAAAATATTAAAGAAATAAAAAGTTATTAAACAAGAAAGAAGTAAGAATATAAAAAAAAACTATACATTAGAAGATGTTATAAACCAGTAAAGTCCAGGGATAGCAGTGGTATGAGGAGATGATTAGAACCATAAGAAGGAGTTGTTAAATATTACAGGAAGAAGATTGGAAATTACAAAAAAGAGATTTTTATAATTTTTTTAAATTGATTATAAAGACAATCAATTTAAAAATCGTGAATCCACGACCAAGATCTTCATTGGGGAAGGGTGTTCCCGGAGGGAGGATCCATATCAATATATTCTGTTATATAAAACCTGCTTGGAAAAAGAATAATAATGCAAGAACTGGAAACATTTGAAATATGGGTCTTCCCGTGGACAAAACGCGTTATTAGAATGATGGGGAACATAGGGAACTCTTAAAACATGTGAAATGGAGATAGGAACAAAATAAACATTTTAGAGTGATGTTAAAGGAAAGATAAAGGGCAGAAGAGATACCTACAATTTTTTCTTATATGTTTCGTAAAACAAGTTCTGATTTAAGCAATGATGCATAATTTTAAGCATTGTTAGTTATTAATTCTTTTTATTTTTTTATACGTACATAATTAAACCCTAAATTTTTATTGTAACTACATAAGTGGTTTTTCTCTATAGAAGTACAAAAATTGGTAGTTTTTTTATGGTTTTTCATACATCATTTAATCTTTCTTTATTTTTGTTATTCCTCGCTTTTCACTAATTTAATAATAAAAAAGAGTACTTTTAATCTAGTATAAGCAATGTCAGAAGTAAAGCCGTTTAGCTATTTATAGTCTCTCCTAAAAATAGTTTTTGAATTTGAATAAATTGTTATAAACGACTAATAAGACCATAAAAAATATAATTGCAACACAAGTATAATATTTAGTAGATAAACAGCCCCATTCCTAACCGGTTTTAATTAAAAAATACGTTTAATTTCAATTATTTAATTCCGTCTCTAATTTTAATAATTGCAAAAGCAGAGAATCGTTAAAGACGCGCAAATCTTTGACCAAAAAACTCGGTTATTCCATTTGAAATTGGTTTAGTTAAAAAGCGCTTGTGCAAGGAATAGCTGCTAATTATTAATTGCACAGCGTTAATTAAAATTGTTGGGTCTCTGGTGTTCGTTTTCAAGACAGGATCGCACTCGTGTTTTTGTAGAAATTGTACAATAAATTTTGATCAAGCCAAAAATGTATAGTCTGTAAACATAAGATATTTTTTGTTGAAAGATTAAAAAGCTTTGAAGAAAACTTTAATAAAATCTTTTAATCAATACATAAAAACTGTATGTTTTAAATGATAGTACGTAAATATTATCAAACCGTGAATATTTCTTAGTGTTGCCTAATAACGTAGATGGTGACGAAAAATCAAGAAATACCGAATATTTCTTTAAAGTACAAGCTTTACGTGTCTTAATGACCATTAATTAAGTAGGTAACTAAAACGTTATTAAAAATATCTAAAAAGAAAACAATAAGTATTTTTTTAACCTGTTTATTCTTAAAAGTAAAAATGTTATTCGTGTAGCATTATTTTTTTAAGAAAAAATATTTTTTAGGTGTTTCTGTATAGGTAATATATAATCTTTATACCAAAATTATTGAAAATTTATAAAACCGATTTCATTTAATCTTTTCTCCTTATTTTTATTTTAATCTTCTTTTTCCGACAGTTCCTTAAATTACCTAAACGACTGACGGAGATTAAATGTAACCAAGAAATTAATGCAGTTACAGTATTATGTTATATTACAAAATCCAGACCAACCCTGGTTGCTCATTTAGGTCTCCAGTATTCTATGTTGTCCGGAATATTCCGCTCGTCCCTAATAAGGGTACTAATTACCGTAGCGCCCGCGTAGTTTAATTATGGACTTAATTAATTATGAAAGCTTCATTGTATCAACACCTAACGCTATTTAGATAATGTTCTCTACCGGAGCTGTTTCTCACTTCCCAAATGCTTTCAGGGACGGGTCTTAAAGTTAATAGTAATTTCTGTTCTGATAATATCTATATTGACAATAAAAATTATAAAATTAAATTCAAAATAATTTTGTATGTTTTATAATAGAAATGATTTTAATTTTGTATTTATACTTTGGACAACCAAGTCTATATTGAAATCCAATTTAAAAATATTGGGTAGCTATTCCTTTCTCTTTCTGGGTATTCAGCATTTAGTAGTAAAAACATAAAAATAAATATATGAGTTTTTTAAATTAATAAAATAAAAAAAAAAGAATATTAATATTATTCTACACGATCTTTACTTAGTATTCATTCCAGTTAGTGCGCACTGACTAAACTGCTTCCTAAGCCGACGCTTTAAAGCTTAGTGCCGTAATAGGATTCATATTATACCAGCAGGTATCGACTCGTCTAATTAATCCATGACAATATAAAACCGGTAAAGATCAAAACCAGGAAATATAAGGCAATGGAAGCGATAACTTGGAAAAAATAAAAAATTAATCTCTTTAAGTTATCTGTAAAATTAAGGGTTTAAATTTAAATATTCATCAGATGATATGATTATTATCATTATATTGTATGAATGTGTACAAAACAAATATTATTAAGAATTAAAAAAAAAGTGAGAGGTGTCAAGGGACACCCGGATGGAACGAAGTTCCTTTCGATTAATTAATGAAGGAATTGTAATTTGTAAACACAACACAGTGTTTATACATACATAAGCATTTATTATTGTCTGTATTAAATCTCTTCTTACCTAAATCCATCAGCAATGTCCGAAACTTGTGCAGAACAGAAACACTGTTAGGATTCCTTATTGTTATTATTTTGTATTATTTTATTATTTATTATCTCCAAAAAACCTGTATAAACTTAACAAAGTCACGACACTACACTGTTCAAAGCAAAATAGAAAATAGTAAATTCATTATCACCTGAATATTTTCAACAGTTCGTTTCTTTTAACAAAAGTGTCCATGCATACAATGCCAGAGGTTTAGATGACATACATGTACCTAGAATTACTTTTTATTTTAATTTAAAATAGGAATTAACAATAAATACAAAATTTTAAAATATTTGACAGTAACTAACAGTTAAGGTAATTTGACGTACCTAACTAGTCAAGTTACGAACTATTTTTAAAATGTTTATGAATTTATTAATTTATAAAAACAGGATGAAACTATTGAAGCAAACATGTTTTTTTTTAAATATATCAAATATGATAGAGGTCTCATTAAAAATCTGCCTAAGAGTGCCTTTTAAATAATTTGATTATTTTATAATTTGTTTGTTGCGGTATTTGTGTGATTTATTAAGGTTTTTTGTTGGTTTACCCAATTCTAAGGGTACAACATATGTAATATACAGTGGTTTCTATAATAATATACAAAATAAAAACGTGTAAGTATACAGACTAGAGTAGTAGGATTAATTTGGGCGCCAGCTTTGAATTTCTTTGTACCACTTTTCACTCCGGTTTTCCAACTTTATTTTGGGCAGTTTTGTAAGAACTGGTGAGCAGTGATTCCAACTCTATCGATTTTTAGGTAGATCTAGCGATTTAGGTAATAATCTACCGATATACCATTTTTGTTACCTCATCTACCAATTTTTAGGTTTTTATTAATTTTTTTATTAGGTTATTTAAATTTTTGTTATTATTGTCACATACGATAATAGGGTGGTTTAATTGTTTTATATTTCATTGTAATATTTTGTATTATTTTTTATTGTAATCATCCAGCTCAAAGTCAGTACGTTAGATTTTAAGGCGACCTTATATAGTTTAATTCTTATTCTCACGTAGCGTATGAATTGGCTATAAAAGAGCGTCGTTGAGGTCGCACTCGGGGAGTTCGGAGTCTGAGGTTGTCTGTAAGGGTTACCCTTTGGGGTGTCCCTAAAACAGACTATTGGGTCTGGGCCGTTGTGACTCTTGACGTATTTTCGTGACTAAGTGTGACATGCCACCATGTAGTTTATTTGATAAGATTAGTTATTTAGTTATCCGTTAGTTATATTTAATTATTTATTGTTATTGTTTCTTTGTTAATATATTTGTTGTTGGTTTCCTGCTGTTTATCTCATCTTCCCCTTGGTTAGTTTTCTGCCTTCAGCAGGATACCTCCCCAGGGGGTAGATAACCACACCTGGGTGGGAAGTGCCTTCAGTAAGCTACCCCTCATCCCAAAACACTATGGCAGTCCTCCGACCCCCCAGGCGTGACATTATATATACCGATTTCTACTTTTTTGTATTAATCTACCCATTTCAGACATTTAAGTTTGGCAACGCTGTTAGTAAGCGACAAAGCTACGGACCGAAATGCGGACCGAGAGCATTGGTGGCATAAAACGAATTTTTGTGGGAGAGGTCCACTATTCTTGTCTATATACGGTGTGTTTCTATTAATTTTGGATAATTCGACTAGTGATAGTGATGATTCAGATGAAACGCGACCATGTCCCCTCTACTATTGACCACATGTTAAATAAAGAAATATTTGTAAGAGGTAGTAAAATTGCTTTTTCTATAAATATATTTTTTTTTGTTAAAAAATATTCAAATTTTTTAATTGACTCTACAGCACCAAAATAGTATTAACAGCATTGATTTTATCGGGATTTCTCGATTTCTCAACCTTTTTTGTAATTCAAAATATTAAAAGAAAATTTTGAGACATGAAATATAACAGAAATGTAATCGAAACATATTTTATAGATAGCAAAGCTTGAAAACTACTCTTGTTCTCTCCTTAAAACAATCCTGATCATCTCCTTGTTTCCTATCTTCGTTAGTCCTGCCTAATTTTGCTAAATTGTTAAATTTGTTTTTGCGGAAAATTAGTCGGTAGCGGTAAATTTATATAAAGCCAGAAAGTTCCACAAACTCCTGTTGAAATACAAACGACTTTAAAATTAATACTGATGTTGATTTATTCCGCTAGAGTTATGATTTATTCAACCAATTTTAGCTGGAAATCGCAAAACAAAGAAAACTAAGTTATATAACAGAGAACATTGCTAGAGTGAAAACGTTTAAGAAAGAAAAATTGTTAATGTTGCCTTTATATAATAAATTAATTCTGCATATAATTTATATTTTGTTTAAATGAAATATAAATTTTAATCATCTATATCAAAATGCGCACTACCGGTGTATAACGTATTAATTACATAATTATATTACTTATATTGTTTTAATACGCGTCAGTAGTTAAGAAACAATAAAATAAATAGGCTATGGATTAAAAGACACTATAATTACAAAGCTATTTCGTTAAAGTGTAAAATTCAGTTTAAATTTCTCATTATGACAATTTAGTATCAACCCATTAACAGTACATCGTACCAGGTTAAATACCTGTAGGAAATAACACTTTTCCTTTGACCCGAAGCATCAAGAAATTAAACATCAATTTAAGGAAGGAGACAATTAAAAGCTACATGTGGCATTACTTAACTAAAACAAGTGCGAATTGAAATGCGGAAGAAGAAAATCACTCAACCTAAACCGATATCACAGGTTTAATTGTTCTTCATGTAAGTAATACAATAATACTGGTGATAATAAAAAGTCTATTGCATTAACTCTGTCATTATTGTAAGGAAAGTTTTCAGAAACACTTTTTATCAAAATTGTAGTTTTGAAGTTTAATTACAACAGTAACAAAAGCATTAATAAAAGATTTGTTTGCTGGTATAAAAAAAGCAATGCATAATGTTTATAACGTGACTACAATAATATTACTGCTTAAGTATTTCTGTTATTATCAACAATTTCCTGACACGAATAGAATAGTAATCTATTGGAGAAGGTTGCCTAAAGCAGATAGGTTAACAATAAAGTCCCAAAAGTTGTAGTTTTTGGGTTTTTATTGCAACGTTTTTGATTTTATTTTTTAAGAGAGATCTTGAAATTTAAAACAAATAACGATTATCTCCAGATTACGATTTGGGCATACCGCTCTTACTCATCAATACCTGCTGAATAAAAGTGACCCTCCTATATTTGAGCAGTGCAACTTGCCTCTATCGGTTTTTCACCTACTTATACAGTGAAAGAAGTATCGCCAAGAAAGAAACCAGTTTGAACTACCTCTATCTCTGAAAGACATTTTAAATAGTATGACACATGTTTCAAATGATATACATTTTTTGTCGAAAATTAATCTATTAGACCTAATATAGTGCATTTTGTAACTCATGTACGCTAATAACCTTTACAGGTTGATGCGTTTTTTGTAAATAAAAAAAAACTATTTAAAAATTCTAGTGGGACTGCCGGCAGAAGTTATACTTCTATGCACGCGCTCGGATTCATAAATTTTTATGCGAATGATTTAGCAAAATCATTATATGATATTCGTGTTCAGCGACCTCAAAAACCTCCGAGTACACACTCATTTTGTATCAAATTTGCATAACATTTCCTGGAGACGAGGTCCGTCATTTTTAAAGGTTTTACCTCCATACCATGTTTTGCCAAAATCATAGCTCCACCACGTTTATTCTGTACACAACAAAAATAAGAGCTCGGGTCATAACCAAAGACACTTAGATGCTGAACCTCTTCTGTTAAAAGAAAGTGCTCGACCAAACAAATAGCACTGTATTTTATATTATGACGCATGGTCGCCATCATTTTCAGTTCCAGCACATGATGGACAGATGATTAAATTTTGACCAACCACTTTTGCGCCTCTTAGACGAACTAGGCAAGCAGGATGATAATGTTTTTCACATTTGGTACATTTTAATTCGCCTTTTAGAGATCGTTTCCAACTCGCGCATGTAATACTACAATACAATACTCATTACTAAATATTATGATTAATATTATTAATATAAAATACTAAACTTTATATATTTACTTACGTGACAGAATTATAAAGTAATCTGTCAAACACAATGTAATACGTCACTATGATATTCCAAAACATTAGCTCAGATTGTTTTTTGTGTATCTATCTCTTTTCAATGTACTGATACCTTATATGTGTTTCTGTCTCTCTCTTACTCACACCATTACATATGTAATGATTTTTGCCATTTAACCCCACACAAATCCAGTGCATAAATAGAAGTATAACTTCAAAAAGTTTTTAAAACACTAAATAAATTGACTGTTTTTAATTTTTTTTTTAAGATGCTAAATATGATTGTATTATGTAATTTATTAAATTTATAAAACATTTAACGTAAAGTGAATTCATTGAATTTGTTTTGTTTGCCCTTATTATATATAGATTGTGATTCCTTGTGGAGTAATTATGAATATTTGTAATTAAGAAACTCTTGAAAATAGACTGAGGCTAAATTATTTACTATCATATACACTAGAACCATTGTTTGAAAAAATAATCTTTGCTTTACTGATAACCATTGTAAAGACTGTAATACCTACAGTTGTTATAGGTGTATATGTAAGTACATCTATTTCCTCAGGTTTATAAACACAAATGAGTTTAACTAAATTACAAAGGGGACACACAGGAAAGATTTAGTTTCTAGACAAAAAGTTGAAGAAAGTTCTGGAAATTCACAAGAAGAGCCATTGTAACAAACATATTTTGTGAGGTCTGTTAAATTTTTTACTAAAGCTAATCTAAATAAGGATTTTAATAATTAGTATTGATATTCAAATAGGATACTGATTAGACATGTAAAGTATATGCAAGTTTTATTACTTGATTTAAAAAAACTTAGTAACTTCTAGGCTTTTCGTTTTGTAAAGTTTTCATATCTTTTAGCACTGATGTATCATGTTGTGTATACTGTACCAGAACACGTAATTATAATGGACGTATTATCCGTTCATTAATGTGTTCGCGACAGATTTTATATCACAAAACAGACTCAGCAAACGCTCCTTAATGTCACTTAAGTGTCACTTAAGTGCTAAAGGAAACAAAGTGATCGTTTTTAATTAATGGCTATAGGAGTTTTGCTCTGTTAACCAAGAAAAACGCATTAAAATAAAGAACATGGTGACGAATATACTTATTTTCAAATTAATGTTTGTTAGTCAATCACTCGACATAAAGAAAGGACAATGCAGTACCGATTTTGTTATCCATGGTCAGTGAGAGTCACAAATATCAGACAATGCAATCTAAATTAAATTGAATAAAATTACTTTAAACATATTCAAACAAAGGTGTGATATTATAATAATGCCAGTAACACTACAATATTAGATAGATTATTTTTTCACCTGTCAAAATATCACAATTTTGTGATTTCGTCCAATGAAAACGCTTAATCTTCAATGTTTTATGCTAAATCTAGCCAATCATACCGGTTTATATTGATAAAACCACTAGTGGTTTTACTAGTATTGATAAAATTATAGAACTGTCAAAAATTCAATAACAATATTGAACAATCAATTTTCTTGTTTATAAGTACCTTACTATAAATCAACATTCATTTATATTATCTAAATATTCTGAAATATATTTTGTTATTATTATTATCACAATTCAATTCATCTAAACGATTATGAAAAATCAAATATGTAGGTAGGTACTTTAAAACTAACCTGCTTCCTGGTTCTGCATGCATTTAAAACTTTTATATGCCTACAGGCAAATGTGGTCTTGTAGGTAAACTTTAAATAGATATACCTAATAATTTTTATTTTGGTAATTTTCTCTTTAATAATATAATTGTATAAATAGGTATAAACAAACTGAATATGATAAAATCACTCGTCCTACGGACTCGTGATTTTATCACATTTCAGTTTGTTTTCGCATTTTTGCCAAATAAAAAAGTTTTTGTGGAAACTAAAAATTTATCGATAAAATTCTAAGGACTCGTGGTATTACCTTTGATTAAAACATAAATGAGATTAAAACATGACAATTTTGAACTATTAAAAGAAATGTCTATATAAAAGAAATGGTATTCCAAAAATACGAAATTTGTGTATGAATATGAATCTCGCAAAAGTAACAGAATGTAATCACACTGATCAAAATTTTAAGAATTAGACAAACTTTAAGGAAAAATTGAGTTAATCATTAGTGATTAAAAAAGATAACTGAACGTTACGTACTTCCGTGGCCAAACGGTTAAAAGAGCTATAGATAGAGATCGCAGGTTCGAATTCTGTTGGATGTAATATTTTTTAAATTATTTTCCTTAATGTTATATCTTGTGTGTCTTAGTGATAAAATTAAAAAAATCCCATCAGAGATGTTTCAAATAATTTAATTACTAAAAATATATTCACTAGCTCTACAATGTTACTTGGACCGAAATACAAAAAAATCTTTATATAAAAAAATCAATTTAGCATAATAAAGAAAAGAATAGATAAATACCTTTTGTATATATACAAGTACTGTTACGTTCCGGGATTTTCAAATAAGTGGCGCCACTAGAAAATGAACCTAATTCATTTCAATATTTCCATCTGTCACTAGTTTATGAGTGTAGTTTCATGCAATTTTGTTCATTCGTTTACTAGCTATGACTGTAGCGGTTCTAGGAAAAATGCCCACACAGACAAATACCCACACGGAAAATTGCCCTTATGGAATAATGCCCATACGGAAAAATGCCCACACGGAAAATTGCCCACAATAAAGAAATAATAGTCTATTAAACAAGTTTAGAAAAGCAATATGTTACCTAAAAACTTTATAAATTATTATTGTAAATTCAGATTTAGATTTAAGAATTTATTATTTAGATTCATTTCAAATTATTTTCGCATTTTGTCTTATCAAGTATAATAAGGTTACAAAAACAAATTTAATAATATTTGTACATGTCAGGATTCCCATAACTGAGGAAACTTAATACCGTTTTGTTTATTTTTATAAATGGTACTATGATTATAATAACATTCAATACATTGAATACCTTCCTACCAGATAATAAAGGTTTAAATATTTTTTGATCTTAATCTTAATCCCGAGTAAATATGAAGGTATTCATAAGAAATGTTTAAATATTATAAGTACGTACCTAATCTTTGTTAAGAGAAAGTTTTCAGAAGTTAATAAAGTATAGGTATGGATCAAAATAATCGGATTAAAGATATCTTTACTTTTGGAGATGATATTAGTTTTAATTTAAATGAGCAGTCTTGTTTTACGATACGACTAATAAATTGTTAGGCCGAATATTATGAATAGACTAGGCGTATTGTTCGACGGTCGAATGAGTTCAAGTGTTTGATGATGTGCCTGACGTATGATCATAGGCCTAGGCATATGATCATATGACGGATTTTACAATCCGCCTACGACATTTATGCTTTTAGAAAATAATAAATGGTCAACGCAGTAGCTATGCATAAAATAATGAAATATATTATTTTATTTCTTTCTTGTGGGCATTTTTCCGTGTGGGCATTTTTCCGTGTGGGTATTTTTCCGTGTGGGCATTTTTCCGTGTGGGCATTTTTCAGTGTAGGCTTTTTCCGTGTGGGTATTTTTCCGTGTGGGCATTTTTCCTGTGGGAATTTTTCCTGTGGGCATTTTTCTTGTGGGCTTTTTACCTGTGGGCATTTTTCTTGTGGGCATTTTCCCGGTCACCAACTTTAGCTACCTTCGCCTTTGTTAAAAAACAGTCATAACTCATCTTGTTAAAATATTGTTTTTCGGTGGGAAAAACTACCGTAAAGTCAATAAAATGGTTGAAAGAATATAATCATATCTATAAAACAGTTTACCGCTACTTTAATAAATTAAAAGATGTCGAAGCACCAAACAAGTAGGTACTTTGCTCTGGAAGACCAAAAGAGGCTATTAATGCGAAATTCGTAAAGCAAGTACAGCGAATCGTTTTGGGTTAGGGTAAAGTAAAGTTGCCTTAGTTAGTAACACTGTTATTTTGTTAAAAGTACGGATGAGATACATTTTGCACCATGTTTTGGATATGAAAAATGATAAAATAAAAACTTCTATAAAAAAAATTAAACCGCCTTCAAAGAAAATGCACTAAAAAGCCAGAGATAAAATCTTTAGTTCTTAAAAAAATTGGAAGCAACAAGGCATCTGATATCGATTTCTTTGAAGTCATCTCCAATGTTTTTTTTTGTAAAAGATTTGAGTTACTATCATTTGAAATCTAGATTTAATAGCCAAGATTAAAATAGAATATAAATTGCCATTGGCTTTTTAGTGCATTTTTTTTTGAAGGTGGTTCAATTTTTTTTTTTAAGTTTTTATTTTATTATTTTTAGTTGCTACTTGGCCTGGTCAGATGTGGGCGCAAATTCATGATATACTATTTTTAAAACCTTCCAAATACCGTGCAAGAGGTACTCAGTTTAATCTTCAACATCCCAGGATGTACCAATGTGACTTTTTGGAGACATAAGTAAATTGTGTAAACACCTAGAAACTCTATGCACGTACGGTGAAGGCAAATATCGTGATAAAACGTGGACATAATTGTCTGAAATCACCAAACCAAACTAATTGATTAATTGCTCATTTCTTCTTCTTGTTAGAAGATTCCTTTGGCTTTAGAGTAGAACAGTATCGGGCTTATTATTATGTTTTTATATTATACATCATTATTAACATATTAACTTGACTGCAGAGATTATTCTCTAGATCTTTGTGGGATTTTCTGAAATATCTTACACATTGATGACCAAACCTTAACAAAATTTCTATAGAACCACATGGACACTCTACCTTTTTGAATGAAAAATAATTTTTCAAATCGTATTATAAATACCAACGATATTCGGTAACATACATTAAAAAAATATGGTAACATTGAAAACCCTCTCCTTTTTTGAAGTTGGTTTAAAATAAAATCTGATAATTCAACCACCGATTTGGTGTTCTTGCAACGTTATGGAGCGGATGTTTTGTGACGGTGGATTAAAGCCACACAACCCGATCAAACCAATGTTCGGCAGGGAAGATTGTGGCCTCCGTTTTCTTGGATGTGATTGGCCAAATGTTACCCGCAGCCGGGAAAGTGTTTGACATGGTTAATTAAATAAACTGAACGACCAAATTAAGAAAAAACCAGCCCCGTACAACAAAGCTAAAAAATCTGTATTGTTACTATAACGTACCGTCATACATAATCATACAGACTATTAACTCTTTTTAACTTAAAGAGGTGGCTCCAGAGAAGAGTATCAACGTGAATAAAAAGTCATGGCATGGCGAAAACCACGGTACGGTGTATATCGAAGGTTTGGAGATTTTGTACTCGGAAAAAGTTAAGGAATAAAATATTACTTGGTCAAATAAGCAACTTGTTTTAATGCTTTAATGCTTTAATAAAATTTGATATGATCAAGTAAAATTTTTAAATATTTGTTATAGTTATCAATAAAAATATTGTAAAATTTTGTCGATTACTGTTTTTATCTTGTTAGTTTTCATCCAAAATTCACGTTTCGACTTTTTTTTTAAATTTTTTATAAAAACTTGGGAATTGGATATTGAGCCAATAGCCGGTTTTTAAATATCTATGCAGATAAGTATAGTTCAATGAGTGAGACATTTCTCTGGGTGTATAAAGAATTTTAATTTCAGTAATTTGCACCGTAAACATTGATTTAAGCATTAAGATAATCGCATCTTCTTCTTCTTCTTAGGTTGAGCCATTTTACTTAAATGAAGTCCATTTAGATAAAGTTCCATCCCACTGTGGTACCACAATGCATATAATAAATGTACCTCGATAGCCTTTTAAGTTTCTTAAGCGAGTTATTTTCCACTTTTCTTCTTTTACAGTTTTTCTTATTCGCAAAGTATATATTAATCAGTATAATGAGCTAGTTTAAGATTATCTTTTACATACACTAGAATTACTATAATATTTCTTTGACTTTTTATGCAAACGAGATTTTAAAAAACTGGTCTAGAGACTGAAAACAAAAAAATAAATTTTAAATTCTTTATGAAGAATAATTAAAAATAAATTGAAAACCCATGATAGGAAACATTAAAAGAAATTTTTCTAAAATAGCAAAACAAAAATTGTTTCAATTTATAACAAACAAATCTGTATATTTACAATAAAGGTTTTTTAAATTTCGATTTAATTTTTTTTTCTGACATTTCAATTGGGGATATTTCAGTGTCATTTATCGCCCAGTCAAATATAAAAAAAACTGACTGACAAGTAGGGGAAAAATGATTTTGTTACCGTATTCAGCGGATAAAATAAGGATAATTATTCAACTTCAAATATATTCATGTATTTTTTGGAACTAAGTTCCTTACGGCAGGCTTGGAGGAGATAGGGATTTTGCTGCGTGACTGGACTGAAAAAAATGTGATAGTAAAACCGTAACAAAAAACCGTTAAATGAGACGTGTATCAAACGCATTCTGGAAGTTATTATACGTAGCATCGGTGGTTTATTGGCAGAATGCAATTTTTTTTGTATATATCTCTTAACTTTTACCTTTTTTTGTTAAAGTAATATGAGATATAATTTTTAAAAATCGTGATAGTTGAAAGTAGTTAGGAAAGGTGAGAAAAAATAAATGTATACATTACTCTTTAAAGCTCACCTTGAATTTTAAAGAAGCTTCTTTCTTAACGCCAAGATTTCACTGATTTTGATATATTGACCGTTAAATGAGACGTGCGCAGGCGCTCCAGTCGTATACACAAGCGAGTAGTGTTATGTGTCGATTCTACATTAGCCGAAGGAACTTAGTTCCTACCTGGTGTCCCACGACACCATTTTAGCTTTTATTTATCAATAAAAACCTCTAAAATTTGATCAAAATTTAGTTTTTTGGTTTTGTTCAAAATCTATCAGTAAAACAGTATTAGCTATTCTATAGAAAAAATTATGAAAAATTAAATAACCTACAAAGAGCGTTTCGTTAAATTTATATCCCACCAAAAACATAAATGTAAAAAAGGAGAGCCAAGTTCAATACAAAAATTATGCTTGGCTGTGGGCTTCGCCGCAAAAAGAATAGAGATCTAAATGAGTGCCAAGTTATATGCAAAATCCAAATATGTATTTATAGGAACAAAATAACATTATGAACAAATAATAAACTCTATTTCTTTGCTTTATTGAATACCTATAATAATTGTTATTATTTAAAAATGTAAGATCTTAAAGAAGGTTAGATTTGACTTGGCCAGTTTTTATTAAATCAGTCATTTTATAAAGTTATTCAACATATATTTTTAAATTCTGATAAAACCTGGCCAAGTCAAATCTAACCTTCTTTAAGATCTTACATTTTTAAATAACAACAATTATTATAGGTATTCAATAAAGCAAAGAAATAGAGTTTATTATTTGTTCATAATGTTATTTTGTTCCTATAAATACATATTTGGATTTTGCATATAACTTGGCACTCATTTAGATCTCTATTCTTTTTGCGGCGAAGCCCACAGCCAAGCATAATTTTTGTATTGAACTTGGCTCTCCTTTTTTACATTTATGTTTTTGGTGGGATATCATTACTTTTTGTAAAGAAAACTAGGCAGGTATTGAGATTTAATGTTTTTTCTTGCGTTTCCGCTGCATGGTTATATTTTTTAAGCTATTGTCTACATTCTCTTGAATGTTAGAGACAATAGTGCGCATTGCCCATTCATTATCTGCTTCCTGTTTATAATTAAATTAGCTAAGTCTGGGCGATATAACGATCTCAGGCGGTTATATTCTACTATTGAACTATCCTGTGTCCTAATTTGACTAGGGTCTAGATTAATAAGGTGTACTCCGTCTAGTGTTTTAACTCTGGAGAGCGCAACGTAGGCCTCTGCTATATAAAAATCGAAGTGTCTATGTCAAGAAGAGCGCTGTCCAGACTAACTCCTTGTGATTTGTGGATGGTAATAGCGTAAGCCAAGCAAATAGGGAACTGTTCCCGGTGAACATATACATTATTATTAACTGAAACTTAGTCTTGACACGTTCTAGTTCATAAGTTAAATAATTGAATTTGATAATAATTTTACGTGCACTATTGTTTCTATCGACTTCTCAGTTTATTTTCTTTATAACTCCAATAGAGCCGTTCACTAGCCCTTTACGCAACATAACTCGCGCACCCAATTTGATCGTGATAACGTCTTCTAATCCAGCGGTTAATGATGAATTAACCTCGTTCTTTTTCAGCACTTCCTTTGCTAGCTTGTTTAAATACCGTGGACAGTCTATTTCATCGATTGAATTTAATTTAATTTGCGCTCCGCCGACGACACACCGTTTGTTTAGCGCGTATTTAAGTTTTTTGTATGGGGACACCACTTATTTTTTTACTTAACTTTATTTTTATATTTCTGTTATATAGCAAATATAGCAATATACATACATATATTGGGATAGTTTCGAATATCTGCTTGTAACGGTTCCAACGCTACAATTAAAAAAAATTGTTTTGTATGGGGACACCCCCTATTTTTCAACTTTTTTTTATTTTTAGAATTTTTCCTACGCTTACATACAATTACCGAGCTGGATTTCAAATTTCACCCTTCTAGGTCATCTGGAAGTAAGTTAGGTTTAGGTACATACTTATGTCAGTCAGTCAGTGCTAAAATTGAAGACTTTTTGACCTTCATATCTTTATAACCGTTTGAGCTAGCTTTATGAAATTTGGGCTACTAGATGTCCTTATGGATATAATTAAACACACGTAGTTTTATGTGTTTTCGTTAAAGAGGTTTTGAGTTATAGAAGAGTCAAAAGTGGCACCAAGTGGTTCGTGTAATATTACACTTGGCGCTGGCTAGCCAGTTCCTTTGCTTGAACTTGGCTTGACACGCTACCGCGTGTCTAGATTTGTCAATTAGTTGTTAAGATTATTATACACAAAGTTTTTTTTTAAATCTTTATAATTTGTATAAATCAATTAAAAAAACATTTGTATTTTGTGAAGGAGTACCTAAATCTTTTCATTTATAAGCTATTATCTAAAGACAGGCGCCGTTACTTTTATGATTATTGCAAAATTACAATTTTATCATAGGAGTTCCTTTTTTTCTGTTGGAAATAGTCCTATCGTCAGACAAAAAATTATACTAAACACCCTTTATTTCAGTTTTTCAAAAGAGCCTAAAAAATGATTACAAATGAAGTTTTTAAAATTTTAAAATATTAATTATTTTTAACAACTATCTGTCCAATTTTGACCATTTTTAAAATTGGGGAAACTCGTTCAAATAACAACAAATGTTGTTATTAAAAATTAAACATAACTTTCTTAATTTTGACTAGTTTTAGAAAATCGGTATATGGCCAATAATTATTTATTTATTTCTAATAACAATTAATGTGAACATTTAAAAAATTTCAAATGCTAACGATTTCAATTCAGTAATTGTCATCATTATCATCACTATTTATATCATCATAATTCTTATTATCATTTCTTATAGTCTCTTCATTCTTAACAATTTTATTAATCTCTTTTTCCCCAATTAGCACACAAATTATTGCACATTAAACCATGTAACTATTTTGTATCCATTTTTACATGTTCGTGATATTTCTTTTAAAAAACTATATCGCTAGTTCTTTATAAAAAAACAGACGTTATCCTCTTGCATTTAAAATTAATGGTAAGTTTACACTCTTGGCTAGTCTCCGCAAGCATCTCCAAGCCTTCATAATCGCTTGAATGCCATTTACACGCTTGAGAACGGGGATAGTGGCGCTAAATATGCGCCAACGTGTAAATAGTGTAAATTCGTCGCAAGCGCACCACCGCTCTTTCAGCCCCAAAAATTTCTTTAAAAAAAATTGTTTATACCTAATGAAAGAGCTTAATTTGCACCTTTTAAAAACGTATTTTTCATAATTTGCACCCTCGTACTTTTTTTAAATTTTGCTTTACTTAAACCAGATTCAAATGCTCATATCTCACTCCCTAAAGTGTATTTCGATATGCACATTTTACCAAAAATTTGCAATTTTAATTTTCTAATTTGCACCATCGTAAAATTTGCGAAAAACGGTAACAATTATTATAAAAATTAATAAAATCATTTCCTGGCTGATGTACGTTCAGAAATAAATAACTGCGCATGCGTTCACTACCCGCAGTTACTTATTTCTGACAGCAGTCCGAAACTAATTTTATTAATTTTTGTAATAATTGTTACCGTTTTTCGCAAATTTTACGATGGTGCAAATTAGAAAATTAAAATGGCAAATTTTTGGTACAAGGCGGATATCGAAATACTCTTTAGGGAGTGAGAAATAAGTATTTAAATCTGGTTTAAGTAAATCAAATTTTTAATCAAATTTATCAAAAAAAGTACGCGGGTGCAAATTATGAAAAATACATTTTTGAAAGGTGCAAATTAAGCTCTTTTAATAGGTATAAACAATTTTTTTTTAAAGAAATTTTTGGGGCTGGAACAGCGGTGGTCGCAAGCGCTTGCTGCAAGATTCCTTTGCTCTGTGTTCGAAAACCGACAATGACCTGGATCGGCAACAAACTCTTCCCACGGTTGTGATTGTGGAAGCTTGCCGAGACTTGCCATGCTTGTAAACCTAGCATAAAATAAATACTGATTGGTAAAAATTTAATAAAGAATAAGTTTCAAAACAAGAGTATATTTATTACACGTAGGTCCTTATAACATACCTATTTTTTTATATATGTGCATATACAAGGGTATATTTTGGTCATTTTTTGCATATTAAATATTTATGTTCTGAATATTTAAGCTGGATTGATTGAAATGCTATCATGCTGATTTTGTGTTATTATTTTTTTAATATTTATTATTTTTGATACAAATGATACAAATTAATTTATGGCAGTACTTATAGTAGCTTAGCTGGAAAATTGTGATTTATTTCAATAAAGTCTATAATGAAGTTTTTACATCGATTAACAAAAAAACTAGTGTGGCAGTCAGTGGGACTGCCGGCAGAAGTTATACTTCTATGCACGCGCATGGATTCATAAATTTGTATGCGAATGATTTAGCAAATTCATTATATGATATTCATGGTAAGCAACTCCAAAAACCTCCTAGTACCGTGTGCACACTCTTTTTGTATCGAATTTGCATAAAATTCCTGGAGACGAGGTCCGTCTTAAGCACCAGGTGTTTCGAACACCATCGCTTTTATTATAATCGTATTTAGCGACTCAAAAAAACCACCGAGTACCAAGTGTCCACTGATTTCGTACAGAATTTACATAAAACCCCAGGAGAAGAGGTAAATACCTACCCTAGACACCAAGTGCCGCGGAGACTTTTGGAATCGTGATTTTAGTGTTCAGCGACTCCAAAAACCCCGAGTATATAAATTGAACCCATTTTCACCAATACTTACCGTGTTGTAAGTTTTCTCTCTATTGTCCTAATGTACTTTTCGAATGCAGAAATGCAATTTCTATTTTTACATTATAAAATATAGCGAAAAATTTCCTGATACTTTAACGAATCCAATGCAAAAAAACGCATTCCGATCCATCTTACGTTACAAATTTCGGAGGTTTTGGTGCTTTATTTCCTCCACTATTCGTAAAAACTCTGTTTATGTATCCAACAACTTAAAAGCATGGAGCAAAATATACTGCAACCATGTGACGGTATTTTAGACTACAATACAATACTCATTACTGAATATTATTATTAATATAAAATGCTAAACTTTATATGTATACTTACGTGACAGAATTATAAAATAATCTGTTAAATAATCATGTGATCCGTCACTATGATATTCATACATTAGTTCAGACTGTTTTTTGTATATCTATCCCTTTTTAATGTACTGAATGTTTAAACGGTATTCAAAGGACTTATAGTTATGACTAATAACATGTGGTATATATTTTATCTTTGTTTTTACCGACCAATATACCTTATAAGTGTTTCTGTCTCCCTCTTACTCACACCATTACATATGTAATGATTTTTCCCATTTAACTCTACACAATCTTTTTCTACAGAGTGTACGAATAGAAGTATAACTTCAATAATTAGCAGTATAGAAGTAGTATTATTTTGCGATTAATGATGAGAAATAAGTCCGCTTTGTGTTTCGACTTCAGATCATAGATACACTTATACAGATAGATCTAGATTTATTAATAATTAAAATCCAGCAGCAAATTTTAAATTAAAGTTTACTTCTCTTAGAATCCTCTCAAGTATTTAATCGATTAATAAAGCATTTCAGCATCTACGAAATCATCTAAGTATGTTTTATTTGTCAATTAAACCGAACTGCAGTTAACTGTAAACCGAAATCTATTATGGTTGTACTCTGGAGTGCCTTTATGAGCAAGTGTCCGAGAGCTGCTCTAAAACGAGCCTCGACAGGGGTTAGGGATACGACAGTAGTGCCAATTTGACACCCTAAAAGCCACTGCATAAACCATGAACCGACAGGGCGATACGGTGAATAATGTACACTGACATTGGTCTAGTGTTTAGCACTTTAAATATTCACGACTACTTTCGCCACTATAGAAGTTGATTTTTCCGATTTTTCCGATGTGTATACAACGTGTCGGTTAATTTGGAAAAAATTCGATCGAACCTTTTTTTATTATGTCTATTATTCAGTTAATAGCTATTGTAGAGGCGTAGTCAAACAGAAACTAATCTATTTTTTATTCTGATGAGTAACTGCTGTTTGTTGATTAAACAAATAAATATTACAGGTTTATTTTGAAATAAAATAGTAAAAATACTAATGCTTGTTACTGTAAAGTCAATTACAGCAATATGATTTTTCATGTGCCAACAATGAAAAATGAAAATCTTAATTTGGTAATATTAGTCAGGTAGTTTATTTATGAATTCAGTAAAATTTTTCGATTCAATAAATAACTATCTGAATATAAAACGTAGTAATATTTAAAAATATCATTAAAAAATATAAGTGTCTGATTCAATTTAAAAAAGATTAATATTTTGAAGTCGCCATGGAATGGAAGATAATATTTGATTAATATTGAAGATGGTGACAATTTTAAAAATGAAACCCAAGTTTGAAATTTTTCCAGCTCACCCCAAGTGCTATTAATTTTTTTTGTACATTATAACTAATACAATTTTCAGATAATACTATAAGTGCATTGAAAGGAACTTGAAATTCGGTCATGTATTAATTTTTTGTTTTTCTTTACTTTTTAGACTAACAACAACAAACGAACGAGAGTAGACAGATCCAGTAGCAAATACAATAAATCTTTGTCAAACAAATTTTCTCTTATTGGAACGAAGTTTCCTTTCGCGCGTTACGACTGAGACTAGCCGGAAAAAATTCAGACCAAAAAATGTCACGACACGACCGACACGACACACGCATGTTTCTCTGTTTATCTCTCTCTCTCTCTCTCTCTCTCTCTCTCTCTCTCTCAGATAGATATATCTTTATTTAAATAGGAAACCCTAATATACATAAATACTAATAAAAGTACAATTAAAAAGACACTAATTTAAATTAATAGAAAATTTGCATTAAAAAGAAAATACTGTAGAAAAAAAAATAATAGTATTATATTTTATTTCATCCTGTTTTTATAAATTAATAAATTCATAAACATTTTAAAAATAGTTCGTAACTTGACTAGTTAGGTACCTACGTCAAATTACCTTAACTGTCAGTTACTGTCAAATATTTTAAAATTTTGTATTAAATTGTTAATTCCTGTTTTAAATTAAATTGAAATAAAAAGTAATTTTTGGTATATGTATGTCATCTAAACCTCTGGTATTGTATGAATGGACACTATTGTTTAAAGAAACGAACTGTTGAAAATATTCAGGTAAAAATGGATTTACTATTTTCTATTTTGCTTTGAACAGTGTAGTGTCGCGACTTTGTTAAAACTTTATATAGGTTTTTTGTAGATAATAAATAATAAAATAATAACAATAATGTATCCTGACAGTGTTTCTCCACAAATTCCGGATATTGCTGATGGAGTTAGGTAAGTAGAGATTTAATACAGACAATAATAAATGCTTATGTAAGTATGAATAAACACTCTGTTGTGTTTACAAATTAGAATTCCTTCACTAATTAATCGAAAGGAACTTCGTTCCATCCGGGTGTCCCTTGACACCTCTCACTTTTTTTTTTTCAAATACGATATAAGTTCTTACGCTTGATCAATTGTTTCAAATTTGAATTTAATTTGTATTAATTCAAATTCTCCAAGGTCTCCAAGTACAGGCTTTACAAAATGAAACTGATTTATTGAAAAGTAACAATAAAAAAGGTTTAACAAATTTCGAAATTGGCAAAAATTATTTTCACTTCGATTTGTTTTTTTACCAGGGGTGAGGAAGCTACAAACTGACACAATCCTCTCCAAACATCGCCATACGTCAACCATTTAACCCAATTGGAAAGTTCCAAGAAGAGGACTCAAATTGTAGTAAAATTCGTAAAATCGTATTCAGATTTTGGTTAGAAAACTTCACAGGAATTTCATTTTTATTTACTTTCTAATAAAGACTTAGTTTATACAAGAAAGACTTTTTACACGTCTTCCTTAAACAAGTGCTTTAATCGAAAGATAAATTCAAGAAGAACCGAGCCGAGTTTTACTATATATAATTTGTTGAAAGTTATTTCCATGCGCAATACGTAAAGTATAAGCGGTCAAATCTAGAATTGCTAAAAAGAATTCGTTAAGAAATAAAATTGACCGAAAAGATATTGAGATATAGCTGACCTTAGTGGTTCTAATAGCTTATTTAAAATAATTAATTAATTTTAAATTTATAGACAGTTTTAACAAAATTTTAGTTTTTTGCAACCAACTTGTTATATATCAAAATATTCTCTATCAAATGTATTTACTTTTTTATTATTATGGAAACTTTTTGCCTCTAAGATAAAACATAAATCAATATGTTCAAACATGATCCTTGCTTATTTTATTAATCTTGACTGATATGCCAAGGGCCGTCTTTAAAATTTGAAAATTCCAAACAAAAGTTAAATAAATATAAAAAATGTACTGACGAGGTGCAAATACACCGAAACTGGTCTGCAAGTTATGCTATCGCTTCTAACTTCAAACCAGAATGGTTTCAAAAGTTTCATTTTCAAAGATAAAAAATTAATAAATGAACAAAAACTCTTAAATTATATACCTAACTCTTATTTAACATGGCATTTATTGAATTTATAATTTTTGACATATTTATTTTTGTTTCTATAGATATATAGAGTAGGTAGGTACCTCATTTTTATCCTAGATATATCCACGGTAAAATTAGAAATACATTTATTTTGATTTAATAAAATGTGTGTTGTTTCTTTCAATTTTCTTTTTGTAGAATTGTTCTCCTTACATAGAATTTTAGTGTAATTCCAATTTATTTCGTGAATAAAAAAAGACTTGTTATATCTATGAAGCTCTTGAGGTGTAATGAAAGGATATTATTTGCTATATAAACTTCTCATAACTATTAAAAAAAATCGCTTATTAATGTGGTTTTGTGACCTCCTGGACACGGGGTTTTAATTTTTTATTCTTTAAATAGTGTTCTATTGATCATATTTTGAAATTGTGTTATAGTTTTTATTTATTATTTAAATGTTTTAATATTTATTTTATGATAACGATGTAGTGAATTTCGTCTCTTGCCAACTTTAAGGCGCACAGATACAATAGATGTCTGTTATCTCATTTTTTTAACGTGAAAACGTCTTATAATTCGACGAAGCCGGCTGCATGCACCAAAAAAACATGACTCATGTGGCGTTACCTCGCTCTGAGGCGTTCCATTTAATGCTTAAAGTGGAAGCGAGAGCTCTCTCTCTCCTACTTGAGTGAGCGATGCGTCCGCGTGGACAGCTGCTATACAATAATACATTTACATGTTTTCGTCAAGTATGAAGTGCAGTGAAAAGTGAATGTGGTGTCAATTGTTTATAGCAACGATAATTGCGGCGATAAAGGTAATGATTCTTTCGATATTAAATATATGTTCAGGGATATATTGTCGAATATTCGTGCTTTTATCATTAAAATAAATAGCATCGGTCCGCTAGTGCAGCGATTGTAGGTTATTCTATAATTGGCAAAACTATAACAATAAGTTAACAGAACTATTCCACGATGAGTACAAAAACAATGGATTTACTATTCGATCGAAATAATTATCGAGCGTAGCTATGATTTCAAAAAATTAAAACAAACCATTCCATCATTCTTTTCTTATGTCATTGTCACGTTCAAAAATCGTCAGTAAACCGACTTTACAGACAACCGATCTTTTTTCTTGTCAACTGAATGTTAGTATTGGTCAGTAAAGTGTCTTACTAATTCCCTCCTAATGGTGATTAGATTAATTACAATAATGTCGTATTATGTTTCAATGATGTACTTAATTAAGGGAATATCTTTATATATAAAAATATCGTGTCATGATGTTCGTTTGCGCTAATCTCCGAAACTAATGGACCGATTTCAATAAAATTTTGTAGATACATATTATTTTTTTCTAACTTAAAAGATAGAATAGATTTTATCTTGATGAATAAGCATAATTTTCTTTATTGTGAATGTAAAATTTTATACTTAAAGGGTAAAATTCACGTCTATGTTCTACGAGGTTTCAATATATGGCGGTGACAGGTAGTTATACATACAATTTTTCTGAATCATATTTTAAGGTTGTGTAAGCATGCAACAGATGACGCTGATAATTTTTTTATGCTAAATTTCGTGCATAAGACATATAAATGTAATATAATCAATGTGTGTTTTCGGTTTTTTTGTGAAAGAAGCTTTTGCTTCCATTGTGCTGTGTATAATTTTGCATTTTATCATACAAAATAATTATAATAAGTAAAATTCAGTTTATATTTTTTATTGAATTTAATACGTTTGTCACACTGATATTAGTAAGGCACTATAAACATAGGTATTATCGTCAGCCATGTTTTGTCCAATGTCAACCACAAAACCAGAGATAATAGAATAGATGTGTTGATGCTAATATAAAGATGGCAACAAGTTCCGACTTCAGCGCACCATGCTTAAAACTATTCACTATACTTCTACACCCTTTTTATGCTTAAAGTACCTTAAATTTATATTAAAACAACACTACTAGTACTTACTAAGGCACTATACGATTATAACTACTTTTCCGCTTTTGGAGCTACCAGCTGGGTTAGTTCCTATTTTCACCACTACAAAATATGATTGCACGTCACTTTAATTTGTTTATGGTCCAACACGTGAATATAGTGACATTGGACAAAACATGGCTGATGATAATACCTATGTTTATAGTGCCTTAATATTAGTCTAGTTTCCTTGCTGATTTCAGCATTTATTGTACACAATTAAATACAACATCAACATTTGACATATAGGTTAGGTAGACACCCGGTAGATGGCGCTGTTTTTTGAATTCCAGATTATTCAACCTATAGGTTGCGAAAAACTCAGTAGATGATGTGTTTCGATTTATAAATAAATAAAAAATTGAGAAACTAAAGTGAAATGAAAATCGTCGAAAAAAAAAAAAGATAAAAAAAGAAGATAAAGAAAATTATCACTAAATTAATACTATGACGTCAACGTAGGGTGGCGCAGTTAATATCTAATATAATTAAACAAGCAAGTCTTATTATATTAAATACTAGCAGCCCGCCCCGGCTTTGCACGGGGATTAAAGAAAAATAACAAAAGCCATTAAATTTATTGGGTCAACGCTTCCCGGTAAACGATATTACATGTTGTTTTATTTTCTGGCAGCAAAATAAATTGATTTTCAGGTGCTCCGACCCGCCTTAGGCGGTTGGCCATGAGGAAAACTGATCCCTACCAATTGGAAGCTTTGACCTTGAGACTTATTATTGGTAAAAGCGAAAGATGTTTTGATAGGAAATTGAAGCGGTTTAAATAGATTTGGTAGATCAGTTGGGATCATCAGTATCCTCAGTGTATGAGCTAGTTGACCAGCTGGTGGTTTAGATATAATGGTTGCTACAACTTAATTGTCCTTTAATTCTTTTAATGCTAAATTCGTAATATCTGTCATGATTATGAAATAAGTTATTTTGATAAAGATTAATACCAAGATAAAAACTTTTAAAAAATTAAAAATTAGTTATTGTGACGTAACTATAACAGTTAGATATATGCTGTCGTGGCATTTTTTGTAGATATTTATATATTCTTTAAAATCGTAGTACATTATTTTATTCTATAATCAATATTATTCTCAGCGCACGCTATGTAAGGATTTTAAGGTCATTTTTGGTTACATTAATGGCATTTTAGTAAAGATCCCTAATTTTTTTGAAAACGAAACATAGCCTATGTCACTCGGGAAGAGTGTAGGTTGCCAACGGTGAAAGAATTTCTAAAATCGGTCCAGTAGTTTCGGAGCCTATTCATTTCAAACAAACAAACAAAAAATCAAACCTTTCCTCTTTATAATATTAGTATAGATATAGATTATGAAGCCACCGTAAGGTGGCACAGTTGATATTTAATATATTTAATAACGAAAAAAATAATAAAAAAACAAACTGACGAAAAAAAAAAGAAAAATAAAAGCAATAGAAAAACGAGACAAAAAACGAAAAAATAAGAAAAGTTATCAGTGTTAGGTGATAGGAACAACGCTTACAAAAAGTACTTTCATCGTAAAACTTGCGTAATTTAATTTTTATGTTAATTTTACACAAGTTTGTTAAGTTTTTAATAATTTTTGGTAATAAAAATTATTGAGAGGCTTTTAAAATTAACCCAGTATTAAAAAATGGGTGTAAAAATAAGAAGTTATCAGCAAATTGATATAATAAATAATCCTAATCTTGATATATTGTGCGTTTTTAAAACGGTTGTCTAGTTAAAAACACACCTACGACGTGATAATACATAATATAACTATAATATTCCAATTAAATGCAGTTAGCTTTATAATTAATTTTACTTAAAAGCTAATAAAACACTTTTATTAGAAATTACAGAACAGGCGTGACATTAACCAAATAGGATGTTGTTATAATTGCATATACTTAGACATAATTATCATTTAAACTGAATTTTTTAGTAAAAAGGTTTTGTTTTTGATAGTAATTATTAAATTACTACTTAAATTTGTTAAGGCGGTATTATCTATATATCTATATTCTATATATTCTATATACATATAATAAAACTGTAGAAATGAAAATGTTTGTGCGCGCATCACATGAAAACTACTGATTCGATTCAAATGCGGTTTTCACCGACGTATTTGTCTTCTTTTAACTTAGCCCCTTTAACGGGGCGAGGAAAGATATTTTTATACAAAAATAAACACGCCACGCAAACGACGTCGCGAGTACATCGAAATAGAACCCAAAAATATGGTTAGACTTTTTTGTCTGTCTGTCTGTATGTAGGTATACTCTTTCCAATCCTAATGTAAAATTTTGGTCTCTTTGGCGGTTTTTAAGTGCCTTTGACGACATTTCCGACCATTGGCGTGGAATTAAATAAAAAGAGTTCATAAATTTTTATTAATTTTTGTTTTAAATTTCAAAAGAAAAACGGTTTTTGTATATTTGTAAATTTTATATCAATTTGAAAATTGTCAAATAACAAATTAATTCTTTCAAATTGAAACTTGTTAATTTTAGTTATTAATAAGAACATTTGGCTCATTAGTCAAATAGTACATAACTTATAATATTTTTATAACAATTGTCTAAAAATAATACTCATTTTATCAGACAATCTTAAAAGATTGTCTGTCCAGCAAGGACCATGAGGAGGTATGAGCCTTCCTTGCCTGGAAAGGAAAGGGTTGGGTACGTTAGTAAGAATATAAAATTAGTTTGTTTTTGAAAACAAGTTTTCAAGATACATCACGATAGTTGTAAAGGAAATTGGTTGGAATTAATAACAAGAATTGTCAGAGTCTTTTGAAGTAGAATCGTTTCCAGGTTGAATAACTAATGGTGCTATTGGCGGTAAAACAGGATATTTCTTTTCTATTTTTATAACATGTGTTTGGCAATTTTTCCATACATCGCTATTAATGTCACTAATTACCTCTCGAATATTATTAAGAACAACTGCGCTTAAGGTTGGTGACTGAATGTATTTTCGTAAACGTTTCTTTACAGTACTCCAAACCATTTCGATTGGAATAAAAATACAGTAGTAAGGAGGTAAACGCAAAAGGGTATGACCATGTCTGCTGCAAATGGTGTCAATGACGTATTCATTTTTAAAATTCTGACTTTTGATCATTCTTATTAATTCCTTCTTTACTGGAACCTTTTTAGGAACATCGATATTTTTGATTGCCATAAGTCTTGAAATTTCATTCTTTTTTTTTGTGTTATTAGGTATTTTGTTTAATATGCGGAAATGATACGACACATTGTCCATAACAATTACTGAATTGTAAGAAAACCCAATAGATAGTGTTGAATTTCGATTCATAAACAAATAAATAAATGAATAAACGAAAAACTAAAAGAAAGTGGAAAATTAAAAACAGAAAAAATGCGAAAAAAATAAAGTCTAAAAAAAATACCTTTCTAAATCAAATAATATAACGCCACCGTAAGGTGGCGTAGTTATTATCTTATATATTTAAACGAGAAATTCTTACTATATATATTAAGTACTATCAAGCCACCGTAATATATAATATATCTAATATAAAAAATCAATAAAAATCAATCACGCTACTGTGTACTGTAATGGGTAAGAAGACTATTGGCGGTATTTGACTGTTGTCGCATTTTGCAATTTCCCTCTTTGAAGTTTCGTTTGATAAAAAGCGCACCGTCGGCATTTGTTTGCGTTAAGATCAATGCCTTACGAACCGACTTTAAAATCCCGACAGTAAATACACAATGTTGCCGGTATTTAAAAATTTCTTTAAGTATAAGTAATATTTACAAAATTGATATCATTAGAAGTCAAAACTGTTTAAATAAGAAGAACCTAGTTAATTAATTTAAGTATATATTTTGTAAGAATATTTTTATATTATCTTTCTAAGAGTCATTGACGAACAATTGAATAGTAAAGTAGAGAGAAAATTTTCAAAATATATAAACTTAGGAATATTCGCAAATATATCTGACAACCTAGATTCAAAAGTCGGATCCTTTGTTGGGGTTAAAGGGCGTGGTTATGTTTTCACATTAAGATTGGATAAACTATACCTATGTATGGTTCTGTGCGCATCACATAAAACTATTAATCTGATTTGAATGCGGTTTTCACAGATGTATTTGTCTTCTTTCAACTTAATATCTGGTGTTAAAAAATTTCTCTCCCATTTCTTTAACGGGGTGGGGAGAGAAATTTTTATACAACAACCACACGCAACGCGAACGGCGTCGCGAGTACAACTAGTGTATATTAAAATAAATATAACTCTGAAAGCAGAGCACAGTAAGTAGGTACCAATAAAAATAAAAGCAAGCGACTTAATATTTAAGTAGGAATTAAAATGAAATGGATTTATTCTACAGTTATTTAAATTGATTCTGTTGTTTCTGTTAAGGGTAATTAGAGACTTTTTATTATTTAAGTAGGTAATTTGACCGACTTAAATTGAAGTTATGTTAACTAGCTATATGGATAGTTAGTAAAAGAAGCCAAATACACGACAGAGATGATTAGTTTTTTAGCTAGCTTTCATGAACATGATATCCAAATCCAATTCAGCTTCATATAATTTCAAGATATACGACAGCCAGGTTTTGTTTGTTCTTGCGATGTAATCCATGAACCTATAGGTACTTTGCTGTTTGTTGACGGTTGACAAACACCACCACGTGTTATAACCCATTTTTTCAGAAAAACAAAAACCCTTTTGTAAAATGTATCTGAATACCTTTTTTTTCACTTTTGATCTAAATGATTATTGTAGAACAAATTCTGTTTTACCACCATAATTATTCTAAATTGTAAGTAGAACATCGGTCAGGTTTATCTTATCCTAACAGAACTTACTCAAAATATGGGTAGGTACGTAAGAGGTATTTGATTTTCTAATGGCATTGCCTTTCAATCTAATGTGAAGTGGGGTCTCGAAAACAGCCTAATATTAAATGAATCAGATGAGTAATGGATGCAAGATAGAGGGTCTAATTAATTAGGATATTTAAAGACCAAATAATTGAAAATTTGGATTTATCTACAGAAAATTTTTGTTTTCTGGGTCAACAAGCAGAGATAAATAAACATTTAATAATTCAGAAGCCATAAATCTTGGTTCATTAATTTTTTATAACACATGAAAGAAATGTAAAGATCATTGCCAGTGTGTTAAATCTCTAGTTATTTCTTTGAGGGCCAATGGATTGAAAGGCATCACCTAACAGCTGATAAAATATCACTCTTGATAGCCATCTGATATACTGTAACAGTTTTGTATGAGTATGTCCACCGGGTATGGTATTCTATTGTACAGATATTATTGGCGTCCAAGTAATTTTATTTTCGCTTAGGTACTTATGATGTTTTAGTCTGTCTCTGTCTCTATTAGCTTAATTTTCTTTTTCATTATAATTTTGAATTAACTTTAAGTCAACATCAATATATTATAAAATTTTGTTGTTTGTTTATACTTTTGTTGGTCACAATATTCTCATAGGAAGCAGTGCTCAAACATGGGGCTCCACAGGAGAGACAATGCCAGGTTATTTAGATTAGATTATACTTTTGTTGAAAGTTTTGATCAATTTTTTGAAGTTATACACTCGGCGGAAAAAAATTGTGCACAGTTAAATAGAAAAAATCATTACAAATGTAATGGTGTGAGTAAGAGAGAAACAGAAACACTTATAAGGTATATTGGTCAGTAAAATCACACATGTTATTAGTCATAACTAAAGTTCTTTGAATACCGTTTCAACATTCAGTACATTGAAAAGGGATAGATATACAAAAAACAGTCTGAACTAATGTATGAATATCATAGTGACGGACCACATGATTATTTGACAGATTATTTTATAATTCTGTCACGTAAGTATACATATAAAGTTTAGCATTTTATATTAATAATAATATTCAGTAATGAGTATTGTATTGTAGTATAAAGTACCGTCACATGGTTGCAGTATATTCTGCTTTATGCTTTTAAGGTTGTTGGCTAAATAAACAGAGTTTTTACGAGTAGTCGAAGAAATAAAGCACTACAACCTCAGAATTTTGTAACGTAAGATGGATCGGAATGCGTTTTTTTACATTGGATTTGTCAGAGTATCAGGAAATTTGTCGCTATTTTTTATAATGTAAAAATGGGAAATTGCATTTCTGCATTCGAAAAGTGCATTCCGAACAGACAATAGAAAGAAAACTTACAACTCGGTAAGTATTGCTGAAAATGGGTTTAATTTATATACTTGGGGTTTTTGGGGTCGCTGTACACAAATATCATGATGCCGAAAGTCCCTGCGGCACTTGCTGCATAGGGAATTTACCTCTTCTACTGGGGTTTTATGTAAATTCTGTACGAAATCAGTGCACACTTGGTACTCGGAGGTTTTTTGAGTCGCTAAATACGATTATAATAATGGCGATGTTCTTCGAAACACCTGGTGCTTAAGACGGACCTCGTCTCCAGGAATTTTATGCGAATTCGATACAAAAAGAGTGTGCGCTCGGTACTAGGAGGTTTTTGGGGTAGCTAACCACGAATATCATATAATGATTTTGCTAAATCATTCGCATACAAATTTATGAATCCAGGCGCGTAGAAGAATAACTTCTGCCGGCAGTCCCACTGACTGCCACACTCGTTTTTTTTCTAATAGTCAAGAGTGATCTTTTCGATTAATTTGAATTTGCTATCTTTTGCATTAGTTGGTAAACCTACATTTTCCTTTTAACATATGCCACAAAAGTTTTGGAACAAACTGCTTCACTCTTTTTCTTTAATTTTTATGAGGCATTTTCTAAAATATAGGTACGTTTGTATATAACATCATCCAAACAATTTGAAATGTAAGTACCTGCTTGTGGAAAATAAAATATACTTTTCAGGATGATCTTAGTGTTTCTTTGATTACAATACTTTTTATCATCCCTAGTGACGATTAGCAAAATGGCCCCGTGGAAAATGATGTTATTTTAGAGTATAGTTAAAGCATTTGTCAATTCTTGAAAAGTGCTACACTCACGTGCCAATTTTTTAATTAAGACACCTGTCAAGTATGAATAATAATAAAAAATTCCCACGCGACTTCATGAAATCAATATCCTTAAAAATGTCCTTAAAACAAATATGCGTTTCTAACAATATATTGTGATGTGATATGTGTTATATATTAAATATTTGATGATAAAAGAAAAGTAGAGAAAATAACGGGAATTACTTAAGTTCAAACCAAACGACTTGCAGAGTTGCTATTACATTCAAGAGTTCTTTCAGAGTTTCTCCATTATACATATAGTAAAAAATGTATACCTACAATTTTTAAGAAAAAAACGTCGAGTTTGAAATTGACAAGAAATTTCATCACTTTAAAACGTTGACAGTAGTCTAAAGCCGTGACAGACCGTGGTTGAAACTCTTTTAATAATTCCTTACTTCCACAAAACCTCTTTTCAAAGTTATTTTTTATTCATGTTAAAAGGGAGTGACATATGGACGGTTAACACCTTGTAGATCAGTCATTTCGTTCGTCGAAATGGTCTTTGAAAAGTTATAAAATTTTTTATTTAAGCTTAACGTGTATTGGGATGTGTTATTTGCAAGAAAAGAATAACAAACATCAGAGAAAACACATATAGGTTTTTTCAAGATTAGAAAACGGAATGACAATAATTTAATTTTATGATAAACTAAGAAACGATATAAAAAATCAAAACCACTTGAATCTATTGTTTCAATCTCAAAATTTAAATCAAATTCCTAAAGGTTTTAATGCCATTCTAATTAAAAGTTAAAGTTATTTACAAATATATTGAAAGTTACTTTTTATTACATCAAATAGGTATCTGCCAGTGAAAGTTTTGTCAAAATCGGTCCAGTCGGTCCAGAGTTTAGCCAGAACAAACAGACCTAAAGACAAAATTAAAAAAAAAAATGTTATTTTGGTGTATGTATAAAGTGAGCATACGTCCCGTTTTTAACGAGACTGTCCCTTTATTCGACCACCTGGGCCGATGTTCCTAAACAATGATCTGGGACGAAGAATAGTCCCGTTTTCTGAAACTGCGCGAAAATTTAAACTATGGAATACGTCGGAAATAATCACCTATATAGAGGTGCCAGACCGCACCGTCGACGGATTGGAAATTCTCGCCCTCGCACGCCCTTTGTTGTCAACTAACGGGCGGAAAACAAAGGGCAAACAATCTAGCTATCCGAACATATGCAGACTTTTCGCTATTGTCTTCCTTTAGGTAAGGAAACCATACTTGTCAAAAAAGGAATTTTGCATTGAAGCTGAAATTAGTACATTACTAAATACTCGGCCACAGTAAAACTCACTAACTGGCGCTTATTCCTGTTTTGGAGAGAGTTTTGAAATGTAACAGTCATTAAAGGTCTATTTTTGGATATTAAGAAATGTCCCAACTCAAGACTGCTTGAAGATCCTACATTTGAATATTAGTGTTAGCTTTATTTTTTGTAACGCTTAGTCAACAAGTTTTCACCAAGTTGTTTTAAAAGCTAAAAGTTGAATTTTATTGGCAATTGAAGATTCAAAAGAAATAAATGAACTAAATACAATTGAATCAAGAAACAAACCAATACTTGCTTTCTTACTAAAGATATGAATATTTTATTAAGCATATTTAAGAAACGTAACTTAAAAGTTGTATTTATTTTCATTGTTAACCTACCCACTTGCCTACCTATATATTATGGTCCATAATGTATGGAAGCCGCGTTTTGAGTTGAAAAAATCGTCAGGTTATATTTGTACCATGTATACATCCGTATTAATTTAGTAAAAAGCGGTTATTTCAACATTACGAACAGATCTTGTAGTTAGTTCTATTATATGTATAGATAATTGGAAGATTTCCTGAATAATTATTTATATAAGTATGAAAAATTAAATTGACATCAACACCCTTATTATTTCTTCATCGAAACAAATACAGTTCTACGTCTGAACTATTTATTAGACAGTGTTAGATGAAATCAATCGGAACAACTGATTTGATTATATTGTTGCGATGTAGTGCTTCGTTGGATATGCACTGGAACAATTTTGCAATACGATACATCCGCCTGTAATATAGGTATGCGAGCATTTCCAAACTCATTTACCTATAGGAATAGTATATTGTGTATCTAGTAGGAAAAGCGATACATTCCCGGACGACAATGGAGTCCGGGAATGTGCTTTTACTACGAGATACACATACTTTTTTTTTCTGAAATCGCATTAAATATAATCGTACCTAAGAAAGTTTTATATATGCATAACTGTTTTGATTATCATCGTATTTTCTATGAAACCGTTTCGTTGACATTGTTTGTTAATCATTGTTTATTAGTGTCACAAAAGTGTCAGTTCGGTTAGTTACATATTGCTTAAAATATTTTAAATTATATTTAAAATGGACATTGACGATGATGTCCAGAGATGCAAAACGCCTCCAGAGTTACTAAACACTGCTACTAATGTGGTTTTAAATTTATTGGCAAATAAAATCAAAGCGCAAAATATGAATTTGCTTATACACATTTTATGGATCATTCCCGTAAACAGGTACGGAAAAAATATTCCCGTACAGTACGGAAAAGTTCGTTGCCCAGCAACGGACTAAAATACAAGAATAGTCTATTTTGCGGCTCGAATTTGATCCGAGAAACTAGACATTTCCAAACGATTTCAGAAAATAGTTATTTGTGACACAAGGACGGAAAATGACATTTTGCAAGAGCGAGTAAAGTTGAAACAATACGAGCACTTGCAAAACATTTTCCGGACGTGTAACACACACTATTTTTTGGTCCGACTAATTTTTAATATTTTCAAAAGTTCTGTTATGTTCAAGACTTGACTGCTTGTGCTACCTGAACTAAGGCCACTGACTAGAAGACAGCCGACAGATATAAGCGCCACATTGGATGTTTATATTATAGTTGTGTTGTTGTGTATTGTGTAACAACTTGTTTAATACTTAATATACGTATTTAGCTTCAGCAGTTATTAGTGTTTTAATTAACATATGTTGCAAACACAACAAGTTCAAAAACTTTTTACTTTGTGACATACAAGATTAGATGTTTATATAAAGATGTTCATAAATTGACATAAATGTCAAATTTTAAAATACAAGTTGTGAGAGAAATTAAATTTAAATTAGAATCCTGCTTATCTTTAGAAAAAGTTATAGGTAAGTTTAGTATATTATACGCAGTTTTTAAATAAATTTAATTAAAATTTGTATTATTCATTATGTATTTTTGATGACTTAAAATTTAAACTCATAGCGCCATCTCTTTAGATAATCTAAAAGCTACTTTGCCGGCCTAGGCCGGAAAATGCCATTTTCCGGACGATTTTGAAGTAATTAATAGTAGTGTTTCTGGACGGAGGACCAAAAACATATTTGTTTTGCTCTAAATAAACAGCTAAATATATGATTTTGTCAGTATTCTGCCTGCTGCTTATAACGGCTTTAACGTATGTGCTAGAGTAGGTTTTTGCAGCAATAACATTTAGTTGTATTGTAGGGATTTAAAACGTTTTGGATTAAGACTTTATTTAGTTACATTTGTTCTTAATTTTTAAAGTTTCTACAAACATTCTCACAAATTGCACTTTTTAAAAATAAAAATGAAAATGGTTAAGTTAAATTATATTTTAACCATTTTCTGATTTTTTTAACACATAATCTCACCGAAAGCCGATCCTTATATTGTAAATAAAAATTAACTTTAGGTTGTAAACGTAAAAACGTATGGTAAAAATAGTTTTGCACTTTGTTTCAGTTATTTTATAATTAAATTGTTGAGATATGTATTAATAAATAAAAGATATTATCGAATTTTCAGTATATTTTAATTTGTAATAATTTGTTTTTTTAAATTGAATTGCCTTCAAAAAAAAAAAAATTCGATTTCCTTGAAGTCGGTTCCAATGGTTTATATATTTGTAAAAGATTTAAGTTACTAACATTCGAAATCTAGATATAATAGCTAAGATTAAAATTTTCCATTGGAGCCGACTCGAATATCGAAAATTAGATGCCTGGTTGTTTCCAATTTTTTTAAGAAATAAAGATTTTATTTCTGACTTTTTAGTGCATTTTTTTTGAAAGGCGGTTCAATTTTTTTTGAAAAAGTTTTAATTTTATCCTTTTTAGTTGCTACTTGGCTTTGTCAGATGTAGGCGCAAATTCATGATGTACCTACTTACTATCTTTAAAACCTTCTGAATACCGTGCAAGAAGTTTTGAGTTCAATCCCCAACAATCCCGGCATGTACCAATGTGACTTTCTGGAGATATAAGTAAATTCCCTAACACCTAGAGACACCATGCACGTACGGTGAAGGAAAACATCGCAATGAAACGTGGACTTAATTGTATGAAATCACCAACATGCAGTGAGCAAGCGTGTTGATTAAATGCTCATTCCTTCTCCTTGTCAGAAGAGGCCTTTGGCTTAAGAGTGGGGCAGTAACGGGCTAATTATTATGTTTTTATGTTATGCATCATTATTAACATATTAACCTAACTGCAGAGCTAATTCTGTTGATTTTTCTGGTAGTTCCTGGAATATCCTCCACATTGATAACCAGACCTTAACTAAATGGACCCATTACTCTTTTGAATGAAAAAAGAATTTTTCAAATCGGGTTATAAATACCGGAGATATTCGGTAACATAAAAAAATATGGTCGAATTGAGAACCTCCTCCTCAGAATTAAAGAAGTATAACCTTTGAGAAAAAAAGTATAAGACTTTTCAATCGCAAATTGTAAATTAATCATTGGCCATGAATTTTTTTTTTAATAGCGTGTACCTACAGTGACATCTGCAGGTTGAATCTAAACACGCATAGATGGCGGATTTTTTAACAAAAACGTTTAACGTTCTTTTTAGATCCATTACAATTTTGACTATTACCTATGACTTACGGTATATGTATTTGCAATAAAAGGTCATAAAAATCTAACTTCACTTACCATTAATTCTATTATAAACCATTAAAGCTTTTTTCACAAAGAGTTTTTCTACGATTAAAAATAATATATCCAATGCTAGTTTAGGAGAAACAGGACAGGGAGAAAGAGGTATACAACAGAACAGTAGCTAACTGTTAGTGCTTAATTTATAATTGAACGTCAGGTGCGATTAACGAACCGCCTATTTGGCTCTCTATAGTTCAAAACAGAATGGTACAGAGCGGCAAAATTCGAATTTTGGAGCTCGGCCTACTCTCGTTAATTACTTTCAAGTCCCTAAATACGGCTTGTTACGCTCTAAAGCCCTATGTTGGGGAGGTTATTAAGGGTTTATAACATGGTCGCCGAAAACATTTAACCCTGTTTACTAAAATAATTTGTATTAGGTTGAGTTATGATGATTATTAATTCATTAACACTTCTTTAAATTTAAGACAAATTGATATATATGTATCTACTTATTTAATAAAACATTTAATCTGAATCTCGAAAACGGCTACAAACATTTTCATGAAATTTGGTATTCGGGATTTCGGGGGCGATAAATTGATCTAGCTAGGTTTCATTGTATACGTTTTTTCAGGCAATAAAAAACTGCTACAGTCAACTATTGGCGAGTAGTAATATATTTTTTTATTTACACAGCAGCAGCAAAGCTACTTCAGTGAATTTCGTTTAAGTTTAGACCAAGAAATTTACTCTTTCACTTATATTAATAATACAATTTGATTATTTTTAAATAAAGTTTTTTTTTAAATAAAAAAAAGTCTTTAAAAAAACGATTATCAACAATTTAACTTCAAGAAACGGCAATTCCTCTCAAGTACATCTTAAACAAAATCGTCATCAAACACAAACCGGTCAGGTTTCTCAAACTTCCCGTAGTCAATAACTATTTCAAAATTACTTTCATAAAAATAATTAGGTCTCCGCTCGTCACACACGTGCTGTGAAACTAAGATTCTCGCAAACACTGACTAACATTATGGTTTAGCGGAGCTTAGCCATCCAGGTAGGTACAATCTCTCGGACTCATATGTTTTAATATGTATCTGATTATTCTTAATGTGATTTATTTTTAAAAACGGATCTATCTAACCAAACAAATTTATTTATGGGTCTATGAAGACTAAAATAATTATTAAGAAATATTTTAAATTAGACACATTATAAAAAGTAGCATGAGAAGTCATCTACAGTTATTTAATGTTCTTAATATGTTATCTAAGTCACGCAAAGACAAACTTTAGGTCCATATTTCTATCCAACGAACACCAATTTTTTAATGAATTAATACTGCATTAGTTTTTCTTTTAATATTATACTTTCAACTGTGTTTGCTGTGTAGGTTAGCCAATAAAAACTACTATTTTTTAAAACCGGCCAGAAATTAGTACTTTCCGGTTTATTTTTAGGTCAGAAAATGTCATTTTGTCGGACAAGTCCGGTAAAATAGTTACTCTAAAATAGCGGTCAATTCTATGGTAACCGAGTTTTGTATATATTTAAAACTATAAGAACATAAAACAAGCAGAGCGTTTGTGACAGTCTTATATAACAAGATGTAAGAGATGATACAAAACGTATCTAGTGCCGTGCTGTCAATAATAAATCCATCAGTTTTAAACTGGATTGGTGTTTGGTTCGATTTCCTTACTCAAGACACCGGTAGATGCTGCGACATACCTAAGTATAAGGATATTAATCAGCTCATACAAGGGCAAAACCAACTACAGACACCGTGTTTTACTATTTTGGAGCTCATCAGTGTAGTAAAGGTTATGTCTCTTCAGTCACACATGAAAAGACATCCCCTGTATAAATCGACCAAATCCGTATAGATGTAAACTTGCGAAAGTAGAAACCATCTAAATCTAAAATGTAAGTTTATTTTAGACGAATTAATTCTAAAAGTATGATAACAAAATCAAATAGAAACCATTATACATCTGGGAGGTTTATCGATATGTTAATTCTAAACTTTTAACATAATCCTTTTCCAAAAACTATTTTGTTAAATATTCCTTCGTCTTTTAGTTTGCCTTCCGAGAAGTCTTGAACCAGCCCACTTGCTTTATACAGCTTTTTTGTAAGTTTGTTTTTGTCAATATTCCTTATATGATTGACCATTGTTTTTCTTATTTTGCAATTTCTGGTATTTTGCATTGCCCTTAAATTTCTGTGTTTATCACTCTGTTTCTTCTTGTTTGTCTTGTTTTATGTATTGTATGGGGTTCATTACTAGCTTACATCAGAGCGGATCTTTCGCGATTGTAATACATTGAATTTTATTGGTAAAAATGTTCATATTGAGATAGCGCCTTATTTGGAACAACTGGAAAAGCTGTCTTTGTAGGTCGTTTTCTAATTTGGCATGATTGATGTATTATTGGTGTAACACATTATACCAATTTTATTGTCGCTTATTTTGTATCCAAATTATATGTTACTTTTTTTATTATTTTGTCCATAAAATGATTAAATAAAAAGGGACTAAGGTTATCTTTCTGTCTAATTGCTCCCAGTGTTGAAATACTTTTTGTGGATTGGTTTTGGTTTTAACCTTAGTTGTGTTAGTGTGTAACGTTTGTAACGTTCGTTTTCGAACATACCATCCGGACTATATATTTTTATATTATCTATTGTCATCGCGCCGATACGAGAGGGGATTGCCAGTTTGGTAGGAGAGAATATGTCTCTTCGATAGTCTATGATTTAAATTCGTTCATTTTACCTGCGAATCTGATTAAATTTAGATATATTTCTTAATATCTTCGCCTTTCATTCTGGTGAGTACCTACCTTATGGGTTTTGTTTTAATTTTTTCTTAAAAATAATCCAAAATGCGGTGAATATAATATTTTATGTATTTTACTAACATTTAAATTTTCGAATACAATTGCTATTGTTCAAGGTCAGTTTTTTGTGGTGTATATATATATATATATAAATATATAAACATGAAAGGTAATTAATTTTTTCTCGAAATTTGGAGAGACGATATAGCGATTGTGTTCGATATTAATTATTTGAAAGTCGGAGTTTTGATTTCAATTTTGTTAATAGGGTTATTGCCATCTTTAAGAAGGGCCCTATTAAGAAACAGTTAAATCATACCAGAAATTACACAGTCTGTCGACAGTCAGTTTAAAGCCGACACCATTTTGCAGTTCTGTTCCACATCTAACGAAAATCCGACAGGTTGTCCCTTGGAAGGAATTCCATCCAATTGTGGTTCCGTTTTGCATCCAACGAAAATCCGACAAGAAGTCCCTTGTAGGGAATACAATCCAATTGCAGTTTTGTTCCACTTCTAACGAAAATCCGACAGGAAGTTCCTTGAAAGGAATTCGATCCACCTTGCAGTTCCGTTTCACCAGTAATCGAAACTCCGTCAGAAATCTTCGAAAACCCAAAGATAAGAGAAATAATTAATTTATTTTATTAATTTTTTTTACTAAATCCTAATTAAAGTAATAAACCATTTTAAAACTGATTTTTCGAATTTTATTTGTGTGTCTGTACTTGGCGCCCTTTAATTAATGTTTGGAGGGAATTAAATAAAACTCAGAAGGAAGCCACGACCCTCAGGAGCTAGCCTAGGGTAATTTTAAAGTTACAAAGTTGGCGCTCAACGCCAATTTAACCATTGAAGGGTTAATTAAGCTATAAGTGTTATAAAGTTTAAGGACTATTTACAATCTTTTAATATCTTTAGAAGGTTTCCCAACGAACCCTGTTATGTATATGTAATTGCTCTAAATAGATAAGTTGTAACTTAGGCTTGCAGCAAAAAATCAACTAAGAAACCCACCACAATTATTTGTAGTCTATTAGAAGAAAACATTTCTCCTTCATTTACCACTATATATGTTGAATTTATAAGAAAAAGCACGTGTTGACACCAAAATTAATTAAATGCAACGTAGCGTGTGTATTATGAAGAATAATCAAAAGTGTTCCGTTTTTATTGCATCAACCAGAATTAACAGATAAATTCTTATTTTCTCCTGAGACACAACTATTTAAGATTTAGATAAAGTAGTACGTATACCTATATCTGGATGGTACTTTCGATTACTGCCTTAAGTATTTTTTAAGTTTTTTTACTATTTTACTGTTGTGTTTATTACCAGATAAAAAAACAAGTGCTTACAATATTTCAATTACTTTCTGCCGATATTCATTCAGCCAATAAAGTAAGCTCGAATATATATTAATGTCTAGTCCAATTGCGAAGTGGATACGAACAACATTTTCTTTAACAGACAGTCGAAATCGTAATGTAAACTATTTAAAACAGCGTTTTAGAAAAAGAATGTTGCAAATATGTAGATTATTTAGTAGATTATATTTATATAATGAGACAGTTTCTTACTTTCTTCAATCATTTAGACCAAAAATTTCGCTAGTATCACACGGACTGTTTCATCGGTAGATTTTTAAGTGATACTAGCTATAATGTACATCCAAATCTGTGTATTTACGTAAAAATTATTATTTATATTTATAAAAATAATGCCATGCTAAAATATCTTAACTTTTTATAATCCTTATCTATAAATTGTTGTAAGTACGTATTCAGGTTTATATTTAATTATGTATATAATTATTACTGGAGAAAGATGGCGATTACGAAAAGTTATTTTTTAATTAACTATTAATAAAAGCAGATCACATACTTAAGCCACGAAGATCAATCGCAACATATATCGTCCGGTAGGTATATAGGAATAAAGTAGTTAAAAAGTCTCTTGACATCTTTTTTCGATGTCGTTTAAAACCGGAGCTGTGTCGAGTAGTGCTCTGGTGTAACAAACTGCCTGGATTTTTAATTGCCTGTCCAGTAATGGACATACCGTGTAAAACAAGCGACTGGCGCCGATCACTGACAATTGACAGTCGCCCCACATCGAGCAACAACACGATTTTAAAACGGGGTGTTTTATTTTAATATTACTTTTTTTAATTCTGATGCCATGAGGTTTTTCTTAATCGCTAAAGAATTTACTAATGGTCTTATTAACAACGGGCTTATCAATAATATTTTGATTGCTTTTGATTTGGTATTAGGTTTTTATCGTCTACTACTGTAAGGTTGAATATGTGGATTAATACCTACCTTTTCAAAAAAGGATGAATTAATATGGGTCGGTGATAAAACGTACATGTTTGTAAAAGGGTCCAATACATTCACATCTATTCTGTCATTATCATATCCTATACATGCTTAATATTTTTGTTATAGTTGTTTTAAGTGGCAATATAAGACAGCCAGACAAACCAATATGGAATTCAGTAAATATAGCAAAATAATTGAAGCAGAATTGCAAGAACAAGTAAAAGATCAATTAGGTGAATATCAAGTCGGAATCAGAATAGAGACAATAACTTGATCCATACCACAAGTGAAAGTAAAACACAAAAGGATAATAATTTAAAAAGTCAGAAAATATAAAAAAGTTTAAAGCAATAGATAACAATTATTTATTTAGTCCAAAAAAATCTTAGTCTATAGAATATGAACAAAATTAATTAAAGCCAAATACAATCTACACAAAAGGGTGACTTCAACTTTTAACTAAAAAATAAAACTCCTTAAGGAAAAATAAATAATAAAGTAGTACATGCAAGCAGATAACAAATAGATAAAAGAGCCTAGTTAAAAGACAAAAAAAAATAAAACGAATAGATTATGTTTGGGGACCGAAAAACGAAAAGAAGGTACCCTATAGAAACTAAGGTTGGGAATATTGCTATAGGAAAACGTATCGGCGTTAACTGTAACAATACTAAGGACAATAGTAAAATAAATAAAATCAGATTTCCAAAATTTTGGTTTTTAGCACACACACGCGCCCGCAACAGACACACACACAAGTATGCAAACCAAATCCGCTGGGTGCGCGATGACAGCGGCACCTTGCGTTTACAATTACGGCGGACTTTGAAATATCAAATGGCTAACTATCATTACGAAAAGTAAGTAAACAAATAATTATTTCCAATTAGTTTTCTACCCAAATGTATCGATCATGTAAATCTATAGCGTCGATAATAATATTTATCTTTTTTATTTTCCGTCTAAAATGTCAAAATCATTAAATTTTAGGTAGTATAGATGGGCTTTATCACGGCGGACTTCACGTGAAGTAATTAAAAAAATAAATAAATGTAATCGATTATCGCATTATAGATGATAATAATATGATTATAATGCCGTTAATAATGCAGACGTTTTGTGTATTTTCAGTTAAACATGGCCAAATTAAAAATTAAAACTGTTTTTCAAGCAATCACTCACGACATAACTTTCCAACCTCAAACAACCAACAAAGGTAAAGAATTAGTTTTGGCTTAACATGTGCAAGACGTAAAAATAAAACGTGATGCTTCCTACAACATAGGTATCTACTAAATGTAGCAAATATTTAAAATGTTGCTTTTTAAGTTAGCTTATTAGCTTTTTCCTTTTGATAGCGATTATCCACTACTGCACACGTTGTTTTCGTTTCCAACTTTTTGTGGAAATTTATAGAATTTCTGATCACTATTTTTGCCATTGTTGTTGCAGTTGACTGTACAGCAGGTTTCGTGACGAAGGTTTATTTACTTTTTAAATCGACGCATGGATAAGTGAAATCCATATAAAATCCTTAGTAAAAAGTGATTAATCGTCCGCCGTAAGTTCCTTTTTTAGCCACGGTGAGCGCTGCGATCGATTCGTGGTTCTCCCACCCTATCCTTCGCACCTAGCGGATGTTTGATTAAGTAACACACAATATTTAACAATACTGTCCAAATCGTATACAAACAGAGTCGGTAACCATTCCGGACCTAGCATTGTCAGAAAATTTGATGACAGATGCACCAAGCCTAAATATTTTTTTCTTAATTGAGAACTTGAATTGTAAATTAAACTTCGGACAATAATTTAAATATTTGTTTTAATTTTACATTTTTATATACGTGTTGCTATTTGTAATTATTTATTTTAAGTATATGTATCTAGTTTATAAATTATTTAATCTGATGTACGCCTATGATACTCTGTTTGCCTGGTACGATCCGAAACGGCGGCTTGGCTTCTCTGTGGTCTCAGGAATATTTTAATTGTGATTTACAGATGGTATTTTAATTCAGAATGGCGGAATTCTCGCATATTATGAATTATAGTTATGTTGCGACGCGTTAAACGTCATTAGCAATTAATTTTCCGAATTAGTAGTTGAATTTTGTACAATTAATTAGGAATTACCTATTAGATGGATCTAGCTACACTGAGGAGATGTCAACAACAGTAAAATTGATGAGACAATTAGGATATACCCTTATCTGAATATTTAATGTAAATAAAACAGAATTAGAAAATTAAAACATTAATGAGTCCCCTGCATAATAAGTAGTCTTAAAATTTATATGCATAAAATTTATAACGCTGAGTCTGTAGGTATTTTAAACTCACATAGTTGTAATTAAACACCAGATTTTTAAAAGTAACTCCAATATGAACGATAGATTTAGAGTAAACAATCACATACATAGGTACACCTTTGCTTACAGCTTACAGTATTGACCGACGAGTATCACTAAGCTACATTAAATTAGCAGAGAAACGACAATATAATATGTCTATTTATAATTCTTTAAAGGAAAGCTTTTACAGTTATTTATATACCAACAGTATCGTTAAATAAGCACAATTTACAAAAAGAACTTTTTATAATAGAAAGTTTTTTACTGATTTATAGGTCATATTTTGTGTCATCTCAACAATGCACAGCATCCCTGACATTGTAAAAATATTAAGTCATACACTGTGATTGATCATAGAGAAGATTGTTTCCTTGTTAACAAAATCAAGGGTAGTTGTATCTAAAAACTTTCTAAAACAGTTTATTTTATTACCAGTTAAAATAATAATTACTGTTTTCACATGTAAGAACAAAAAAAAAAGAAAAAAAAACTCTGTCGCGTAATCGATCCCATTATGATAACATAACAGAACTGTCACAAGTGGACTGATCCGCCGCCTAACCAACTACGCTACGAACGATTTATTTAATAACTTTCAAAATAATATTATCTATACACAACTTAGATCATGTTTAATATCAATTCGGTATAAATTTCGAAATCTATGTATATGCCTAAACACACTTGAAACATGCATTGTCATCCAGTTCTTAGCTATCCTGAAAATTTCAGAGCTCTAGGTAGTCGGGAAATAGGTTTAAATTCGATTACAAATTCCACGGAATGACACAGAGACACAGAACACGGCGAAAATATAAAAAACTTTCTAAAATATAAAGAAATAACCTTTATGATTTAAATTAATTAAGAAATTGATATTGACTTAAACTTAAATGTATACTGCGCATTCCGACTCAAGTCCGTTCTCTCAGTGCGATAAAGAAAAATCTTTTTGATGGGCGGAACATATCGACGACATGTCCTCCTTGATACACTTAAATTGGGGAAACACTTTAAATATCAAGACGATTATCTCTTCAGTTTTGCATGTACCAATACAGACAAAAAATATGTAGACTTAAAGAACTTTATTGCTTTTCAAAATATGTTTTACCAAGATCGATACATTTGGCATAGGTTTAAACCAATTATTAAATCAGTTATTCCAGTCTTCAGTTGATACCTGTAAAATCGCTGTTTTAAAGGCATTGATGGCTTTTTTTGGTGATTGTAATCGCTACCCATGCATTGAATTATTTATCTTTGAAAACGTGAAGAAGTCGTTGGGACTTAGGTCGGGACTATACGTGGATGGTTTAAAAATTCGATCTTTTGAAGCTCCAAAAACACAATTTGGCAGTGTGAGAACTTGCATTGTACTGATGTAGGATAATTCGCCGTTGTATGTTGATTCGTCGGAGTTTTGCTTTAACGTTCGGAAGTAACCGTTCTTCGATCGTCTAAAGCAATTGCTGCCACACGACGAATTTCGACAAAAAAGTTGCAACTATTTTCTTAGACAGACTTTTGTTGGTTTTTCCCCATCCTGAAATATATACATAGCTGATTGGCGTTTATTTTCCGGTTCGTAGGAGTAAATCCAAGATTCATCGTCACCAATAAACGTTTTTTAAACTTCCTTTGTTGAACGTTCCAATGTTTTTCGACACCAATTGATGCGAACCGCTTTTTAATCTTCTATGAGCAAATGAGGGATCCAACAGCAAACCAGTACAATTTTTTGGATCGAGGTCTTTAAAATGTCCAAAGATGACGAACCACATCAATGTTTTGCTATGTGACTGCTTTATAGGCGCCAAAGGTATTTTATGGTTATACGAGTGTTGTTCTTTTCTCAATGTTATGTGGAATATTATGGTGCCTAGTCTGTAAACTTCAAAATTTTGAGTAAGTATTATATATGGTTGACATAAAAAAAAAATAATCACATATATTTTTTAAAGTTAAACAATAGATTGTAAAATTATGAGTGCCTACAACGACATGCTGGATCGAGGAAAGAGGGTTGAGAAAAGGGTCTCATTTATGGACCGCCCACTGTTCAAAGACTTTTTTTCAACACACACACACACACACATACAATGTAATAAAGTTTTACTGGCCCTAATGTATGTAGTATTTTTTAAAAACTGCTACATTTACAGTTAATTATAGAATATTAATTGATATAGTTTTATCATGTACTTACCTTACTTTGTATTTTATTGCCCAATAATATTCATTTAGTTTCATGTTAACAATAGTATATACCTATAAATTGTGCAATTTACCAAGTCATCAGAATAAATAATAAGATTACAGCAATTAAGAAACAGATATTTTTCAATTTAATTGAGGCTTATTCAAGGCTAAATAAATGGAAATCAATATCTAAAATTGTACTATTAAAAAGAATGAGCAGCTGACGTTTGCAATCAAGAAAATATATAATACAAATTACAAATGACTTAAGGCAATATTTTATAAAGCACCAGACCATATAATAATGTAGGTGGATCTTAATCGACAAAGCGAGGGACATATGGGCATTATCTGAATGTGGTTAAGTGGTCTAACCGCAAATATTTTGTCTGTTAGATTTTGACATAAAAGGATTTCAATTATTATACACACAAACTTAAAGTTGAATGCTTTTAATGAAGTATAATTTAAAACTATCAACGGCCAAGAAATAGACAATAAATATACTTATATAATTAAAATTGTAATTAATTCGAAGATTAACAGTATTTATTGTAAGTTTTAAGATATATAGTCATGAAAATACACATTTTAATTATTATAGCAGTTTTTATTACCAAAAGTAATAAATTATTTGATAAGAGACTGTTATTTTAGGGCTTGCTAAAAACGAATATGACATTGGAAGTGATCTCTGGAGTACCTGGTGCCCAGGATACTTACCATATAGTTAAACAATTAATCAAAACCTAACACTCGGTGGTTTTGGGCTCACCAAAAACAAATATGACCTAAGAAGTGATCTCCGGAGTAACTGGTGCACAAGATATCTACTATTTACCTCGTCTCCAGGAGTTTTCGGTAAATTCATTAACCGATTAGTCAAAACTCAATATTATGGGGGTTTTGGGTTCGCTTAGAAAGTATGTACGGCACAGCAACCTTTAGGTCATCTCCTAGAGTTTCATTAAATATATTGAAAACAAAACCCTAAATTTAGTGAATAACAATTGAATTATGGGTTTTGACTAATTGGATAACGATATTGCCAAAAACTCCAGGAGACAAGGTAAACAGTAAGTATCCTGGGCGCCAGATACTCCAAAAATTACTTTTAATGTCATATTCGTTTTCAGCAAGCCCCTAAAACATCCAATATGGAATTTTGATTAATTGTGTAACGACATTTCCGAAAACTTTAGGAGACGACGTAAACTGTAGGTAAACACCAGTTACACCGGAGATCACTTTTGATGTCAATTCGTTTTCAGAGACCCCAAAAATCTCCGAATAACAAAAATTTCGCCAATAAATAACGAGTTATGTTTAAAATGTACTTTAAAAATGTGTTTTTTGTATGCACATATGCAGTTTTCCAATATTACATGATTGCATAGGGTCACAAAGTTTCCTGACGCTCTCACGAATCGAATGCAATAGAATCCTTAAAATCCGTTTGCCGTTTAAATTTCGGAGGTCAGGCCTATTTTACTACTTTATTGCTTTGAGTAGGTATAGCGGAAATAAGCATACACCCTCTCGGCAATTTATTACGAATTCAATATGAACGAAATAAAAGTTGCATATGATTTTGCTACGTCTGCGGGTGCACAAAAGTCGTTCAGCGATAAAACGACGTCAAATGTGTCGTCAAACGAGAGTGTGTACGCTGTACTCGCACCTTCCACTACTCGCTCCGCCTCGTACTTTCTTTGACTCGCGCCTGAAATACCGACAAAAATTGGAGACATGTGGAGACAACGCGAGAAAGACCGATACAAGAAGAACACACACACACCACACTCACGTTCTCGCTTGATCTCGCTGACTCTCTCCAAGAGTGTGGAAGTAACATAAGAGTTTACTATACGCTATTTAGATACCAATTATTGATAGTAGACAACAGCGTGAGTTATGACAACTCATTGTAATCAAGATTTTTGTCGGATCCTTCATTTGTTCAATATTTTCTTAACTTTATTCTTGTCTGAGTTTTTCTAATTTTAAATCTAGTGAAAAATATACATCAAAAAATTAAATTACTAAAGAAAAAATGCTTTCTTACATTGAACAATATTTTGTCGTTAATTAATTTTCCACTATATGCATCTTCATATCAATTCCTCTAGAAATTTAGGTAATTTGTAATTTATTTTTTGAGATATAATTCAACATTGATGACGAGTTTCTTTTTTTGGCGACAAATTATGTCTCCACCACTATCCATTTAATGTTTTTAATAATTCTATATTTGTCTTTGATATAGTTTTATATGTTAAGACCCTTTTTAAAGTGGATAATAAAACGATCTGAAAAAATTGTTCTGCTAAAACTAAAAGTTAATATATCTTTTGTAAATACACTTCTCAACAATTGAAGTGGATATTATGAAAATGTGTATTTTATTTTTTGTTCATAAGGTCAAATAGAAAAATGGAGTGATATAAATAAAGATTTATTTTTACTTCTTATTTTCATACAGATGAACCGAAAGAAAGAAATTCTTTAAGAAAAAAAAAATAGAAAATAAACAAAAATTGTAAAATTAACAACCTAAAATTTCTATTCCTGCTCAATTTCTAATATCCCAAAACGAAAAATTAATAAAGTGTGGGTCCACCTCTGTGTCGCCTTAGTGCTCTAACTCTATTTGGAAGTCCTCTTATTAAATTATAGATGAACTGCTGCGGTATACGTTCCCAAATCGCACGCAATGTATTGGCCAACTGATCTAAGGTTTGGGGCGGTTGAAGGAGCCTGTTTTGTTGCCTAGACATTTCGGACCAAACATGTTCAATGCAATTCATATCAGCTGAACACGGTGGCCACTCCATTCTTGTAATGCCATGAGCTTCTATACACTCGTTGACAATTCTCGCACGGTGAGGGCGAGCATTATCATCAATCAGAACAAATTGTTCGCCTATTGCACCAAAAAATGGAACAACTATTGGTACTATGACTCTGTCTCGATATCGTGTAGCAGTCATTGTCTCATTAATTAAGACGACTAAGTCCGTCAAAACATATGCCTCCCCACACGCAAACGGATCCACCTCCAGAAAGAGTGGTTGGGACCCTCAGATTTTCATTGTAACGCTGTCCTCTTTCCCTCCACACCAATATTCGGCCATCATTCGTATACAAACGAAATCTGGACTCGTCAGTAAAGAGACAATTCCTCCAATTTTCGAAATTCCACTGATAGTGTTCCATCGCCCAGCGATATCTGCATGCACGCTGCTCCCTAGTTAGTCGTGGATGGGTAGCGCGCCATCTAGCCCTTAAATTGGATGTATGTAACCGTCTTCTGACAGTTTGACTGGAAATTGCTCGTCCATGCATGCCTGAAGAAACTGTTAATTCTGGAAGCCGTGAATGTTGGGTTTCTTCTTGGCGTCAGAACTACAAAACGGTCTTGCCGACGAGTTGTAGATCGTTCTCTTCCTCCTCCATGCCTGTATGTTGCAGATCCAGTTGCTATATACCGATTCCATGCACGACTTATTACACTTTGCGACACATTCAGCCTCATAGCAACGTCTTGTTGAGTTATGCCTTGTTGGATCCAACGAACTAATTGCTCGAGCTGCACTAGTTCTAAACGTCTTTGAGGCATATTGTTTTTGTGATAAATAGATTTCTTGACTTATTGACAACTGGTAAAGCCAATACAAGCACTTTTATATGAATGATATATTCATGTTTGGAACAACATTTCTCTCTTTGTACGAGATAAGGGCCGATAAAAATAAGGAAAAAAAACCACATGCAAAAAATATTGGCAATAAAGATAGCATATAGAGTATAGTAGAGGCAATTATTTTAAAAATAGTTTTATATGTTAATTTTAGGAATTTTAAAATTATCCAATTCAATTGTTGAGTAGTGTACTTACTTTCTAAAAATAACTTGTTCAGTTGATTCATTGCAATGACATTTTATTTTTGTTTACAACCGTATACAAATAGATATTTTATATAAAACCATCTAATTTATTTTTATCACATGAAAGAGAGATTAAACTGAAACATAATAAAAATAAACCTACCCCGAAATTACGTAGTTACTTTAACGATAGCGGTTGGTAACAATGAGTAGGCGACACCAGACCGTATTAGTGTAATTGACTGAAGGTTGCTTGTCTGAAACGACGTCAACCATTGCGTTTCCCACTAAAACAGGCTCTAATCGAATTTCCTGACTTTTCCTTGTTCTATTCGGAACAACTTTCTGGCTTTATCTCACTGTATTAACATGCAATCCGTTGGAGTTTTGCTTTTTTTTCTTATTGTTGGAACTGATGTCAAATAAGAAGTTTATTTGTCAGATTAAAAATGATCTTTAGCAGATTTTATGCTATGTACATATAAAGAAAATTTAATATAATTGTCTCTAAATTTACAAGAATTATTTAAAAATTTTATTTGATCTTATGGTGCTTATAATATATTTTTATTATTTTTTTTAATTTGTCTACATATTTATTATTAATAAATTGTCTTACCTCCATTTCGTCCTTCGATTTTGGAACCACGTCTTTACTTGAGCGTCTGTCATTTTCAATGTTTTTGCCAATGCTGCACGTTCTGCAGATGCCAAATACTTTTGTTTGTGAAACCTTTTTTCTAGTTCAGCTATTTGAAGTCTTGTAAATGAAGTACGTGGTTTCTTGCGTTTTGGTGGTGTCCTATTTTGATAGGGGTGTCCTATTCTCCTTGTCATAGGGAAACTAGCTGTAACAATAAGAAAAGACTGCATCAAAAACATTTTAAAGTAATAAAGTGCTTTTTCACAACATTGCAAGCTATGGATGTTTGTCCGTAGCTTATTGGAATGATACAATTAACTAAACAAAGGACAGTGAATAAAGTCAACATAAACGAAAGTATAACACAAAGCTTTGTGGACAAAAAAGGAGTGCGACAGGGGGATCCATAATCATCTTTAAAGTTTAGCATAATATTAGAAAAGGTTATACAGGAACCAAATATTAATAGGACAGGTCTAATCTAGCAAAAACGAACTATATGGAATGGACAAATAAGCAAGACATAACAATGAAACCAGAAAGGGAACACAATATAAATTCGAAGAAGTTAAAAAATTTGAGTAGGTACTTGGGAACTGTCTTCACAAGAGAACCCAAATGTAAAGAAGAAATTCAGAGAAGAATGATGTCGTGCAACCGCGCTATATATGCTCTAAATGGGTTGTTAAGAAGCAAAAATATATCTTATATAGCAAAACTAAAAAATTACAAGACCAAAATAGGACCAATAGTGACGTATTCTTCTAAAACATGGGCAACTACAAAGAGTACCAACAGTTGTTACTAGTTTGGGAGCAGAAAATAAAATACTACGCAAAATCTTTGGTGGAATGGACAATGGATAAGAAGATAGCTAAATTAAGCCCCTAACATATTAGCGGTAACTAGGGTGCAAAGACTTAGATGGTTAGGCCATGTGCAAAGAATGGTTCGATCTAGAATTCCAAAAATGAAACTATCTAGTGCATTGTCAGGCAAAAGGCGAAGACAATTATTATTAATATAATTATTATTATTATTATTATTATTAAAGTGTTTACTAAATAGTGGCGTAATAAAGTAATGACTAGGAAAAGATTAACAAAGCTGAATCACAAGATGATCCTAATAAATAATATAACAAAATTAAATATAAAAGTTAGTAAAGACAAGTAAAGACTAAAAACCAAAAACCAGAAAAGCACAAATCATTCGAAAAGGATGATGCAACAATTTATTATTAAATTATAACCGATTATTACATTATTATAAGTATTTTGGCTAAATGTGTAAATTTATATCAAAACGTATTTTGAGTTGCAAAAGGTGCAAATGCTCGCTTGTATAAGGATCACTACCGCAATGAAATCGTGGCATAGTGCAGCCCAAGAGGCACTTCTATAGGTTAACAAGGACTAATGGGAGTACCACAGGGATCGGTATTAGGCTCCCTACTGTGGAATATAATGTATGATAGCTTGGTGGAAGAAAGATGGGGAAGAGGTACAATAGCGATCGCCTTCGCAGACGACCTCATTCTACTAATCGAAGGGATAAATGAGGAACAACTGAATGAAAGAGCAAACGATGCTATAGAGCAAACAGCGCAATGAATGGAAGATCACAATTTAGAAATAGCGGCCGAAAAGACAGAGGCCATTATTCTGAAAGGGCCGAGAAATCGAAGGAATATACAGTTCAGGGTAAGAGGAAAGGACATAGAGCACCAGAGGTCAATGAGGTACCTAGGGATTGTAATCGACGACAAACTAAGGTTTGGGAGACATGTCGAGTACTGTACAAAGAAAGCGGAGGAAAGGATGTCCACTCTGGAGAGATTAATGCCGAACGTCAGGGGGCCCAAATATAAGAAGAGGATGGTGCTGTATGGAGTAGTTCAGTCTATTCTACTCTATGGAGCTCCGGTATGGCATACAGCCATCTCGGTAGTGAAGTACAAGAATAGACTTAACAAGGCACAGAGGAAAGCGCTACTCAGGGTAATAAGTGGATACAGAACGGTAAGTACTGAAGTAGTGCAAGTCATAGCGGGGACCTCGCCAGCAGACACGCTGGTAAAAGAAAGGGCGAGACTATTTTCCCGAGAAGACGGAAATACGGCACGAGCCAAGAAATAAGAAAGGGACCGAACTGTGAAAGAATGGGAAGTCGAATGGAGGCAACCACTGCCAGGTGGAAAAAGTAGGTGGACCAAACGTCTGATACGGGACCTTGGGGAATGGGTCAAGTGTAAACACCGCACTGCGGATTATTACTTGACCCAGTTCCTGTCAGGTCACGGCTCATTCGGGAGCTACACCTACAGGATCGGCAAGAGCGACGACACGGCGTGCAGAGCATGTGGAGAGGAGAGAGACACACCGGAGCACACAGTTCTGGAGTACAGCTACTTTGAGGAAGTAAGAAGAGAAATGGAGGAAACTCTCGAGGAAAGCCTCACGACAGAAAACATTGTAAAAACAATGGTAAGAAGCAAAAATAAATGGGAACAAGTGCACGACATGATTAGAAAAATCATGAGGAGGAAAGAGGAAATAGAAAGAGAGCAGCAGGCAAGGGAAAGAGGAGAAGAGTGAAAACCTGAGGGGAAAGGTGCGTGACGCGGAAAAAAAAACATGCCGGTGAAGAAACTTCTGAAAGGACAGATGCCACGGCATAAGGGGGGCGAAAGGAGGAAGGGTTTAGTTAGTAGGGGCCTCACGGCCGAGCCCAACACTACCCACAGGAGCACGTGCCCCTGTGAGTGTGCGCAACAAGCATTTCCCCTCTTAAAAAAAAGTCTCTTCAACCCGGCAATCTTACAAGACATGCTCAGATTCTAAAGAGTCGAAGCAATCCAATCCATGTTAGTATTTTGGTTAATTAGAAAGAAATTCTCTAATTCAATACTTCAAGACGTAATTCTGTTACCTGGCTTTCTCATAGCGGGTTATGCACAGAGCAGCTGAATCGCTGTGGCGTATGAACAACGAAAAACTGCAAGAACGATCTAACGATACAAACAATAGCATAGCTTTCCTTTCGCGGTTTAAGCACACACGGTTAAGATGTATGAACGAGCCGTCGGTTAAAATCTAATCTAATTAGTGTGTATACATTACCTATATCTTATGCACCGTTATACCTAAAGATTTATTACAGCTTAATTTAATGGATATTATAAAAAAATACTAATGTTATTTATACCAATATTTTGTCTATTAATGTTTCAGAGCGTTTAAAAAATATATACTTTCCCTCCACGGTTATTCTCAGTGTGCCACTTCTCGATTTTATTATCACGGAATTAAAGTTTATAAAAATTGCAAGGAAACAAACAAAATGCCCTGATAATTTTCATATTAAAATTGATGTTAACTTTTAAATAAATTATCTTCGTAGCTAAATAAATTGTATAATAATAAAGATAAATGATCAATTTTCGTAATAGTTTACAACTCTAACACAATATTACTATTAGGTAAATGCAAATACATAATTATTTTACCTTTTTCACGCCCTGAAAATTTTATTAATCTCCGATTTAATAATCTCGTATAAAATTATTATTGTGCAATTTTAAAAGGTTACTTGAGTAGTTTTTATTAGCTTTAATTTGTAGTAGGTAAAGGAAAATTATAGTTTTGAAGTTAATTGTATTAAGATAAAAGTTTGTTTGAAACTAAAAATTTTAAAAGATAATTTAGGAATAATATTAGAAACAAATAAGACTGCATATGTAGTAGCCGTAATAATAAAAAAAAGTAATGTCCAAAACATATATTTTTTTATAGGTTATTCTTTTCTTTTCCTACACCACTTTGCTTAACACAAAAAATTTTCTCCTCTTTTTGGTTCTGTTTCCAGTTTTTAATAATAATTTTGTGGGACTATTCGTCTACACTAATGGGTTTAAGAAATAGAAGTAATTGTATTTAAATATTCTCGATAGCTTCTTTGTGGCATAATAATGTCTATTTATTTCTTTATTCGGGGATCTTTTTGCCACTAAAACAAACTTATAAAAAATATAAATCAATATTTTGAAAATGACCCTTGCTTGTTGATCTTGATAGATATGTCAAATTTGTCAAGGGTCGTCTTTTAAAACTGAAAATGCCTAACAAAAATGAAAATAATTTGTTTAAAAATAATTCTTCTGAGCTTTCGACAACCAGATCGGTTGTCGTTTTCAAAGATAAAAAATTTTTTTACTCTACACTTCTTTATGCGTTGAGATTTTAAAATTTTTGATTTGTTTTTTTGGTAACTATAGATATATAGATTATTAACTTATTCTTTTTTTAAGGTGGTTAGCCAAGATCTAGATAAATCCAAAGTAAAATTTGAAATACATTCATTCGGATTTAATAAAATGTGTGCTGTTTCTTTTAATTTTCTTGTTATAGAATTTTCTTCTTTACATAAAATTTTTGTTTCAGTCCATTTTATTTTGTGATTTAGAAAATTAAAAGCATGTTCACAAATTTTAGATTTATCTATATCTCCTTTTTTAAGATAATTTTTGTGTTCATTGAGGCGAACTTCAAGAGGTCTTCCTGATTCCCCAATGTAGACTTTGCCACAATCACATGGTATACTATATACACAATTTTTTGTTTTTTGATCTAAATTAACTGGTTTTGTTTTGGATAAAATTGATCTAATTGTATTATTTGTTTGAAAAATTGTCCTTACATTAAAAGCATTACCAATTTTTTGAATTTTTTCAGAAATACCTTTTATATATGGAATTTTTGTTGTTTTTAAATTTTGTGTATGGTCAATTTGGTTATCCAATCTCTGAGGGTTTTCAATTTTATTGAAAGTTGATTTAATTAATTTTTCGGGATACCCATTATTCATTAAAACTGTTTTTATTGTTTCTTTTTCGTCTTTTAAAGTAGCAATATTTGAACATACTATTTTAGCTCTGTCATATAAACTTTTTATAATTCCTTTTTTAACCGTCATACTAACAGATATTTGAATTTTAATTCCAATCACAGTATGACGGTTAAAAAAGGAATTATAAAAAGTTTATATGACAGAGCTAAAATAGTATGTTCAAATATTGCTACTTTAAAAGACGAAAAAGAAACAATAAAAACAGTTTTAATGAATAATGGGTATCCCGAAAAATTAATTAAATCAACTTTCAATAAAATTGAAAACCCTCAGAGATTGGATAACCAAATTGACCATACACAAAATTTAAAAACAACAAAAATTCCATATATAAAAGGTATTTCTGAAAAAATTCAAAAAATTGGTAATGCTTTTAATGTAAGGACAATTTTTCAAACAAATAATACAATATTATCTTAAAAAAGGAGATATAGATAAATCTAAAATTTGTGAACATGCTTTTAATTTTCTAAATCACAAAATAAAATGGACTGAAACAAAAATTTTATGTAAAGAAGAAAATTCTATAACAAGAAAATTAAAAGAAACAGCACACATTTTATTAAATCCGAATGAATGTAAGTATTTCAAATTTTACTTTGGATTTATCTAGATCTTGGCTAACCACCTTAAAAAAAGAATAAGTTAATAATCTATATATCTATAGTTACCAAAAAAACAAATCAAAAATTTTAAAATCTCAACGCATAAAGAAGTGTAGAGTAAAAAAATTTTTTATCTTTGAAAACGACAATCGATCTGGTTGTCGAAAGCTCAGAAGAATTATTTTTAAACAAATTATTTTCATTTTTGTTAGGCATTTTCAGTTTTAAAAGACGACCCTTGACAAATTTGACATATCTATCAAGATCAACAAGCAAGGGTCATTTTCAAAATATTGATTTATATTTTTTATAAGTTTGTTTTAGTGGCAAAAAGATCCCCGAATAAAGAAATAAATAGAAGTAATTGTATTTCCCGAGTTGCAGACTCAGAAGTGGTAAATTATCTTGCAATTGTCCTCTATAGGAAACTTGTGGAATCCACACCTTCAAATACAACCTTAAGGTGGACCTGCCGTAGACTTTTTGGGAAAACTTGGGGTTGTAAACCTAATATGATCTAGTAATCATATCTTACGGTATTTTAGTCCCCTAATCAGCTATGAAATATTGAGTAGCAAAAGGTGCAAAGGCTCACTTCTATAAGGATCACTGCCCACATGAGATCGTGTCCTAGCGCGGGTAATTCTATAGGTTAACTAGGACTAAGTCTCTTCAACCCATCCTGAGATTCTAAAAATCGGAGCAATCCAATCCATGACAATGTTACAGATATTATGTCTCCAAAACAAGATTTCGCCTCATACTATTAGTTAGTTAGTATTAATGAGTGTGGGCTAATACAAAATGAAATGGCTCAACTCACAAAATAATCCCTTACTTATTATACTGATTGATCTAAAACACCAGAAGTATTACGTATAGGGGTTACAGGTCCTTAATATATGCTCGTAATAGCCCTGGGAAACACTTCTACGATCTACCTAGCAGAGCTCTTAGCAGCTTAAGAGCTTAAGAGTGCATTAAAAAATGCTTTAATTCAGCAAAAATATTGATTGCCTCTGATTGAAAAGCTCCTTTGTAGGCTCTAAAATGTACCCAATTTGAGTCAAAATCAGACTGGAACTTTAAACAGTCTCTTAACCAACGAAACGCAACAAAGTAACTTTGCTGTAAATACCAGGGCATAAAGGGACAAAAATTTAACAAGTTATCAATTTTAAAACTACATATTAGTTAAAGAAAGAAATCACTAAACACTAGATATTCTGGAAGAGGACAGAAGATCCACAACGGCTTCTCTCAATCAAGTTTTGAGAATTGCAGACGAGTGGGGAAGAAAGAATCTTGTTAATTTCAACGTTTCCAAGACAAAGACATGTTGCCTATCTAACAAGAGGCAAACATGCGACTCATCCATTACAATCAACGATCAGACACTGGTAGCGGGCGAGTCCATTACGCTGGTTGGTATAACGATCTCCCAGGACTTACTATGAAACGAACATATTGCATCCATAGCAACTGCAACAGGAAAGAAATTAGGCTTTCTGTTTAGAGCACAAAAATATTTTTTTCTATCCAACTTAGCTACTCTTTACAAAGCCCAAATACGACCTGATCTTGAATACGGCTCGCATGAATGGGGTTCGGCGGCTCCGTCAAGGATCGGAATTCTTGATGCAAAACAGACAAGAGCAGTTTGACTAATAAACGACACCGGTATCACAAAAAACCTAGCCCCATTGTCCCACCGAAGAGCAGTGTCTAATCATTCCTTGTTTTACCGATACATAAACGGATTTTGCTCAGAAGAACTCCGCTCTATAATGCCTCCACTTGTCAGACCAGCCAGAGCAACGCGACGTGCCAACTCCATGCACCCTTATACTGTTCAATGCTGCACATCGAGAACGAAACGATTCGATTGTTCCTTCATCCCCAGGGTCTCCAGATTGTGGAATTTCTTACCTTCCCACGTCTTCTCCACTCGTCCTAATTTGCAGGCCTTTAAATCCCAAGTTTATAAATTGTCTCTTCTGCCCCAATAGATGTTCTCGGTACATTTGTATTTAGGTGTATTTAGGAGGACATCCTTAATAAAAAAAAGGGTGTGGCAATCAGTGGGACTGCCGGCAGAAGTTATACTTCTATGCACTGTTAACCAATAAAACTTAATAACTACAAACACAGGCAAGTAGAAATATATTTTTTTTTAAATTAACTGTATTCAATTAAATAAATACTTAGAAAAATAAGACCAGTTGATGTGTGTCCTTACTTCAAACACGAAAACCAAACAGTAAAACGATCAATGTACAAAAAAAGTGTTTACAAAACCCGATTTGCTTACCGTGGGCTATTACAGATTTTAAAACACTAGAAAACAATGCAAAACATTTTCTAACAACATATAGGTGTACACATTTTACAAAATTTTAACGCACTTTGAACTGCACTTTTCAGTTACTTTGCAGGAACTGGTTTTAACTCACACGCATGTCTTCGACTCAAAAGCATAGTGAAGGGTATAATGCAACCATGTGACGGTATTTTAGACTACAATACAATACTCATTCCTGAATATTATTATTAATATTAATATAAAATACTAAACTTAATATGTATACTTACTGGACAGAATTATAAAATAATATGTCAAACATAATGCGATACGTCAATGTAATACAATAACAATAGCTCAAACTGTTTGTTGTATATCTATCTCTTTTCAATCCAATGAATGTTTAAACGGTATTCAAAGGACTTATAGTGATGATTAATAACATGTAGTAAATATTTCATCTTTGTTTTTACCGAACAATATACCTTATATAAGATTCTGTCTCTCTCTTACTCACATCATTACATATGTAATGATTTTTCCCATTTAGCTACACACTAATTCATTCCACAGAGTGTCCGAATAGAAGTATAACTTCAAAAACATTGGTCACCATACTTTCACCATACTTTCAAAGTGTTCCAAAATTATTTTCCGTTCAATCCAATACAACAAAATCTATAGAAATTATTAATAATGTAATTATTGTACCTTAATCAGATTATTGGATATTGCAGGTAAATTCATATTAAAATTCCGTTATATATTGATTCAAATCTCTGGGGTGGGCAAATTGTACCAATCAATTTCCAATTTAGTTTTATTACAAATTTATATTAATTATTATATTGAAGATTATTATTAGATTTGTGCGCTTGTGACAATTATAAATAATTGGCAGAAGCGGTGAATTTATTCATTTGTCGCAAATACATATTAAAATAATTTTGAATGTGATGTCAAAGACGTCATTAACAATCAACTGGTAAATTTATTTCGATAAAAGCTTTGTCAGTAACATTTCTGTTTTTTAATTTATTTTAATTTTTTAATAGTCTTATGATGAGACCGTTAAAGAAGCATTATTTGTAAATTATCTTCTTAAACTGTTTTTAATGATAAATTTTGCTAAAATAGTAGTATTAGTAATTCTGCCAACAAGAAAGTTTGAAAGCACCCTATGCAACAGAATGCAAGTGGCTTTCAAAACTTTAGAGATATGGTGTAAAGAGCAATCGCTGTCTATTAACCTCAAAAAGACGAAGAAAAAGAAACCTAGGGGCTTAAAAGCATCTAGTCTTCTCAACGTTAAATTAACCGACGTATATTAAAAAATATTAAAAAAATGTATATAAAAAAATTAAAAAGAAGCAAACTCATGTCTGTTTTTGTGACAGTATAAGTAGAATAACATAAACAATGAAAAATTAAATAAAATGTTTTTTTTTTATATCGAAAAGAAGAACACACAATAATTAAAAAAAATCCTTAATATTAATTAAAAGTGGGTTATAATAATTTTTAAATTACAAATGCGTTTTTAAACAATAAAAAAAAAATTTAGGGAACAATTTTTCTTTTAAAAATCATTATTTGTATCAAAGATTGTAATTCTACAAAAAAAAAATTAATTATCTAATAAACAAAGCATTTGTATATAACAATTTTTTAAACAATAACTGATAAAAATTTAAAAAATATATTTTTTGGTCCTCCGTCCAGAAACAATACTATTAATTACTTCAAAATCGTCCGGAAAATGTCATTTTCCGGCCTAGGCCAGCAAAGTAGCTTTTAGATTATCTAAAGAGATGGCGATATGAGTTTAAATTTTAAGTCATCAAAAATACATATTGAATAATACAAATTTTAATTAAATTTATTTAAAAACAGCGTATAATATACTAAACTTACCTATAACTATTTCTAAAGGTAAGCAGGATTCTAATTTACATTTAATTTCTCTCACAACTTGTATTATAAAATTTGACATTTATGTCAATTTACAACTACTTATCATTCGATTGTCTCTGCTATTTTTCTATGAAATTATTAGATATTAATGTTAATATTTTCAATATAACAATTTTTACTGTGCTGCTTATTAGCACAGTATTTGTATGTATAAAAATTAAGGATCTTGAAATCGATTATCAGAAAATCATTCCTTATTACTAATTCTTTTAATCGTGCAATAGTAAAAAGTTTTTAAACTTGTTGTGTTTGTAACATATGTTAATTAAAACACTAATAACTGCTGAACACGTATATTAAGTATCAAACAAGTTATTATACAACTATAATATTAATATCCAATGTGGCGCTTATATCTACCCGAAGATCACGTCATACCAGCTGACAATCTGTCGGCTGTCTTCTAGTCACTGGTCTTACTTTAGGTAGCACAAGCGGTAAACTCTTGAAAATAACAGAACTTTTGATTATATTAAAAATTAGTCGGACCAAAAAATAGAGTGTGTTACACGTCCGGAAAATATTTTGCAAGTGCTCGTATTGTTTCGTCTCAATGCTACGCACCTCGGCTACACAACTATATACGCTCTTGCAAACTGTCATTTTCCGTCCTTGTGTCACAAATAACTATTTGTGCAGCTTCTAATAACATAAAAACGAATCATTAATAATATTTAAAAAAAATCGATGATTAATTTAAGTTTTTAATTTTGCAACAACGATAATTATTAATAAAAAACTAAAAAATATCTTTTTTTTAATTTTTCCAACGGGGATCTATTGTGAAGCCTTTCAAGAATTGCTCCAAGAGCACAAAAAAATCTTAAATTTATAGTTCAATATTTATCACACTATTCATGTTCAAGCAGAAAAAAAAAATTAATTAATAATTACATAACTAATTGAAAAAAAAATTCTATCCAGTAGGCCCCTGAATTTTTTCATTTCTTAAATTTGATATTTAATTTCTTATTATAATTTTTATTTATTATAAAATGTCCAAAGTAGTGGCTTACGCAAGAACGCAAGGCAGAGCACCCGTTTTCGACCGTATTTTCATCCCTCTGGGAAAATTATAAATATTAGTCCTACAGTTCCGGGAGTTGGCGCTTTTTTGTATAGAAAATTTCCTCTTCTTGTTGAATCTTTTTTTATTTAAAAAATAGTTTTTTATATGTTTGCAAAAAAACTGAACCCCCTTTTATTTTTTTATTTAACAACTTTTGCAATTTTTGCATGTGGAAATTCATTTTTTTCAAGAATCATCTAGATGCCATTCCGAATTAAATGATACCTCGACTGCTAAAAAAAGTTGACCAAAAAAGCACTTGTTCACTAGACTATAGAATGATTTAAATAAAAAAGATACAGAAACATACTACTAGTCTCCCTAGTTTTCTATGAATATTTATACAGTAGCAGCCCGCCCCGGCTTTGCACGGGGATTAAAGAAAAATAACAAAAGCCATTAAATTTATTGGGTCAACGCTTCCCTGTAAACAATATTACATGTTGTTTTATTTTCTGACAGCATAATAAATTGATTTTCAGGTGCTCTAAGCCGCCTTAGGCGGTTGGCCATGAGGAAAACCGATCCCTACTAATTGGAAGGTTTGACCTTGAGACTTATTATTAGTAAAAGCGAAAGATGTTTTGATAGGAAATTGAAGCGGTTTAAATAGATTTGATAGATCAGTTGGGATCATCGGTATCCTCAGTGTATGAGCTAGTTAACCAGCTGGTTGCTACAACTTAATTGTCCTTTAATTCCTTTATAAGTAGCCTCGCCCCATTGCACATGCTAAATTTGTGATATCTGTCGTGATTATGATATGTATGTATGTATAGATCCGATATAACGAAATCTGTGGACACGATAGCGGTCGCATTTTTTAACGGATCGAAATGAAATTTGGTACAAAAATCAATCGTCCCAAAATCTCGGTCGAGTTCGTTAATGGGCCAAATCGGTAGGGCCGTTTGGGCGTGACATCAAATCAAAATGAAAAAAAATTCGTAACTTTTTTACTTCACCCTGTACAAAAAAAGTTAGGGGACTTTTTTGTTTGTCTTAAAGAGACCTACAACTTTTATCTAAAACATTTTTTTCTGAAACGTATACTTTTAATATATTTAATTAATATAAACCTACTGATGCGCTTGGCTTACCAAAAGGGCCATTTTTTTGAAACATAGCCTATGTCACTCGGGAATAGTGTAGCTTGCCAACGGTGAAAGAATTTTTGAAATCGGTCGAGTAGTTTCGGAGCCTATTCATTTTAAACAAACAAACAAACAACCCTTTCCTCTTTATAATATTAGTATAGGGTATAGATTTCGGCTTCCTTACTTGAATTATTTCTACATTAAAAAATATTAACTAATTCTTCAAGAAACTTGTTCGAAACTGTTTTATTTAGGTTTAGTCTTTTAGAAGAAACATTTTATTAAAAATTAGTAAAAAATATGCCTTACCTAGCTACTATTTTTGTGTGAAAAGCATTATTATTAACAACTTTGGTTGGTCTTTTTTAATTGTAGAACAGATTATAGAATTTTTTTTTGTTTAAAATCATTTTGTTTTTATTTTTGTTAGAAGAAAATATCGAGTTATTTTGGTTAATATCGGATCATTAATTTATTTACTGTTTTTTAAAATAATAACATTTAATCAGAAATGTATTAACATAAATATAACAATAATTAAAATAATTGTCTATTCATTAAATAATTTGTTAATTTTATTGTTGACTTATTCAAGTAAAATCTGTAATGTATGTACATACTACATCGGAACTTAATAATAAATAAATAAAAAGTAATTACCTAATAATGCGTTATCGCAACACGTTTAATTAATTATAGAAATATAATAGTGACAAACTATAAAAGTACATTAAATATAACATTTTCCTGTAATTGACGTTATTTTTAACCTCTGTGGATATTTATTTGTATTATCTAAATTTCAAGCAATGTACTAACACTATAAACAAAACATAATAAATAGAAAACTAGAATTAATACGGGAAACTATTGCAACAAATCGCTTTGACACAAATTTCACTTTTACAGTTAAAGTGGCTAATTACGGGAATGCTCAGATATTTCTTTCCTCTCCAAGAAATTACACTGGCATCGCTGTTTTGACGTAGTAATCCTATAATCCTAATGCCCGATCCAGACTCTCCACGAGGCTACACGAGAGAACGCGAGTGCGAAAGTGAGGACAGTAGGTACACTCGTATCCCATCGTCTTCCCTCGCCTCGCCTTGTTATCGCTCCGTTTTGTGTCGGTTTTTCTGGCGCGAGACAAAGGACGCGAGGGGGTGAGGCGAGAGAATCAACCACACTCTCGCAAGTCTCGCATTCGCTCACTTTGTTATTAACTGCTGCAGAGTAAAGGTAGAGTTCCGAGCCAAGCGACACTGACGCTACTAACGCCGCGTTAGCGACAGAGCGATAGTACAATGTTCTATGTAAATACATGACGGCGTGTTCGAACACGGCGATACTTGACGCGGCGTCACTGCCGTGGCATCACTGTCGCAAAGCGTCAGCGGCCGAGCCGCGCTTTACCTCGTAGTGACGCTTGACGCAATGTTAGAAGTAGTTTCTCTTCAGGACCTATATAATGTCTTGTTGTTTTTGGTGCCAACTCTTCATAAACTAGCGACAAAATGAAATTAAACTGTCTTTTGTTAAAACGAAATAATTCTCGAAATTGATCAGCATTATAATTTAAATGTTCTTGTACTAAGATTTTATAAAGACCCTGGTTGCTGCGGGTTACATAAATCGGGTCAATTCGATCTCTTGTGCCCAGTAAATACAAAAGCAACAGGTCATCATCTTCTTCCTCTTTTTCAAATATTTTTTGCAAATCTTTTACAATAGCTTGATTCATAATCGGTTCATGAAGTTCATTTATACCGCAAAAAACTTCGACTGTCTAGATCACTGGTCGCAAATCGACTGAAAACTGCAGAGATACTATCGCCGCTCTCGGAATCTCAGAACGTTAGAGACGCTGCGACAGAGCCGCAGCGTTTACTGACGCCGCGTCAGTGTCGCTGGGCTCGGAACTCTACCTTTAGGGCAATCCCGTTCTTTATCATGGCTGAGTGGAATAACGATTTATGTACCACATTTATGGAACTGTATCAAATGGAACCAACCATTTGGAATCCAAGGATAAAAATAAAGTGAACGACGCTTTGGATCGGTTAAGCAAAGAATTGAATATACCTGTACAGGAGTTAAAAACTAAACACATTTCATTAATGGCAATATTTCAAGAGCACCTGAGAAAGAAAAAAGCTTCAACTAAAAGTGGCGCCGGTATAAATGATATTTATAAACCCATATGGTTTCTATACGAACTGATCGAAAGCTTTTTATGTGACATCAATGAACGAAAAAATTGAGAGTGTGGATGATTAGAACTCCGGCAGCCTCGTCAAGACTCGTGCCGAGAGCCTCCAGGAGGCGCCTCGCAAGAGTCTGGATAGGACATAAAATATTATGTTTCTTTAGAATAACCTCAAAAATTAAGCTAGCTGTGCTCTGTTGTTTGTATCATGTGATTTAATAAAGAATTTTTATTTTTCTAGCATAAAAAACTCGTCGTGCGATTATCCCCTACCGAAATAAAGGTGGAGCTAGAAGCAACAACAAAGGAATCAGTTTCTTTAATTACAATAGTTAAAATCTTGGTAGCGGAATTCAATAGTGATAGTGCGAAAACACAAGATTACCAAAAAGACCAAAATCGGCAACATCAGTTGAAATTTTAAAAATGTCAACGAAACCTTTATGAAAGACAAATAATGTTTGGCTCTCTGCGAATCAAATCCAATAAACTTTTTACGCCGATTTTTTACTTTTGAATTGAACATTTTCCTTAGGAAGCTATTTTTTTTAGCTGGAATCCCTTCAAGGTGTGCCCAATATCGATAATCACATTTTTTTGCTTCTTTCACGTATAATTCGGATACTATTGCTCCTAGGGAAAAAATTATAGGAAGTTAAAAGTTTAATTAGTTAATTTTACACAATATTTTGTTAGTTAATAATTGGGAAAAAAGTACAAAAAAATGAAGTTTATTCTTTAATCGCTTTCGACCCTCTTAACTTGACCTACAACCTTCATTTTTCGTACTAAAAATATCTATATCAGCGATTTTTAAGCAGTTGCGAGAGCAGATACAAAGATAAATTGTAACGTTAAAATTACCCTAGGCTAGCTCCTGAGGCGCCAAGTATATACACACAAATAAAATTCGAAAAATCAGTTTTAAAATGGTTTATTACTTTAATTAGGATGTAGTAAAAAAATTAATAAAATGAATTAATTATTTCTCTTATCTTTGGGTTTTCGAAGACTTCTGATGGAGTTTCGATTACTTGTGGAACGGAACTGCAATTGGATTGTATTCCTTACAAGGGACTTCCTGTCGGATTTTCGTTGGATGAGAAACGGAACTACAATTGAATGGAATTCCTTCTAAGGGACAACCTGTTGGATTTTCGTAAGATGTAGAACGGAACTGCAATTGGATTGAATTCCCTTCAAGGGACTTCCTGTCGGATTTTCGTTAGTTGTGGAACAGAACTGCAAAATGGTGTCGGTTTCCAACTGACTGTCGACAGACTGCGTAATTTCTGGTATGATTTAACTGGTTCTTAATAGGGCTCTTCTTAAAGATGGCAATAACCCAGAATGAAGGGCGAAGATATTAAGAAATAAATCTGAATTTAATCAGATTCGCAGATAAAATGAACGAATTTAAATCATAGACTATCAAAGAGACATATTCTCTCCTACCAAACTGGCAATCCCCTCTCGTATCGGCGCGATAACAATAGATAATATAAAAATATATAGTCCGGATGGTATGCTCGAAAACGAACGTTACAAACGTTACAAAATCTTCCATTTAAAATGAATTTTAATAAATGTTTTGTTACTTCAAATAATAGCCTAAAAATATTTTACCGAAATCTTAAAATATTAAAATTGGAGATTTTTAATAGCACTTGTCATCGAAAAAAAATTAGAAACATAAATATTAATCATCCGACAAATTTTCAATGTTTTGAGTTACTTTTTTAACTCGCTATCGCTCGTTGAAAAAAAATGCTCTCGACGTTGAAATTTCATTTCAACCACTTGTTCCGTAATATACTGTTACATGTACATTAAAATCAAATGTCACAAGTAATCTAATTTTATGATTCATAATCTATAAATTTCTCTATTTAAATCAAAAATAATACACAATTACATTTCTTTATTATAAAAACGACCCGATATTGAATATTATGCCATAAGTTAAAAATTGTATTATTAAGATGGAAAGTAATTTAAATAAATAAACATTCTCTCTTTTTATTTATATTTACAATCAAATATGTTGAAAGCATAAAGTTTATTCAACATAGTAAATTATCCGTATCGTAATCTTGTATATCTTAGTAGGTATTATTATTATTATTATTCGTGCGAATTCCGGTATATTCATAAACGCTATCACACATTTCATCATTATAATATCAAAACTTAATATATAGTTACATTTTTTATTTAACAATGTAGATTTTATCAGAAACATGGCATACAACAAGACTAGATTAAACATTCGTTACTGAAAATTACTCTATTTAGTTGGCTACCATGTTTACTGCCATGTAAAACAACTGGTCTTGTTGGTTTATTTGCTCTTCTATACGTACATATTCGTGTCTAGTATCCAGTATTTTTTGATTACCCTTTTATTGCGGTTATTGCTCTTTAAATGGCTTCGGTAATATCAGTAACATAGAATTTCTTTTAACAGCAAAATAAAAATCAGCACGTCATGTCTTTGTAAAGGAATTCTCTACTTTAAAATATAGTGATAATAGCTATATAGAAATTTATTGTAGGTATGTAAGTATCTTATATATACGTATATGGGGTGATAAAATAATTAAATATTTCAGGAAAAAAAAGTAACTGCATGTGAAGAAACAGATGATATAACTAAAAAACTGTTTTTGTTACAAATTTGTTTAATTTTTATATAAAAGTTCAAGATTTAATTTGTAATTTTTCGTTTGTTGGACACTGTCTTTAATTGAATCTAATTTCACTTTAGCCATGATCTGGATCTGGAATTTTGGGGAAGGGCGAGCTATTGCTCAGCCAGCACTGAGGCCACATATGACCCATTGTATATCCTCCCGTAGGTAGGGATATCCTCACCTCAGGCTGTCACTAGGACTAGTGATTTAAAATAGGTGATGAGGCTCCTGAGGGGGATCTCCCTGACATCGGATGGTGTAAGCCAGTACTCGCCCAACACGGTTCTTCTGATTTCAGAAAAAGCAGAGCAGTCATACATAATGTGTTCTACTGTTTCCTCTTCTTGTTCGCAGCCTCTGCATAGCGGCGATTCTGTTAATTTCATGCTAAAGAGATGTTGTCGCAATTGGCAGTGACCTGTCAAGATTCCCACAGCTGTTCGGACATTTTGTCTGTTCAATGCCTTAAATTTTTTTGCTGTTTCCTCGCCAGGATCAGGTAATAACTCTCTGGCCAGTCTACAGTTCGTAGTTTAATCCCAGCAATGTATAAATTTTTGGTGAGAGTGCTGTTTGATAAGGTCCACGACTGCGGACAATGTTAGCTTGGTAGATGGGCGAGGGCTAACATATTTGTAGCCCGCAGCCCTCCTTGCTAAATTGTTCGCAATGCGGTTGCCATGATATGTCAATGTCATCTGTCAACTAAATCTGTCATTAGAGCCAATTATATAATGTAACCAATAGAGTTAAAGTAGGCAATGGTACCAATTTAGTTTTTATTCAATATTTTTATAAAAGGTAGAAAGACACGGGGAAGAAAAAATAAAACTGATAGCCAAACCAGAAAATACAAAAAAAAAGGAAAAATAGTGAACGATACAATGCACTGAAAAACGTGGTTTTAAACCGAAGATATTTAATTCTAATTTTAGATTTAAATGCACAGAAAAGGATGACGTTAATACAAGAAATTTTGGGCCATGGGGACATTTGAAGGAAGATGTGTTTCAATGAAAACATGTGTAAAAGAAGTCAATAATAAGAGAACTCACATAAAAACGGAAATGTCCAGACGATCAGAGACTCGGATATACTTCATTGAAGATATACAAATTTGCAAACAGACTATCCTTAAAACTTTGCAAGTGAACCAAAACCAAATTCGTATTGCCATCGATCAGCAAAAAAGCGATAGGTATGAGGCAGTACAAATGGAGGTAAAAATGCTATCGATGAAAACCGCATTAGAGAAATCTTCAAACAAACGTTTCTCATTATTACAGACAACAGACTGAATCCAGGTTTTTAAGTCTTGAATTAAATCTAAGAAAAATTTATTCATTACATGCCACGCCGGTCTTTCTTAGCTAACTGCTAAGGTTCATTTATGAATAAAAAAAAATCCAATACCTATCGTCAATTAGATAAATTACGCGAGGGTTGTTAGTGGTCACTCTACTGGCAAATTATGCCCGAGCTCAGCCGTAGAGGGATGATACACAAGTGAGCCGCGCCACCGACTTAGACGGTACAAGCCGGAAACCCTTAGATTTAATAGGCACTAACAACTCTTACACAATCCCACAAAATGAAATAAAGTGAGCTAAATAAAACAAATCAGTTTCAAAACTAGACCCTCCTTTAATGTAAAAATGTTTGAGGTTACTGCAATTTACAAACTTCAAGTTATGACTAACTGCGTACACCAGCGCCTTAGTATTAAAAGTCAAATAAATAATAATGAATTTCAGTGTGATCACACGCACGACTTAAAACTAAATTACAATCAACAATTCAAGTAAAGATTATACAAAATGCAAAGTCTTATAGGTAATGCTTATCTGTACTGGTGCTAGTGGCTTCCAATCTCCAGTAATCCAAAGCTGTTTGGTTCTTGATCAAAACAAGGAACTGCGGGTACCAAAACTGTCTCACTAAAAGTATCATTTAAGTTCGAAGAGCCGAATATGGATTTAACCTTAAATTTTAGGTATTAGTTTAATTATGACATGTATTGTAGTTTTAAATGTATTTTAAAACATAAATCATAAGAATTTTCTATTTATAAGATCAAATGGGTACCTACCTGTTTTATTGTCACACTAAATATTTTAGATCTTATCTCTAAATTCATATAGTAGGTGTTTTTACCACTTAATTGAAAAATCCTGTAAACTATTCAACCATTATAGCCAGCGTTAAAAGCTAAACTAATAAACAAAAGTAGTTGCATGCGCATTTTGCGGTCTCCCTTTATATGTCAACAAAGTCCCATATTCCAGCTTTTAGCGATGATCCTCCAGTTAGTGGTTAACAGAGGGCGTTATAATGTTCCGAAACACTTTACGATATCACCGTCATAACGACGTCATAACTTTTGATGCCAAAAATGGTAGAAAATTACAAGGCTGGTACTTTAAAAGTCATCACCATTTGTTTACATTGTTAACAAGTGTGTTTAGGAGTAAAGTTAAATTATTTTTACGTATATTTGCTTTATAAATTGAAATATTCTGTTAAATTACTCCAGAATGGGTAAACTGCTGTTAAATATTAACCAAAATCTTGGAGACGGTCACTGGTGTGAACTATATAAAATTTTATTTTATTTTAAGAATTATTTTGTTTTCATTTTGCTATTAAAGAACCAGAATATATGATTTCAAAACTAGTTAGTATATAAAGTTTGTAGGCTAACATGTCAAACACTTTTTTTAATAAAAAGATTTAATTATTTAATATCGCTCATTGAAAAATCAAGTGACTATACTGTTTTCACCACCAATGACTTTAAACTACTTTTTCTGGTTATAATTTTTGAACCGGAAGTGATTTTTCACCTTCAGTGACGTCTTCCGATAAAGAGCTTTAATTTGACATCTTATTTGTGTAACTAGCCATTGTAATAACAAAGGAGTTTTGTTAATCGACAGACGGACGGAAGAAAATATGGACAGATGGACGGGCGGACAGACAGACGGACGTATGGACAGACAGACAAAATGACTTCTACGTTTGCCCTATTTGATGTTGGAGTGAAAAAATATAGTTGTATTTGACGACGATGTAAGGGATACAAGAGTCTCCCTTGATCCAAAGAATGACCTTCAGAGTAGGTAGATTGAATCCGACTGGAACCAGACTGAGGGATTCAGATATACTTCAGTCTTCCACAAGTGAAAAGGATTTTGTGTAGTTCATGCTTGACACCCTTTAATTCTTGTTTTTAAGAGAGAAAGAGAAACAATTCATAACCATTTTTCTTGAGCTAGTGTGGGCAACAAATTTATTTTGTGGACTTTTTTATGTTCTCGTCTGTAACAGCCTCTCTTGGGAGTCTACAGCGTGCATTGATGCTCATTTCTCCTCATTTAAATTTAGCAAACCACATCTCAACAGATGTTTTTACTGATGCAGATTCCGAAAAATGTTTATCAAGCAAAGCGTTGGCTTTAACAGTGAAGAAACAATGGTCCATTAACAAACGAAATTGTTTTTATACACGTTTATTATTATGACAAATTTAAAAATCATACGAATTTAATTATAATAACACAATATGTGTTACTACAAACTTTTCAGTCCATCATATATAGGCAGAATAGGTTTTCTGTTTATTCGGTTACATACGCTATTGTTGTTATCTTCTGTGAATTCGTCCAAGTGATGAAAATTTATGAATAAAACAAGTTGTTTTTTAGTCGATAACCTTAACAAATTTTGTAGGAAATTCTAACTAATTTAATTAATTTAAAAATAATTTAATACCTTTTACTCTAATAACATTCAATGAATATTCAAAGTTAAATCAGAAACACGAAACAATGAAAAAAGCCTTCCAGCATTCATAATTCACGTGGCCGTTTTCAAGACTCGGTGTCGGTAAAGCGGGGCCCATTTATATCCGCGCAGTTTTCTTAAACTGCCTCAGTTATTTCAACGATAAAAAGGCCCATTTGCATCGCTTTCCCAAACCGAGCACATAACTTGAGAGAATTTTAATATAGCGTTCAGAATACTCAAGAAAGTGAATTACTTTGCCCAACCAGAACTTTCATATAGTCATGGTTTTAAGCTTGAAACTTGGTATTATGAAAAATAGTGACTCCAGTTTTTTTCCTTCTTTTATGGTTGTAAAGTGAATTTTATAGTAAAAAAATAAAAAATGGTTAATAAAATATCGCTTTTATATTCTATTAAATTTTGTAGATTTTTATTAATATGTGTACCTAATTTCGTGGTTAAAAATTATACCTTTCTTTTATGACAAAAATTTATTTTGTTACTTTACTTGTTCTGTTAAACATTAAACTAGCGTCTCTTTTTTAAGTTCATTATAATATATATATATATATATATATATATATATATATATATACAGTGATATAATTTATTGGGTTTGCAGCAAAATAAAAGAACAAGTGTACTCTTTTAAATTCTTTACTCCGAGCTTTCGGCTGTGGTTACAGCCATCGTCAGGGAAGCTACAATACATTATAATTAAATATAATAATACTTAACATAATATAATTTACTTACAACTTTTTGAGGTTTTTGTTAAAAAGATGATATTATATAAAAACATGGGAAATTAACAAATGTAAAAAATGTACGTAAATATAACACATATACTTTCAAATGATCAATTAACAATTTATTTTGAATTTAAGTTTGATATCAAAATTAAGAGATGTAAAATTGACATTGACGCAATTGAAATACTTAAAAATTGATATACAGTATGTTAAGCAAAAGTAAGTGCATAAGTTAAATGTTTGTAATTATTGTAATTAATATGTTATTACAATTTATTATAAGTTTAACGAAACTAGTAACAACGAAAGATAGAAAAAAGCAAAGAATTTATACAATAAAATTTTAGATAAAAAAATTGTTTAAAAATTATATTATTAAATTTTGCTAATGTTATAACTTTAATTCTCAAAAGAATAACTTTAATTAAGAATTTAAACGGTTATCTATGGATAACAAATAAGCAAACATTTCATTTAAATGATGAATATCGGATCTATGGTTCATTGATTTAGAAAATTTATTAACAAACACCATTTCAAAAAATAGCCTTCTTGTCATATTGCTCTCGCGACAAAGAATACTGACATTGTCATAATTGATACGATGATCTTTTGTTATAACATGTAAACCTAAGGCACTCCTTTCTGGATGTAATCTACAGTCAGATTTATGCGATGTTAGGCGATCTTTAAGACGTCTGGAAGTTTGACCAACATAAATTTGCCTTGTCTAGATTGTGACCAAATTTATGTTGGTCAAACTTCCAGACGTCTTAAAGATCGCCTAACATCGCATAAATCTGACTGTAGATTACATCCAGAAAGGAGTGCCTTAGGTTTACATGTTATAACAAAAGATCATCGTATCAATTATGACAATGTCAGTATTCTTTGTCGCGAGAGCAATATGACAAGAAGGCTATTTTTTGAAATGGTGTTTGTTAATAAATTTTCTAAATCAATGAACCATAGATCCGATATTCGTCATTTAAATGAAATGTTTGCTTATTTGTTATCCATAGATAACCGTTTAAATTCTTAATTAAAGTTATTCTTTTGAGAATTAAAGTTATAACATTAGCAAAATTTAATAATATAATTTTTAAACAATTTTTTTATCTAAAATTTTATTGTATAAATTCTTTGCTTTTTTCTATCTTTCGTTGTTACTAGTTTCGTTAAACTTATAATAAATTGTAATAACATATTAATTACAATAATTACAAACATTTAACTTATGCACTTACTTTTGCTTAACATACTGTATATCAATTTTTAAGTATTTCAATTGCGTCAATGTCAATTTTACATCTCTTAATTTTGATATCAAACTTAAATTCAAAATAAATTGTTAATTGATCATTTGAAAGTATATGTGTTATATTTACGTACATTTTTTACATTTGTTAATTTCCCATGTTTTTATATAATATCATCTTTTTAACAAAAACCTCAAAAAGTTGTAAGTAAATTATATTATGTTAAGTATTATTATATTTAATTATAATGTATTGTAGCTTCCCTGACGATGGCTGTAACCACAGCCGAAAGCTCGGAGTAAAGAATTTAAAAGAGTACACTTGTTCTTTTATTTTGCTGCAAACCCAATAAATTATATCACTGTATTTAATAAGTCAGCAAATAGTTCTCTTTCATATATATATATATATATATATATATATATATATATATATATATATCTATATGTCGTAGGCAATCGCCGTAATCCGTCATTCCCTGAAAAGAAGCCTAGGCATTACAGGTACTGCCGGCAATCGCCGTAATAGAATCATTATACGGTGATTGACGGAAATTATCCGTCATTTCAGGGACTGACGCTAACGTTTAAGGCAAACGGTGTAACTTTCTGATTGATTAAAAATTACGGCGTTTGACGGTTGTATAGTCCGTCAATTCTGTACCTGGAGTACAAATAATACCAAAAAGGTACAAAAAATATTAGGATATTATTGGGTGTGAGTATGATGTGGATTACGAAGAGCTTTAAAATGTTAGGGAGGGATGGAAAATTATAGTTTTCAAGTAACGGAAGACTAAAAAAGACTTATTAGGTGTGAGTGTGATGTTGATGATTACGAAGAGTCTGCAAATGTTAGGGAAGGGATGGAAAATGGATTTTTAAGTAACGGAAAACTGAAAAAGACTTATTGGATGTGAGTGTGATGTTGATATTTCGAAGAGTTTGCAAATTTTGGGAAGGGATTTTCACATTTTGTAAAGTGATGGAAATGGGTAATCGAAGGCTTATTGGATATGGGTTTTATGTTTGGTTACGAAAGAGTTAGAAATTTTAAACTTTTGGGATGGGATGGAATTATCAAAGTAACTGAACATTTTGGATGTGCTTTTTTTAATTTTAATTATTTGCCAATACATATAAAGTATTAAAATAATATTGGCAAATTTTGTCAGCAGTTCGCCAACAGTTGGAATACTTCGCCGATGACGGGCCGGGCAAACTGAAGTGTGTTTGCTGGGGAGTGGAGTAATTTTTTTAGTTATTTATTGTTTATATGATAAACTTAAATAAAATATGTATTTTTCCACGGAGAAGGTTTGTATGATATGCTCATTGATGCCACTCGCCACCAGGTGGCGCTACAGAGTAACTACTTCTGTCCCGTTCAACCGATTGTCATGAAAATTGGTATGTATATGTATTTTTCCAGGAAAAAGGTTTGTATGATATGCTCATTGATGCCACTCGCCACCAGGTGGCGCTGCAGAGTAGCAACTTTAGCCCCGTTCAACCTATTGTCATGAAAATCAGTATGATGATGTATTTTTAACGGGTAAGATGAATATGATATTCGTATTAATAAGTTACCACCAGATGGCGCTTCCATGTATGAAATTCAATACTTATTAATAGATATCTATACGAATTCGTATAAATATAAGTTCGAAAAATATATTTTTGGTGCGATAAGTAAAACAAAACTATAAACTTTCTTTCCTTTTCTATCTCTTCTTCTCTTTTATTTTTCTTAAATTTATTTTAGTTGTGGTCGTAGCAACGCGCGCCGGGTACAGCTAGTTTGTTTATATAATAGGTTAGGTTGTCCTTTCCTCACTCATTTTATCGTAATCCCACAGTTTTTTGGCTTCTTTATTGTCCAGAAAATATTGATTCACTTTCTCATAAAATTTACTTTTGTGGCTATCCATTTTACTGCATAAAATGATGAAAAAAACACTACTTTTAAGCCAGCTCAAACAGCACTAACTTCATGATTCTGAATTGACTAAACATGCATCCGGCTATCGCTGTAAAATTCAATCATTCGTGCGGTTACACTGTTTGCCTAAATGTTTAAACGTCTGTCCCTGAAATGACGGATAATTTCCGTCAAACAGCGTAATAATGATTCTATAACGGCGATTGCCGGCAGTACCTGTAATGCCTAGGCTTTTCAGGGAATGGCGGATTACGGCGATTGCCTACGACATATATAAAATTTGTACCTTCTGACTTTAAAACTTTAGTGGGTATTCTATATATAGCGATCACCAGGATAACCGTTTTCATAGTTATGAATGTAAAACAGTATCATTGTCATGCGGAGGATGAGTTTCTTGTGTGATGAAATAATTAATGTCCTATGTATTAATTGTTATAACATGTCAACAGTTAATATGTTAATATAATTTCAATAACTAATTTCACTTACAACATAGTTTAATCTAAACCGACAAAGCAATAGATAAATGAGACTGTAATCTCGCATGAATGAAATTAAATACAATTCTGGCTTTTTTTAATGCGAGGCATTTTTAATTGAACTAATTAGTTTCGTACAAGAAAAATCATAGCTGAGATAACAAAGGAATAAATGTTTAGTAATCTAAACATTTGTAAGAACATAATGATTGAAGGAATAGAAAATAGTTTGTAGTGAAAATTAAAAAATAAATAATTTATAAGTTATCTAGATATAATATTGTTACGACACGAGCCGGACATGCCGCTCAGGAAGTAAACGACACAGACAGGCAGTTCTTGGAACCCCAGAATATTCGACGTTCTAGAAACGTAACGTAGCGACTTTCTAGAAGAATTGTTACTGTGGAATCTTTGTAGATGTTTCGAGAAGAACTAATCTGATATATAAAGGACCGCGTTGAACGGAGTAGAGTAGTTGTTATGGCGATAGTCGGCAATAAATAATAGTGGTGATTGTATTAGTTTGCGATAAGAATTAATTGTATTTGTAGTAGCTGGCGATAAAGTGCGAATTGTTATACAAGATATTTTAACGACGCTATTTTTTAGTAATTGTATTAAAGTTATGTAAATTAGTTAAAGAAAATTGTTATTTAGTTGTGTTTACTAATAAATTGTTAAGTTTGTCTGCTGTTATCACTTATCCCGAACCTATGAAGGAAAAATTATAACAATATAAACTAGTTGATTCGGAGATGTGTTCTTGTTTTTTCTATTTTTCAGTAGGTATATTCTAATTGATTTTATTTTTGGTTCTTTTTTTAAATTCGATTGTTTTTTGGAACGAAATTCCCTTTCGGGCGTTACGAACAGTTACGACTGACGCTAGGAGCTAGCCAAAAAAAAATTCATACCAAAATTTGTCACGACACGACATACGCATCTTGTCTCTCTCTCTCTCTTATAGATAGATATACCTATCTTTATTTAAATAGGAAACCCCAATATAATAAATACTAATAAAAGTACAACTAAAAAGACACTAATTTAAATTAAAAGAAAATACTGTAGAAAAAAATAAGTACCTATAATAGTATTATATTTTATTTTATCCTGATTTTATAAATCAATAAATTCATAAACATTTCAAAAATAGTTCTTAACTTGACTAGTTAGGTACCTACGTCAAAAAACCTTAACTGTCAGTTAGGTACTGTCAAATATTTTAATTTTAAAATTTTGTATTAAATTGTTAATTCCTGTTTTAAATTAAATTGAAATAAAAAGTAATTCTAGTTAGATGTATATCCTCTAATCCTCTGGTATTGTATAAATGGACACTTTTGTTAAAAGAAACGAACTGTTGAAAATAATGGATTTACTATTTTTTTTCTATTTTGCTTTGAACAGTGTAGTAGTGTCGCGACTTTGTTAAGTTTATACAGGTTTTTTGTAGATAATAAATATTAAAAGAATAGAAAATAAAAACAATAATGTATCCTGACAGTGTTTCTGCACAAGTTCCGGATATTGCTGATAGAGTTAGGTAAGTAGGGATTTTATACAGACGATAATAAATGCTTATGTATGTACAAACTCTCTGTTGTGTTTACAAATTACAATTCCTTCAATAATTAATTGAAAGGAACTTCGTTCCATCCGGGTGTCCCTTGACACCTCTCACTTTTTTTTTTCAATTTGTGCAATTTTATTCTTTTTTTGGTTGTTTCTGTTATTTGATTTTTTTTCCATTTTTTTTAAACGATTTCTTTCTATTTTTATGTTTTTTGGTTATTTTCCATTTTACTTTAGTTTCTCGTTTTTATAACAGTTTTTAACAATTTTGTCCTTTTTTCCATTTTTTTTATTTCTATTTTTTATTTTTTGTAATTTTTTTTATTGTTGCGATTATTTCTTACTTTTTTATTTTTTAATATATTTTATTTTTTCATGTTTGATTTATTTTGGTTATTTTTTCCAATTTTAAAATTTTTTCCAATTTCTGCTATTTTATTATCTTTTTCGGTTGTCTGTTATTTCATTTTTTTTTTTCAATTTTTCAAACGCTTTCTGTTTATTTTTACGATTTTTGTCATTTTTGTTTAGTTTTATTGATAATATTTTTTATTGTATTTTAATACTTATTTTGCTATTCTTGGACAAAGACAAACAAATAATCTTTAATCAAGTGTGGCATACAGCTCTCTTGAACAAACTGCCTTCGTACGGATTCTCGCCAAACCTTTGAAGATGAATATTCAACTTTTTCTCCAACAGGCACATCCAAGTTGCCGTAAATGGACATTCCTCCAACCTCTATAAGATAAATGCCGAAGTTTCTCAATGATCGGCTCTAGCTCCTCCTCTATTCCTTTTACACATTAATAATATACTAGAAACCACTAATAATACGATACACGGTTTTGCAGATAATAGCACTGTAGCAAAGATCACAACCGTCCATATCCCTAGATATTCTGAAAAAGGACAGAAGATCCACAACGGCTTCCCTCGATCAAGATTTGAGAATTATATACTAGTGGAGAAAAAGAATTTTGGTAATTTTAACGCTTTCAAGACAAGCCTATCCAAAAACATACGTTTCATCCATCACAATGAACGATCAGACACTAGTAGCAAGCGACTTCATGCCGCTGGATGATATAACGATCTCCTAGGACTTATTCTGGAAAGAACATATTGCATCCATAGCAACTGCAGCACGAAAGAATTTCGCAATTTTTATTTTGGGATAACTCATAAGATATTTATTTTAATTGATATGTTGTAAAAGGTACCTAATTGTGATCTAAATTAAATGTCAAACTTATTTAAGGTGTTTAATTGGGTAAGAAATAACATAGTACTGTTAAAAATAGCTTTGTAATTAACCCATCATTTTTTTAAAATATGTAAAACAAAAAAATAATTCTTGGATTTCATGGGATAGAGGATTATCCCACTTGTTATAACTCAAAAGATATTGGTAAAAAAATCAAAATAGAGTTTTACAGAAATCTCCCTTTTATTTACGTCATAGGTATAGATCGCCCAACGAAAGTTTGTGACAGCCACGTGGCCTCTCGTTCAATGCGCAGTGGTTTAATTACGAGCGTTACGATAACAACGACCGTTCTAAAAGCTTGTCAGTGTGGTAGCTGGATTGGTTTTGTAAACTGTATTTAGCTACGAATATGCTGAGAGAGTTTCTGAGTTGTTTTTTAAATGTATGTATTTTTTTATTTTAAAGTGGGCAATAACAAATTTATATAAAATAAATTCTTCTTAATTATGTTAGCATCATACATTAAAAATTAATTTAAGATGTATAATATATTTTTATTTCCGTCCGCCACTGATAGAAAGACTCCGCCTACCTGCGCCGACTAACACGTGGCTGTCCCAAACTTTCGTTGGGAGACCTATACATATATGAGTTTAAGGAGTTTAGTAAGTGTAATTAATTGAATCAAATAATCAAAAACGCCGACATATACGTACCAAAGCATCCGTTGCTGAAGTTGTTAAAAGCGCTACCAGCTATAGGTAAAGATTGTAGGTTTCATTCCTGACGAATGTGCCATTTTTCAACTTCTTCTTTATGTTATTTTCTTGTTTTTATATTTTATAAATAAAAAAAAAATATTTAGGTATAGCTCATATAGAATATTCCAAAAAATCTAAAATTAACTTTTAAAATGAATCAATACTGCCGTTTGTACATTGTTCTGATAGCAGTAATAGCATTTTATAAGGTATTAATGTTCTTTACAAAGTGTATTCAGAAACACAACATTAGAATATGTTAAATCACTGTGCTGCAAGTGCTGTCCCAAAATTGTTAGAAATGCAAACTAGCAATGTAGCAAATATATTTGCGAAAACAATGGTTGTTAAAGTGACGCTTATACTTTGTAGCAATGTAAACTATTATTTAAAATACGAGTAGAAAAGCTGTTTTGTGCAATCATATAATTAATCAATCTTATAAAAACTTTATAAATAAGCAAACTCATAAAATCCAAGAAACGTATTTTTACTCCATTGAAAACCCTCTAAAGGCGAAAGCTGACGTTGAAAAAAAAAGAAATTAAATTACTGTGGCAACCAGAATTTTAAAACGGCTCCTACTTACTGCGCCATATTGTCCGTAGGGATAGTCAGTTTAAAAGTTCTGCGAGAAAATGGGCGGCAAGCTTGGATTTAGAGTGACTTCATATTACATTTAATATGTATTGATCTGGAGCTTTTCTCAGTTTTTTATATCGTCGAAAAGCTGCTAGCTATCTATACCAGAGTCGGCGAGTTTGTAAATTTTGTATAGGTATACAATTTTATATATTTAGTAATAAAGAAGTTTTCATATCACATGCATTGAAACAGCTTGTTTTGATCCCTGTTTTGTCAGTCGACACAAGACAATTTCAGACCAATGCAACTGTCAGTAAAAAACTTCATTCATTTATTTATTATTTATGTCTTTATTTCAAGTCTGTCAGAATCGCATTTCTAATAAACAAAAACGAATAAAATCATAATCGTCTGACAGCTGTCGTCAAATCGTTGTCAAGATATTACTACGCTATTTGTCTGAATTAGTCTTACTTCAACTGGCAGAACTGGCTACAGAGATCAAAACTCGCTGTTTCAATGTATGTGATATGAAAAATATAGTGTGTGGCACGGGATGAAACAAAGACGATTTCTGACCGGGCGATGACAGCCCTCGCTTCGCTCGGGCAGTCAACTCTCGCCCTAGTCAGGAATCGTCTTGTTTCCCCCCTTGCCCCACAATATATTATTGTAGCTTATATACGATAACTGTAATAAAATTTATTGAAGTAAAACTTCTTTAGGCGTGACTAGGGGTAACTCAGTAATTCTAGCGGACGTGACGTCATTCTAATGTAACGGAAATAAAACCTGATACAAAATACCTAACACGATTCCGCCTACTACTTATATTAAATAAAAGTTAAATCTGTAATTGTATGAATTGACAGCTTGTCAACCAAAATACATTGGTGGTGAATAGTTTTACGCCTAAAATTTGTGTATAAAATGTTTGTTTTAAATATCAATAAAGAAAGTGGATTTATTAATGAAGAAAGTGATGAAAAAATATTGAATGAAAATTAGTGAGTACCTACTCTATATGCATACATTTTATTTTTGGTGTGTAATTACACTATTTATACCCAATTATTTATACCTATTATTTATACCTAGGCATTTTCGTTTTATAGACTTAAAGAGCTAAAAAGAAAAAGAAATTGTGAACGTCAAAGGGCATATTATCAGCGCCAGAAAGATTTGAAGAAAAATGAAAATGAAAAAAAGACGAGACAGCGACATTCATTATGATTTGATTAAGTAAGTTTATATACATACATACATATTATGATAGTAAATAATTGTTTATAGGGAAGCTTTACGTTAAGTAAAGAAGCATGTTGCACGTTTTTGTTCATAAAATAATAATATTCGAAATGTTTTAACACTTGCTTATACTTATATTAGGTTTGGTTAGGTAGCCATAAAAACCACTAGTCAGGATGGCTAATCTTTTACCAGCAATAACAGATCCTTCGTAGAACTGAAGAAAACAAACTCAACTGAGGATTTTAAATTTTATGGAATATGTTATAAAATGCTACAAAATAAAATGATTATCTAACTATCGAAGGCTCTTGTGTTGTGTTGTATTACAATAAGGTAGATACAGCTACAAAATTACACATTCTAAACGTAATGTGTGTATATTTTTAATATTGTTTACCTATTATTGAAGTAAAACTTCTTTAGGCGCGACTAGGGGTAACTCAGATTTATTTTCTAACGGAAGTAATTGTAACGGAACGTTACAATTCTGACGTCATATTCTAACGTTAGATTCTAACGGAAGATTCTGATTGAAGTAACGGTGTGATTTCAGCTATGGGGGGAGCTTAAATTTTCAAAATTTTCAAAATTTTCCAACGGTATCAAATACATTAATGGTATTTAGAGAGTTAAATCTATGTTTTACATTTTAGTTATCATAAACCTATTATTTCATATATAAAAAATAATGATAACTTTCAAATTCCTATTTCTAATGAATAATATATCTAAATATAACATATCATTTTTTGTAAAGTATATAGACAATAAATATAATTGAATTGTAATTAAATATTTATTTTTTGATACGTACGTCAAAAAGTTTTACTTCAATCGCGCGTAAAGGTTACACGCACACTCTTTTTTTATTATTAATTAAGTGTATAAAGTGTTTAAATTTTTAAATATTTCTTGGATCTACTGGAGAGTTTACTAATCTTTGGAGTGTTTGTGTACATTCTAATATAAATTTTGTGATTTTTGGAAGATTAGCCTTTATTATTAAGTTGTTTTGTAGGTTTAAAATTCTGAAATGTGGCAGTTTGCCAATTTCGTTTATTGTTTTTAACCAATTTATTTTATTTTTCTTTTTTGTTGTTGTTTTTAATATCTTATTATATTTAATTTGTTGTTATTATTAAAAAAATAATTGATACCCTACTCGGAATTTAACTCCCTTCGAAATTTGCGCCTCTGGTCTTTTTAGCGGCTTGCTTTCAACTTTTCACTTAACGAACGCCTTCAGATGATAAATATTCTTTGCCGGGATAAAATGCCACTTTGAATAAACATTTTCGAATGGGGAATGAGTGGAAAAAATGGCGAAGCAAATAGGGATCGAAGGCAAATATGAGGAGGGAACAATTTATTGAGGTTTCATTTTTGAGACCACTCAATTTATAAGATGTGGTTTTTATGGAAAACGTATATATTTATATTGTGTAGGGTCTTTACTTAACGAAATGCGTAGGATCCTAAAAAAATCAATCAATATAAGTATAGGATAGTGTACGTAAATGTATGTACACATATTTTTGAAATACTTAATTCATTTTGTCAGACAACGTTTCTTAAGTATACATTCGCATTAAGTGTTTTAACATCCAGAGATACGGTACAAGGTTCAGCTGTTATCGAATTTATACGACAATGCTAAATATTATAATGAAACAACATATTTACCTGTGAAATGGGTATTAAACTCTCGTCATTATCAAATGCAAATTAATTCTAGCCTCTCTAAGTTATGTAGGTATCTACTTAAAGAAATCACAGGTCCGGCTAAATATAGATTAAGATGAATAAATAAATGAAGACTGCTATAAGAGTATGAATCAAAACGGAATTTAATAATTCAATACATTCTATGTTAAGGTTTATCTTTATAGTCACACTAACAGAAGCGAAGTAATACTCTTTACATTTTTATAAATGGCGAAGCAAAGAAAGGCCGTCTAAAAGCTTCAAGAATATCTAAGCAACATATTTGTTAGATCAGTATCAGATATTTAATGAGTACATTCGTGCATTATCGTGATAAAGAAGCCAGTAATCGCTTGTACTCGATCATCTGATATGCCTATGGTATCAGCAATTTCACGCTTAGTCAAACTCGAATCTTTACAAACACTATCATAGACCTGCTCATTGATTTCTAGTATTGTTGTTCATTTTTGGACGTCCACTATGTGTGTCACGGGCTAATTTCGCGTTAGCGATAGATCTTAATTTCTAAACAAAATCGTTGGCTTACCTTATGAACTCTCCGTTATTAAGGAGTAAATCGTGACAAGTCCCAGTTGATTTAGATTGATTATAGTTAATCATCAATTTATAAATATATTCTGGCCATAACTAATGTTGCTGATATTGTTTTGAACGAAAATTTATTTAATTCCGGTTATGAACTCTGTAGTGTTTATTTTTGAAATTACTGACATTTCACTTTCATCTGTCTGTAAGTGCTACATCTTTCTTTTTGTCAATAGTCTGACGTATCCGCTGGGTGCGCGATGACAGCGGCACCTTGCGTTTACAATTACGGCGGACTTTGAAATATCAAATGGCTAACTGTCATTACGAAAAGTAAGTAAACAAATAATTATTTCCAATGAAACATCGTAATTTATTAGTTTTCTACCCAAATGTATTGATCATGTAAATCTACAGCGTCGATAATAATATTTATCTTTTTTATTTTCCGTCTAAAATGTCAAAATCATTAAATTTTAGGTAGTATAGATGGGCTTTATCACGGCGGACTTCACGTGAAGTAATTAAAAAAATAAATAAATGTAATCGATTATCGCATTATAGATGATAATAATATGATTATAATGCCGTTAATAATGCAGACGTTTTGTGTATTTTCAGTTATACATGGCGAAATTAATTATTAAAACTGTTTTTCAAGCAATCACTCACGACATAACTTTCCAACCTTAAACAACCAACAAAGGTAAAGAATTAGTTTTGGCTTAACACGTGCAAGACGTAAAAATAAAACGTGATGCTTCCTACAACATAGGTATCTACAATATAGCAAATATTTAAAATGTTGCTTTTTAAGTTAGCTTATTAGCTTTTTCCTCTTGATAGCGATTATCCTCTACTTCACACGTTGTTTTCGTTTCCAACTTTTTGTGGAAATTTATAGAATTTCTGATCACTATTTTTGCCATTGTTGTTGCAGTTGACTGTACAGCAGGTTTCGTGACGAAGGTTTATTTACTTTTTAAATCGACGCATGGATAAGTGAAATCCATGTAAAATCCTTAGTAAAAAGTGATTAATCGTCCGCCGTAAGTTCCTTTTTTAGCCACGGTGAGCGCTGCGATCGATTCGTGGTTCTCCCACCCTATCCTTCGCACCCAGCGGATAGTGTTTTGCAGCCAGCGTTCCGTTATATTTATAACTTTATTATTAAAATCGAAAATAAATAGGGAAATTAGTTAATGTTGGAATTTTTGTTGCCGTCTATATAAATAATAAGATTACACGTATCAAATGACCTCTGTTTGTTCTTAAGTTGTTGGCTGAATAAGCTATGGTTATTGTCCGTATCGTAGTAGAGGCCATCAATTTCTTCTGAAGTGTGTCAAATTGAGTGAAGGATGATTTTTTGAGAGACCCTTTTCCTTTTCACCTCTAGCTTTTGTAGTGAACGCGTGTTAACGAGTAAATTTTTGAGAGCTTAATTTGCATCCTTGTACATCAGGGACAACTCAGGTTGGATTTGCGTAATTAAGCTTAATCTATTTCCATCGAATTTTGAGGAGGAGATATTTTTCTGGATTTTGATGAATTCGGTGGAAAATACGGCTGTGTCCGGCTTTTTAGTAAAATTCTCTGTTGGTGAGTACACGCTTCGTTATCCATGTAATTATTTCGATTTTTATGGTCCTTTTTGTTCCTTATGAAACAGACAGTAGTGGAGATTGGTATTTTTGAAACCTTTTGGACTACAATCGTGGTCGGAATTTGCTCAACATTGCATTTAGCAGCGAGGAAATTGTTTTTTTAAGTTACCCAACTACCAGCTGGGATATCGAGTTTAACGAAGTAAAATAACCCTATCTTTATAGGTGAGTCACGTAATTTTTTTTATAAGATTAATAACGCCATTAAATCGCAATCTTGGTTAAAATCTTTATTTTACAGGTGTAATTCTTTATGTATTGTATGTAGGTTTTATTTTTCTATAACTAGACTCCTATTAGTTTTTTTTTTTAACTATTATAAATTGATATTTTTGTACTATTACAAATTAATTTTATGTTAAATTCTGATTTAATTTATTGTTATAATTTTGTTGTGACTAGCAAGTCAAATTTAGTTTTGTAGAGTTCATTTCAATCATTAGTTTTGCCTATTAAATGTAAATTCAGAGAAGCCATTTGCTAAATGTTGTATTATTCATGTGAATTCACTTTGTTCTTTCATTGCAGTATAAATTTAAGTTAATGTATTCAAGTTGTATTAAAGTAATCAAGTCAAACTAATTCAAGGAGTCATTTAAATCTGTTTAAGCTATCGTTGATTTTATATTACGATTTTTAGGGTCCTAGTTACGGGCATAAGTCCTTGATACAGGCATAAGTCCTAGAGATAGGCAGAATTTTGATTGCTGACCTGATACCTACTTAGTACGAGCTTTAGTTATTGTGTTTGGAGCAAGCCTTTTGGTTTGGATAAAGCTTGATTTTGGTACCGGCCTAAGTATTGGAGAAGCCAAGGACTGCGGAAACTCATTTAGATTTACAGATAAGCTATATTAGTCTTAAGTCGGGCTATAGTTTTTAGTTAAAACCTATTTTTCCTTGTTTTTAGTATTGCGTGTGATCACACCTATTGATAAATTTACTTTCTTGTTTTATTGTTCGCATAATTTTTTTTTTATAAATAACAATTGTGTTGTCAGGCACGAGGCTTGACAGTCTGTATTCTAGAAATTTGTCATTAAAGAAGAGACTAGTTGATATTTTAGTTTTATTTAGCTCACTTATCGTTATTTTCAGTTATTGTGTAATTCAATTAGAACCGTTAAATATTCAAAATTTATTTAATTACCTCCAGTGGGTAAAGTAGTGCCTGGAACAACAGGGGTTTCCGATTTTGACCGTCTAAATCGGTGGCGCGACTCACTAGAATTTGTTTACCTACCTCTACGGCTGAGCTGGGCACTAATTTGCCAGTAGAGAGACCACTACCGAACTTAGCTGAAGTCGTATTTCCTTTAGTTAAGTTTCTCTATTTTTTTTTCTAAATTAGATTTTGTTTTAAATTCATTAAAATACGTGGCATGTGGTTTATTCTTGAGGCTAGTACGACCACGTTTAAATTCTAAAACCCATCCATACACAGTTGTAAATAAAGGAGCAGATTCATTTAACACTTTTACCATTTTTGTATGCAAATTTTCACTGAAAGTAACTTGTTTTTTTTTCTCCATTGTAACTAAATACACTGACACGTGAACTTCAAAAGGCTTGTAAATAAAGAATAAATAGATCATGAAATATTAAAATAGCGTATAAATTTTGATTCCTGTACTGGTTAATAGGTGTCGCTTACAAAACTTTTCAACGATTCACTCCTTACCGAAAAAATCGAAAGATGTTTAAGACATTTCAGAACTAAAGCAAGCTGGTGGCAGAAATTTAACTTTAATTTAAAATCATTTTTGTAAATAAAAGTAAATATAAAATTTTTTTGTAAAAACATGTGAGTGTGTCTTCCATCTCCTACCTAGTTACACTTTATTTTCTTCATAACATCTATTCTTCTTTTTAATTTTTATTTTATGTGGGATCTCTATGATGGAGTAATTGATAGATGACCAAAACATAATTTAATTAATATAGGTACCTACGTTAATAATTTACTCTGTGGTGGTCACATCGAAACCATTGAAAATTACATAAGAATGACATACTTAACCCAAGTATAAGTTGAAACCATATTTCGCTCATCAAATGTTCAGTTTTTGTTTTTACATTAAAGAAAACTAAATTGTTCATCTATGGATGCTCAAACAATTTGATATAAATTAATTTTGTTTTAAAGAATTTCAGGTAAATATCACTAACATACTGTTACGAGCCGGTCCGGACCTCTCGCCCAGACAGTGATGTGAGTGAGTCGCTGTTCTGAGAATCTTTGAATATTTTACTGGCTTTTGGTACGTTCGGAAGATTCGAAAGTGTTCTGTTCTAAATGTAATTTCAGAAATGCTTCTAGAAGAAATTAATTTTATATATAAGGGACCGCTTTGGACGGATAAGAATAATTGTAGTTATAATAGTGTCACATACGATAATAGGGTAGTTTAATTGTTTGATATTTTATTGTATTATTTTGTATTATTTTTAATTGTAATTATCCAGGCCAAAGTCAGTACGTTAGATTTCAAGGCGACCTTATATAGTTTAATTCTTATTCTCACGTAGCGTAAGAATTGGCTATAAAAGAGCGTCGTTGAGGTCGTACTCGACGAGTTCGGAGTCTGAGGTTGTCTGTAAGGGTCACCCTTCGAGGTGTCCCTAAAACAGACCCTTGGGTCTGGGCCGTTGTGACTCTTGACGTATTTTCGTGAGTAAGTGTGACATGCCACCATGTAGATTATTTGGTAAGATTAGTTAAGATTTGTATTTAGTTATTCGTTATTCATATTTTAATTATTTATTGTTATTGTTTGTTTCGTTGTTAATATATTTGTTGTTTGTTTCCTGTTGTTTATCTATTCTGTCCCTTGGTTAGTTTTCTGCCTTCAGCAGGATACCTGACCAGGGGTTAGATAACCACGACCTGGGTGGGAAGTGCCTTCAGTAAGCTACCCCTCATCCCAAAACACTATGGCACATTCTCCCAATCCCCCCAGGCGTGACAATAGTTGGCGATAGACAGTGATTGAAGTGCGAATTGTTTTACGAGGTATTTTAAAGACGTTATTCAGTAATTGTGACTGTATCAAAGTTGTGTAGATTATTTTAAGAAATTGTTATTTATGTGTGTGTATCAATAAATTGTTAAGAAATTAAGAAATTGCAAACGTGCCGCTATTAATATAAAATATATTAACTCTCCTAATAAAAATAGACATTAAATATAAAACCAGTGTCTAACTAAAACCTATTAACTTTCACTAAATTGATTAATAATTTATTTCTACACATAAGTGTCTTTAAAATTATTAATTTCCGATAACCGCTATTAATACAACATAATATATAAGAACAAAAAATATCATGAATTTAAATATTCGTAAACGAAATAACTAGAAAGGTATTTTAAAAGGCGCTATTAATAAGATTATGGCAGGAGTTTTTATATTTAAAGGAGAGTCATTAGATTATAAGTCTTCGATATTTTTTTTACTTGAAGCAGAAAGGCCTTATCAATCTTGAAAGCTTTATGTTGTTTGCATTAAACAACTGATTATGGGCATCACGTTTAGTCTTACTTTATGGCCAACTTAAAACGGCCATGATTAATTTTTGTGTGATAAACAGGGACGGCTTACTGAATATTTTATCTACAATAGCATAGATTAGTATATACAAATCTTTAGACAAGATAAAATTTATTTAAAACATTTAATAAAACACTAGTTGAAAACTGTGGTCTATTTGAAGATAAGGTCTATTAACAGATAAATAGAAATAAAAATATTCAGAGTATATAATAATCTTTCATAAATTTAAGCAGATAGATTTAGCATAACATTTTTTAATATTATTCGTGTTTAATACAAGTTTCTGAAACTAGATTTTATCAATAGGGAACCGGACAACTTTTCAGATAGTGTTTAAAAATAATCTTTATTCATATATATAGCCATAAAAAATAATATTTTAATTAAATAAATCCTCTGGAGTACTTGAAAACGTCAAAAACATAATTTATTTAAAATTGCTACGAAAACAGCACTTCATGTCAGTTCAGATCGCGTGACGTCATATGTGAGGTAAACAAACTACGAGCCATATTAGGTACAAGTGATCAGTGCTTGAATAAATTAAGTATTTTGTGTTTCTTAATCATCATCTACCGAAAAAGATATCGTTGGTGTGTTGTAGGTACCTCAATGTGGAAATACATCAGTAACTACTCCAAATAAAATTTTCATTGATGTACCTCGAAAACCAGACATACGAAAGAAATGGTTAGACCTAGCAAGACGAAAGTTCGATGGAATGTCTGTTACTTCACCAACTTACTTTTGTGAAGATCACTTTGATGTAAGTACTGTACCTAGAGTGTTATTACACAGCCCATAATACAAATAATCATATTTAGTGTGTATATAATGTAAGTGTTATAGGTTATGTTTTCTGTTGTTATTTCTTCAATCATTTCTATGGTTAAGATAAACAAAAAGAAGTTGAAATACTTACACAAATGTTTTCGCATTTCTAAATTCAGCACAACAAAAATCGGAATTAGTGGCACAGAAACTGCCAACCATGAAAATATCAACTTTTGGGAGATTTCTATTGTCGGCATTTGTATAACCTTGTTCCATAATAAAAAATTAACAGAAGGCTTCAAACACTTGCGACAACTTCTGTTATGACTATAGTACTTTAATTCGTAATTAATTACAATCAAATATTTTTAGAAAAATGCAAATAAATTGTAGAAAAACGCGAAAGAATATACAAAGCAGTGTTGTTTACTTATGGCTACTCACAAATGACGTTACGCACTGTGATTGGCGTTTGGGTTCTTACGCGGCACAGATAATTTACTCAACTTTATTTATTGATTTAAAATTATAAATCATTGTTATTTCTTAAAAATCTTTATTGAGTAATATTGTTGTATAACAAATTTATTTTAAAGTTTATTAAATCGAATTTCAAAGCAATAAAAAAAATTATTATGAAACCGTCACAAAATAATTAAAGACAGTAAATTTTCAAACAAACTCTTTAATAGACTAATTCAATGGTTAATTAATATTGGCTTTACAATCTGGGTATATTTAAAATAAAACATCTTATGTGATATATATCTATATATATAAAAATGAATGTTTGTCTGTATGTCTGTATGTCTGTATGTACTCAATGAACTCAAAAACTACTGGACCGATTATTATGAAAATTAGTATACATATGTATTTTTCCACGGAGAAGGTTTGTGTGATATGCTTATTGATGCCACTCGCCACCAGGTGGCGCTGCAGAGTAGCAACTTCTGCCCGTTCCACCGATTGTCACGAAAATCAGTATGATGATGTATTTTTAATGGGTAAAATGAATATGATATTCGTATTAATGAAAGTTACCACCAGATGGCGCTTCCATGTATCAAATTTAATACTGATTAAAAGATATCTATACGAATTCGTATAAATATAAGTTCGAAATAGTTATTTATGAAACAGTTCGTGAAGTATGCCTTTTGCGAACGCACGCGATGTTTAGAGCACGAGCGAAGCGAGTGCTATATATCGCGTAAGTGCGCAAAAAGCACTTCACGCACAGTTTCATACAATATTTTATCTACGATAATCAAATAAAAAATAATTACAAGAAAGCAATTTATTTTCAATTCATTTACAAGATACTAACAAAACTAATGCTCTCATAGCAACACCATGGCAACGCGAATGCTAAGGATATTTGATTATATAAAGGTGTGTCAAAAACAGTGCGAAAAAGTAAATCCCATTTAAAATACATTGTTACTTCACGCACACTTTCAATCCTTTACGCACTGCTGTCTATAATGACAGTTTTCACGAACTAAAAATTGATACAGAATATGAGGCAGAGCAGATAAAATATATTTTTGGTGCGATAAGTAAAACAAAACTATAAACTTTCTTTCCTTCTCTATCTCTTCTCCTCTTTTATTTTTCTTAAATTTATTTTAGTTATTGGCGGAGCAACGGGCGCCGGGTACAGCTAGTCTTTATATATAAAAATCTCGTGTCACGATGTTTGTTTGCGCTAATCTCGGAAACCAGTGAATTGAATTCAGTGAAAGTTTGGATATATTTATTATTTGTTCTAACTTAAAAGATAGGATAGTTTTTTCAATCATTTTTTTTAAGTTGTGTAAGTATGCAATAGATGACTTTTTTATGCCAAATTTCGTCGATGTGACACATAAATTCATAATAATCAACATGCGTGTTCAGTTTTTTTGAGAAAGAATCTTTTATTTTCATTTTGATGTGTATTATTTTGCATGTAAATCATGAAATATTGTTAAAAGTCGTAAAAATTTGATGAAAAACTTGAAAAATTATTAAAAATGGTAAAAAAATGCTTAAAATCATATGGAAATCCTTAAATCAATGTAAAAAATTGTTGCGAATTTAAAAAATTCTTGTTAATCCTAAAAAATGGTTAAAAGTAATTAAAAAAATTCGAAAAGGGGTTGACCTTAAAGGCCATCCTTGCAACTTCCCGCTAGTTTTAACCGCAAAGATATAATAACGTGACGTATTTTGACTTTTTAACGCGTTATTCGATTTTGAAGTTCAAGATAGCATTCGAGGCAGTTTTTTGAGACCTAAAAACGTTACTAGGAGTACAAAATCGATTAGTCAAAAAATCTCTAAGTTATTGAAAAAAAAAAAACACTTTTTTTGAAATTTTTCTCACGAACGAATCAACCGATTTTTATTTGCAGAACGGTATTCGACGTGGTTTTTTAAGCTTGAGATCTGATTAGGTTATGAAATTGATCGATGTAATGGTCAAAAAGATATGCCCAAAAAACATCATTTTTACCAACTGTTTTTTTCGGTTATTTTGAAATTTATCGAAATCTACCGGTTCGAGTCGGTTCAATCTTACAGGGAATCTAAGTTAAAAGGAAATCTTTGGAACACTTTTTCTTTTATTATCGGTAACGCACACACACACACACACACACACTCACACACACACACACACACACAAACACACACACACACACACACACACACACACACACACACACACACTCACACACACACACACACACACACACACACACACAAACAAACACGCGCGCGCGCGCACACCCACACACAAACACACACACACACACACACACACACACACACACACACACACGCACACACGCACACACGCACGCACACACGCACACACACACACACACACACACACACACACACACACACACACACACACACACACACACAGACATACAAACACCCCGGTAAAAAGAGTCAGGGAAGGTTCCAAAGACCTCAAAACGTTGAGATCCGATGAAAACTCAATTTTCGAAAAACGGGGTAAAACCAATAACTTCCCGATTTAAAAAAAAAATTTGCGGGAAGTTAAAAATGTCGAGAATCATAAAAACAATCAAATTCTGAAAAAACGTGACAAATTGTTAAAAATTGTGTAAAATTCATGACAATCTTAAAAAACTGTAGAAAATTGTTAAAAATATAACAAAATTCAAATAAAAGGTAAAAAACTGTTTACAATCATAACGAAATTTTGACAATCTTAAAAAATTGTTAAACATGGTTAAAAAAATCGAACATCACATAGAAATATTAAAACACGTAAAAAAATTAAGAAAATTGCAAGACGATCTTGAAAAATTGTTAAAAATACTTATAAAAATATCGAAAATCACAAGAATTCGAAAAAAGGTAATAAAAATTGGTTAAATTACAAAAAAGTAGGTAGGTATAAAAAAATGGAAAAATCAGAAAAATATGAAAAACTAGTAAAACTGAAAAAAATAAACAAAAAATAAAAAAAAAAAACGAAAAAAAAATACAAAAAAAAAATAGGAAAACAAAAGAAAAGATAGCTAGGTAATAAAAGATATAGAATAGTAGGTAAAAATTCGCAAAAATTACAAAAAGAAATCATAAAAAATCGAAATGGGGATACATTAAAAGAAATGAAAAAAACAAAACCATAGAAATATCATAACGGCTGTAAATAGAAGAATAATGTTTAAAATAAGAAAAAAAATAAAAAAGTGTGAGGTGTCAAGGGACACCCGGATGGAACGAAGTTCCTTTCGATTAATTAGTGTAGGAATTGGTAATTTGTAAACACAACAGAGTGTTTATACATACATAAGCATTTATTATTGTCTGTATAAGATCTCTACTTACCTAACGGAACTTGTGCAGAAACACTGTCAGGATACATTATTGTTGTTATTTTCTATTATTTTAATATTTATTTATTATCTACAAAAAACGTGTATAAACTTAACAAAGTCGCGACACTACACTGTTTAAAGCAAAATAGATTATCACCATTTTCACCTGTATATCTTCAACAGTTCGTTTCTTTTAACAAAAGTGTCCATTTATACAATACCAGAGCTTTAGATAACACATCTTTTTAGAATTACTTTTTATAATTTAAAACAGGAATTAACAATTCAATACAAAATTTTAAAATTAAAATATTTGACAGTAACTGACAGTTAAGGTAATTTGACGTAGGTACCTAACTAGTCAAGTTACGAACTATTTTTAAAATGTTTATGAATTTATTAATTTATAAAAACAGGATGAAATAAAATATAATACTATTATAGGTAATTATTTTTTTTCTACAGTATTTTCTTTTTAATGTACATTTTCTTTAATTTAAAATAGTGTCTTTTTAATTGTAATATATCTATCTATGAGAGAGAGGGAGAGAGAGTTATTAATTTTTTGGTCTGTGAGAGAGAGAAACATGCGTGTGTCGTGCCGTGTCGTAACAACTTTTGATATGAATTTTTTTTGGCTAGCTCCTAGCGTCAGTCGTAACTGTTCGTAACGCCCGAAAGGGAACTTCGTTCCAAAAAATACACGAGTTTGTAGTATAGAATTTTATTTTATGAGTCATGACACAAATTTGTTGATACGAAGTATCGACACATTTCACTATGTCAGTATCATTGCATCAACACTCAAAAGTTTGCTGTGTTACCCATGACTAGTTCATACGCCTAGGATTTTACAGACAGTCTCGAATCAAAAGCTTCCATGACACGTTGGTCAAATCCAGCTAATTCTACAAAAGGACTCCTCCACCAAGACCCCTATGACACAACGGCCAGGGACACCCAGAAACCCTGCTAAAGTGTCTGTTACACTTATACTAGACCAGCTACGAAGATTTCTGACATAATAAATTCTAACTATGAGCAGAATTACGCCATGAAAGCTCAAACCAGTAACAGCTAGCAAACTCTACAAAGACGTGGTCCCGATTGGTCCACATCCTGAAGATACACAACGTTTCACTGTTCGTTGTCAGTATCGCCTTCATCGACGCAATCTTCGTGGTAATCTTTGTACATTTTATAATGTTTAAATAATTACTGAATTTTAGTTGATTAGTTTAATAAAACCCATTAACAAATCAGTTAAAAAGTAAATAGAGGTGACGTGACTATCATCAAAACCAAATATTATAGATGTTCTGTACTTAAGAAAGTATATAATTATAGTTAATACATGTAAAGGAATTTTTCTGAAATCGCTTGGAAATGTCTAGTTTTTTGGATCAAATTGTCGCAGATACACTATTCTTATACCTTAGTCCGTTGCTGGGCAACGAACTTTTTCGTACTGTACGGAAATATTGTTTTTGGTCCTCTGTCCAGAAACAATACTATTAATTACTTCAAAATCGTCCGGAAAATCACATTTTCCGGCCTAGGCCGGCAAAGTAGCTTTTAGATTATCTAAAGAGATGGCGCTATGAGTCATCAAAAATATATAATGAATAATACAAATTTTAATTAAATTTATTTAAAAACAGCGTATAATATACTAAACTTATAACTTTTACTAAAGGTAAGCAGGATTCTAATTTACATTTAATTTCTCTCACAACTTTTATTTTAAATTTGACATTTATGTCAATTTACAACTACTTATCATTCGATTATGAAAATACATATCTCGATTTTATTTTTGCTCATTGAACTAAAATAGTTCATTGTCTCTGCTATTTTTATATAAAATTATTAGATATTAATGTTAATATTTTCAATATAACAATTTTCACTGTGTTGCTTATTAGCGAAGTATTCGTATATATAAAAATTAAGGATCTTTAAATCGATTATCAGAAAATCATTCCTTATTACTAATTCTTTTAATCGTGCAATAGATGTCAATAAATATCTTATCTTGTATGTCATAAAGTAAAAAGTTTTTGAACTTTTGAAAATATTAAAAATTAGTCGGACCAAAAAATAGTGTGTGTTACACGTCCAGGAAATGTTTTGCAAGTGCTCGTATTGTTTCGCCTCGGTGCTACGCACCTCGGCTACACAACTTTACTCACTCTTGCAAAATGTCATTTTCCGTCCTTGTGTCACAAATAACTATTCCGTACTGTACGGGAATATTTTTTCCGTACTGTATGGGAATGATCCATAAAACGTTTATAAGCAACCTCATATTTTGCCTTGGATTTATTTGGCAATAAATTTAAAAACACATTGGTAGCGGTGTTTAGAAACTCTGAAGGCGTTTTGCACCTCTGGACATCAACGCCTCGGCCAACAATTTACATTGTCGTCCGGGAATGTATCGCTTTTTGTACTAGATACACCATATACTACTTCCGAGATCTGTACAAAAATTTCCGACCTGCATTTATACCTATATTCGCCAGAGGGTTAGACCAACCTACCAGGAGTAAGGCTACCCAAACTTATTAGTTGTTCGCCGATTTCTATGAAAAATGGTATCGAACGTCATAATCTTAGTTTCTCAAAATTCTTGTTAAGAAATGATTTCTACTATTCTGTCTGAGAAATTAAATACAAGATACCCATGTAGGTATATGTCGTACAGTTGAGTTCGTGGTTCTTTACCCGTGCGTCACTGAATACCTGGCGAGATAAAACACATAGGTACTTTTAATCTTGCGTCATTGTCTTCCACGCATGAAACGTCAAAAAAACAGCTACCGCATGTTATAAAGTTGCAATTTCCGACTTACTTCGTATGTTTTAAATGATGACGCACGGGTAAAGAACCACGGACTCAACTGTACCTATATACCGCTTAGTATCTAAGGTGCTCTTAAAACATTTATAGATACGTCACAGTATTTTAAGGTATCCAAATAAATTTACCGAAAAATATTAATTTTATGTATTATTTTATAATGTACCTAGTTCAATTTTCCAAACTAAAATGTGAGATTATAAATATCACATGCAACTTTGTTTCACCCTATGTTTGTAACATTATATATAATGAATAGTTCAATGGACTTGTTCACGCAGCACAAAATGTAATTATTAACTTGGATTAGAAAACATAAATTAAACCTATTATTCTATAACAATAAATTACATGGTACGGTTAAATTATTTAAATATTTAAAAATTATTGCTATTTAAAAAACATTACATCATAGATGAAATACGAAGCAGGCAATTAATATGGAACGTACACGTACAAAGAATGTTTAATTGTAGAATTCCAAAGCAAGTGTTAAAATGGAACCCAAAAGGAACAAAAAGACGAGAGAAGGTACCGATAAGAAGATGAGAGAGAGAGGCCTAGAAGATAATCTATGACCAGCTATGGAGGAATGGGGATTAGGAATCGCTAGACGTCGGTACACGTTTTAACGTATATTTTGTTATGATATGGTTGGTTATGAAAATTTGTATATTTTGTAATGAGATAACTGTCCTATATATGTCATTAGAAATTTTATTTCAGAAAGTGATGTTGTGTCTGTGAAGGATTTTTTGTTTTTTAAAAAAGAAGGCTAACTAGGGATGAGAAAGCATAAAAATTATAAGTTAGTTGATGAAAAATTTGAGTCGATGATTAGAATTTGATGTCATTAGAAATGAGAAAACTGAATTGTTTTTGAGTTTATAAAATGGCAGTCATAGGTATAAAAATAAGAAAGTAATAAATTTATAAAAATGAAAAAATAAATATTGAAGAAGAAGAGGGCAGAATCTAACCCAGAAAGGGAAGCTAAAACGGAAACCAAAATCAAATAGACAACTTGTTGTGGACCAAGTTGTCTATTTGTTTTAGGTTTCCCATCGAACTACTTTTTAAACTTGCCTATGAGCCTTATTAAAACAACCCTTAACCAGAAGATTGATTCAATTGTTCCAACTAAAGGAATTTTAAAAGCAATATTTTAAATGATTTTAAACATAATCCATAGATCAAAACTACCCTTACGTGATAAGGTACCAATTATAAACAATATCAGTTTAGTACTGATATAAATATCCAGGAACCAGAAAAAATAAAAATAATAAAATAAAAGGTGAGAGGTGTCAAGGGACACCCGGATGGAACGAACTTCTTTTCGATTAATTAGTTAAGGAATTGTAATTTGTAAACACAACAGAGTGTTTATACATTTATTATTGTCTGTATAAAATCTCCACTTACCTAACTCCATCAGCAATATCCAAAGTTTGTGGAGAACCACAAATGTCAGGATACATTATTGTTATTATTTTCTATTATTTTATTATTTATTATCCACAAAAAACCTGTATAAACTTAACAAAGTCGCAACACTACACTGTTCAAAGCAAAATAGAAAATATTAAATCCATTATCACCTGAATATTTTCAACAGTTTGTTTCTTTTAACAAAAGTGTCCATTTATACAATACCACAGGTTTAGATGACATACATATATCTAGAATTACTTTTTATTTCAATTTAATTTAAAACAGGAATTAACAATTTACTTCAAAATTTTAAAATTAAAATATTTGACAGTAACTGACAGTTAAGGTAATTTGACGTAGGTACCTAACTAGTCAAGTTACGAACTATTTTTAAAATGTTTATGAATTTATTAATTTATAAAAACAGGATGAAATGTCTTTTTAATTGTAATATATCTATCTATGAGAGAGATAGAGTTTTTTATTTTTTGGTCTATGAGAGAGAGATAGACAGACAGAGAAACATGCGTGTTTCGTGTCGTGACAACTTTTGGTCTGAATTTTTTTTGGCTTGCCTCTAGCCTCAGTCGTAACTGGTTGTAACGCCCGAAAGGGAACTTTGTTCCAAAAATCATCTATTAGAAGGCTTTCATTAATATTTGCAAACAATAAAAAGTACTCGGGACCAGAGCAGAAGAGTAGGGTAGATGTGGAAAGAATTTGTAATCATGTCATCAATGTCATGAATTTGTGACATCGTGTATTGTCTTGATAAAAAACACTTTTTTCTTACTCTTATTCTTCAAAGACTTTAATAACGTTTTACAATACTCGATGATGATGATCTCTTTACTGATGCCATAACCTTGCCAGCAGACTGTTACGCTTTGAAGTTGGTTTATCGCGTTGATGTCACTTGACTCATTGTTAATTGGACTCTGCAATGGAATGTTATCTGTTGCCTATCTTGCAATAAAATATCGTATATACAGTGACCAATTTGTCATTATTGGATTATTGTACAACTTTTTGATTAGGCTAGCTTCAAATAGTTTAGCCACCGTATATAGACAAGAATGATAGTAGCATCACTCTCGCTAAAAATCGTTCCATGTCGTCGAAGCTTGCGATTCGACAAGCCATCGAGAAGGTCTAAAGGTCTAACATAGCAGTAAAAGTGTCACAAGGAAATTTTGTGGGTGAAGTTTTATATCATCGTACATCGATGGCACTTATGTGTGGATTGAAACTGAACCTTTATTTTCCAACTGAACTATTGGCTTAATCTGGATTAGTTATTATTTTGTTAATTACGGTTCGCTGGAAATTACCACGTGTGGGATTTATTACAAATTTTCCGTTGATTTAACTGCAGATCGTTATAAGGTGGTTTAAATCTCAAATTCAAGCCCTGAATTAGCGAAGTTCTCGAGATATTTACCCATTTCCATCTAGGGTCCTTGGTGCAGGATTAAAATTCCTTGGCTCAGGCTTAAATTTTCGGTACAAGCTTAATTCATTGGTACTGGCTTATTCCTTTGACGAAGGCTTATCACCTAGTTACTGGGTTACTGGAGTTGGCTAAATATTCGTGGTATTAGCAGTATTTTGTTTTGGAACTGATCTTGGTTCTGTACCGGAACCAAACAGCGTTGGATTTTGAAGATTTGAAGCTACCATCGCTAATACAGATAAGCTATAAGCCTTTGTATACCTATTGCAAAAAAAATTATATCTTGGTATTGTTGTTAGAAATTTAGTTTTAAATCGTGCGTGTGATCACACGGAGATTTATTATTATTTTATTGATTTTAATTTTAAGCCGCTAGTGTAACTAGGTAACTCAAAGTTTATAATCTACGTCGACCTTAAACGTTTGTTTTTTTTATTATTAAAGGAGGGTCTAGTTTTGAAATTGAATTGTTTTATTTAGCTCACTTTATTTCATTTTGTGGGATTGCGTAAGAGTTATTAGTGCCTATTAGATCTAGGGGTTTCCGGCTTGTACCGTCGAAGTCGGTGGCGCGGCTCACTTGTGTATCATCCCTCTACGGCTGAGCTCGGACATAATTTGCCAGTAGAGTAACCGCTAACAACCCTTACGCAATTTATCTATCGTTGATTGGATTTTGTTTAAGAAAAATCTTACACTACTGGATCTGGATCTGGAAATTTGGGAGGGGCGAGCTAGTGCTCAGCCAGCACTGAGGCCACATATGACCCATTGTGCATCCTCCCGTATGTAGGGATATCCTCACCTCAGGATGTCACCAGGCCTATTGATTTAAAATAGGTGATGAGGCTCCCGAGGGGGATGTCCCTGACATCGGCTGGTGTAAGCCAATACTCGCCCAACACGGTTCTTCTGATTTCAGAAAAAGCAGAGCAGTCATACATAATGTGTTCTACTGTTTCCTCTTCTTGTTCGCAGCCTCTGCATAGCGGCGATTCTGTTAGTTTCATCCTAAAGAGATGTTGTCGCAATTGGCAGTGACCTGTCAGGATTCCCACAGCTGTTCGGAGATTTTGTCTGGTCAATGCCTTAAATTTTTTTGCTGTTTCCTCGCCAGGATGAGGTAATAACTCTCTGGCCAGTCTACAGTTCGTAGTTTCATCCCAGCACTGTATAAATTTTTGGTGAGAGTGCTGTTTGATAAGGTCCCCGACTGCGGACAATGTTAGCTTGGTAGATGGGCGAGGACTAACATATCTGTAGCCCGCAGCCCTCTTTGCTAAATTGTTCGCAATGCGGTTGCCTTTAGAGTTCCCATGTCCTTTGATCCAGCTGAGAGTGACCACGTTATTCTGGCTGGCCTCAGTTAGAGATTGGTGACATTCTAGTACTAAACTTGAAGTGAAACGTGGTCTATTCAAGGTCAGTAGTGCTTGTCGGCAGTCTGTATATATATTTATATTCCTGCCTGTGATGTTCCTATTGATTAATTCTTTTGCAGCTATGGTTATGCCTGTGAGTTCTGACTGAACCACACTTGACAAGCCATCCATAGCCCATTTTGTTTTTAGGCTTAAGGATCTAGAGTAAATTCCACATCCCATACATAAACCTTAGCAGATATAGCTAAGTAAAAACCGTTGCGGTCTGCGATTCTTGCTTGATCTCTGCTTCGAAACTGCTCAATTTTCTAGAAGATTCTACTGGGTGATTTTATAAATTATTATTTTTGTTTACAATCATTTCTCGTTCTTTGTGTTTAAAATATCTGTTGGTTCTAAATATTATTGTGTGGATAGTTATTATAGCAAGTCGTTTGGATTAAATTAACAGAAAATCTTATCTAAGCGAGTAGTTCTTAGGATATAATTTTGATAGGAGAGCGAAAATTTCTGACAACCTGTATGTACTTGGTACAAAAATTAAACATGATACCTTGTGCTTTAAATATAGGTATTTTGAACGTCAATAAATTTCAGTAGCCAATATTAGTTTCAAACGGTTATTAGTATCGATTATAATTTATAGTTGATAGAGAACATTAATGGAAGAGAGAAGTAAATATTTCATGTAAATAACCACTTCAGCGATCAGTTTTCGAATAATATTCTAATAAATGCCCTATCGCATGTCAAAACGTAATAATAGCCTACTAACGAAATGGCGTCTTCAAAATGGCTGTTCTACTTGATAATTTTCCCAATTATGTTCCGGTTTTTTATTTTTATACTACGAATGCAATCGATTTCGAAATTACGGCTTGAGAAAGCCAGCTCCGGGGTGGAATTTTCAAGCAAAAAAGGAACAAGTCTGTTGGTAGTCAGGCTATTACCTATATATAACTTAAACGTTGTTCGAAAATTATATTCCAGGTAAACGTCGTGATAATTGGAAGACCATGTTTTACCGAGTCGATAAATATACGGTATCATTTCGTATAGATTTATATAATCATATTTATTTGATATCATTTTAGTTCATTTAGAATATGTAAATATTTAGTAATATATTATACCTATTTTATGGAATAAAGAAGATTATTTGTAAATAATAAATTTATACCTACTAATCTTAGATTAAAAACCGTAAGAATATTATGTAATTAAGCACGATTTAGTAGCATATTCAAATATACATATTATAGTACTTATACCTACCTGGATGACCGAGCTTTGCTTGTGAAACATCTAAATAAGTATATTATGGTTTTCCAAAAATGATTCTTGACTGCGCAAAGTTTGAGAAACCTGACCAATTTGTGATCGATGACGATTTTCTTTAAGGTGTTCGTGAGACGAGACTTGGCATCGTGAAGTTAGATTGTTTATGACCTTTTTTTAAGATCTTTAGGTACACTTAATTTAAAACAAGAATTACTTATTTAAATACATTAGATACCAATACCTTTTTACTTAATATTTATATTTAATACGTTTACATAAAAGTAAATATTTGAAAGCTGTTCAATGATTTATATACACTCGTCACAAAAAGAATCGCATAAGTGATTTATGAATAAAGTTTTTATTATTCTTTTTTCATTTTTTTGGGAAATGATAGGAAATGAATTTGGAATTATGTTTCGAAGTAGTTTATTTAATTAAAATTAAAAACCAAAAAATAATGGGCATAAATAATGAAAATAACAATTATTCTAGAAAAATCAAATAATACAAAGTAACAAAATAAAAAATTTAAACGATAAATTTAACATTTTAGTATCTGGTATTGCCACCTCTGGCTATACACTAGGGTTGCAAGACCGATGATGGTGTATGGCTCGATAGTCTGGTGGACCAAGGTGATGCAAACTACCGCTGTAAAGAGACTACAAAAGATCCAGCGAGTAGCGTGTCTTGGCATCACAGGAGCCATGAGAGGTACTCCAACTGCAACCCTGGAAGTAGTGCTAAACCTCCCACCTCTCGACATTATTGTGAAAGGGGAGGCAAGGATAGCAGCCTACAGAATGGGTTGCAGTGGCTACTGGAAGTATAACGCCGCCAGTGGGCATACAAGAATTGTGGACACTGTACAGATGGACACCTTGGAAATGCTACCAGACAGGATGGTGAAGATCACAGATCTAGAAAAGCCATACAATGTCAATATTATTGACAGGGCTGCCTGGGAGAAAGGTGAACCTGAATATATTAAAAGGGGGATCACTTGGTATACGAATGGCTCGAAGAAGCCAACAGGCACTGGAGCGGGAATACCTATATGGAGTCAGACCCAAGGCGCAGTTTTGCGTAAGCCTGGGTAAGCTGGCTACTGTTTTCCAGGCTGAAGTTGTTGCCCTATCAGAGTGTGCAAGAGTGTGTTTGGAGCGTGGTATGACAGACCACACCATATACATAAACTCGGATAGTAGAGCAGCGCTAATGGCACTTGACAGTTTTGACTTTACCTCTAAAGCAGTATGGGACTGTCATCAGGCCATGAAAACCCTGGGAGAGTACAACAAGGTTATCCTTAGTTGGGTTCCGGGGCACAAAGGTATCGCTGGCAATGAGGGAGCAGACAAGTGGGCAAACAAAGGAGCTGAAAGCCCGCTCATTGGCCCAGAGCCGACGTGTGGTATTGCTTACAACACAGCACGAAGAGCTGTTTGCCAGTGGATGGGCATAGAACATCGAAAGAGCTGGGAAAGAACAGAAGGTAAAATACAGTCAAAAAGAATGCTGCAGACACCTACTGGTGCTATAGCGGCAGATGCCCTTGGGCTGAGGAGGAAGACCCTGCGGAAAGTGGTTGGCTTCATCAGCGGCCACTGGGTATTCCGCGGACACCTACATAAGATGGGAATTCAAGTTGAAAACCTTCTATGTAGAAAATGCGGTGAGGAGGAGGAAACAGCCTTCCACGTGATATTCATGTGCCCAGCCCTGCAAGGTCTGCGTGTGAGATCCCTTGGCCTACCGACTGGAGATCAAAGGGAAGAACGGGCAACCATAGTCAAAAGAATCTCTTGGTTCATTAAGAACCTGGGATTTGACGAAGAATGAGGACCTGTGAATGAGGGTGCACAATAAGCTGTACTAGCTGCGATGCAATCCCATGGACTACCTCTAAGCCTGGCCCTCTTTAAAAAAAAAAAAAACCTCTGGCTCTAATAACATCTCATATTCTCCGTGGAAGGCTTCTTATCAGGTCACTTATGTAAACCAAATTTTCAAATTCTTCTATTAAAACATTTTCCAGCTCATCAAGGTTGTCTGGAGCGATATTACGAGTTCTTATGCGCGTGTCCATGTAGTCCCAAACATGTTCAATTGGGTTTAGGTCTGGACTAACTGCTGGCCAATCTAAAACTAGGATACCAACCTCTTGAAGGTATTCCATTGTTATTCTGGCAACGTGCGGGCGAGCGTTATCGGGCATTAGAATAAAATTCTCTCCAATGATTGGAACAAATGGCACTACAAATTTCCTCAAGAACCTCCCTTATATATACCGATCAGCTGTCAGTGATCCCCTACGAAACACAATTAACTCCGTGTGGCCTTCAAAACACGAACCACCTCCATAATTTCTAGCTGCTCTTATGTTACACTGAGCAAATCGCTCACCTGCGCGTCTATACACTGGAATACGTCTTTCGGATCCAAAAAGTGAAAATTTTGATTCATCCGTAAAAATAATATTAGCCCAATCGTTAATATCCCAATTAACATGTTCTCTTGCTAACCTTAAACGTGTGCTACACGGTGTGCTCTGGTTAACAATGGAGCAGTAACAGGCATTCTGGGTCTGATTCCAAAATTCCTTAATCTGTTTCTAACCGTATTGACAGAAATTCTAACATTACGGACTCCAGAGAGAACACTTTGCAATTGCCTGGCTGTAACATGACGAGTTCGTAATGTCTGAATTCTTAAATAACGGTCATCTGCAGGATAAGTACACCTGGAACGTCCTGGAACTGGTCTTCTATTATAACTTCCAGTTTCTCTAAACCTTCTTAAGACTCTAGAAACGCTGGATTGGTTATTTCCCATGACTTTAGCAACATATTGATGAGATCGTCCATCTTCAACTAAAGCCACGATTTGAGCTGCTTGTTCTGAGGTTAAATTACTCATTTCTACTTAAAATGTTCCTAGACACTTCCAAATAAAAAATTAAACAAACGTACTGCACACAAGAAATTTTAAAATATAAATAATACAAATAGGATTTATCAAAATTTATTCATTTTTTGTTTTTCAACAGAAAGGCGATTTAAACTGTGAATATTTTGGGCTTTTATACATCTAAAGGATACCATACACTCATATTAAAATATTCTGAAAAATGTGATATTTTATTTTACACCATAATTCAATTTTTAAAATTATGCGATACTTTTTGTGACGAGTGTACCTATATACTAATAATAATACAATGAAAAATAATATAAAAATACGGGCATTATAATTTGTTTAACCCCATTAATTATTGAAGTAAAACTTCTTTAGGCGCGACTAGAGTTGTATACACATGATTAAAGTTTATTTCGGGTGTGGCTTGGCATTTGAAATAAAGTAAATTGTTTATTTATTTGTTGGTGAGGAGTTTTTTTAGTGTATTTTGTTGTGGTATTTAAGTTTTGTTTGTATTGACTGATTTTGAAAGACTATTGTGTATTTATTGTATTAATAATCTTCTTTCGGTTTCAAATACTTACATTAAAGGTATTTAGACAGTAAAATCTACGTTTCACATTTTAGTTATCATAAACCTATTATTTAATAAATAAAAAATAATGATAACTTTCAAATTCCTGTTTCCAATGAATAATATAAATATAAAATTAAATCATTTTTTGTAAAGTATATAGACAATAAATATAATTGAATTGTAATTTAATATTGATTTTAAGTTGAAGTTTAATCATTTTAGCGATACGTAGGTACGTCAAATAAGTTAACTTCAATCGCGCGTAAAGGTTACACGCACACTTTTTTGTGTTTTGTATTTTCTTATTTTTATTTTCTTGCTCAGTAATTTATTTTTTAGTCGTTTTTTATTTGCAGTATAGGTCTTATTTGCTGTTATTATTCCCTCTTTAATTTCTGTTTCTTTTTCTCAATTGTTTGTTTGTTATATTCCCAAGTACTTAGGTAAACTGTTTAACTTTCTCAAATGTATGTTCTCCTATTTTAATATTATTACGTTCAATTTGTTTATCAAATCTTATTATTTTTGTTTTTTCTTGATTTGTTACTAATCCCAATATTTTTTTTCTGCTACTAATTCTTCTAACATCCTTTTAATAAGTTTTCTATTTTTATCATCAGCATAATGCTATTATTTGTCCTTCTCTTGTTCTAAAAGTACCTTTATTTATTTCAAGGCAAGGTTGAACAAATAACGTATATATCCAAGTATTCCAAGTCTAACCCATTTATTTATAATAAATTCTTTTGTTTCTATTACTTGAGTTTTTATATTTACCTACTATAGTTCTATTAATTGCCATTTTTATTAATCTTCCTAATTTTATATCTACTTCTATTTTACTTAGGGCTACCAGAAACCAGCAAGTGCGATCTTAAATATATTAAATAAACTAATACCAATTTAAAAGTAATCTGAAAGTAAAATGTTTTAAAATATGGTTTAAAGAACGTAAAAGTGATAGTGTTATTTTAAAAGATACTTTGTATCACTAAGTAAGTAGCGGTTTTCGCACGAGTGGAAAAATTAGGCTCGAACCGCATAGCAAAACGCAATACCACTCGAGTTATGTACTTTAGGTACACACATTAATGCGCGCATTAGTATAAATTGAAAAAATAACAGAAATGTAGGTAGGTATCTATAGTTTTTATGAACACATTAATACGGTGCTTAAAATTAATTTTATTATTATTATTACTAGCTTACCCGGCGGACTTCGTACCGCAAATCATTTATGTAATTCTTTAATTTTTCGTTTTTTCAATTTATTTTGATTTTATCATTTTCATCATATTTTCTCGTTAGTTATCAGGTTTATACTATTTTTTTTTTCGTTATATTTTGTAATTTATTGATAAAATATATTAGATGCATAACAATACTTAATTTAGTAAGAATTTCTCGTTTAAAAATAAGTGATATTAACTGCGCCACCTTCCGGTGGCGTCACAATACTTAAGTAAGGATTGCTCGTTTAAATATATGTGATATTAACTGCGCCACCTTACGGTGGCGTGATATAAAGTAATCAAATAAGTAATGGTTGCTCGTTTAATGGAAGCGCCATCTGGTAGTAACTTCCAATAATACGAATATCATACTCATCTTACCCTTTAAAAATACATCATCTATAACGTCTGTACTTGATAGGGTTTTGTTTCAGCAAGATCTAGATAGATTTTGTGAATATTGTAGAATAAATAATCTGTTTATAAATGTCTCTAAGTGTAATTATATACAATTCACTCGTAGTAACTCTTTTTTTAACCACAGTTACATCATCAACCAATTTACTCTTCAACCAGTGGATAAGGTAAAAGATTTGGGTATATTTTTGGATTCCAAACTGCTGTTCGATGAACATATATACTATATTACTAGAAAAGCAAATAAAGCCTTAGGGTTCATCTTAAGAACAAGCTGTGAATTTAAAAATCCTCGTACCATAAGAACCTTATATATGGCCTATGTCAATAGTGTACTTATGTTCGGATCAGTTATCTGGAATCCATTCTATCTTATATATATCGACAAACTGCAATCAGTTCAGAACAGATTTGTTTCATATTGCCAAAAGAAATATTTTCCGCAATTAACAGAAAATAAGGTATTATCGAATTTAAACTTGATCAACCTAGAATCACGAAGACAAATTGCTGACATAATGTTTATGCACAAAATACTCAATTGTCAAATAGACTGCATTGATATTGTTAATCTTATTCAACTTAACTGTCCTAATTATAAAACAAGAAATGTAAATACCTTTTTTCTCAACAAGGCAGAAACCAATTACTATCTAAATGCTCCCCTTCGTAGAATTTCAAAAACTTGTAACCAGTTGTCGAATATAGTTAATTTAGATATTTTCTTTCACAGTTTTATATTCATTAAGAAAGCACTGTTGAACTATTTTCTAGAGCAGAATATGTAATTTTCTTTGTTAACTTTTTTAAGATATTTTGTAAAATATTGTTTACTTTTAAACTATATTTGTATATTGTATTATTTTGTGGACACATTTTTGGGCTAGTCCTGTCTGTGTCCCGAATAAAATTAAAAAATTAAATTAAAAAATTAAATCATACTGATTTTCATGACAATCGGTTTAACGGGGTGGAAGTCGATACTTTACAGCGCCGCTTGGTAGCGAGTTACATCAATGGGCATAGCATATAAAGCTTCTCCGTGGAAAAATACATGTACATACCAATTTTAATATTGATCGGTCAAATAGTTTCTGAGTCTATCGATTTCATACATACAAACATCCTTTATATATATATATATATATATATAACGTGAAGTCAATCGTGGAGTTGCAGTCAACGTTTGGCCAAGGTAAGTAAAGAAAACTCTTTGATTTCAGTCAAGCTTTCGAATTTATTCAATTCTTCTTCAGGACATCTGTGGTGAAGAACAATTTTTATATAATAAAGAAATATTATTACAAATGTGATGACTTACTAATCGTGAGGTTATAAGAGAAGCGACGAATTCCGTTTGACAACATTACACTAATAAAACATTTTAAAAATCAGGTACATCACTATTAAAATACATAAAAATATATACATTTACACCATAAAACTTATAATTTTGTTATTTTTAGCATGGAGGTTTGTCTGTAAATGATTGAATTTTAATGTGTCTTCAATTTCCTTTTTTTTTTATCTGTGTGTTTTTTATATACTTATGGTTTTTATTTTAACACAGTAGGAGAGCAAAACATTTAGATGATTTATTTATTTAGATTTAATTATATATATATATATATATATATATATATATATATATATATATATCAAATCAAAGCCGCCAACCTTGGGGCAGAAATCGAGGCTCACATAATTCCTCGGGAAAAAGCTAGCAGATGCCCTAAACTATACGGGTTGCCAAAAATTCACAAGGAAGGAGTGCCATTAAGACCAATCGTTAGCGCTATAGACTCACCAACTCAACAACTCGAAAAATATCTTGCAGAGATAATGCAGCCAACCAGCAAAGAAGCAGATTCCTACGTCAAGAACTCAAAACACCTGACAAATATAATTAAAAACCTAAAACTACAAAAAGATGACCTCCTAGCCAGCCTAGATATCAAGTCGCTTTACCCAAGCGTACCAATTGACGAGGCCCTAGACCAAATAGCTATAAATGAAGATTTCCCAAGACACATCATCGAACTTGCAAGACACTGTCTGAAGAATACGTACTTCACTTATGAGAACAACTTGTATAGACAAACAGAAGGCGCCCCCATGGGATCCTCACTATCACCAGTAATCGCCAACCTCTACATGAAGTACTTCGAAACCAATGCACTAAGTAAAGCTAAAATGAAGCCAACCTTTTGGAAACGCTACGTGGACGACATCTTTATCATATGGCCTCATGGAAGACCCAATCTGGACAATTTCCTTGATGAACTAAACAACATCCACCACCGAATACAGTTCACGTTAAAAGTTGAAGAGAATGGCCAATTGCCTTTTCTGGACCTACTTATTACAAAAACAATGACCTTACAATTGATTACACAGTATACAGAAAACCTACACACACTAATAGATATCTGAATGCTAGATCTCATCATCACCCTTCCCAATTGCAATCGGTAGCCAGTACACTGATATCCAGATCTATACGCCTACCAAAAACAACGAACCGACAAGAAGAACTCCAAAACATCACAACCGCCCTAAGACAAAACGGATACCATGAACACACAATCAAAAAAGCACAAAAACAAGCCACGAGACCAACAACAAATAAGGAAGAATATGACATGTCCAAACCAAAAACTAAACTGCCATATATAAAAGGTGTAACAGACGTGATTGGAAGGATCCTAAGAAGGCATGACATTTCCACAATCTACAAGCCGCAGACTACCTTACACAAAATAATAGGCAATCCAAAAGACAAAATACCTTTAGAAAACCAAGGCGTATACAGCATCCCGTGCAGTAACTGCGACAAAGAATACATCGGACAAACAAATAGAAGAATCTCAGCCAGAGTACAGGAACACCAGAACAACATCAGAAATAAGCAAACGACATCAGCCCTTTTTCAACACCACCAGGAAACGGGCCACACAATAAACTTCCCAGAAACAAAACAGATTGCACCTATCAAACACTACAGAACCCGCATAGTCGGAGAAGCCCTCGAAATAGAGAGAACCAACAGCCTCAACAAAAGAGACGATGCACAAAACATCTCCAACACTTGGAAAAGTCTCCTCAAAAGACAATCTAATCCAATTACCCGAGAAGAACAAAAATCCTTAGAGAATACACAGACACGGGCAGAACCAATAAGAAACACACACGCAACAAGGACAGCCGTACCCATCCAAGCCCAAATGCAGTCAGGGACCTCTGGTGGAGGAAACGTCAACACCTGAACCGCACCCCCCACCAATTACAGAACAGCGATATAATCTGCGCCGCCGCCGACACGCATAAAAGCAGCAGCACAGGACCACGCAGCTCATTCCAAGTTTAGCAGCCGCAAAGGAAGCATCACTTGAAAATGCCAGCTGAGATGTTGGCGAAACGTCGTGAAGACACAAACAACCAACGGATTGAAACCCGGAACACCACTACTGTTCATTTTACCATCCGTGAAACACTACATCATAACATATATATATATATATATATATATATATATATATATATATATATATATATATATATATATATATATATATATATATAGACAGATAAGGATTGCTTGTTTAAATATATGTGATATCAACTGCGCCACCTTACGGTGGCGTGATATAAAGTAATCAAATAATTAGTGGTTGCTCGTTTAATGGAAGCAACATCTGGTGATAACTTCCATTAATACGAATATTACATGCATATTAACCATTAAAAATACAGCATCTTACTGATTTTCATGACAATCGGTTGAACAGGGCAGAAGTTGTTACTCTGCAGCGCCACCTGGTGGCGAGTGGCATCAATGAGCATATCATACAAACCTTCTCCGTGGAAAAACACATATAGATACCAATCTTCATGACAATCGGTTGAACGGGGCAGAAGTTATCACTCTGCAGCGCCACCTGGTGGCGAGATACATCAATGTGCAGAGCATATTCGTTTTCTCCGTGAAAAAATACATATACCTACCAATTTTCATGACAATCGGTTGAACGGGGCAGAAGTTGCTACTTTGCAGCGCCATCTGGTGTCGAGTGGCATCAATGAGCATATCATATAAACCTTCTCCGTGGAAAAATACATATATATACCAATTTTCATAATAATCGGTCCAGTAGTTTTTGAGTCCATAAATTTCTTACATAAAAACAGATCCTTTTTTATACAGGGTGTCCCAGAATTAACTACGGAAACTTCGTATACGTATTCCTTGATGACAAATAAGTAGGGTCTTTCCTATAAAAAAAATTTTTTTAGAGACTCCTGTCAGAGTTATAACCCTTTAAAGAGGGGTGGTAAAATACTGTTTTAATTTAATATCTTCTGATTGGTCCAAGATAAAAAATTAAAAATTTGGGTGAACATCATTTTTATAAAGACGCATTTCTCCTGCCACTTTTCACCTGCCCTACCCCATTCTAAGGGTGCAAATCAAGGAACCCCTCTTAATATTTTTTTTGTAACTTTCTTAGCAATTAATATTTGCAATAACAAAAAATTATTTTAGGAAGTTTTGATTATTTAGAAACTTTTTTGTTCCTTGTCGTTTTTTGCGAAATCGTTTCGGTTTGGAGTAAAAAAATAAAATGTAGGACCATGTCAATTGAGTATTGTGTATCGCGATCAAGTAGCGCACATTTTACCATTTAAAGAGTTAAAGGGTTATAACTCTGACAGGAGTCTCTAAAAAAATTTTTTTTATAGGAAAGACCCTACTTATTTGTCATCAAGGAATACGTATACGAAGTTTCCGTAGTTAATTCTGGGACACCCTGTATATATAGATTACAAGATAGATGAGCAGAGGGTTGAAATCCTATTATGCTCTATGAAAAAAAATAATTATAGATAATTATAATACACTTAAATATATTAAAATACGTAATGAAAAAGAAGAGTCCAAACGGTATTTCAATGTGTTAACATTCGGGGCAGTAACAAAACATCATTTGGCAAAGAATTATATTTAGTTATAAAGTTATATTTGACCACCTAAAAAATACTAGAAAATCGTATAATACCTTACAAAAGTGATTGTAGATTATATCCAGAACGTGGTACCTAATAGCCCGTTCAGACGGAACGGTCCGGGTAGTTAATCGGAACAATAAAAATGTCGAATTGCTTAGTGGCGCATAGTTTTAAATGTGCATCTTCACACGATTCGATCGTGTATCGGGTTACCGGATCCAGCTAAATTTACATCTGATTTTGTCACTGCAAACCGGATGCCGGGACACGATAAAAAAATCTTTTTTTGGTGTTTGAAGGTTCTAAATGGTATTTGGGACGTAGTGGAGGAAAAATCCGTAGACATTTTACACTGGTCTTTTTTAACAATTACAAAAATCGAAAATAACTTATTTGTTAATTTAATTTTTCTATTTTATTTTGGAGAAAAATAGTTAAAATATAAATTAAAGATTTTAAAAAGTTTTTCAATATAAAAGTTATTGAAATCCATAAACAACCAACTGAGATAATTGAAAAAAAAATATATAGAAATTCGTTTCGGTTTGCCGGGTGTCGTGTGAATGAGTTTCACGATTACCTACTGTTTCTAATTTAAAACCACGCCGGACATGTCGTCTGAACTGTAAGCTAATAATGTAAAGGTTGGTTGAAAAGTTTTAGAAGTGACACCGATTAACCAGAAGTAGAGTAATCAAAATTTATATACTATTTGAATATTTTATCTTTGAATACAAAAAAAAATCTTTTTTAATTTGTCAATTTATTCTTTGTTTGCAACCCCTTTGAAGTTGACGTATCAATGTATTTTGTTACAATGGAAAAAATAAATATTATGCAGTAGTAATATTCTTTGTTTTGAAAGGTTGCGCCCCATTTTTTACAGATTTATCACTTTTATCTCTTTTATACAAACTTTAGTTTTCCTTTTCTTGTTTTCTTTGCTTTTTTGTTTGGAGCAAAGGTCTATCTTCAGGTGTTTCATCTTTTAGTGGCTATTTGCTTCATTCTCAGCTTTACTAAGACATTCTCTATTTATATTCTTCCTGTAAAATTTGCGTAATCTGTGCTGGTTCTAACCCCTGGATTTTAGTCCTGTTTTGTCTAAAATACCAGGTTGTATAACTTTACTTTTTACCGAATTTTTTGATCGTTTAATCACATCTTTGAAATTTTTTGTTGTTTTACATCAACAAAACCCTGCTAGTCCTGGTCGAGCTGTTCTGCCAACTCTATGAATGTAATATTCTGCAGTGGCAGGCATAATTTTTTTTAACTGTTTGTGTCCTAACCTAACTATATCTGTTGCTGTGAAGACATCCATTTGTTTACTTTTAAATGTTTTAAAGTTGTGGTTGAGTTAAATTTGCATACCACTTAGCTACCTTATTACCTAAACGTCCCAATAAAATATGTTGACGATGAGCTTGTTTTTTAGTTTGTACCTACTGTAGGTACCTACTTTTTTATGTTTATTAAAATGTGGTTGTGTAGATTTAAAGAATGTTCCTACATATAAAAAATATGGGCGATCCTTATGAATAAATATAATATAAGTACTGGACGGTATTCTTTTTACATCTATTATGTCTCATTATTGTTTTGATTATAACAATTTTAGGGGAGATGGGCCCAAAGCGGACACTGTGCCTAAAGCGGGCACCCCCCGTTTGTATTGCCATTTCAAAAATGAGCGCGCTAACAAAGTGTTGCCTAAGTCCCCGCCATATGCGGACCTCGTATCATTCGTTATTCGGTCAAATTAAGAGTACGTCATTACAAGTTGCGTCTAAAACGGTTTTAAGTTGGTTTTTCAAAAATATTGGAGGGTATGTTTCATGTGTTTTCTCTTTTTTGGTGTTTATAATGCTTTAATCAATAATTGTTAGTTATTTAGTGCTTATCTGAGCGTATTTTGATTACATTAAAAGTTACATGTCTTAACAATTTAAGGTTAAGTTTTGTTTCCATATTTCAAGTGTCAACAAAGGCAAAGAGGGCAGGGTAAAGCGGGCAAGTGCCCGCTTTGCCCGTAGCTTGGGTAAAGGCAGCAACAACAAAGAATGCTATTAACAACAAACCGGTTTATTTTTGATGAATCTGATTTTCTGCCAGCTTCTGTTACAGAAACTCCATTACATCCGACCGAAAATAAAAAACAAATTGAGGCATCTTTGCCACTTAAAGAAGCTACTAAGGATCCGTCGTCGTTAATACTGGAAGATACAGCAAACAACTTCAGCGTGTTTTTATCAAAAAATACAGAAAAAGATCATGTTACTCCTCGACCAGCTCCAAATTTTGAATACGATACGGATAGAACACCTTCTCCATTAAAAATTAATCACACTGAAGTTGCGTTAGAAGACGAATTCAATCCTGCTGGTTTCCATGAAGTAGCAACACATGAACCACTTATTCCCAATAGTTCCTGCATGGACAAAATGAATCCACTCACAGGCAATCTTGCACATGTAACTCCTATCGTAATAAGACCAGTTCCAAAAGTTGCTTCAAATAAAACAATCCGACCCAGAAGAGTACAAAAGGCTGAGATATTAACAAGCACGCCGATCAAAGACGAGCAAAGAATTAAGATGGACAAAAAAAAAATCAGTACAAACAAAAGTGTGAATACTGTTAAAAGGAAAGTAACAGAAGAAATGTCTGCTGTAAAACCAAAATCTAACAAAACCAAACCAAAGAGAAAAACGTCCAAAGCTGGTAGGTACTATCAGTATTTCTGTGCAATATCATTGTTTTGCATGCCAGGAGCCATATGAGGATCTACCCGTCGAGGATTGAATACAGTGCAATGATTGTAATGTGTGGGCTCACGAATCTTGTAATGCATATTCAGGAATTGGGTCATTTTATTGTGACATTTGTCAGGAAATTTAATAACTTAGGTTACCTATAGCCTATAGGTATAGAATGACTTGATTATAAAAAAAAGACTGATTATAAGAAGAATTTTTAAAGTTAATATTATTGCTACTTTATTAACCATAAGAAGATCTCCATAATTTGTTTTATTTTTAGGAATAGTAAATTAAATGTTTCTTTTTTTTTATTATTAGTTATAACACTATTCCGTCCATGATTAAGTTATTTTTTATATTTAATTTTGTCTTTGTTACGAAGGTAACAGTTAGGTATATAAGTAACAAGTAAAATTTTGCCATGTCTGCTTTCTCTCAAGCTATGCCCGTTTTGCCCGAAACGAGTGCCCGCTTTAAGCCCCCTCCTCGGGCAAAGCGGGCAATCGTAGTTGTTTTGTAATTTGATTATAACTATTATATGTTTTTATTTTGGTTATATTAAACCACGTTTTATTTAAAAGTGATTAATAATGGACCTTATAGCAAAAAATAAAGAATGCAGTTAATTTAAAAACCATTTGTTTTTTAATTTTCCCTTAAGGTGCCCCCTTTGGGCCCATCTCCCCTATGTGCACATTGCCTTTGGCTGCTTTTAGATCCGAAGACATCAATTCTAAGAGGTATTCAAAATGATTGCTTGTAAGTGCATTATTACCAATTACACCAGCCAACTTTCATGGAGATTTATTTTAAAGGTTCGAGCCACGTCCAGTGTACCATATAATTATCCGCCATGTTGCATTTTATAATAAAAAAGCCCATTTCAAGCTGGCTCTATCAACCACACGTAAAAACATCATTAAGGTCCCAGCCAATGGGATGTCTCGAGGTAATAGGAATTTTAGATAACCATCTGACAGGCATGTAACAAACCCATAATATAACAATTGAATATAACGATAAAAACACGGAGTTGCGATGTAATTATTCTTGATCTGTACGGTTAGAGTAATTTATTATTTTTTTATTAATACAACATATGCCGGAACATGAATTACTTATGTAGCAATAATTTTATTCTAATGTGCTTTTTTATAATTAACTGTTTCGTTATACTCGACATCAATGATGAATACACACGCATTTACGTTTTTATTAATGATTAGGTATCATCAAATTGTGTAATTTAATGTAGGTATATTAGGAATGTGTATTTTGTTTTGTGAAATCATTTTAACCCTAACTAGATATCTCATAATATCTACATTTAGCTTAAAAAAGATAACGATAGTACCTATATAAACAAGATAAATATGTGAAATTGTAAACGAATTATACCTACCTACTTACTTATGAAACTTTAATGTCATCTACCTACTAATAGCATTTTAAAACATTTACTTTTATTTATATCTATGTACTGTATCCACTCAGGTGGACACCCTATTGGATACAAGAGCGTAGCCGAGTTGGGCAGATCTACCTGAGTGACCCTTTAATGTGATGCTTAACTTTTTAATCCTATGACCGAGTTAGGCAAAAAGGTCGTGTTCCTTGCACAGCGGGACACACAACAATTTAATCTTACATAAATATGTTAATTTTTGTTGTGATATAGAAAAGTTTGATAAGAAACACAAATTACATGAAATACTTATTTTAATATCAATTAAAAATATTACAGAGTAAAATCACAGCTTAAATTATAAAATTAATTTGTAGAGTAGTATACTAATTTAGTGCAAAGTTTGATATCTGTATAGTTACAGAAAAAAAGTTGTAAGAAATTAAAATAATTATTTTGTAAGTTACGGAGATTTCGAACTTTGTCATCAGAGATTTGGGAGATATTACTACATAATATTTTAAATTTTATATATTTGGAGCAAATTTATACGAAACTGATTTTACAAAAGTTAATCTAGTGATGTTATTTTGGGTTAATTCATTGATCTTGTTTTGTATGTAATTTTGTTTTTTTTTATGCTTGGTCTAATAACTCGCATGCATTGGTAGTTCGTGTGATAGAGGCACTAAATGAAGCCCAAATATGTGGTGGAAATAAAGAATCTTCTGTTATGTAATTATCTACTAAATAATCACAAAACTTTTCAAGTTTACTGTTATATAGTAAATCAGAAATCAAATCGAACGTGAAGCAATCACCTATACTTCATTTGCGTTTAAAAATTGGAGACCAAAAAAATGTTTTAACGCTTGTCCTACGTCCGTATTATTTTTATATTCATCATTTAACCCTAAAGATTGAATTTTTCTATACCATGCCTGTGATAAATGAAATTTACAACCTATTATTTTTGCATCGTCCCATATTTCTGTTGCGGCCTTATGAATACCTACCTAATTCAAAGTCAATGACAATATTTTTTGGATGAAACTGTGTCATAATCATTGCACTTTTCAATCAATAGTTTAAATAAAGTTGAGTATATTTTTTGGTTTTTGCTAGGTAGTAAACAGAAAATTAATGGTATATAATGCCCCTGTTTAAAACCGTGAATGGTAAAAAACTGTGTAAAAAATTTAGTACAAAAATTGAAAGTACCGTCCATATAAATTGTATCTACAGAACATAAACAATGAAGATTCGTAAAACAAGCAAAAATAATAATGTTATGAGTTCTGTTATTTACCAATAAAAAGGGCTCGTTTTTGTTCGTCTTCGGTGCAAGATTTTCTAATGATGAGAAGACTTCGTGTTGGTTTTTAGGAAGTGTTGGGACTTGCTCTTTTCTACATGCGTACATGTTTTTCCTTACACGTGCTATGTCATGTGATGTAATAGCATCAAAAGATGCGCCACCGGCTGGCAGTTCTTGATGTATCAGTTTTAGCGGTTTTTCATACGGATTGCTTAAAGCCTTTCTTTTAGCACTGTTGCTCATTATTTGCCTCTGGAGATGTTCTTCATATGGGTGATTATGATTTAGATTTGAATCCAAAATTACACTGAAGTCTCCGGCAGCTGTGTATAGTTTTGCAGGACATTTTAATTTTTTATTAACACATCTCCAATGTACAGTCGCGTCTTTTAGAGTATGTGCAATACAAAATTTAAATTGATTCACTACTAGCAATTCTTTACCCTTTTCACTACAGATTTTAGTCACTTCCATACTGCACGAATAATATATAATATCTTACTGAAGATTCAAATATGTATTTTTCCTTTATACCTGCTTTCTAAACAAAGTAATTAAGGACTTAATCCCTTCATCGAGAGGTTTCTGCCTAACTCGGTTACAAGATTATAGAGCCCCCTGCCGCTTCTGCCCAATTCGGAAACTCCGGGATACAAGGGGCAGCTATAAGAGGTGAAATAAGTTTCACAGAAAATTGTCATCCATAATATGGATGAATATTTTTCCAGTCGAAGGTGTTGATACGACGATTCGAAATCCTGACGGGCAAACACCTGAGTGAATGTATACAAAGGAGGTGGCAAACAAGGGTAAAGAGACCAAATTTTGGCCCTCTTTACTCTTGTTTGCCATCTCTTTTGTACCCACCTAGCTTTTTGCATTTTGGATTTAGGCTTCTCAAGGATCCAACATTACGTGGTAAAAATGGCGGGTATATTATCGATGAAGATTTTTTGCCCCAAATTTTGGCCCTCTTTACTCTTGTCTGCCAACTCAGGTGTCCGCTCGTCAGGATTTTGAATTGAGGTTTCAACACCTTAGACTGAGAAATTTTTTATCCATAATATCGATGAACACAATTTCCCGTAAAAAATTGCAACTTTCATTTCTTTTAACTAGCAGGTTTGCAAAAGAGAAATGCCAAATTACGGATGACGTCGAAATTTCGGCTCTAGCTCTTAGATAATATAAAAGTCACCAGCCGTCTGAAGCTTGAATAGGTTTTGGTTCTTCTTCCATACGTTGGAATTGCAGGATCTTGGTACACTTAACTAATTTGTACAGGTCTAGAGGATAAGTACCAAATGTTTGTAGAGTAAGGTAGTCTAGATCTCCAAAAATAACATCTTCTGCTATCCAGTTCTTTGCAGTGGTATTTAACTGTATCAAATTCACTATAGCAAAATCTGCATTTATTCAACAGTACCTCTTGACAGGTACACGATTCGTAATGACCCTACGCGGATTCCTCCTTGTTTTACAATAGCTCTTCTAGCACAATGCAGATTTAGCCGTCTAGGTACTTAACCACGAATTTGTTCTCAGTGATAGTTGTGTTGTTTACGGATCCATGCTTTATATTTTTTTGTACCTATGTACCTGTTGAACTTGCTCTGGACCGTAGAATATTTTAGTGAATATTTTTCTTGTAAGTTTATTAGTCTGTATTTCTGTCCAAAACCAAATTTAATTTAAGATTATGTTCTACCTGAACATCGAATTCTACTCGACACTTATATTCTGGACCAAATTAAGCTTCTTTTTAAAAACCACCTAACTCTTCTTGCCATATATTAAATAGCTTAGATGCATAAACCCTTCTTAAACAGTTTTGTCTTGATCATTGTCGGATTGCATATACCTCTGCGTGAAACACAGTGTGCGCGCACGTTGTAAAGATTTACCTCATTATCTATCCCTAACGCGCCAAAAGAAGTATAACTTCAAAAATGTTGATTTCAAATTATATGAACATAAATGTTTACCAAGGTGCTCGTTAATTTTTTATTTATAAACTTGAACAATTCTGACAAGAATCTTACTTAGTTCCTTACTTTTTTTATTATCATTGTCTTGGTGGTAACTTTTCCAAACGGGACAATTGTTAATTGGCCAAGTAGTCTCAAATGTTTAAGCTATGCGATTTTTCGTATTCCACGACCACGTTTTTCCAATGTAATATCCCAATCGTTTTTTTTTTGCTTTAGTTTCGGTTTAAAAACTGATAAGGCTGAACACGAACGTCTGTATAGGCTCTACCAAGGTGAAAAAGGAAATAGTTTCAATGATTCTACATCAGTTCAAACCTGGTGAAGATAACATACATTCGTTTTTATACTAATTAGTTTGAAAGGGGGTTTAATATTTCGTATTTTCCTTTTTTTTCATATTATGTCCAAGACATCCGAGCATAAGGCGCTTGATTATATTGATGGGTATTCTCGTCTATTCGTTTTGAAATATTTTTATTTCTGATTTTATCTTATTTCTGCTCATTTTTACAATCCAAATTTAAAATTTTAAAGTGTCCAGAATTCGGCAACATACAGAGAAGACATAACATTTGCAAATAATTTGTCTCACTTTGTACTTACACTAAACATGCTTTATAAGGTTCTTTATTCTTTGTCTATTCTCTGTATCTTCATCTTTTTGTATGTTTTTTTCAGTTTACTAATTATCATGTTTTTTTTTTATTAGTATTAAAGTGTAGGTAAGCAACTGTTGGTATGCGTAGGTACTTTGGAGATACTTGAAGATATTCGTTAGTGTTACCCATAATTAAGGTATTATTTAAATATTTGATATTACTTTACCTTTTCGGTAATTAATTTCAATTTTAGTATCTATTAAGGCATCCGTATATATTGGCGCATACCATACCTAATAGGGTAGTTTAACCAACCCTGCATATTAATTTAATAGTTTTATGATTCGCTGTATTATTTTGTAGTGTAAACATCCAAGTCAACGTAAGTAGGTACGTAAGATTTAAAGGTGAGTTTAAATAGTTTAATTTTCATTCCCACGTAAAATATAAATTGGATAAAAAACGCGTCGTTAAGGTAGGACACGAGGAGTCCGGAGTTTTTAAAATGTTTTAAAATTAACATTCGTCTGTTTTTGTATAAAATTCAGAAAGATCCAAACTTTAATTTAATACTTTCAGCAAAATGAAAACGACATTCTTTGATGATAATATGAGGCTAGGCTAAAATTGCAGCTCAATGGATAACTTATTGTTTAAGAGCCCGGGAACGACTTTACATTGGTCCTCTAAGGAGCTGTGATTTTAATACTCTTGTACCTATGGGTCAACCCAAAAGTGATTACCACATTACCTTTTTTAACTCTATGAAGTATAATTTGATTGAACTTAGGTGTCAATAGCACAAATTAATAAATTAATATCGTATAGGGTTGATACATACAAAATTTTCTATGTATATAAATCTTAATAAAATTGTTTTATCATTAAAAAAATAATTTTTGCTGTTTTACCTGAAATAGTAGCTATACTATTCCTCTTATTTTTTGACTTTGTTACTCTTTTTTTCGATTATTTTCTTAACAAAATATCGAAAAAACTGTAAATGAAAACAAATAATTTGACATGTATACTAAATAGTATACCTACTTATTCCATGCTTTAGAGCATCCAACTTTTTGGCCATGGGTTGTATAACTATTTTTCTCCACGACCATTAATGAATGTAATAATTCCGACTTCATTTTTAATAATAGAAAGTGTTCATTCTCACTCTTGAGATAGAATATTCATTCTGAAACACTTGCTTCTTATGTGTTTTGCATGTATTTCCATTCTATAACTAGTGACGGAATAACATTCTGTAATTGCTCAACAAAAAATATAGATTGCCCTGCGAATTTTAAAACTGTCACTCAGTTTGTCAGTGCGACGTTCTAATTGTTTTGCTACATATTTCAATTTAAATAAACAGAATTATTACATGGTCGTGGAGAAAATACAGTCTGTTACACGGTTAGAATAAAAATTCGATTACTCGTGGTTCCTCTCGCTCGCTACGCTCGCGTTCGGAATTCTCCACTCGTATCGAATTTTCATTCTAACCTTGTTACAGAATATACTATTCTTGATCCCCATCCGAATATAGTCCGCCAGAGCACGCTGTAACTCAAGCAAACCATAAAAGTTGGACTTTCTGGAGCGAAGAGCTGCCAGAAAGTGCGTATTTTCTGGTAGGGGATCAAGAAAACCTGTAATTCAAACAAGCCATAAAAGTTGGACTTTCTGGAGCGAAGAGCTGCCAGAAAGTGCGTATTTTCGGGAAGGGGATCAAGAAAAATGATAGTTTTTCTTTTAATAATTGATAAACGCCAAGTTTAATTATATTTAAGAAAAAGCAATTAGTTCCGGTTGGTTTGTTTCTGCGTTCTTACAGTTGTTTTGAAGTTGATACATTCTCAACGTCTTATAGGTACCTGGTATTGTTTACTAATTCTAAAAGAAAATATTTTTATTTATATAAATTTAAATTTTAAATATTTTAATCTAAACTAATATTAAAAAGAGGTTTGATTTTTTGTTTGTTTGTTTGTTTGTTTGTTTGTTTGTTTGTTTGAAATGAATAGGCTACGAAACTACTGGACCGATTTCAAAAATTCTTTCACCGTTGGCAAGCTACACTATTCCCAAATGACATAGGCCATGTTTTATTTAAAAAAAAAATAGGGATCCTTACTAACATGCCATTAATGTAACCAAAAATGACCTTAAAATCCTTACATCGCGTGCACTGAGAATACTATTGATTATAGAATAAAATAATGTACTACGATTTTGAAGAATATATAAATATCTACTAATTTTTAATTTTTTAAAAGTTTTTATCTTGGTATTAATCCTTATCAAAATAACTTATTTCATTATCACGACAGATATCACAAATTTAGCATGTGCAATGGGACGAGGCTACTTATAAAGGAATTAAAGCACAATTAAGGTATAGCAAGCAATATAACTGAACCACCAGCTGGTCAACTAGCTCATACCAACTGATCTACCAAATCCATTTAAACCGCTTCAATTTCCTATCAAAACATCTTTCGCTTTTACTAATAATAAGTCTTACGGTCAAACCTTCCCATTAGTAGGGATCGGTTTTCCTCATGGCCAGCCGCCTAAGGCGGGTCGGAGCACCTGAATATCAATTTATTTTGCTGCCAGAAAATAATACAACATGTAATATTGTTTACAGGGAAGCGTTAACCCAATAAATTTAATGGCTTTTGTTATGTTTCTTTAATCTCCGTGCAAAGCCGTGCAAAAAAATGAATAAAAAGTCTCAGCCTACACTTTTGGACTATACCTACGTTAAAATGTCTCTTGCATATTTAATTAATAATGCTTTTGATAGATTTGACAAGGGTCCTTTTTTTAACAAGCCTAATAATTGATAAATAAATTCAAAAATTATATTAACATTAAATTTTCTTTGCATTCAACAACCAGATCGGTTGCTGTTTTTGAAAACATCTTTATTACAAACAAAAAATTCTCAAAGTATTACGACTTTTTTTTAGAAGGTATGTATAAAACTTATTCGATAGCAGCATATTTTAAAGATCTTTTTGTTTTATAAATAGGTAGGTAGGTATAGTTTATCCAATCTTAATGTGAAAACATAACCACGCCCTTTAACCCCAACAAAGGATCCGACTTTTGAATCTAGGTTGTCAGATATATTTGCGAATATTCCTAAGTTTATATATTTTGAAAATTTTCTCTCTACTTTACTATTCAATTGTTCGTCAATGACTCTTAGAAAGATAATATAAAAATATTCTTACAAAATATATACTTAAATTAATTAACTAGGTTCTTCTTATTTAAACAGTTTTCACTTCTAATGATATCAATTTTGTATATATTACTTATACTTAAAGAAATTTTTAAATACCGGCAACATTGTGTATTTACTGTGGGGGTTTTTAAGTCGGCTCGTAACGCATTGATCTTAACGCAAACAAATGCCGACGGTGCGCTTTTTATCAAACGAAACTTCAAAGAGGGAAATTGCAAAATGCGACAACAGTCAAATACCGCCAATAGTCTTCTTACCCATTACAGTACACAGTAGCGTGATTGATTTTTATTGATTTTTTATATTAGATATATTATATATTACGGTGGCTTGATAGTACTTAATATATATAGTAAGAATTTCTCGTTTAAATATATAAGATAATAACTACGCCACCTTACGGTGGCGTTATATTATTTGATTTAGAAAGGTATTTTTTTTAGACTTTATTTTTTTCGCATTTTTTCTGTTTTTAATTTTCCACTTTCTTTTAGTTTTTCGTTTATTCATTTATTTATTTGTTTATGAATCGAAATTCAACACTATCTATTGGGTTTTCTTACAATTCAGTAATTGTTATGGACAATGTGTCGTATCATTTCCGCATATTAAACAAAATACCTAATAACACAAAAAAAAAGAATGAAATTTCAAGACTTATGGCAATCAAAAATATCGATGTTCCTAAAAAGGTTCCAGTAAAGAAGGAATTAATAAGAATGATCAAAAGTCAGAATTTTAAAAATGAATACGTCATTGACACCATTTGCAGCAGACATGGTCATACCCTTTTGCGTTTACCTCCTTACTACTGTATTTTTAATCCAATCGAAAGGTTTGGAGTACTGTAAAGAAAAGTTTACGAAAATACATTCAGTCACCAACCTTAAGCGCAGTTGTTCTTAATAATATTCGAGAGGTAATTAGTGACATTAATAGCGATGTATGGAAAAATTGCCAAACACATGTTATAAAAATAGAAAAGAAATATCCTGTTTTACCGCCAATAGCACCATTAGTTATTCAACCTGGAAACGATTCTACTTCAGAAGACTCTGACAATTCTTGTTATTAATTCCAACCAATTTCCTTTACAACTATCGTGATGTATCTTGAAAACTTGTTTTCAAAAACAAACTAATTTTATATTCTTACTAACGTACCCAACCCTTTCCTTTCCAGGCAAGGAAGGCTCATACCTCCTCATGGTCCTTGCTGGACAGACAATCTTTTAAGATTGTCTGATAAAATGAGTATTATTTTTAGACAATTGTTATAAAAATATTATAAGTTATGTACTATTTGACTAATGAGCCAAATGTTCTTATTAATAACTAAAATTAACAAGTTTCAATTTGAAAGAATTAATTTGTTATTTGACAATTTTCAAATTGATATAAAATTTACAAATATACAAAAACCGTTTTTCTTTTGAAATTTAAAACAAAAATTAATAAAAATTTATGAACTCTTTTTATTTAATTCCACGCCAATGGTCGGAAATGTCGTCAAAGGCACTTAAAAACCGCCAAAGAGCGCAAAATTTTACATTAGGATTGGAAAGAGTATACACACATTACCAATTTAATATTCTTTCAAAACGGATTAGGGCTTCACACGAGACGAGAGTAGGCGAGAGTAACAAAAATCTCGTCTCGGTCTCGTCAATTCCCAAAAAATTGAGTCTCGTTCAAGTCTCGGTTTCGTCTCGTTACTAGTTTTTTTTTTATGGTCAAGCACAAGCACTGCAGGAAAACTCCTTTAAGGCGCTCTGAGAGCGGTGCGTGTGCGAAGAAAGCGATTCACGTTGTTCTTGAATCGTTGAAGGTTATATTCGGTGGGAAATACGGCCTCAGAAAGGCCGTTCCACAAAGAGGATGTCCTCCAGAAGAAAGAGTTCTTAAACAATGATGTTCGAGGAGTGTTAAGTTGAACCACATAGGGATGGGCGGAAGTGGTTTGTCGTGTATTTCTGCTATGAATTGCTCTAGGTGGAATCAAGCGGGCAATGTCAGTAGAACACTTGCCATGGAAATATTTGTAAAAGAGGGTTAAATCACCAACCTGTCTTCGATGTTCTAAGCTGTCGAGATTCTTGGTTAGCTCGTGGTCACCGATCAGGCGAATGGCTCTCCTTTGGATGGAATCCAACAACCGAAGGGTATGCTTGGGTGCAGAACTCCAGACATGAGAGCAGTATTCCAGTGATGGTCGAATCTGGGCTTTGTAGAGTGTCAAAAGTTGTTGTGGTGTATACAGCTTTTTGGTACGGAAAAGTACACCGAGTTTCTGAGAAGTTGTCCTGGCGATTGTTACCACGTGATTATGCCAAGACATATCTCCTCCCAGATTGACACCCAGTAAGTTAATAGACGAAGCCAGTGGAATTGCGTGTCCTGTCATGACTATATCTGGTTCTGCAATGTTAACCTTCTTAGAGAAAACTGCTGCCTGGGTTTTTTTAGCGTTAAATTCGACTTGGTTACTGTCACCCCAAGACAAAATTTCTTCCAGGTCTTTATTGAGTCGTGATACTTCATGCTGTCTGCGAAGATGTGCGTCAGCAGCCGATGTTCGAGAATTCAAAGTTGTCTCGTCTTGTCAGGCTTAATTGTAAATAATGATTATAAATATTATATAAACTAAAATATTAAATAATTTTTTAATGCTATATCAATATCATCAATCAATATCAATCAATCAATCAATACATAGTATAAAACAAAGTCGCTTTTTCTGTCCCTATTTCCCTTTGTATGCTTAAATCTTTAAAACTACGCAACGGATTTTGATGCGGTTTTCTTTAATATATAGAATGATTTAAGAGGAAGGTTTATATGTATAATAACATCCATTAAGTATTGGAGAAATACTGTTATTTTTGATGTTTCTAATGTGATGTCGTTAATTATCAATTTTTTTCTGCTTACATTGCAAACGCAGGCTGAACCCTACGAGATTTATCAAAATAATGTACTAATTATTTGTACACATTGAAAAGGTCTACAGAAAACTTCGCGATGGTATATGTCTATCTCTTATGGATATCCCACAATAACATTTTTTTGTCATTTACTTTTTACGACAAATAATGGCTAATTTTCGAAGCGATTTTAACCAATACAGCATTAATCCTTATCTTATTAAATAGCTTAAATACATTGTTGATTTAATATAGATCCATATGGTCCTTTACAGCACAAGATTTAAATGAATATGTTCGAAGATATTGCAGATTTAAAATTGCGGGACGTAGCGCTTGCGGTGGTACTGGCCGGCAGGGGCGGCGGCAACGGAGGCCGCGATTTTCCTTATAGCACTTTGAATTTTGCAGCGATCGGACGCGTTTATTACGAAATTAATCATTATGACGCTACCCTAAAGTGGCGCAGTTGAGATGTTATAAATTTACACCTGTAATCTATATATATAAAAAAGGATCTGTTTTTATGTAAGAAATTTATGGACTCGAAAACTACTGGACCGATTATTATGAAAATTGGTATATATATGTATTTTTCCACGGAGAAGGTTTATATTATATGCTCATTGATGCCACTCGCCACCAGGTGGCGCTGCAAAGAAGCAACTTCTGTCCCGTTCAACCGATTGTCATGAAAATTGGTATGTATATGTATTTTTTCACGGAGAAAACGAATATGCTATGCCCATTGATGCCACTCGCCACCAGACGGCGCTGCAGAGTAGCAACTTCTGTCCCGTTTAACCGATTGTCATGAAAATTGGTATGTATATGTATTTTTTCACGGAGAAGGTTTGTATGATATGCACATTGATGCCACTCGCCACCAGGTGGCGCTGCAGAGTAACAACTTCTGCCCTGTTCAACCGATTGTCATGAAAATCAGTAGGATGCTTTATTTTTAATGGTTAATATGAATATGATATTCGTATTAATGGATGTTACCACCAGATGGCGCTTCCATTAAACGAGCAACCACTACTTATTTGATTACTTTATATCACGCCACCGTAAGGTGGCGCAGTTAATATCACATATATGTAAACGAGCAATCCTTATTTATCTATATATATAAAAAAGGATGTTTGTATGTATGAAATCGATAGACTCAGAAACTATTTGACCGATCATTATGAAAATTGGTATGTACATGTATGTTTTCACGGAGAAGCTTTATATGCTATGCCCATTGATGTAACTCGCTGCCAGGCGGCGCTGTAAACTATCGACTTCGGCCCCGTTCAACCGATTGTCATGAAAATCAGTATGATGATGTATTTTTAATGGGTAAGATGAGTATGATATTCGTATTATTGAAAGTTACTATCAGATGGCGCTTTCATTATACGAGCAACCACTAATACTTATTTGATTACTTTATATCACGCCACCGTAAGGTGGCGCAGTTAATATCACATATATTTAAACGAGCAATCCTTACTTAAGTATTGTGACGACACCGGAAGGTGGCGCAGTTAATATCACTTATATTTAAACGAGAAAATCTTACTAAACTAAGTATTGTCTAATATAATTTATCGATAAACTTCAAAATATAACGGAAATAGTAAAAACCTGATAACTAACGAGAAAATATGATGAAAACGATAAAGCAAAATAAATTAAAAAAACGAAAAATTGAAGAATGACATAAATAATTTGCGGTACGAAGTCCGCCGGGTCAGCTAGTTCTTACATAATTAAGTACCTACTATGACGCCACTGTAAGGTGGCGCAGTTGATATCTCATATATTTAAAAGAGCAAAACTTACTTACCTAAGAACTATGACGCCACCGTTAGGTGGCGCAGTTAATATATAATATACCTAACCGATAAATTACAAAGTACTATAAATAATAGTAAAAACTGGTAACCAACGAGAAAATATGATAAAAAATACAAAAAATTAATCGTCAAAATAAAAAAAAAATGGAAAAAACATTAGTGTTAGGCGATGCAAAGTTCGCCGGGTCCGCTAGTTTAGTAAATAAGAGGATTTTCCAGGTAGAAAATTTCGAGCCTAAGAAACCCTTTTGATAGTATACACGTTTATTACTCTCTAGTTTATTATAGACACATACCTATACTCAACCAGGAGAAAGGTAACCCATCGATCTTTAAAAAAAAATCATTCAAACTTGAAATATAAAAATCTGCGAGGATAAATATTCATGATAAGAGATGAGTAACTATAAGAAGCGTGAACAAGTTGAAGTAAAAATGTGAAAAAATCATACTTGGTTAGTGATTTCTGTTTAAATTTACAATTAAATATATCACAGATGGTCACCAGATTTTATATTTTCTAAAATATATTGTTTTCTATACAGGCCATTTCAGATTTTTCGAATAAAAACATCATAAAAAAATTTAACAAGACTAAAAACGAGACTCTCGGATTGCCCTGTATGTGGTCTCGGTATCGCCCATAGTATTTTCCAAAACGTCTGGTCTCGTTTCGGAAAAGCGAGACGAGAACGAGACGAGACGAAAAAAATCTCGCTCTCGTGTGAATCCCTAATAAGGATATACCTATTCAAGGTGAAATGGGAGATAAATTCTGTTTTAACAATATCTTAACTGTTGTGTTTAATATCTTTTTTGTTAAATTTTTATTCTTACACAAAATTTAAGTGTCATATGTATATATCTTGTATTTATCTACATCCCTTTTCTAATATTTTTAGAGCGCCAATTCTTCGGGATTCCCCGCGGTAGAATTTATCGCAGAATCTGGTATATCTACTATACAACAATTTATTGTAGCAAATTAATAAATGAATTGGTTTTGTTGTTAATAAAAACGATCAAATTGCATTATTTGTTTAGAAAATTATTCTTATGTCAAAAGGATAAACAGTTTTCCAATAGATATACCTTGTATATAAATGTTTTAAGAGATCCAATACCAAGGGGTCTTTGCAACTATTGAAAAATGAAGATAAGTAATTAATTTGCTTTTAGTTACAGCCATATTTATTTTTGACGAAATTTAGCTAGTTTTATTTATAATTCATATAGGTTAGGGCTTCACGCGAGACGAGAGTAACAAAAATCTCGTCTCGGTCTTGTCAATTCCCAAAAAATTGAGTCTCGTTCCAGCTCGTTACTAGTTGTCTCGTCCCGTCTCGCTTAATTGTAAATAATAATTATAAATATTATATAACTGACATAATAAATAATTTTTTAATGCTATATTTATTACGCTTTGAGTTACTATAAGAAGGTTGAACAAATTGAAGTAAAAATTTGAAAAAATCATACTCGGTTAGTGATTTCTGTTTAAATTTACAATAAAATTTATCAAAGATAGTCACCAGGTTTTATATTTCTTAAAATATATTGTTTCTGACTTTTCGAATAAAAACAGCATCAAAAAATTTAACGAGACTCTCGCGTTGCCCTGTATGTGGTCTCGGTATCGTCCATAGAATTTTGCAAAATGTCTCGTCTCGTTTCAGAAAAGCGAGACGAGACGAGAAAAACCTCGCTCTCGTGTGAAGCCCAAATATAGGTATAACCTATTAACTAAACATGATCCGTTCAATAATAAACTGTTGTATGTTTTAAGTAACAGAGAGTTGACTTACCGGCTAGCCTATCTTTGACGACTTGCGTGGCAAAGGCAGCAGCTGCAGCTGATCGTTGAAGTACTGGATCCAATCCTAGCGACCAAGGACTAAACATATGTCCAGGTGGACTAGCAGGACCTCCTATAGGTCTATGTGCTGGCACTCGAAGTACCCCTTGACCATAAAATCCCGTAGGTACCAATCCCAACGCGCTTCTATGTTGAAAAATACCGGCAGGATTTTGATACAACAGTTCGGAATCATTGTCATGTTTATTTTCGAAATTTTTACCTAATAAGTTCGATATACTGAATGGTAGAGTATTAGAGGAACCGTGTGGTGTAGTAACATTTTCGGGGCTACTACAACGAGATCGCGATCGGGATCGCGAACTATGCGCTTCACTATCACTATGTGATAAACGGGAGTCTGTGTCTAAAACATTTATTTCGTGATCGTCTTCAGTTAGTTCGTGATCTGACGACATTTTTACCACTTTATCCAAAAAAAGTTCAACACTATTAATTAATCACTATTTATAATTGAGTCTATTAATAGAATGCATGCGACACTATTAATAGGATACGTTCAACACTGTTAGTACATCGCTGAAAGTGGGATTCACGTGAACGAATGCTCGAGTCAGCTGAGCCAACGTTTTTCTGATTGTGGCTCTTGCATCGACACCGGAGTTTGGCGTTGTACTAAACCGGTTGCCATGGTATCGTCAACGTAGGCCGCTCAGCTCCAATCATTGGCCAGATTGGTGCGATTGACTCCACCTTAAAGAGTTCCCATTGGGTTAAAGTGATTGCGAGTAAATTGAATATCCTTCTGTTAATTTTTTTGGGGATCAAGTAAGCGGTTTCCAGTCGGGAAGGTTGAGTTTAGTTGATGTTCTTTTCTTGTCTCTCTTACAGATCGGGATGGAATCAGTTTGATTGGACAGAAAGAAATGAGCGTTGAGGAGAAATAAATGGGATAATTGATCGTTAAAGGTTGTTTCCATTGTACACAGTTAATTGAATAGGTATATTGAGTAAAAAGTTGTGTTTAAAGGAGATTAATTAGGTTAAACAGGTAGGGTTTAGAAATATTTCTTTGATAGGTATGTAAATATAAACTAATCAGCTACAAACTTTAAATAATTTCAAACCAATCACTGAAAAAAATTTGTTTCGTAATATTAATGTCGTGTGTTCATTAACTTGGTTTTCATTGCATTAACGTAAAAATCATTAATAATACGTAAAAAAATTTAACACAAAATCTGATGTATTTTCAGTGTTCATGTAGACAATGAATAAGCTTTCATTAACTGATGATTTTCAGTACTTAAAAAAATCATAGGTAGAATGTTTATGGTTCATTACGACAATGAACAGAATCTTTAAATCTATGTTTCACATTCTTTGATATTATGAATGCTATCTTTAAATATAATAGGTACATTAATACAATGAAATCGTTCATGAAAAATCCCTTTTGAGTATGCGCATTTTTATTCATCTCAGCGTGGTGTGGTTAGTCGTTATTTGCAATTACAGGTTGCAGTTTGTAGTTATAACCTATAGATGAAAGATTTTAATATTTGTGGAAAGTTTTATTTTAGTTTCATATGAGTTTGACAATTTCATCATCCTGTTTTTAAAGGTAAGTTCAAAATATTTTTTCATTTTATATAAGTATTAGAATTTATTAATTACAATATCGATTCTTAATAATTAAATACTAGGTACCTATCTACTTTTATATTTGCGGCTTGATTATGTTGTATAAAAAATACTATAAGTTTAAAGTCATACTGTATTTTAGTTAAAATCTTTGTTAACTTTATAGCATTCTTTCTAAAGAAATCTGCAAAAGAGTGGATTGTAATATTAAAATTGGGTACTTAAAGTTATAAATTATGTATTCTTAATAATGAGAATATCGCCTATACTATGTCGTTATATTCATATCAGCACTTCTCAGAAGATTAAAAATCTCCTTTATTAATAAATCCATAAAAATTGATTTTGGTACCAAAAATAGCAATTTTAAAATTCGACAGTATGACCTAATAGATGTGGTACAAATACGAAATTTTTGTAAATGTATTTATAAAGGTTTTCTAAAAGATTGACAATTAAATAACAATAAAAACCCATTCTTATTTAATATTAGTTCCTACTAAATATCGTTGTTTTGTATTTTTAGATTATTATGAAGCTAAAGTTATTAAGTTATGTGAGTCCTTATCCTTAATGGATTTTAAGAATCAACCAACAAAATCTGAAGCAAAAAAGACAAGAGGAAATCAAATATAATTAAATTTTAGCAAGAATTTATTTTCGTTAGAACATATAAAAGAAATAACAACTAAGAAAAGTTAAATTTAAATATTCTTTTATGTTCTTTGTGGAATCCACTTTAATATTTTGCGTAAGTATTATATTATATGGTTAAAATCAGAAAAAAATCTTTACTTTTTTGGTGTTTATTTATTTTTATTTATAAAATATTAATCCAATATATTTTTTAAATTTAAACAACAGATTGTTATGCCATGGGTGCATACAACCATATGCTGGATCGGGGGTCGAGAAAAGGGTCTTATTTAGAGACCTCCCGCTGTTCCCAGGTAAGGGGTGACTTCAAAGACTCTTTAACCAAAGAAAATAAGAAGAGTAATTTAATACAGTATTTTTATGTAATTACTTTAGGAAATTTTTGTTCGAAATTATATGTATATTTTATAGGTATAATAATTTGTATTTAAAAATAAAAATTTTATGTTATATTAAAATTATTCCCAAATTTAAAGATTAATAAATGAATGTACATCAATTATACGAGTATTTTATTTCCTTAAACTAGAGTGAACAATATTAAGTTCTTAGTAACTATTTTCAAATTTATAAATATGGTGTAAGACTGATCATAACTACAATCACATTTCTTTATAACAAAGATTGTATTCATAAATATGATAATAATAATCATAAATACAACAATTTTGATTCATTCTTAAGTAAGTACGCATTCTTTAAAATAATGAACATGTTCTTAAATTCAAGAACTGTGTTCATTAAGCCAATGCAATTCTTACATAGATATTAAGAAATGATTCATTAGCATAACGTATAAAATTTCATTGAATTAATGTACACTATTCATTGTCTTAAAGAAAATTGTATTAATTTTTATGATTTTGTCGGTTCATAGATAGAATGAAATAAGTAATTGATTAAAGAAAGGTATTCATACTTTAATGAAACGTAATTCGTATAATCAATGATTCGTACTTTGGACCAAAATCAGTACCTGAATTCATTGTCGTAATGAACACTTTTTTTCTATTTATGTACGAATTTGGTTCAGTGATGATAATAGCACATTCACTGTTTTTTTCAATGATGGATTTATATGAGCGTTGCTTAAACTGCGGGTCACCACACAAAGAATTTTTGAAGCACTAGTTTTTAATACAAAATATTAACTTTAGGTTTATTATTTTGTAAAATTTAATACAAGACCGGAACTAATTTTAAAGTGGCATTAAATGTTGTTAACTATATACCTATTCATGTAAAAATACATTTTCAAATGACTTTTTCTTATAACTGTTTTGTAAAAGAAAATGACGAGCCTGTGTACCTACCTACCTATAGTTTGCTCGGAAAAACCTTTTTGCCAACCGTAACGCGTAGGAACCGATACACTCACCAGCAGTGCCGAGCCGACCCCTACCAGCGCCGTCGGGCAAACCTTACGAAGCGCCTTTCTTAAAATTTGTTTAATTTATATAGACATTTAATTACAGCCATAAATAAAAAATTTCTGATTTTTCTAAATTAGGATGTCATGCAACTACTTTAAAAAATAAAACAAAAATTAAATTTTAACAAATATACTTTACTGAAGAGACTTTTTAATTGATGGAAAAAATAATATACATACCTATATTTATACATAATAGATTAGATTAAATTAACAAACTTACTAATTTTATATTAGGTCTATACATAATTTAGGTACATTTTGCATTGCAAACAGAAAAGCAAGAATTGTCAAAAACGTTAAATATACATAAGTATTACATGTTATATTATTTCAACTTTTCTTGCTTTTCTGCTTGCAAAGTCCTTGATTATATCGTGTATATCACATTGTTTTAATATTTCTTCTTCTATTGATATTGTCGCTAAAGATGTTACTCTATCTTGGCTCATTGTAGAGCGCAGGTAATTTTTTATTAATTTTAATTTAGAAAAAGACCTTTCTGCGCCGGCTACGCTCACTGGCATTGTTAATAAAATTCGTAAACAAATTGTAATATTGGAACACACAGATGTTAAATTATTTTTATAAATAAACTCTAAAATCTTTTTATATTGTTATCAAAAATTTTGAATTGAGAATTAAAAAATTTAATTTCGTCATATAAATCGTCTCCGTCAATATCGGCTGAACCATTTGTTGATAGTTTTTTTTCTAAACAATTGCAGCTACTTTTTAGTGCACTATTTTCTTGGTCTTCACTTAATTTAAATAAAAAATTAAAAACGTTATGATGATTATTTAATAAATTAAATCTTTCATCCACAGAGGACAAGGCTTGATCTAAAATATAAAAATAAACATTTATCCTAAACAAAGTTTTTGGATCATTGGATCTGCTTGCTCATAATCAAAATTTTTTTGAGTTTTACGACGTCTTAAAGGTCTACAATTTTTAAATTTATTTTCTATTCCTAATTTTTCAGCAACTTTTATGGCATCACTTACCTATAATTAACAATTCAAAATTTTCGTCAGTTCGCATATCGGTTAAAAACTTTTTTAAATCTGATAAAGAAGCTAAAGCTACTTGGATATTTTGATCAGTAGATTGTAGAATTTTACTAACAAAATTTATTTTACTTAAAACTATATGCCAAACTTTTAGCGAGCAAATGAATGTAAATGAACAAATTTTTTCTGCTAAACATTTGGCATCATAATTTGATTTTTGATCAAATAAATTGTTATTTGAAATATCAAATAAAGCATCGTATATTTCTGGTAAATTGGTAACTAGCGGTTTAATTGCATCGATGCGACTTGACCATCTTGTTTCGGACAATGGTTTTAAAGTAAAATTTGATAAATATTTTTTTAATAAAGCCCATCTTTTTGTTGAAGATGAAAAATATTTGAACAATTCTTGAATAAGATTAAAAAATCCAGTTGTGTGATAATTGAGACTGGCAGCGTCGTTTACTACCAAATTTAAACTATGGCTAGCACAAGGTACAAAAAAAGCGCGAGAATTTATATCTAATAGTCTTTTTTGCAGACCGTTGTTTTTACCCCGCATATTTGAACCATTGTCATAGCCCTGTCCCCTTAAATTGTTTATATCCAAATTTAATTCAGTAAATTTATTAATAATAAAATTTGTTAAGCCAGCGCCGGTTGTGTCTATAATCGGACAAAAAGCTATAAAATGCTCTTTTATTTCTAATATTTTTTCTTCCTCATTAAAATTAACAAATCTAATAATTATACTTATTTGTTCTACGTGTGATACATCAGGAGTGCAATCTAATATAATTGCAAAATATTTATTATTTCGACATAAATTCAATCGAACATTTTTAATTCGGTCACTTAATATTAAAATTATTTCGTTTTGGATTTTATCTCCAAGATAAGTCGGCATTTTTTCCGAATTTATTGCACGCTGTATATGATCCATCATTATTGAATCAAAATTTCCAAGCATTTCAATACATTTTAAAAAATTGCCATTATTGCGGTCGAACAATGTTTGACTTTGGCCACGAAAAGCAATATTTTGTGTAGCTAAAAATTGTATAACACATATTATTCTTTTAATAACGTCGTACCACCGCTGCTTTTCTATTTCTATATTTTTTTGATTAATACCATCAATTGTAGTTTTAGTTTTTAATGATTGACTTAAATTTGTGCACTTTTTATAATTATTAAAATGAGCAGTACTTTTTTCGTGTTTACTGCAAGATTCCGCCAAATGTTTCCAATCGTTTGTTCCGTTGCAAAATGGAGATTTGTTTTTCGAATCGAATAATTTGCAGCATAAACAAAAAACCGCATTTTTTGATACAGAATAAAGCAACCACTTTCTATGAAACTTTTAACCATTTCTTAAATGTCTTTCATAATAAAAATCTGAAAATTTTCGTCCCGAAGAATCACGCGGAAAATTATAATTTTTTACTTGCGTAATCGGGGTTTCTAGTAAATATTCAACAATGTTTGCAGTCAAAACTTCTGGCCAAAGTCCAGGATCATCTTTGGGAAAAGCTGGTGCTGGTGTTGATCTTTCTTTTGGTGGCGGCGGTGCATCAAGCGCAGGTCCAGGCAATTCTTTAGGCGCATCATCTTAAAATAAAAACACACAAATGAGTAAATATCGCCCACTGTAGGTACCAAATGCATTTTAAATGCATTGATATATTTATTTAAAATTTAAATAAAATGCTGAATTTTTTATAGCTTCTAAAAATATATACATATCTTTAAAAAAAGCACATACCACTGGAAATGTTTTTTAATTCCTCACTTTCGCAAATCTCTTCCTCGACACCTAGCGATTGTTTTGATGTGGACGGTGAATACACAAAATATTGCTGTATTTTTGTGGCATTCTTATCACGTTCTTCCTCTCGTTTGCGTTTTCTTATTAAATTCTGGTAGCCAGACAATTTCTTTTTTTTATCACTCATCACAATATTCACAATTATTAAGTATCGCAAAAACACAAATACTAAACTAAAACAAGTCTCAATATAGCACCATGCACTCACTTTCGGTAACTAAGAATTCTTTTTGGTCATCTGCTCGCTAAACTCAAAAAATTGTTTTGCATTTTGTCAGTATTTATAAAATGTTTTATTTTATTGGACTTTATTTTATTGAAGGGCAATAACGCTTTTTACCATTGCACCATGCCACTCACTTTCGATAACTGATAATTCTTTTTTGGTCATCTGCTCGTCATCTGCCCGCTAAACTCAAAAATTTGTTTTGCATTTTGTCAGTATTTATAAAAAATTTTATTGGACTTTATTTTATTGAAGGGCAATAACGCTTTCAAAGATCGCCTTTGAATAATTCCTATGATATCAATGATATCATTAAAATGTATTTGCCGCATTTGCATTCATCTAAATTGCAAAATACTGACAAACTACTGAGATAAAAAATTGTAAAAATGATAGGGGGTTGCTAAATTTATTTTTTATGTAATTTTAAATTAAGTTTAAAATAATTACTGTCACAAAAAAAATCTAAAACATAAAAACATTTTTTTTGCTACTACCACATTTGCAGCTTTTATCCGGTCTAAAATCTCAGAGCGGCGCCTCCGGCGCCTCTGTCACCTGGGCGCCGTCGGGCGCCGCCCGACTTTCCCATATGGACGGCTCGGCCCTGCTCACCAGGAACAGACATACCTCGACGTCATGCTCACGAGACGCTCTAATCTATACTACTATTATAAAGCTGAAGAGTTTGTTTGTTTTTTTTTTGAACGCGCTAATCTCAGGAACTACTGGTTCGAATTAACAAATTATTTTTGTGTTGAATAGACCATTTATCGAGGAAGGCTTTAGGCTATATAACATCACGATGCAACTATTAGGAGCGAAGAAGTAATGGAAAATGTGAAAAAAACGGGGAAAATTATTGATCCTTGAGGGCTTCTATTGCGTGCGCTGCGAAAACGGTTTAAGATATTAAAAATATATGTATGAAAGAATTATTCCTCTTGAAATGATCTAAAAAAATGTCCGCAACAGTATATGTCTATCTTTTAAGATTAACTCACTAGAACCGTTTTTATGGTAATCAAATTTGGTCGAAATTAATGCATTATTTGTTAAGAGTTGTATCAACGTAATAAAATTAATCTTTATCCAAATAAATGTGTTGTTGATTAAGAGTAGGTATTCAATTGTGAACAAAATTGTCTTTGACATCACTTAATTTCAATGAACATCTTAATTTTAAAATATAAATGTGAATGTAAGTTTGTTTGTTACGCTTTCACGTGAAAACTAATCAACCGATCATTATGAAACTTTGTAGGTACCTACATAATATATATTCTTGGAGGTATTAGAAGTAAAATAGGATACATTTTATTAAAAGAAATATTTTTTATTTTTTACGAAAAATAAAAAAAATGTTTGTCAAAAAATCTCAAAAAAGTGATTCTTAATATTAAATTAAGTATTATGACGCTACCGTAAGGTGGCGCAGTTAAGATGGTATAAATTTACATTAGCAATTCTTGCGTAATTAAGTACTATGATGCCATCATAAGGTGGCGCAGTTAATATATAATACCTATATCTAATCGATAATTTAGAAAACCGTAAAAATTTGGAAAAATGGTAAAATTACATCAGTATATAGGCGGTACGAAATTCGCCAGGTCAGCTAGTAGGTATCTAATATATAGACAATTTGCTGTAGGTATACCTATACCTATTATTATGATTTGATTGGTAGTAAAAAATTTGGTATTTGGTATTTGATAATACATATGGGGTTTAAAATTTTTATTTCTAAAGTAATGTTTTATTTGTAAAGGTTTTATGTTATACTAGCTGTACCAGGCGCGCGTTGCTACGACCACAACTAAAATATATTTAAGAAAAATAAAAGAGAAGAAGAGATAGAGAAGGAAAGAAAGTTTATAGTTTTGTTTTACTTATCGCACCAAAAATATATTTTTTGAACTTATATTTATACGAATTCGTATAGATATCTATTAATCAGTATTGAATTTGATACATGGAAGCGCCATCTGGTGGTAACTTCCATTAATACTGATTCACTTATGGGGGCTTTTTACACAATTTATTTACAAAATTGTTAAGATACACTGAACTCTGCTGGATAACGTCTAACTACTTGACAATACAATGAACTCTTGTGAATACTTGAACTTGAACTGACGTTAACTGCCCATGCATACCCTTATATACAACATTATTTAATCTAGTCAGTGTGTTTAGAAGTTTCTAGAATTTTCTAGAAACATTATTTAAAATGGTCAGTTGATTTTTTTACAAACTTCTAAAAATCAACTGTCAACAACAATCTTTCAAATTAAGGTCCCTTCCGTTACGGTTATCCCGTTACAATACGAATATCATATTCATCTTACCCGTTAAAAATACATCATCATACTTATTTTCATGACAATAGGTTGAACGGGGCAGAAGTTGCTACTCTGCAGCGCCACCTGGTGGCGAGTGGCATCAATGAGCATATTATACAAACCTTCTCCCTGAAAAAATACATATACATACCAATTTTCATGACAATCGGTTAAACGGGACAGAAGTTGTTACTCTGCAGCGCCACCTGGTGGCGAGTGGCATCAATGAGCATACCATACAAACCTTCTCCGTGGAAAAATACATATACATACCAATTTTCATGACAATCGGTTAAACGGGACAAAAGTTGCTACGCTGCAGCGCCACCTGGTGGCAAGTGGCATCAATGAGCATATCATACAAACATTCTCCGTGGAAAAATACATATACATACCAATTTTCATAACAATCGGTCCAGTAGTTTTTGAGTTCATTGAGTACATACAGACATACAGACATACATTCATTTTTATATATATAGATATAGAGAGGTTACCTATTAACGGAGGGAGATAAATAAGTTAGTATATTTATGGTTTTTTATGATATTGAGATATTGTAAAAAGGATTAAATTATAAAAAAACATAAATATTTTTTTTATTTGAATGGAAAATAAAAAGAGCATAGTACTTAAAATAAATAATTTAAAAAAATATAGTGGTTGCAGTTAAAAAATAATGAAATAGAGTAAATAGACAATACTACAAGAGAATAAAAGGATCCCATTGACCAAAAATGCCGAAGTAATAACCCAGACCCAAAGAAAAAAATTTTACAAGAAATAGGCGACCAAAGTGAGGCGAAAAAGAGATTGAATGATAGAAAAATTGGAAAACAGCAAGAACTGGATATTAAAAAATAAAAAAAATTATTACGAGGTACCTACCTATGAGTTTTAAATAACAGAGATAGTTTTTTTTTAAGTATATTTTCTATTCAGACATTTCTAGTTATATTGGTTGAGATATAAAATTTTAAAATTTTGACAGTGTCAGTAGTACCTACCTAAGACATAAATAAATGCAAATTGATGTATTGGATAATACAGAATTTCAGTTCGATATACCATACCTAAGTGATTTAAATTTGAATTTGATATGCTGGGTGATTTAAATTTTGATTTCGATATATAGGGTGATGTCAATTTAAAAAATTTGATATATAAATTAACTTTTAAGATAAAATAAAAGTAAATTGAAAATTTTTAAATAAAAACGAAAACATACAGAAAAAATAAAGAATACCAGGACACTGAACCAAATTCGTACATAAATAGAAAGAAAGTGTTCATTACGACAATGAATTCAGGTACTGATTTTGGTCCAAAGTACAAATCATTGATTATAAGAAAATCGTTTCATTAAAGTATGAATACCTTTCTTTAATCTATTACTTATTTCATTGTATCTATGAACGGCCGAAATCATAAAATCAATACAATTTTCTTAAAGCCAATGAATAGTGTACATTAATTCAATGAACTTTTATACGTTATGCTAATGAATCATTTCTTAATATCTATGTAAGAATTGCATTGGCTTAATGAACACAGTTCTTGCATTTAAGAACATGTTCATGATTTTAAAGAACGCGTACTTACTTGAGAATGATCCAAAATTGTTGTATTTATGATTATTATTATTATATTTCTGAACACAATCTTTGTTATAAAGACATGTCATTGTAGTTATGATCAGTCTTACACCATATTTATGAATTTGAAGATAATATTGTTCATTCTGGTTTAAGGAAATAAAATATTGGTAGAATTGATGTACAATCATTTATTAATCTTTGAAATTGGGAACAACTTTAATATAACATAAAATATTTATTTTTAAACATAAATTATTATATAAAATATATATTTTCGAACAAAAATTTCCTAAATTAATTACCTAAAAATACTTTATTAAATTACTTTTCTGATTTTCTTTGGTTAAAGAGTCTTTGAAGTCTACTGGGAACAGCGGGTGGTGTCTAAATAAGACCCTTTTCTCGACCCCCAATCCAGTATGTGGTTGTTTGCACCCATGATGTTACAATCTATTGTTTAAATTTAAAAAATATAATATATGTGATTAATATTTTATAAATAAAAATAAATAACCATATATCATACTTACGAAAATATTAAAGTTAATGCTACAAAGAACATAAAAGGATATTTAAATTTAACTTTTCTTAGTTGTTATTTCTTTTATATGTTCTGGCGAAAATAAATTCTTGATAAAATTTAATTATATTTGATTTCCTCTTGTCTTTTTTGCTTCAGATTTTGTTGGTTGATACTTAAAATCCAGGACTCACATAACTTTAGCTTCATGATCATCTAAAATTAGAAAACAACGATATTTAGTAGGAACTAATATTAAATTAGAATGTTTTTTTTTGTTATTTAATTTTCAATCTTTTAGAAAAACTTTATAAATACATTTACAAAAAAATCGTATTTGTACCACATCTATTATGTCATACTGTCGAATTTAAAATTGCTATTTTTGGTACCGAAAACAATTTTTATGGATTTATTAATAAAGGTGATTTTTAATCTTCTGAGAAGTGCTAATTTTCATATAACGACATAGTAGAGGCGATATTCTTATTATTAACAATAAATAATTTCTAACTTTAAGTACCTACCCCTACCCAATATTAATATTGCAATTAACTCTTTTGAAGATTTCTTTAGAAAGAATGCTATAAAATTAACAAAGATTTTAACTAAAATACAATATGACTTTAAAGTCATAGTATTTTTTATACAACATAATCAAGCCGCAAATATAAAAGTAGATACCTAGTATTTAACTTATTAAGAATCGATATTGGTATTAATAAATTGTAGGTAATATATAAAATGAAAAAATATTTTGAACTTACCTTTAAATACAGGATAATAAAATTGTCAAACTAATATAAAACTAAGTTAAAACTTTCCAAAAAATTAAAATCTTTCATCTATAGGTTATAACTGCAAACTACAACCTACAACCTGCAAATAACGATTAACGACACCACGCTGAGATGAATAAAAATGCGCATACTCAAAAGGGGTTTTTTATGAACGATTTCATTGTATTAATGTACCTATATTTTTAAAGATAGCATTCATAATATCAAAGAATGTCAAACATATATTTAAAGATTCTGTTCATTATCGTAATGAACCATAAACATTCTACCTATGATTTTTTTCAAGTACTGAAAATCATCAGTTAATGAAAGCTTATTCATTGTCTACATGAACACTGAAAATGCATCAGATTTTGTGTTAAAAATTTTTACGTATTATTAATGATTTATACGTTAACGCAATGAAAACGAGGTTAATGAACACACGACATTAATATTACGAAACAAATTTTTTTCAGTGGATATACAAATGTAACAAGGAGATAACCAAAAAGAAGATGAACTAAATATAATAGAAACAAATGATGGAAAAAGCAATTTTATGAAAATAATAGATAAATGTGACATTCTGTGCTTAGAGGTAGGAATTCTAATCAGGCACAAATCCAGGTTTTATATCTGGAATATTTTGACAGTATGGCGCGAGATACGTTTGTATCATTTCTTTTATGGTTTTATATACCTATAAGACTGTAAAAAACGCTCCGTTCGTTAAGTTATTTACCTTGACAAAGTTTTTATATGTAAGATGTAAAGTGACCATAAGAGTGCCATTTTTGAAGTAGAGATGGCGCTACTTTGTTTAACTTTCGCAAACAAAAATAACAAATATTAGCTGGTCTATACCAGGGATGTCTCTTCATTAGTGAATGAAGAGACAAACCTGTAATGTACCTACTGGTGAGCTCTAATAGAGCGAAACACAGTGTCTACAGTTTGGTATTGTCCTTGTATGGACTGATTATTACTTATATCTACAGTGAGGTCCAAAAGTAACGGATACATTAATTTTCTCCGTTAATAAGCGTGTAAAAGAAAAATCCTGAAACACGTCCATTTTTAAATTTAAAATGACACTTTATCACGCTAAAAAACCACCCCCCACTTCAAACCCCTTCCCAAGGGGTGAGAGCACCCCATTTTTTTAAATGGCATAAGGGGTCATGTGATACCTCGTTTGAAAGAGCATTTAATTGCCTATTCAGCCATGTAAAAATTTTTAGATTTCATTTTTTTATTTTCAAGAAAATTCGATTTACAATTTTGGAATGTGTTACTTAAAATGTATTGAAACGTGTCGTACCTATTGATATACCAAGCATGCATACTAGATTATTTTATTATTAGGAAATTTAACTGTAACTACCTATTACAGTATTAAATATTGAATTTTCTTGAAAATAAACAAATTAAATTAAATTTTAAATTTTGGAATGTGTTACTTAAAATGTACTTAAAATGTGGCGTATTGATATACCAAACATGCCTGCTAGATTATTTTATTATTAGGAAATTAAACTGTAACTACCTATTGCAGTATTACATATTGAATTTTCTTGAAAACAAAAAAATTAAATCTAAAAATTTTTAGATTGCTGAATAGGCACTTAAATGCTCTTTCAAACGAGGTATCACATAACACCCCATGCCATTTAAAAAAATTGGGTGCTCTTACCCCTTGGGAAGGGGTTTGAAGTGGGCGGTGGTTTTTTAGCGTCATAAATTGTCATTTTAAATTTAAAAATTGATGTGTTTCAGGATTTTTCTCTTTTACACTCTTATTAACGGAAAAAATAAATGTATCCGTTACTTTTGGACCTCACTGTATGTTGCAGCATAAGGTGCTTATAGTTAGGAATTCTAACCAGGCACAAATTCATAATATAATTTCGTTTATGATTTTATGTACCTAAGCGATTCAAAAATCGCTCCGTTCGTATATAGGTTATTATTGATATGGTTCTCCCTGTGAATAATTTTCACTCAATAAACTCTTCGAGGTGTGGATTCTCTACTTTAAAGATATTTATTACTATAATTACAAACAAACAAAATTTTAATATTCCAGTCTCTATAATATATAACTACAATTTCGTTTTTACTCCTGTGACTCCTCTCGCAGTTTTCATACCTTCAAGCTCCTTCTTTCTGCTTCCATACTTGCTTACTTAACTGTTTCTATCAACTCTTCTACCTTCCAAGTTCTCATTTTCACATTCACGTGATTTTTATAACTGATTTTATTTTTATTTTTTACTAGTTAACTACTAGCTTAACAAAGTAATATCTTTAAGATAGAACCGGAGCATTAACAGTACATGAAAATTTAGTGCTCATTTAGTGCTCTTATTTTATGCAAGAATAATTAAATTTTTTATAACTGTTTTTTTTTATTTTTGACTAGTTAACTGCTAGCTTAACAAAGTAAAATCTTCAAGATAGAATACGGAGGAGGTCAACCGGAGCATTTACAGTATATGAAAATTTAGTGCTCTTATTTTATGCAAAAATATTTTTTTTTAACCAAATTATTTTTTTACTAGAAAATCTAGTAAAGCATAGGTATTCTCAAGCTGGGTTATGCAGGACTTCCTCCAAATAAATAAGCCATACGCATGTTGGCTTATCAGGTGCATCCTATAAAAATGTTTTAAATTTTTGTTTTTTAAATACAGTGGATTTTTTAGGTTCAATACCCACATTTTGTTTTTTTAAAAACGATATTAGTTTTCCATAATTGATATATTCATATTGGTGACCGGAAAAAAGCGCACAGGAAATAAGCACGCCGGAAATAAGCGCAAAGAAAAAAGCGCAACGGAAAAAAGCGCACACGGAAAAAAGCGCACACGGAAAAAAGCACACAAGGAAAAAAGCGCACAGGGAAAGAAGCGCACACGGAAACAAGCGCACACGGAAGAAAGCGCACGCGGAAAAAGCCCACAAGAAAAAAAATTTGATAGATGAAAAAAATAATCTATTTGAACCCAAACCTTCATAAAAATTAATGTTAGAAACATGAATTTCTAAGAAAAAAAATAATAAATCTGTTAATGCTAGCTCTAAAATTACTTTAAATCGGTCTTTTTATGGGATTATTTAGGGGAAAAAACAATTAAGACACTGCTTGACTTGAATTTGAACAAAATTATGTGAAAGTGATTTGATTTAGAATTTATGAAAATAGGGCAAATAAAAAAACCGAAATTTTTGATTTTTTTTTCTAAAAATGATTTTGATTCCAAACAACTTTTGTTTATAACATGTTGCTAGAATTTTTTGAAAAAGGCTACTTAACTCTTCTTTGAAATTCCTATTTTTGTTCTTCTTTGTACACCATTTAGAAATTTAATGGATCTAAATTAGGTTTAACACAATGCAACAAATTTTATCAGGAATGAAATTTTCTGGCAAATGAATAATAAAAAAAATTCTAATATGAGATAGGTATTATCAAAATCGTTTCTTGTCATTTTTTAAATATTATTAATAGTTTAAAAACCACACCCTTAAATAAAAGTCACTGAAAAAATTTCACAATTTAAGAATAAAACTCTCAGTTTTTTTATACTTTCATTCAAAATTATTTTTCTCATGATAGAATACAAAACGGATACACAATGAACTAGATACAGCCGCTATACATTATATAAACTGAAAACCATTCATTTCGATTTTGCATTTTTTCCATGTGCGCTTTTTTCCGAGTGCGCTTTTTTCCGAGTGCGCTTCTTTCCCTGTGCGCTTTTTTCCTTGTGCGATTTTTTCCGTTGCGCTTTTTTCTTTGCGATTATTTCCTGTGCGCTTTTTTCCGGGATTTATCAATATTATGTTTTATTCGTATTGTACTTTTTAGCATTGAATAAATAGACCAAAGGGTAGAAGGTTTCTTCTTTTGAAAAACAATATTAGCAAAATAAGCCAATAAGCAGTTTTCAGAAATTCCGGTAGGAACTCCTTTTTCAATACACCACTTGTGATAAATTTCGTACCTACGTTTTCTCATACCTATTTTTTTACTTTTGTTAGGTAAGAGATTTTATTTCATCCTGTCCAGTAAATAAACTTCCTTCCTTATAATCAATTTGGCGCCGTTAAGTGAAACATTACGGTATCATCTACTATAATGTGTTGCCTAGCAACTTTGCTCTGATTGCTTAATGGAAGAAAATTACTTTTAATTTTTGACATTTAAAAACACTATAATGACTATAAAATAAAAATAAAATAATTAAGTACTTACTTTTTATTTTATTTTAATTTAAAAACCGAATTAACAATTACTTAATACAAATATTTGACATTAACTGATAGTTAAGGTAACTAGTCAAGTTACGAACTATTTTTAAAATTCTTATGAATTTATTAAGTTATTATAGAAACAGGTTAAAATACAATATGATACGATACATGGATACATGGTCATTAGCTGTTATTACAGTACTCGTTTTTATTTCCAGACTCGGCTCCTACGTCGCCTCGTCCGTAAACTAACTCGTACTGTAATAAGTCACCTACTGACCTTGTAACGTATAATACTATTATTGCATCCTCTCCATTAAATAAACTTCCTTCCCTACTATAAATTCGGCACCGGTAAGTAAAAAATTACAGTATCATGTAGGTCCTACTGTAATATGTTGCCTAGGAACTCTGCTCTGATTGCTTAAGGGAAGACAATTACTTTTAATTTTTGACACTTAAAAACATTACAATGACTATAAAATAAAAATAAAATAATTAATCACTTACTTTTTATTTTATTTAAATTTAAAACACGAATTAACAATTAATATATTTTTTTTTAATATTTGACAGTTAGGGTAATTTAACCTAACTAGTCAAGTTACGATTTTTATGAATTTAATAAATCATAAAAAAAAGGATGAAATAAAATATGATCCGATACATGTTCGTTAGGTGTTATTACAGTACCTACCTCCTCGTTTTTATTTCCAGACTCGGCTCCTACTACTCCTACTACTTGTGCAGTCTCACGTATTTCTGGGAGTGTACAATCTTCTTCATTGTCGGACATATTGCAGTACTGTTAATTACAAAAAAATAAACCACGAATTATTATAAAAATAAATTGCACGTCAACATAACTATCAAATTTTTCATAGATTACTTTACAGGAAATAAATGTTTCCTGTAGATTCATAGGAAAGAATTCCACTATATATTATTTTATCATTACTCAAAAGGTTTTTATCCAATTTACACAAAACCTTAAACCTTCCTCTGGAATCACTCTACTTGTTGAAGACTGTAAGAAAGTCTGTTCAGTATTTTTAGAGTGTGTCGTCATACACAAGTGGTACAGATAGACACAACTCCGCTACAGTTTTGTTATATAGGTATGTTTAGATGGATGATTCAAATACTAAAAGTGGTGAATCAAGTCATCATAATTCACCACCAAAGTCACTTTTCCACGTATTTAATAATGATAAACTGTTAATTTATAGTATAGGTAATTGGTTATTTTTTATTTATGTTTCAATCTTTTGCTAAAAAATATTTTTTAGACCGCATTTTTTTCACTTTGACTTTTATTCACTTACCAACATTGGAAAACCCTAAGTCCCCCAAATTTTTATTTAGTATATTCTTTTCTCGAGTCTCAATAATATATTACTCGTATTATACATAAACTGTAAACGACGTTGTCAAGTTAATCGTGTTAAAATTTAGGGTTGGGAGAATTTCGCAGTGTTTCCCTTGAGTCACATCGTTTTGTATTTGTCGATCCAAATGAAATTGACTGGGATAAAGTTCAATTCCCGATAAAATACAATTTTTAATAAAGAGCCGCCTGCCCGAATTTTTTGAACTGTTCGCAAATGGAGAATAAAATAAATTGACACTTTCAGTCTGGTGTCAATTATATAAACGAGAAATAAATGATGAACTTTTACTTTGACTTGTATCAAATAAAAACTATTTTTTTTGCTTATGGTTAGATAAAATTTATTTTTATCGATAATCCCGATTTGTCATCAGGTCTCTCCAAATAGGTATAATAGTGTTATATTTTTCCTTCGTGGATAAGTGATAAACAGCAGACAAACTTAACAAGTTATTAATAAACACAAATAAATAACAATTTGTTAAAATAATCTACACAACTTTGAAACAGTCACAACTACTGTATCTACCTACCTATAACCTATAACGTTTTGGCGTTTATGAGTAGGCACGCCATTGAGCCTTGCTTGGGTTTGTGTTTTGTCCCGGTCATGCTTACTTGGACTCGTCAGTAAGGCTGTAAGCCATGCCCTGCCTTAGACACGATGGAGAAATTATTGCAGCGGCCGGGGATCGAACCCGGGTCCGCACGGTGGAAGTCAGGAGCTCTAACCGTTGCGCCGCCGAGGCTGCTGTTCGGCTAGTGGCTAGTGGTACGAACGTGGTCCGATCAAGTCGAAGCGACCGCCACAGTACTCCCCCGCTAGTGACAACGAGATGTTTTTATAGTGGCGGGGTCTAGGGGGACGAAGATTTGGGTTGCGTGTTTTGCGTACGTCGGGGTCACCACTTTGGCGTTTATGAGTAGGCACGCCAATGAGCCTTGCTGTGTTTGTGTTTCGTCCCGGGCATGCTTACTTGGACTCGTCAGTAAGGCTGTAAGCCATGCCCTGCCTTAGACACGATGGAGAAATTATTGCAGCGGCCGGGGATCGAACCCGGGTCCGCACGGTGGGAGTCAGGAGCTCTGACCGTTGCGCCGCCGAGGCTGCTGTTCGGCTAGTGGTACGAACCTGGTCCGATCAAGTCGAAGCGACCGCCACAGTACTCCCCCGCTAGTGACAACGAGATGTTGTTATAGTGGCGGGGTCTAGGGGGACGAAGATTTGGGTTGCGTGTTTTGCGTACGTCGGGGTCACCACTTTGGCGTTTATGAGTAGGCACGCCAATGAGCCTTGCTGTGTTTGTGTTTCGTCCCGGGCATGCTTACTTGGACTCGTCAGTAAGGCTGTAAGCCATGCCCTGCCTTAGACACGATGGAGAAATTATTGCAGCGGCCGGGGATCGAACCCGGGTCCGCACGGTGGGAGTCAGGAGCTCTGACCGTTGCGCCGCCGAGGCTGCTGTTCGGCTAGTGGTACGAACGTGGTCCGATCGAGTCAAAGCGACCGCCACAGTACTCCCCCGCCAGTGACAACGAGATGTTGTTATAGTGGCGGGGTCTAGGGGGACGAAGATTTGGGTTGCGTGTTTTGCGTACGTCGGGGTCACCACTTTGGCGTTTATGAGTAGGCACGCCAATGAGCCTTGCTGTGATGTGTTTCGTCCCGGGCATGCTTACTTGGACTCGTCAGTAAGGCTGTAAGCCATGCCCTGCCTTAGACACGATGGAGAAATTATTGCAGCGGCCGGGGATCGAACCCGGGTCCGCACGGTGGGAGTTAGGAGCTCTGACCGTTGCGCCGCCGAGGCTGCTGTTCGGCTAGTGGTACGAACGTGGTCCGATCGAGTCGAAGCGACCGCCACAACGTCTTTAAAATATCTCGTACCTACTACAATTCGCACTTATTTCACAGTATATCGCCAGCTATTACAATAACAATCATTCCTCTCCGTCCAAAGCGGTCCCTTATATATGACATTAAATCCTTTTAAAAGTATCTCCACAGTTACAACAAAAAACAACCTTTCTAGAATCAAACGTTCTAACAGTTACTCGAAAATTCTCAGGTTCTTAGAACTGCCCGTCTGTCTCGTTCCAGCTTGTGGGCGACAAGTCCAGACCGGCTCGTAACAATATTTATTTATGATTTAGAACTTGATCGTATATGATACGTCATGAATTACGCATATTTAGGTGTCACTAAACAAAACAAATACTTTTTTGTTTTATAGGACGTATATGACAAAGTTACATTTGATTTTATGAAAAAATATCTTTATTTGGAAGACTGTCTACACCAGTATTTTTTTAACTGCCTAAAAGTATAATTTATTGAACTTTTTATGAGAGGATGAACCGGTTCGTAACGTAACGGGTTACGGTCTGCCTGGCTTCCCCTTCTCTCACGCATACAACATGAGAGAAGGGGAAGCTAGACAGGCTCCTCCTTTCTCACTCCAACTCACAGTGCTAGAGTTTTGATAATTCTTTTTTATTAGTTAGGGCAAAGTTGGTCCCATAGACAATTAAAAAAAAACGGTCATTGGGTTTATTCTCTGATTGAAATGTGTTACTAATGATCAGGCATAACTTATTACAGAGATTTTGATATATTTTTTTTAAATATATCGGGTATATCTCAAAGTTGGTCCCGTATTTGCTTTGAACCTTCTTTTTTTCATGATTATATTCTTCTACAAAGTTTTGCTTATTCGAGCAGCATTTTCAATTATTTATAATACAACCAACAATATAATTAAAGTAGGATTATACAACAGTCAATAGCTAAAGTAAGGTAGGTATTAGTAATTGAGGTAGAAATTAATTAAATTAAACCACAAAATATTACGTAAGTAACTTTAAATCGGAGCCAAACAATCAATCAACAATTTCTTTAAATTTAAAGAAATAACTAAAACAAATTAAAAATTCAAAGCAAAATCTCCTTAAATTTAAAGAAAACATACCTAACGCTTGGCCCAAGAGCTACGTTTTGCTGTGACTGAGAATTACTTAAGTACCTATACTTAGATTACCTATTACAAGAACTTCAGTTTTATTGGTGGTTCAATTTTTTGTTAAAAAGTAAGTCAACATTTCTGTCGGGCGTTTCGAGAAGCACACATTTTTTTATTATTTTTTCTTTTACTCTATAATTTTAATTTTGCATTAGGAATTACCCACATATCGTAATATATCATGCGTTTGTTTCCATAAAATCATGTTGTAACACTTTATGAAATTGCAATAAGCCTGGCAACACAGCAGGCGTGGCAATACGTGGTTCAAAAGCCATTTTATCAGAGGGCTGTAATCCTCAGCGTACAAGTCGTGCGCATTTTAGTGTTTATTCTTACAGTTTATACTTATTCTTAATGTTTAATGTGTTTAGAAATTGCTCTCTATTAATATTTTGACTACCGGAATCATTTGTGAAGTTGTCACGGGCTAATTTCGCGTTAGCGATAGATCTTAATTTGTAAACAAAATCGTTGGCTTACCTTATGAACTCTCCGTTATTAAGGAGTAGGTAAATCGTGACAAGTTCCAGTTGATTTAGATTGATTATAGTTAATCATCAATTTATAAATATATTCTGGCCATAACTAATGTTGCTGATATTGTTTTGAACGAAAATTTATTTAATTCCGGTTATGAACTCTGGTAGTGTTTATTTTTGAAATTACTGACATTTCGCTTTCATGTGACTGAAAGTGCTACTTCTTTCTTTTTGTCAATAGCTTGACGTATAGTGTTTTGCAGCCAGCGTTCCGTTATATTTATAACTTTATTATTAAAATCGAAAATAAATGGGGAAATTAGTTAATGTTGGGATTTTTGTTGTCGTCTATATAAATAACAAGATTAGCCATATCAAATGACCTCTGTTTGTTCGTAAGTTGTTGGCTGAATAAGCTATGGTTATTGTCCGTATCGTAGTAGAGGCCATCAATTTCTTTTGAAGTTGTCAAATCGAAGTGAAGTTTGATAATTGGGGGAGCTTCTCTCTTTTTCACCTCGAGCTTTTGTAGTGAACGCGTGTTAACGAGAAAATTTTTGAGAGTTTAATTTGCATCCCTATACATCGGGGACAACTCAGGTTGGATTTGCGTAATTAAGCTTAATCTGTTTCCATCGAATATTGAGTAGGAGGTATTTTTCTGGATTTTGGTAAATTCGGTGGAAAATACGGATTTGTGTCGTGTCCGGATTTTTGGTAAAACTTTCTGTTGGTGAGTACATGCTTCTTTATCCATGTAATTATTCGATTTTTATGGTCCTTTTGTTCCTTATGAAACAGACAGTAGGGGAGACTGGTATTTTTGAAACCACTTAGACAGCAATCGTGGTAGGAATTTGCTCAACATTGCAGTTAGCAACGAGGAAATTGTTTTTACCCAACTACCAGCTGGGGTATCGAGTTTAACGAAGTAAAATAACCCTATCTTGATAGGTGAGTCACGTAATTTTATTTCTATAAGATTAATAACGCCATTTAATTGCAATCTTGAGTAATATCTTTATTTTACATGTGTATTTCTTTATGTATTGTATGTAGGTTTTATTTTTGTATAACTAGACTCCTATTAGTTTTTTTTAACTATTATAAATTGATATTTTTGTACTATTACAAATTAATTTTATGTTAAATTTTGATTTAATTTATCGTTATAATTTTGTTGTGACTAGCAAGTCAAATTTAGTTTCGTTTCAATCATTAGTTGCCTATTAAATGTAAATTCAGAGAAGCCATTTGCTAAATGTTGTATTATTCATGTAAATTCACTTTGTTCTTTCAATGCAGTGTAAATTTAAGTTAATGTATTCAAGTTGTATTAAAGTAATCAAGTCAAACTGATTCAAGGAGTCATTTAAATCTGTTTAAGCTATTGTTGATTTTATATTACGATTTTAGGGTCCTTGATACAGGCATAAGTCCTTGATACAGGCATAAGTCCTAGATACAGGCATTAGTCCTATAGATACAGGCTTCTTTTGTGAGCAGGCCTGATACTTGGTTCGAGCATACGTTTTGTGTTTGGTGTAAGCCTTTTGGTTTTGGAGAAGGCTTGATTTTGGAACCGACCCAAGTATTAGACAAGCCGAGGACTGCGGAAACTTATTTAGTTTAACAGATAAGCTATATTAGATTAAGTCGTAACTAGTTAGTTAAGAGTTATTTTTCTTGTTTATTTCTTTTGTATTGAGTGTGATCACACATATCGGTAAATTTAACATTTAAAATCATTTATTAATTCTTGTTTTTTTTTTATATAAATATCAATAGCGTTGTTAAGCACGAGGCTTGACAGTTGTGTAAATTCTCAATTTATTAAAGAAGGGTCTAGTTGACATTTTGGTTTTATTTAGCTCACTTTATCGTTTTTGTTTTATTGTACAATTCAAATAGTTCTGGGTAAAATTTTAATTTATTTAATTATCTCCAGTGGGTAAAGTAGTGCCTGGAACAACAGGGGTTTCCGATTTTGACCGTCTAAATCGGTGGCGCTACTCACTAGTATTTGTTTACTTACCTCTACGGCTGAGCTGGGCACTAATTTGCCAGTAGAGAGACCACTACCGAACTCAGCTGGAGTTGTATTTCCGTTAATTAATTTATTTGTTTTCAAATTCGATTTTGTTTTAAACTCATTAAAATACGTGGCAAAGTTAGCACACACATTGTGTGTTGTGTGTTCGTTACAACAGTTGTAACAGAACTGTAACTTTCTTTTGATAGGTACCTACCTACCTAAAGCGAAAGACATCTCATCAGGAAGATGAAAAAAAACTTTATTATAAACACTTATCACTCCAACAGAAAAATAGCATCAATTTCTAAAGCTTCAAGCGCCACTGTGGATCGCATAAAGAAAATTTGGAAATTGACTCCATAGCGCAAACCAATATGTGATTAAATAAATATATATATATATATATATATATATATATATTAAGTCTTCCATATTTATATTAAAAAAAAAATATCTCGAAAAGAAGAGACGACTATGGGACAGTTTACCAAGAAGAGATATTAAAAAGTGTGTTTTTAATTTTGTTGATTGATCGAGATTGTTTTATTTTATTTGATTTGATATTTATAATTCTTAATGTAGGTAATTGAAATAAATCAAAGGGAATTAAAATTTTGAAAGAATATTGTATTTTGAAGTTTAAGTGTAAGTACCTGCAGTTAAAAATAAAAATATATAATAAGCTCAATTTATAAAAAGAACTTTTTATAATAGAAAGTTTTTTACTGATTTATAGGTCATATTTTAAGTGTCATCTCAACAATGCACATCAGCATCCCTGATATTGCAAAAATATACAACGCTGTGATTGATCATAGAGAAGATTGTTTCCTTGTTAATAAAATCAAGGGTAGTTGTATCTAAAAACTTTCGAAAACAGTTTATTTTATAACCAGTTAAAATAATAATTACTGTTTTCACATGTAAGAACAAAAAAAAAAAGAAAAAAAAACTTCTCTCTCACCAGATCGATCCTATTACGATAACCCAACAGAATTGTCACAATCAACCGCTTTAACCGCTTATCCAAATAGGCCACCGCAAGCTTATATTAAGTCTTTCAAAATGATAATATGTATACATATTTAATTTAATAACAATTCAGTATAAATTCCGAAATCTATGTATATGCCTAAACACACTTGAAACATGCATTGTCATCCAGTTCTTAGCTATCCTGAAAATTTCAGAGCTCTAGGTAGTCGGGAAATAGGTTTAAAATCGATTACAAAATTCCACGGAATGACACAGAGACAAAGAACACGGCGAAAATATAAAAACTTTCTAAAAAGTAATTAAACCCAAACCCAGAAGCCGAAATAAATAGAGTTAGATACAAAGACTACCTATACCAAAACAGAACCCAGGACAGATGATGTATGTATGTATGTATGTGATGTTAGGGGTAACAGATACACCTGCGACCTATAAGATCTATTGTGTCCCCCTTGTCTTGCTATAATTCTGATGATTCCTCAGACTTATAGCAGCTCTTCTAGTCCTATCTTCCTTAGAAAGTTTAGGATATCATTGGGTTTTAAATTAGGTAGTTCTTCCCTTTCTATTTCGTATGACCCTAGGTATTTGACCCTAGAAGTACTTAATGCCATGCATTCTGAAAGTATGTGTATTGAGGTTTCATCCTCTACCTCACAGAATCTGCAGTTTGCTTCATCTACTAATCCAAGTTTCTTCATGTGTCCTCTTAATCGACAGTGACCGGTTAGTATTCCTGTTATAATTCGGAGGTTTTTCTTACTCAGGTTAAGACAGCTGTGAGATCTCTTCCGGTTATAGTTTCCCAGGAGCGTCTTCGATTGTCTTAGTCCTTCTAGATCATTTCAGTACTTGGATTTTTCGCTATCCATTTTAGGACAGATAATAGAACAATCAGAATAAAAAACCAAAACAACCATTCAAAATACACTTTATTATCCCCTATTATAGTAAACTGTCCCACAGTCGTCTGTACTTTTTTCCTTTTGAAATAGATTATTATTCATCACACCAGCCATAAAAAGGCTTTAATGGAATAAAGATCAAAAAAATTGTACCATTGATTATTGGAAGCAAGTAAATAACGCTACTTAAGATTGTTTTTTTTAAGTAGAGTTTACTTGATTAGATTGTCGATGATTCTAAACGAATGTAATTCCATATTTGTTTTTTGAAAGAATCTACCATGCAGATCCTCATTTGAAAAGAGTTAACCTAGAGAAAAATACAAAACGGTTTGTCTTGAAAGGATGGTAAACATTACTTGAGGGTCATAATGTGGTTTATCATGAACAGTCAAAGAACTGTAAACTTTGCATTGTCGAAGGACCAGTAGGTACCTACTAGAGAGTACTGCACACAAAAAGGCTTCCTTAAGTTTAGAAGTGGTTTTTAAATAAGAGATTCACATATATACATGACTTGGTGTCGGGTAGATTGTAGATTATTTATCAGTATAGTCAATTTTCTAGGTGCCCTTACTACGCTGAGACTTTAAAGATCTTTTATGTACACCCAGTCCATAAGGTATAGACTTAAAAAAAATCTATTATCCGCATAGGATATTCGTTTAGGCTTTAAAAAGACCTATTCCAGATATTTTTGTCGTTGGAGAACAAATTACTCTACAATTACAGATAATATGTTCAGCTGTTTCATCTGCTTACTCACAGAATCTGCATGTTCCACTGTCCACTCTGTCGATTATACACAGACAGTACCTCAGTGGAGAGTGTCTTGTGAGGATTATTCTGAATTCACGTTTATAAACTTCTAAGAGTAATTTATAGTAGCGCAGTTAAAGCCGTATTAAGATTTATATCCTGGTAGTTACCGCACAGTTAAATTTTTGTGTTTACCCATTTGCTTAAGAGACTGTTTTGGACTCGAAGGTAGTAAATTGTTGATTCTTCAAAGCACCTTAGCTATCGGAGGCAAAAACTCTTTTGGATGAACTGAGCCAATTTTTAATGCCTCCTTGAGCACAGAAGTTGATTGCTATTAGCTTTGCTTGAAAGTTTTTAGTTGTGTTTCCCAGGGCTAATGAGAGCCTAACATTGAGATCTGTAACCCCTGTACCTACTTTTGCTGGTATTTTATAGACTCATCAGTATAATAAGGGCTAGTTTTGTAAGTTAAGCGATTTCGATGTTAATTTAGTGTGTGCTAGAAATGGAGCAAGGGTAAAACTTTTAAAAAATTTCTCACTGGCAACTAGATTAGATTAGATGTTTATTGGGTTGGCTGTTAGCCTGTATCACTGCGACCTTTGCAGATCTATTGTGACCACCCATTATCTCAAGAATATAATTAGAGAACCTTGTCCAGCCCTGCCCTCTTAATGAGACTTAATAGCCTTGACAGCAGCCACTCCGCATAACTTGGAGCAGCTGGTTTCTCCTCTCCCAGTACTAGATACCGTGTCCTTGCAAGGCCTTCGCATTGGCATAGGACATGAAATGCGGTTTTCTCCTCCTTTTGACAGTATCGACAGATGTCTTCATCTGCTAAGTTCAAATGACTCATGTGTTTCTTGAGCCTACAATGCCCTGTCAGCAGACTGACAATCATTCTGACATCGTTTCGCCTTTGTGATAGCAGCTCTGCAGTAAACTTCACCAAGTGCCCCATTATGAAGACTTTGCCTTTCTGAATGTGTCAGCAACTCCGCCAAATGGTTCCGGGCCAATCATTGGGGTATTAGCTCCCGCATAAGCCAATTCATCAGCCTTCTCATTGCCTCGAAACCCTGAGTGTCCTGGTATACATACCAGTGTCAAAGAATTTTGACTTGCGGGGCATGTATTGTAACGTGCATAAATCAGCTTCCATATATTTAAAAGTTAAGTTAATGTTTTATCGCGATAGCTAGCCTTTTAACGGGTTCTGGTCCGTGTAGGAGGTATCCTATTGCCTTGACCCGTGGAGAGAGTAGATAATTTGATTGTTTAGGTCGAAAACATATCGGGCTTTTACTGTTTAAGCTAATAGCAAAAATTTTAAATTAAGTAAATAAGTGCATCGATTCCTTTTGATATTAATAATACATTTAGTTTAATGAATTCGATTTAATTTTAACATCATTTCGGAAATCAAATTAATATCTAGCAAAGCCGTTTTTGCACAACGGAACACACTATTTCCCCTTCTATACTCACAAGTGTCATTGCGGGAAGCGTATGCGTGAACTATCGTGATTTTAGGGCTCCTTTTGCATTTCAACAATTGTACGAACACATTAGTACTACTATCGAATTAAGCAACGCCATTTTGTGAAGTTGAAAGTTCTTCTGGCAATATTTAAGCCATCCTTACGGGTTTTTGAATTTCACTTCAGTATTTTTATCTAAGCCTCATTTTTGTTTATTCCTATTGTGGTATTTTTGAGTAGGCGTTTAGATAACTCCATATTTCTTGGTATTTAGTTAAATGGTGCTTTTCTTCGGTAAGTTATACCTTATGCATAATTATATAATGCTTTTTCTTGATACCGTCATTCGATTATAGTGTGATTACTAAGAGTTCGTTACGAAGAAGCGTGGACATCCGATTAAGAATCACGAAATTTGCTACAGGGTGCTAGCGAAATAACATGGCAGATTGGCTGCTTAACCCCTAATCTTAATATAAAAGGATAAGTGTTTGCCTGTGTTTATTCGATAAATCACGTAAATTATCATCCATATAATAGCTACACGTACATACCTAAATATTGCGTTAAATTTTGGTATTTTGTTAATATTAGATCTATCGTTTTCTTTTACGATTAAATTCATTTTGTGTAGTTAAATTTATCAGTCATAAATAAACCCGACTAAATTACTAATTTTAAGTTTTAATGGTTATTATTAATTTTTATATAAACTGTTGTAAATAATTTTGAAATCAGGTGCAATGAATTTTTTGTGATACGCTTAACCTGTTTTAACTATAATTTAATCTATAAATTTTGAATTTAAATATATTTCATTGTGTTCCTTTATTTTATATCGTATTTTTTTTTTGTAAATTGGATTTCTAAATTGTAAATTGTATAATTACACACGTGCATCTGATATAATTGATTCATTTACTTATTAATTTCATCAATAATTCTGTTATTGTTTATTATTATGTTTGGTATACCTTTAGATTGTGTTATCAGTAATTTAATCTTTAAAATTGCTTTTTTTCTTCTTTTTATTAAGCAGAGTCGGTACTTGCAACTTTAATATATTTTCTCTCTTAAATAATTTAGTGTGTAATTTAATCTTTTAATTTTTTTGTAATAAGTAGAGTCAACATTTGTAAATTTAACGTTTCTTTCTTAAATAATTTAACTATGGAATTTTTGGCTAATGCGCTTTTTTCGACTAGGGTTTTTGGTCCTGGCTGAACTTGTTTTTGGTTCGGGCTGAACTTTTTTTGGTCTTGGCTGAACTTTTTTTTGGACCTGGCAAGTAAATTGTAAGATCAGCTCACTACTGAGGAATCAACACCGAGCCTCACCATCCACAGAGCAGCAGGCTAATAACGAAAGCCTCACTACAGTTTTGCGGATAAACAGATAAGCCAAAAATTTAATTTTAAGATTAGGACATTGTAAAGAATTGGCCTAACCTTTGTCTAAGTTGTTTAAATATTGTTTATTTTATAGGATTTATTAATTTTGAATCTTTCTTATTGCGCTGGGTGATCACTCATTATTAAAACTGCCAAGTTCTTGGCATTATTTGCTGATATTATTATTTACTAACTTTCTTTGCTTGATTATATATTTATATATATTGTAAACTTCACTGTTGGGTTTATTTTCGTCAATATAATTGATAGATCTAACTTTGTGTTCTTACTCAGATCATCACCCACTCACATAATTAAATAGTTTTATTAATTTTATTTTGCTTATCAGGATTCAGAAGAATCAGTTATTTCTCTCCAGTAAGATAGGTCAGTGCCTGGACCATCAGGGGTTTCCGATTTATACCGTAAAATCGGTGGTGCGACTCACATTATTTGGTTTTGTATTACCCTCTACGGCTGAGCTGGGCACAAATTTGCCAGTAGAGAAACCACTTACCGATCTTAGCTGGAGTAGTTAACTTTTAAATTTTCTAAATCTAAATTTGAATTTATTTCATCGAAATTCGTGGCAGTATCAGGGCCCCAACGCAGTCCCACACCAGCTGTGAGCTTATTTAGGCTGAGACTATCGCCTTTAGAGCTGCTTGGCTGTCCGAGTATATGACTACGGTGTTACCCGTTATACCCTGACTTACGATCTCTGTTGCACAGTGTTGTATGGCCATTACTTCAGCCTGAAACACTGTGGTATCCGCACCTAGACTTAGTTGGACTTTTATCCTGTGTCTTCTGACCTGACCCTGTGCCTTACTCACTCTTTGAGCCATCGGTATACCAAATTGACTTCCCTGGCAACTAAATAAAGGTATTAGACTAGCCAGACCTTAATCGTAGAGACAAAGCGTCGGGTAATCGACCACTTAATAGAAGCATAGCACCAAATAGTGAGTCAAATTAACAAAACTGCCAGAATTAAAAAGAAAATATGCCAAGAAGGTGCCAGGCAGTAATTGCTACCAAGTATTAAGCTTACGACATAATTTTACGTGTTTTTCATGCAATTACCATTTTTTGTATTTGTAAACTTTATAAGCAGCTAAATCACAGTAAAATGAAAATAAAATCAATAGCTTAATTACGTTCTGTTATTACACAAAAAAATTAATTTTTCTTGGTAGTTAATATTTTCATCATCTACTGTATATCCAATTATCCAAATTATATTTCTTTATTTAAAATTTTAGCGCAACATTATAAATATGTGAATATAAAAATGAATATAAAAAACTTTAAAAACCTTGATTAGATCATAATATGAGTTTTTAGAGACACCTCTATATAAATTTCTTGTAATAATAATGAAGTAAACAGAAGTTGAATCCATTTGTGTATTTAATTAAATGAACTAATGAATAAATGAAGTTACTATTACAACAAAACTTTATAGAACTATAAAAATTAATCAACGATTTTTTAAGCATGTAAATACTTAATTGAAAATTGTTTCGGTCAATCGAAAACTTATTGCGCCTTGTATAGGTAATTACTTTTTAGTTATTTATTGGACAATTAAGTTGAATTATATAACTAGTTAATTTTTAAAATAGATGTTAACAAAATAGTATAAAGTTGTTTTAACTATTTTAATCAATTTTATTAGTATGTGTTAGATATTTAAACATACCTCTCTCATTAAAATTAACACATATATGTTTGATAATCTAATAGTACTACATTTCATAGCCATGGAAGTATCACATGGTTGCAGTAGGTATAGGGTAAAACCGGGATAGATGCCCCATTTTTTGAAATAGCCTCTTAATTAGATAAAATATACATTTTATAGAAATAATTTTTATTTATTAAGATAGCTCAATCCTTTGTGATGAATTACTTTTATTTTTTGTAACAAATCAAATACAGATTTTGCAAAAAATTGCTTTTCGTGAAACATTACTTTTGAGGATAGATGCCTACCTATATGGATAGTTGCACCACTATGAAAATACTGAGGAAAATACTGCAGAGCAGGATAGGTGTTCTTTATACCGAGTAAACGAAAAAAGCAAACCAATTGTTAAGTGGTTCTAATTTTAAAACAGTCATTGTTTCCAACAAACATGAGTCAAAATAATAACAAGTATAAAGTGTTCTCGGCAGATGTGACTGAATTGACAACTTTTGCACCTTTTCTTGCTACGACTTTTCCGGGTTTATTATTTAATTGAATCCCGGATTCATCCATATTGTAGATCTTTTTTGGTTTGTCCAACAGATCATTTTCAGTCAAAACTTTGATCAAAAGATCATAGAAGTTATTTACTTCTTCTCTACTAAGACCTTTAGCTCTAGCCACTGATAAGCCTTCAGCTTGTCTGATAGATAGCTCTGGATTTCGTTCAATAAAACTTTTGAACCACGCACCTCCAGCCATTTCGTTTTCGTGGTCAAAATTATGTTTTAGTTTTAGCTTTTCAGCAAATTGATAAGCCAACATGCATATGGCCCTTTATTTGGGGGAAATCCTGCATCACCAAGTTTGCGAATGTGCTTGACTAGCCTTTTCTCGTTGTCAAAATCCAAAATAGGATGATTTCCTAAAAAAAAATGCGTAAATAAATCTGTTGGTAATGAGACAGAAATTATTTTTGTTGAATTTTTAGCAGCATATCGTCTTCGCAATGTTCTCGATAGAATTCCAAATTGTCGGGATATTTCGTTTATCCCCATGTTTTTTTTATCCATTTCATCAAAAGCTGACTGTAGGTTCTCTGCAGTCCAAGAACATACTCGAGCTCGCACTCCTTTCTTTCTTTTATATTTTCGTGGCATAGTAGAGCTAAATTTAATAAAAAATTCCAAGATAAATATACTTAAAACATAAAAAACGTTAATTTAATAAATACACAAAAAATATTTCAAAATATATACTTAACTCCATACCCATGAATATGAAGGGATAGATGCCCCTAAGGTCACCTATACCTCGAAAAATCTGGGCAACTATCCTTTGTGATAGGGATAGATGCCAAAGTATTTTTTAAGTAAATGATTAACAAAATAGAATCTATCTGCACCTAGATGTTGACTTAATGAACCATTATATCGGCGTAATAAAAAATATAACGGAAATGATTACTAATTATAAAGTTATACAACGCAAAATATTAACCTTTAAATCTTTGATGCGTTCATGAATTGCGCCCCGGAGATATTTAGTCACACATGCGAAACGCGCCCTTACTGCACAATTGTCCGTGGATAACTGAGGTGCGGGAAGACTGCGGCTCCTACTTGTACAATTATTTTTTTTTTCTCGAGTTCGAGAAGTTAGATATTTTGAATGTGGGGCATCTCTCCCGCTGCGCGCTGCGGCGTCTATGCCGGTTTTACCCTAGGTTATATTATATCCTGCACTATCTTTTTGAGGTTGTTGGCTACATAAACAGAGTTGTTAAGAAATGTATTTCAGTTAACTTTTTGGGAAATTATAATGAATTTTATAAATATTCTTTCAATATTTCCACAAATTTATTATAAATATGATAAATATTCTGTCATTCATCGCATTATATATGCGTGTAGGTTACTTCTTCGGGAATTGCCGTATTTAACTTTTTATGACTTGGCATAAATATCTAATGCAAATGGTCAACAAATACACTACCTATGGGACTTCTTCTTGAAGTTTTGCTATTTAATGCTAGTTTTTATATCACTTCCTTTCTTCTATCTCTCTCGATTAAAGAGGCCCCCTCACATTGTTGACAACCTATACGCTAGTCAAAATATTTGACACTGCACATGTTGAAGCACTGATTAACCTTATACTTTATACAGTTTTGGCAATAAATATTTATACATTGTCATCGATAAGCGATGTTTTGTAACATACTATTGGAAAGATGGAGAGTTTGATTATACGTTGAGAATTTTTTTTGACTGTACATTGGATTTTAACCTATTAATTGAGCACGGAAGTTCGAATTTATAGTATAGTAGGTCCATGCTTTAAGCATATACTAATTTTGCTAAATCATTCCCATACAAATTTTTAAGCCCTGATGCATGAATAGAAGTTTAACTTCTACCGGCAGTCTCACTGACTGCCACACCCGTTTTTTTTTGTCACGAAGCTCATCTCATTATATTTACATTAGTAATATCTTCATTTAAATAAAAAAAATATTCGTTTTTTATAAGGGATCTTTTAAAAAATATGTAATTTTTAACAGACTTACAGGTTGATTAAAAAGTTTCGAAAGCAAAAATGCAAGAATATGTACTTTTTTAATGAAACTGATTTTTTTATTTAATATAATCTCCGTCAGCTTAAACACACTTACCTATTCCAATGATCCTCCTGTAATAATTTTCCGGAAGCTTTGCAGAATACTGTTCCTTGGCTTCAAAAGCTTCTTCATTCGACGAAAAACGACTTCCACGAAGGAATTGTTTTTTTATAGCAAGTATATATATACAAATGACTTCGACTTGCCATTTCACACGTGCAATAAAATTTTGAGCTCCTTTATTGATTTTCTTATTTAGTTGTTCACTATCATAAGAAATTATATAATATAACTTGTGACTTACTTAAAAAAATAATATATTATCTGTTTGTTAAATTAAAATAACCGCATTTTACGAATACACGGTACATAAAACAAAATAATAATAATTTTTGTGTGTCTGTTTGTTATCGGTTTACCTCTGGAACGGTTGGACCGATTTAGACGAGATTTTCACTGGCAGATAGCTGATGCAATAAAGAGTAACTTAGGCTTTTACTTAAGAATTATATTTATTTTAGAATAAGATAAAAGGCTTCCTGTAGCGCGGTCCCTGAACCCCAAGCGTGCTATTGCTAACGACTGTGTCTCAACGATTTCCTTTAACAATTGATTTTTAGCACCTATATCATACTTTTTAGGTATTCCAATTTAAAACTAAAAAATCTTTTATCCTTTATTTTATTAACATTAAAAAGAGTCGGTAACTACGTCTATGTTAGTAAAACGAGTTGATTTTCAGTAATTGTACCTAATGAATACTTGAAAACTTTTATTCCTTTCCTAGTATGGTGTTAAATTATTAAATTTATATAGATGAAGGTTGTGGCAACTAAATAAACTTATTGATTAGTTCTAATGGTTTGTCTACCATTTTCTACTTAAGAGGTACTTTAAATGATAGAATGTTAACAGTGCCGTAGCAAAAATGGATATTTTTAATTTAGGTTTATTTTACAGTATTTTTTGTCCATCACGGGCTCCCCACACAATAAAAAATATCATATTTAGGGTTAAGCAAGCGGCCTTGATTGATGAAATACCTGCTTTACTCTTAAAATATTGTGCTTCTGAACTAGCGCCAGTTTTCACTAAGCTATTTCAACTATCATATGATACTGGTATTTTCCCAGAATCCTGGAAAACTGCTCGAGTACAACCAGTCCCCGAGAAAGCCTGTAAAACCCATCCTTCTAACTACAGACCCATTGCTCTCCTATCTGTTATTAGCAAAACTATGGAGAAATACGTCAATCACGAGATCTTGTGCTACCTTGAGACACACAACCTTTTAAGTGACAGGCAATATGGTTTTCGCCAACACAGGTCAACAGCCGATCTACTAGCATATGTAACTCATGTCTGGAGTGATGCCATCCACCGCTATGGGGAAAGTCAAATAGTATCACTAAACATCTCAAAAGCATTTGATCAAGTGTGGCATGCAGCTCTTTTGAACAAACTGCCTTCATACCGACTCTCGCAAAACCTTTGCAGATGGTTATACAACTTTCTCTCCAACAGACACATCCAAGTTGCTGTAGATGGACATTCTTCCAACCTCTACAAGATCAAGCTGGAGTTCCTCAAGGATGGGCTCTAGCTCCTACTCTATTTTTATTACACATTAATGATCTGCTAGAAGCCAATAATAACCCGATACATGATTTTGCAGATGATATCAACCTACACTGTAGCAAAGCGCACAACCGTTCCATACCTCTAGATATTCTGGAAGAGGACAGAAGATCCACAACGGCTTCTCTTAATCAAGATTTGAGAATTGTAGACGAGTGGGGAAGAAAGAATCTTGTTAATTACAGAGTTTCCAAGACAAAGACATGTTGCCTATCCAACAAGAGGCAAACATGCGACTCATCCATTACAAACAACGATCAGACACTGGTAGCGGGCAACTCCATTACGCTGGTTGGTATAACGATCTCCCAGGACTTACTATGGAACGAACATATTGCATCCATAGCAACTGCAGCAGGAAAGAAATTAGGCTTTCTGTTTAGAGTACGGAAATATTTTTTTCCATTCAACATACAAAGCCCAAATACGACATAAACTTGAATACTGCTCGCATATATGGGGTTCGGCGGCTCTGTCAAGACTCGGAGTTCTTGACGCAATACAGAGAAGAGCAGTTCGACTAATAAACGACACTAGTATCACCAAAAACCTGGCCCCATTATCCCACCGAAGAGCAGTAGCTGATCTTTCCTTGTTTTACCGATACATAAACGGATTTTGCTCAGAAGAACTCCGCTCTATAATGCCTCCACTTGTCGGACCAGCCAGAGCAACGCGACGTGCCAACTCCGTGCACCCTGTGTACTGTTTAATGCCCGACATCGAGAACGGATCGTTTCGATTGTTCCTTCATCCCCAGGGTCTCCAGATTGTGGAACTCCTTACCTTCCCACGTTTTACCCACTCGTCCTAACTTAATCCCAAATTAATGAATTGTCTCTTCTGCCCCAATAGATGTTCTTGGTACATTTTTATTTAGGTCTATACCTACGAGGACATCCTTAATAAAAAAAATCATATGATATACACCTACCTACGGTTGTTGCTCTAAATTTTTAATTGTCATTCTTAATCCGAAATCTCGAGTACAAAATGTGGTTTATAGGAGAATTTTAGAAGCTTGTAATTTGGTTTTAAATACGTTGATAGCATATAGTAACAAAAAAGTATTAATCAACAAGAGATATACCTACATAACCTCAAATGGAAGTCATTTGAGAGACGTAATCCAATCCATGCCATATACAAAGATTTTTCAAATCATGTGATTCTGCCAATCACAAAATTTTAATCAATAAATTTTATTTCCAATGATATTCTAGTAAAATCGGAGTTTCCCTATTAAAATTCACTGCGGTCCCATGTTATTTAGTCTGGACGTAAACGATATCTTTCACTCCTTTAAATATTTCAAATTGCCGATGATCTTAAGCTTTATATTAAAGTCGAAACCCTATCAGATTACCTTAAATTACAAACAGATCTAAATTCTATAGATCTAAATATAAAGAAATGCTTTTTCATCGTTTTTACCAAGTTCTAATAATATTATAAGATACATTTATACAGTAAATTCAATGTCTCTCAAATCAAGGACTTGGGTTTGATTCTGAATTCCAAGTTGTCATTCTCAAATCATATATTGTTCATAACATCTAAAGCTAGGAAAATACTTGGATATATTTACAGATTTCATCCTGTCAACTTTGAGAATATTATATTGTTTTCTTATCAGATCTCAACTGGAATATGGTTTCGTAATATGGAAATCACTGTACTCAAGAAGCTATTAAATCCAAAACAAATGTTTACCCTGAATTAACTATAAAATGAGATATAACTTTAATTCTTTAACCTATTGATAAATCTAAATACATTAGAAATTCGACGAAAGCACTTTGATCTTATTTTCTTATTTAACCTCTTTAATGGAAAAATCTACTGCCCAACAATTCTAGAATTCATAGATTTCAAAATGAAAAAAATAGAAATAAGAGACCAAAAAGCTCTTTTCCTTACCAGCTTATGCAGAACAAATTATTCATTAAATTCGTCCTTAAATCGCATGCCTAAATTGGCTGATTTCCTGGATTTATTTTTTTAATGTAACTACCAATTGAGAAATTCAAATCAGATATTAGAGGATTTTTTTTTGACTTGCAGTCGTTGCCGGCAAGCGCTCTCAGCAACACCGAGTATCGTGAGTGATAGTGCCACAGTGAGAGGTCGGAGAGAGGTCCCTATGTGCATACCAACCCCCGCCAGGCTTTTCAGTGCATAGATAAGTATCCAGTTTATTTTTATTACATACATACACATAAAAACACACATATATACATTTACAACACACAAACCGATTTCAACTGGACTTACACTCAAAAAAGACATATACACAACACAAACAAAAACACTAAACACGCCCAGCAATGGATCGCCGCACACGCGCGTCCGTAGCTATCTCCAGAACTACTTCCACAACCACCACAACCAAAAAAACCTCCTCCAAGAACAAACCCTCCACTCCTCCACCACGACCAACCACCCCTACCTCCTCTGTTGCCTGCACCCCTACCCCCAACACCCCTGCTCCTCCACAACCAACTCCCCTTCCCCCAAACACCTGACTTCTTACCTAACTCCCCCCAACCTGCCCCTACTACTTCTACCCCCCAAACTACTCCCCCCACCAACAACAACACCACCACTCGCCTTCCCGCTCCCAAAACCCAAACCCTGAACATCCGAAACATCTCCCAAAACCACAACTCCCATGTTAACCTTTATAAAATCCTAAACCACCTCGAACTTCTCCATAACACAATCTCCCTCTGTAAGGTTAACTTTAACCGTACAGCACTCAATAAATCTACCTCCCAAAAAAACCCAGAAGAAATCCAAACCACCCCAAGAACAGTTCTTGGAGACTTCCAAATCCTAGTGATCTCCCTTAATCAAAAAACTGACGCCCCACGTACCCCAACAGGTTCTACCTCACCAAAATTCTTCCTTGTAATAAAGGGAGTACACCAATTTCTTACAGATGAGGATTTCGCCGAGATCCTCAAAGAAATCAACTTGGAGAATTATATCCAAAGCCAACAATAAACCCACCTCAATGTTCAGAATCCTTACGGGTTCTGAACCCCATTTCACCTCTGCCCTAACCAGAGGCATTAACTTCTATGCGAAGGTTCACCATTACGAACCTTCCAATTCAATGCAAATTCCACCCTCAATTCCGAAATACTGCACTACGTGCACTCAAAATGGGCATTCAACTTCAGAATGCCCAAAACCTAAAATTTCCTGCCCCTCTTGTAGCGAAAGTCACCGCCACTCCGCCTGCTCTAAGGCAAACCAACCTAAATGCTCCAACTGTAATGGGGATCACCCTTCCTTCAAAACCAAATGCCCCAAAAGGCAAGAGGTTCCCCCACCCCAAAACAAGTTGCCCCCATTCTTTCCCCTAAGCCTTCTGCCACAATAGTACTTTCTGAAGACATGAAAGCTGTTTTCAAAACCTTTACCTACGTCATATTAAACATGATCCCCGAAAACCGAGATCTCTTCATGGATCTGTCGGTGGCAACGGTGCTATCGTCGGCATTATTATCTCCCCCATTTAATCAATAATTGATGGATATTACCCTCGGTACAGTCAACTGCGCGAGATTATCCCGCAAAAGACACCCTTTTAAACTTCTCCTCTTAAACAAAAAACTCGAAATTATCTCTTTAATAGATACATTGTTAAAAACCCCTCCAAAATTCACAGGTTACAACACCTTTTTAATCTAAAGATACGCCAAAAGTCGAGCCAATACAATACTCATTAAACATGGAATTTCCACATCCCTCCATCAACTCCCAAATAAACTTTTAGACCTCGATATTATTGCAGTTGACATTCTCTCTTCAAATAACAGAAAAATTACAATCTTCTCTTACTACAATCATCCAAACCAAACGTTGTCGATCCCTGCCCTCACTTACATGCCTTCCTGATGGGAGATCTGAACTCCAGACATACCCAGTTTGGAGATCATTACTTTAATCAGAATGGCAGAATTCTAGCCAATCACCTCATCAATCTGCCAATATTTAGGATCAACAACAATAATCCTACTTTCTTCAACCATAATGGCTAGTCCATCCCTGACCACATCCTAGCTACGGATTCGTGCCAGGGAATGGTTGAAGACTATTGCGAAATAGGTGACAGCATCACCTTTGACCACCTTCTTCACTTTTAGAGACTACAATCGAGCTGATTGGAATCTCTTCAAAACCGAGATTACGAACCACATTCCCCCCAACCCTATGCTCGAGACTACAGACTCGTTCGCTCTCCAACTTCAAAACGTAATAAAATCAGCTTCTGAACTTGCTATCCCCATTCAAACAAAAAACTCCGAATCCTCCAAACTCCCCCCACACATCTTGTCTACGATTAGACAAAAAAGACTCCTGTATAGACGCTTCACCCAAACTCACGATCCTGCTATCAAAACCGAATGGAACCGTCTCAATGATCGAGTGAGGCTGTCGATCAACTCACACAAAGCTTCGCTTTGGAGACAGGTCACAGCAACGCTGGATTATCGAGACAGAGCCAAGTTCTGGAACAAATTCAAAATTCTAACAGGCCAACAATCCAAACCACACTCCCATCTTGAGGTTAAAGGCCAATTCATCGAAAACCCTGAAGAAAATGCCTCAATCTTCAAAAATCATTTACAGCAAGTTTACTCCCCCCCTCAAAACCCAAATTTCACCAACAAATCTTCCTAGAGACGGAGCACATTACTCGATGGCTCCTTCACCAACAAACTCCCCACCTCAGAAAATCTCATTTCTAACCCCATTTACTAAAGAAGACATCCTCACTGCTTCTCAACAAGGCAAAAACTCTGCCCCTGGTCCAGATTTTATTTCTAGACGAACCTTAAAACAACTCCCTTCTTTAGTTATGCCTTCTCTTACTCTTCTTTTCAACTCTTGTCTCGGCAAATCCTATTTCCTCACCATAATAAAGACCTCAAACACCATCTTGATTCCCAAACCTGGCAAAAACCACACAAACCCTCACAATTACAGACCAATCTCTCTGCTTAATTAATTGTAAAATACTCTTCAAATTACTAGAATATTTATTATCTATATAAGCAAAAGATAGTGAAGGGTTCCAGAACTTTCAAGGAAAAATTAAATTGACTATATTTAAATTTGTGTTTGGACCATGAAAATTGGACTACTGAAGACCGAAAGAATGTCTTATATTTGGATGAAATCAGAATCGACCTACGATTCGATAACCGGTGGATTCAGATTTTAAGAGGTAGAATGAGACAAGCTAGACTTCGTGTTACCAAACTGTAATGTTTTGCAGTGAAATTATGATTGTTGAAAGAAATCATTTACCTACAGGTCTAACAAGGTATGTCAAAGATATGTAGATTTCTTATTGCAACCTGTAGTAAGGCTCTGGTGGGGTGATTTTCTAATTTATGCTATATAATGTCGGTCCACATACCAACAGAGTTGCAAAATTTATCAGTTTTTATCAGTGGCCTTCTTTCTCACCAGGTCTTTATCATATGGACACTTATGGTAATAGATCAAAAGAAAGACTAGAGCTCGTAAAAATGGTTCTGGTAACACTAAGCAACTTAGAAAAGCGGAATAAAGTGGTTAAATGTTCCCTACAAAAACATTGAGAATTTGATAGATATCATGCCTCGTCGAAATCGCGCTTGCAGGTGAAAATTTGTTTAATTGTCAATTTCAGAAAAAATTTAAATATCTACACTTTTTATTATTTGTTCTATTATTGTAAAACTTTTACTAATTTTTATTTATTTATTAATATTTTGTAATAAACTGTCCTTTATATATCTGTTTTTTGAAATTACTGGGTAATTCCATTTAAGTTTAGTTGTGTATATCGTATTGTACCGCTACTGATATAGGTAATGATATTATTATTTTATAAATTAGATCATGGTTAATTTTTGATTTAGAATAATGATTATTTTTGTGACACTAATTGACATAACAAAGAATATTCTCAAGAGAGTTAAGAATAAAATTATTCATTTAGAAACTTTTTTAAAATTCTGATGAAACTTTGTTATTTTCCGGTTTATATTATTACAATATTAATATAGTACTAAATTTCTAATTCCATCAGCTATCAGCAATATATCATATATTTAATACTACCAATATACAATGTGCTATAAAATAGTATTATGTAAGGTTTTAACTTGAGATTGTTCTTTGTTTAACTAATCTATTTATATTTCGTTGGTGTTCATATTCAGTTTTTTTCACTGTTATATTCTATTACTTCATCAGAATTAAGCACAATATTGTTTTTAAAATCTGAATATAAAAAAAACAATAAAGGTTTATACTAGCCATTTAAGATTTTCTAAATTATGCTACAATTCACAGGATTTGAAACGAACGATTCCAAAAAAGCTTATAAACAAATACTAACTCGTTAGAATTTTTTATGATCCGGTATGGGGATGGCAAAATATTAAAATTTATCATTCTGTACGATATATGGAAATCTCAATATCAGTATAAATAAACTCATGGATAAAATTAAAGTACCAATTACCTAAATAAGCTAAAGTTTTTCTGTTTTCGACTGATATGTTTGGTCGCTTCACAAAACTTGTAAATGAAGTAAAGAAATTGTTTATAACAGAAATCGGAAAGAGAATACCGTATTTTAAGTCATTTTATAATAATTAATTAATTAATTGATAACACAAACAATTCGCTAAGCATTAAGTACACACAAAAACGTAAACGATTGAAGTGTTCCAACTGAGCCTAGTACCGTGGATGGCCTCCTCTACTTCTTATTACTGCATTCATTCGCCTTGACATACTGGAGATAAAATCTTGGAGGATACTCTCCCACTTTGCTGTTACTTCATCTAACAGTTGATTATGGTTAAGAGGTGAGGGCCTATGAAAGCGAACGTTTTTTTAAGAACGTCTCATAGGTGCTCTATGGGATCTAAGTCCATGAACTTAAGGTCAATTGCATTTAGGTAATTAACCATTTGCCCAACTACGTGAGCACGAGCATTATCTTGCAAGAATACACATTTCGGCCCCACGAAGGCAGCAAACGGCATAACATACTCAAGAGCGAGATAATAATCCGGATTCATGGGTCTCATGCGGATAGGAACCAAACATGCTTAGGTCCATCCGAAGATTTTACTAGTCTCATCTGAGAACAAAACCTCTTCCAATCGTCAACCGTCCAGTTTTGATCGTTACAAGCGAAACTTTGTGTTTCCTGGTTACCAAAAGTTTTTTCGCCGGTCTTCTTCTGTTTAAAAAGGCCAATTCTCACATAGCAGCGCCGCAGCAGCGCGTCGCGTAGCCGCAAATGCGGCTCCATAAAGTATTCATTATTTTAAATGGAACGGTTCCCACATAAGCAGAGCAGTGCGGCAGCAGCACAGCGCGTCGACATCTAACGCCTTCGAGAGCGTTGTATGCTGCTCTGTGCCGCGCCGCGCTGCCAAGTGGGTATTAGAAAGCAGCAAACACTGCTGAGGTTGATGTTATTTGGTTAATAAACTACAGAAAGCTAAATAAATAAAAAATAATTTTTATGAATGATCCTTAAGAAAACAACTAGATGGATTTGGAACAAATAACAACTCCTTTTATAGATTTCTGTAGAATAGAGAAAGATTATATATTTGTTTATTGTTAATATTCTTAAGTAGATGTCGTTAATTTATTAGAATATTCGTTTGGTATTTCACATAGTCAGCATTTATTAGATATTTCCTTTTTTATGCAAGGGTGCTGTTTTATTTTTTATTGTTGGATATTGAGTAGTTTATTTTTAGTTTTTATTGAAAAATAAACCTAGTACATATATACGTATAAAGGGTACATACAGGTACGTGATCTAACAACATCAAATCGAATGTTGATATTTTGATTTTGTCCTTTGTTTAGTTAGATATTTTTGGTAAAAACAGAAGATGGAAGGCAAAATCGAGTTGTGCACCCAACAGCTTCTTTTTTTTCTTTTTCTGATAACAATACAGCAAATACATAATCATCTCTAGACGAGGAGCTCGACATTTTAAAAATCGTTTGTTGTTTTAAATAGTCTAAACACTACTGGGACAAATGTTTCGCAACCGCTTCGCTCGTGATTCTGCTGCTGCTGCACTGCTTAAGTGGGAATGCCATCATGGTTTTTTCATCGCGGCGAAGTTGTGAAGCGCTGCTGCCGCGCTGCTGCGGCGCTGCTATGTGAGAATCGGCCTTAATCCAGCTTTATATAAACGGCTTCTCATAGTTTGAGGTGATATCAGTACATTGCGAACAATAGCAAACTTATTTCGTAACATTGTATCAGTGACTGTCCTGTTTCGAAGAACAGAAACACAGACCTTTTGCGCCGTTGTCCAGGTCTGCGATTATAAGATCCTGTCTGATTAAAGTGTTTAACCATATGACTTATAGCGAAATGACTTCTTATCAACAAATTAGCAACATAATGCATAAAGTAGGTATCCGTCTGGCGATTCATATTCTAAGACTGAAACTGTTGAAAAACCATAACTAACAACACATCACCTTCTAGTAAATGAAATCCTTTGCTAATCAACAATTTTTGTAACGACAATGTACTCAACTTTCAACACAAGTTAAAATTATAACATTTATAATTTTAACACAAACGATTATTTAGACTTATCCCTATTCGTAATAAATTAGCATCAACCTTAATCATGATCATGATTTTAAATTTTAAAGCAAAAATAAAGATGTGGTGCTTCAATTTTCTCCATGAGTTTATTCTGACTTATCGAGATAAAAGCACAAAAATCTCAATTATATCTGTTAAACTGTAATGAATTGTAATGATTATAAAAAAAAAACTTAATAAAAAAGTTTTAAAATATCGATCTTTTTATCTAAATAAATGTTTTATAAACTAAAATACTGAGTCAATAATGTTAACAGTGGGTAATAAAATATTCTTTGTGTTTTGGTTTCTAGATTAGATGAAATAGATTTCGTGCTTCACTGATTCTTTTAATTATTATTGTTGATTGCATTTTTAATTAAAAATTGGGTCAACTAGAGTCATTTTCATCTTTTTAACCGACTTCGAAAAAGAAGAGGGTTCTCAATTCGACCATATTTTTTTTAATTTAAGTTATACTTCTATTCGTTCACTCGGCGGAAAAAAATTGTGTAGAGTTAAATGGGAAAAATCATTAAATATGTAATGGTGTGAGTAAGAGAGAGAGATACAAAAACACTTATAAGGTATATTGGTCGGTAAAAACAAAGATGAAATATTTACCACATGTTATTAGTCTTTTCAATACCGTTTCAAGATTCAGTACATTGAAAAGGAATAGATATGTTGGGCGCAAAGCCCGAAAACGGCCAATGGTCGTTTTTTTTGCTCAATCTTAGGATTGGACTATTTAAAACGACCAAAGCCCGAATTTCATTTCAGTTTCGGACTTTGGCCGTCTGCAAGAAGCCAAACCTAGGATCGTGCCAATACGAAACGACCAAAGCTGTTCGGCAGCACTGTCATTAAAGATTTTTAATCGTGTTGACACGTGAGAAAAATTTTGGTTTTATAAAAAAAACCGTCAACTGCAATGCTCTTTTTATTTTTCCTTACGTATAAATGATACATAACATGGATACTTAAAATAGAATTAAAAGGAATAATTAGCAAACATAAACGGCATAAACTTCTATGTAAAAACAACATATTATATAGAACTAAAGAGAAAACAAATACTCGTATTGTTAATTAATTATTTATTTCAGCAACTCGATGATGAATGGCATTTTGAGTTGCATCTCACCTCTTTGTTTAAACAATTGCATCTTTTGGTTGCGCAATTGTTTTTACAACCACATCTCACAAAACCTTGCTTTGATTGAGAGTCTTTAGCAGCGACAGTTCTTAGGGTTAACATTTTTTCTGGAACATTCTCCATGTCTATGAACTTATGGTCAGCTAATTGAAATTTGTTTCTTTCGTACAATTTTTAAAGTACACCTGAGTGTGTTCCTAGCTTATAGAGGTTACTGTCTTTTTTTCATTCCATAACAACAGACATCAGGTTCCTTGGTGCAGCACGCCCTCTGTCTACATCTGTAATTCTAACCAAAACATTTTGCCCAACACCAACAGGTGCAAATTTTTTGTTGGATCTCTGCAGCATTTCATCGGCTTGCCTTTTCTGGGAAGCGGATAATGCTTCACGTGCTTCGGTAATTTTTCCTTCTCGAACGTAAATCATACATGGTTTTTCAGGTTTGCAGCTACACTAAAAAAAAAAAAAAATACGTCAGTGAATATTGTGCCTAAAAAAATATAAACAGTAATTTATTTGAAGTTTTATTTTTTTTACTTACCACTACTTCTTTTTGTTTGGCTTGATAGCTTGAGGTTTTGTATGATAATGTAAGATTTTCTTTTTTTGAGCTGTTAGAGACGTCTTCATTAAAATTTTCATTCAATATGTTTTCCAGCTCTTCTTCACCAGTAATGTTTTAAAGGACCTCATGAGGTATATTTGAATCAAATAAGCCATTACGTATAGGAACCCCAAACATCGCCTCATACGGATTTCTGTTTATACCCCTATGAAAAGATCTGTTTTTTTAGCTGAACAAATCGCAATCCATTAGCCCAGTTAGTGCTCTTGTTATCTGCCATCCAAGCCATCAAAATATCCCTAACATCCTGGTTTGCCCTTTCTACACTTCCCTGGCTTTAAGAGTGCCTTGGTTTACCGTGAATTATTTTAGCGTCGAACATATCAGTAAGCTCATTTATGACAGCTGCTGTGAACTCTCTTCCATTGTCACTTTGGAGGATGTAAGGAGCACCTATTATACAAAAAATGTCTAAAAGATTGTAAGCTACCTCCGTAGCTCTTTTAGATTTTAAAGGTTTTAAAAACACAAATTTTGTCAGATGGTCCTGATACTTTAACATAAATTTATAATCTTCATTTGGTTCTTTTTGCAAGTCTATAAGATCCACTTGCCCTCTTGAGTTCATGTTGTTGCTCAAAATTGGCCCCTTCTCTTGATGTTTTTTCTTTAACTGACATTGTCCACATAAGCGTAAATAAATATCAATTATATCACGAGTAATATTACAGCACTTTTTTTAAGTTCTTTGTCCATGCATCGAGTTCTTTTATGTCCCGTATCAATGTGGACTTTGTGAATAATTTCATACAATTCATCTATATGGCAAAAATATTTTATTTCGTCTTCACTAGAAGTTCGCTTTTTTATAAGTGTTTCTACATTCCCCATGGTTAAAATGTCATACCTCTTAATTCGTCGATAATCCAGTGATGTAAGCAACTTTCCCTGTCTTCTTTTACTTAGAGAAACTTTTATATCGGATAATTATTCATTGTACTTTTCTGGAGTCAACGTCGATTTACTTTGCTGGATATAAGCATTTAATTTCAATTTAAATTCTTCTTCACTTAAAGCAGACATAGCAAATATGACAAAACGTAAAAAATAAGAGCACTACCTATTATACACGTGTCGACAAGATTAAAGCGCTGACTCACATTGACGATCCCTGCCCTACGACGCGACGCTCAACGTTCCTCAAATCTTTAGGGACAGTAGGCTGAACAGCTTTGGTCGTTTCGTATTTGCACGATCCTAGGTTTGGCTTCTTGCAAACGGCCAAAGTCCGAAATTAAAATCAAATTCGGGCTTTGGTCGTTTTAAGTAGTCCAATCCTAAGATTGAGCAAAAAAAAACGACCATTGGCCGTTTTCGGGCTTTGCGCCCAACAGATACACAAAAAACAGTCTGAGCTAATGTATGAATATTATTGTGACGGACCACATGATTATTTGATAGATTATTTTATAATTCTGTCACGTAAGTACACAAATAAAGTTTAGCATTTTATATTAATAATAATATTCAGTAATGAGTATTGTATTGTAGTCTAAAGAACCGTCACAAGGTTGCAGTATATTCTGCAATATACTTTTAAGGTCGTTGGCTACATAAACTGAGCTTTTACGAATAGTCGAGAAAATAAAGCACTTAAACCTCTGAATTTTGTAACGTAAGATGGATCGGAATGCATTTTTTTCATTCGATTCGTTAGAGTATCAGGAAATTTGTCGCTATTTTTTATAATGTAAAAATGGGAACTTGCACTTCTGCATTCGAAAAGTGCATTCCGAACAGACAATAGAGAGAAAACTTACAACTTGGTAAGTATTGCTGAAAATGGGTTCAATTTATATACTCGGGGTTTTTGGGGTCGCTGTACACAAATATTATGATGCCGATAGTCTCCGCGGCACTTGGTGCCTCGGGTATTTACCTCTTCTCCTGGGGTTTTATGTAAATTCTGTACGAAATCAGTGCACACTTGGTACTCGGCGGTTTTTTGATTTGCTACATACGATGGCGATGGTCTTCGAAACACTTGGTTCTTAAGACGGACCTCCTCTACAGGAATTTTATGCAAATTCGGTACAAAAAGGGTGTGCACTAGGTACTAGGAGGTTATTGGGGTCGTTAACCACGAATATCATATAATGATTTTGCTAAATCATTCGCATACAAATTTATGAATCCGGGCGCGTGCATAGAAGTATAACTTCTGCCAGCAGTCCCACTGACTGCCACAATCGTTTTTTTTTATTTTCTTTTTTATGTTCATTGTTGTAAGTTATTTATAAATATGAAAATTTTTGAACATAAACAGAAAGATAAAAAAATTGTAACTAATAGATTTAGAATACACACATGTTTTCAGGTTTAGCGTAATGGCAATAATAAGTCTATGGGAAGATCTACAAGAAGAAGGACTGACCGAGTTATACACAAGGAACCTAAATCAAAACTGTCGGGAGAATTTCTTTGAAAAGATCGTCAACAAGTTGGAAATTCTGTAAATCCTAGACCACTACAGTTTATGGATGCTTTTAGGAAACTGTCATGTAGGGAACTGTTGAATTGTTTGGGAGCAACAAAATCAAAAAATCCTGTAAAGGTAGTTACATGAACATATGATAACAATAATATAGACTAATTCATTTTAATTTAGATAACAAATTCAGAATTTGCTAGCGAAGACGTTATATCCAAAAATGTGGAATGTAATGAAGAAATGTTTAGAACCCCACAGATGTGAATTAGTCTAAGGGGCCATTCATTAATTACGTAAGGACAATTTTGGTCAATTTTGACCCCCTCTACCCCCATGTAAGTATACGTAAGATTTCTCGAACCCCCCTTCCCCTGTCTTACGTAAGATTCTATCTTGATCTTCTAAATAATAAACTGTTATGTGAGGAAAGGATCAGTTTCACTAAAACTTACAGTTCAACGTGGATCCATAATTTTTATTTTTTAACAAGGAATAATTTAAATAATGCTAGCAAACATAGATAACAATAAAAACATAAAATTTCAATAAGTTATTTTTTTATTTTTTTCAATAAACAACAAAAACTATTTAAATAAAATAAAAATTCGACTGTACACTTTAAAATTAAGAAAACAATTTGGAATTCGAAATGGAATTAGATTTTTAATCTTGAATTTTGATTCACGAAATATTACGTAAGAATGAATTTTACCCCCCTCTCCCCAACGTAAGAACTTGTAGAGATTTTCTTAACTCTTTCCCCCTCAATACCCTTATGTAATTAATGAATGGCCCCTAATCAACAAGAGCCATTTCTGAGAAATTCTAACAGAGGGCACCAAAAATTATGATTTTGGTGTCATTCGATTGGTATTGACCTCTGGAAACTTTTTAAAAAAGTTGAAAATGCGCTCATGAAAATTGCAATAGTTATAAAGAAAAGAGTGAAAAAAAGAGTGTTTTGGTTTTTTTGAAAAATCTCGAAAACGATTAAATATTTTTAAAATTCAAAAAAAAATCTGAAAAGAGCAGAAAATTTCACAAAAATAAGTCTCAACTTCCGAAACTGTATCTCCAATATTTATAATTTTAATAGAGCCCTAAAATCATTGCTAGAATGGGGTGTTTGGCGTTTTTGCGCGCCGCGTATTTCAATCACGGTAAACAAAAAAATTATTTAAATATATTAAATATCAATATTAAGAAATGAAAAAATTCAAGTACCTTCGGAATAAGTTGATAAACCATAATCCGTGCGAAAAAAAATTTTTACATATTTTTCCATTAGTTATGCTATTGTTAATTAAAAAACAAATTGAAACCGAAATTTAACATAAAAACCTTTATAATTATTTAACTAAAAAGCTCAAATTTTTGTCCCTTGGTATAGTTGTTCGGAAAAGGTGAACAAATAGATTTCCGTTGAAAAAATCAAAAATTTGTAATTTTCGAGTTATTTATAAACAATCTATTGCATTGAAAAATTAAAAATGTTGATAAAGCATTTGTTTATAAATTTATTTTTTATTCGTAATGATGGCACTTTTTTGCTAGTATATAACTTTATAAAATACCTTCATAAGGTTTGTTTTAAAACAAATTATTTTATCTGTAAGGCTTGTGCCAGTAGAAAAATGTGATAACTTTTTTACACTCTTGAAGTAAACGTTGGTATCGTACATATCTATTATTTAACACTAATGTTAGACCACTTCAAATTACACTTTCCAATTAAAAAACGTCGAATCGATAAATGTAGGAAAAACTATATATTTTAATATTACAGTTGTTTCTACACCCCTTAAGATTTTAGACTTTTTAAATAAAGCTAGGCTAGTCAAATTGTCAGTAAACAATAAAAGACGAAAAAAACATAAATGAATTCATATATTTTGTTCAATTAATCAGTCATGACAGTTATATGGATTATAAAAGATAGTGCCAATTTGTTCAAAGTATAGGGAGCACATAACATAAAAACTTTTCTACTGTGATTGTCTTTTATTCCAAAACTCACCCCCTTTATCAGATTAGGAAATCTGGACCGTCCAGCTAACCAATCCCTCTTTTTCCTTGTTTCAGCATGCAGCAAGGCCAAATATAAAACTTTAAGTGGGCATAGTAGTTCCCCTAGCGGCCCGTACTAAACTTTGATATTGTTTTATTTGCTGCCCTCTCGCGGGTCAAGCGTTAACTAAATTAGTTCTCTGGCCCTATTTGTATTCCAGAATTGCCTTCGTTTTGTTATTGCCACGGGAATAGGCTATTTTCGGTAAGAAATTGCTCGTCAAACCGATCCCGGTGTTTTTACATTGTATATATGGAGGGATATCGGATTTATTTTACTTCAAACAACAATGTTTTTTTAAATATTGTTAAAAATAAGTATATTTTCTTATAATAACAATAGTTTTGTATGTATATAAAGTCTGATATATGTATGAACTTTATATTTTTAGTGTATAAGGTCTTAAATAAAGCTAAGTACCAGTTAGATAGGGACCACAGAAAAAATGTACATTTTTAAGTTATTCATTAGTAATCCAATTAGTCGAAGAAGTGAAGCATTGAAACACCAAAATTTCAGCGGCAAGACGGATTTTAATGATATGTTTTTTCATTCGATTCATGAGAGCGTCATCAAACTTTTTGACCTTACGCAATCATCTAATATCGGAGAGATACATTTGCGCATACAAAAAATGCATTCTTAAAGAGTATAGAACTCGTTATTATCTTATTTGGTGGTTTTTGGGGTCGCTGAAAACGAATATGAGATTAAAATTTATCTGCGGACTACTTAGTATCAAGCGTTCCTTCTAAATCTCTTATTTTTTTATTTCCATATACACGCATTCCTCCTACCTGTGTAGTGAGATAATATAAACTATTATAAAAGGGTAATTGAACGTTCTCTTAATAGGCTTTTCAGAAAAAAAAATTCGAAAAGAGGTTGACCTTAAAGGCCATCCTTGCAACTTCCCGCTAGTTTTAACCGCAAAGCTATAGTAACGTGACGTATTTTGACGTTTTTGACTTTTTTTGAAATGTTTAAAAAGCCATAACTTTTTAACGCGTTACGATTTTGATGTTCAAGATGGCATTCGACGCAGTTTTTTGAGACCTAAAAACGTTACCGCGAGTGCAAAATCGGTTTGTCAAAAAATCTCTAAGTTATTGAAAAAAAAAACACTTTTTTTGAAATTTTTCGACAACGATATCTCACGAACGAATCAACCGATCTTAATTTGCAAAACGGCATTCGACGTGGCTTTTTAAGCTTGAGAGCTGATTAGGTTATGAAATTGATCGATGCAATAGCCAAAAAGATATGCCCAAAAAACATTATTTTCACCAATTGTTTTTTTCGGTTATTTTGAAATTTCTCGAAATCTACCGGCTCGAATCGGTTCAAACTTACAGGGAATCGAAGTTAGATGGAACTCTTTGGAATGCTTTTTATTTCATTCCGATCGGTCAAGCCGTTCAAAAGTTTTAAGAGGTTTACATACATCCACACAGACATCCACACGTACATACAGAATACAGACACCCTCGTAAAAATAGTCAGGGAAGGTTCCTAAGACCTCAAAACGTTGAGATCCGATAAAAACTCGATTTTCGAAAAAAGGGATGAAACCAACAACTTCCCGATTTTAAAAAAAAATTTAATTTTTTTTAGCGGGAAGTTAAAAAGAAGAGGCTATAACTCGATCACGTGTATGATGATTTTCGCGCTAAGAAGAAAGTGTTCTAGTTTGAGATGCACTTTAAGAATGAATTTTTTGTATGCACAAATCTAGTTTTCCAATATTATCTAATTGGTCACAAAGTTTTCTGACGATCTCATGAAAAGAATCATTAAAATTCATCTTGCAGTTTAAATTTCGAAAGTAAGGCCGGTTTTGTGCGTTATTGCCTCGACTAAAGATATTTACATGTAGGTAAAATGGAATTTTTTTAAAAGAAATAACTATAAATAACTTTGTTTTATTTTGTATAAAAAATATATTTTATTCATCAAATTATTATTACTAGCACTGTTTGAAATCCTCAGAGCTTCTAATAAGCGCCGGATTGCAATAATTTAGTAATCGTAGAAGCGTCGTATTTTTACAAGCAATCAAAATTGATTTTAAGTAACAACAAATAAATGATTGCAATTGATCACAATAAAAAAAATGGTCATAACTGATTGCAAAAGAATTTTATGTGAACATAAGTAATTTTAAGTGATCAGAAGTAATCGCAAGTGATCACAACTGATTGCAAGTATTCATAAGTAAATGTCAGTGATCACAAGTAACTGGAAGTAATCACAAGTTTTGTAAGTTAGCACAAATGATAGCAAGTATTCATAAGTAAATACCAGTGATCACAAGTAATTAGAAGTGATCAAAAGTAGTTACAACTATTGACAAGGTATTAGAAGTAACATAGGATACTTTTTATTAAAAAAAAATATTTTTTATTTTTTACGACAAATAAATATCTTTCTAAATTAAATATTATAACGCTACCGTACTATCTCATATATTTAAACGAGCAATTACTACTAAATTTACTACTATGACGCCACCGTAAGGTGGCGCAGTATATATCTAATATATTTAATCGATAAATTATAAAATACAACAAAAAAATAGTATAAACCTGATAACGAGAAAATATGATATAATAAAAAAATCATTGAAAACAAAATAATACAAATTCGAAAAAACGAAAAATGAAAAAAAGTCACGTCAGTGTTATGCGGTACGAAGTCTGCCAGGACAGCTAGTATATATATATATATATATATATAGTCACAATTTTTTTGATTGTTGAAGTTATAATTGAAGGGAAGTCATCGTCGGGTGGCAGTCAAATTTTGTAGACCTTAGAAAATGTCTTTTTAAGACATCTGTTTATAAAAAAACAAAAGTTCTTTAAATTTACTTAATTTGTTTTAACCTAATCGGGAGGTTATGTTGGACAAACATTAAACACATTTTCTTTAAAAAATAAAATTTTTAGTCGATTAAGAGTCCTGACAGAACCATTTTAAGTAAGCTTATTATTTTATATTACCTACCTACTTATTGGATTTGTAAAATATATAAATTAAACAAATAAGAAAATGGCACAAAGAAAAAATGAAAATTGTCGCATCCAGTTAAAGATGGTATAATTTATAGGTAAAGGTTGCAGGTTCGAATCCTGCCAAATATGACATTTTTGAAGTGAAAACTTCTTTAGACGCGTTGAGCATTTTTTCTGTAATGGGTAAAAAATCTTAAATTTGCGTCAGGACACGTGACCCTGATCGAAAAAACGTAAGATGACAAATAAACAAATTAAAGAGACGTGCAATCATATTTTGTAGTGGTGAAAATAGGAACTAAACCAGCTGGTAGCGCGAAAAGCGGAAAAGTAGTTATAACCGTATAGTGCCTTAGTAAGTACTAGTAGTGTTATTTTAATACAATTTTTTAAGGTACTTTAAGCATAAAAAGTGTGTAGAAGTATAGTGAATAGTTTTAAACATGGTGCACTGATGTCGGAATTTGTTGCCAACTTTATATTATGCATCAACACATCTGTTCTATTATTATCTCTGGTTTTGTAGTTGACCTTGGTCAAAACATGGCTTTCGATAATACCTATGTTTATAGTGCCTTAGTCTTAATAAACTTATTTATAAATAAAATTATGAAATTATCAAGTTGTGAAAAAATTATATAGGTTTTAAATAGATTCGACAAAATCGAATATTCGATGTTACTATGAATAAAAATATCGATATATTGTCAAAACTCAAAACATCGAATTAATCCGTCATAGCGTATGGAAAACATCGAATAAATTCGATATATCGATGTGTGAATATCCCTATGCCACGCGCACCTATAAATAGTGACAGGTGACAGCTAATAATTCAAAATTCAAACGTCTATGTTTAGTGTTCTTTAAGTATTTAAAATATGGATATTAAACAAATTAATGATAAAAGTGACGAAGAAATAGCGAAAGAAAATGAGTAAGTATTTTATAAATATACTAGATGAAAATTTAATAAGTTTTAATTTTTAATTAATATAATTTTATTATTAAGCTTAGGTTTCGATCTAGTCTATCGTACTGCTTAACGAAATTATTAATATAGATACATAATATGTATGTACTTACATATTATATATGTAATATTTGTAATATGTTTACTGTTTATACTTTATAGCATTAACCTATATTTTCATAACATCACAATAAGCACATGTGCGGTGTAGGTTTATCAAAAAAATAATTTCGAATGAAAATAAATGAAATATGATGTTAAATAAATAATCTTCGTTTTTCAGAGAAAAAAAAAGAACGGAATCGAGAACACCAAAGGGCATGGCGTCAGCGTAAAAAAGATTTGAAGAAAAAAGATTCGAAGGAGGAAAAATATCAAACATGCACAACGTTAATAATCAAGTTTTCACTTCTGCTGGCACTCCCGGAGTGCAACCCGTCGTTTTTTTTTTATTTCCGCTTAATGAAATTTTCTTGTTTGTATATTTTTTAAATTTTAAAAATACCATGAGAGATGTCGAAATAATTAGTTTACTTTTATGTCTAGTGTCTGTAGCAAAAAGGGTTAATAAGGAATTAATTCCTAGGAGCAATTGTTGATTAATTGTGGTCTTTGGCTACTGAAATATGCATTTTGAATAACCAGGTCTATTTATCCATATTTCAAATACTTAAAATTGTTTCGAAATTTATGCATTTTTGTAAATAAAATCTATCCAAGTGGCACGTACTTAATTCAAAAGTTTTTTAATGCAAAATAAATGACACAACGATACAGCAATCCAAAAATGTCATTCAAACCAAACTTTTCCTAATCGGTTGAAATGAAGTTGGTGAAGTGCATCTAAAACACTTTGACTTGCCCCCGAAGTCGTCGTCAAATATTCATTCACCCCTTTTTTAGGTTCATCGTCATTTCCATTTTAATAATTAGTAGCTATTTGGTCGCTCGAGACTGCTATAATGTTTCAGAAACTCTATGAAGTCAACTGTTTAAAGCTGCATTAAATATTAAGTCGACCCTTTTTAACTTCAATTAAGTCTAGAGAACGGTATTGGTGATATATTTCTCTATTATTTATAGAATTGAGAAATCATGGGATAAAGAGAAACGATTTTTAATTTGTAAGCTAGAATTAAGATAATCCTACACTATCACTAAGACCTACCTGTAGTTATACTTTTCAAGTATTGTAGTAATGAATTTTAAAAGAGCGTAATCGTCAAGACTCTGCTTTTTTCGATAAATGGCTTTTTATTTCAATTCGATATCTAATTTTTTTAAAGATACACAGTCTTCAAGAAGTTATTTAATTAGAATAATAAAATCAAATTTGTTTAGTAATTTCGAGTCTATCGCGCACTAATGGAGGGACAGACAGACAGACAACTTTAAAAAATTACAGCTTTGTTATCACTTGTTAACACCTTCTAATTTTTCTTTTTAGTTTCTTTAATGCACAGACATGACCCCACAATAGTTTTATTATATGTACAGTACAGATAAAAATGTTCTTTATTAAACTATGAACTGAAATATTCTTCAATTGTTGTGAGATATTTCCAATATAAAAATAACTAGATAATTACTCATAAAGTGTATAAAATTAAATTGTATTTATTTCTTTTTTTACGTCCGCATAAGTATTGATTTCACAAGTAGACCAATTTTAAAGCATTAATAAACTCTCAAATGCATTTCATTCAAATAATGAAACTTAGCGTGACGAAGTTGATGAAAGAAAAAGATATTTTTCGTGTCATTCTCAAACCGTTAGACTAATCAAAATAATTACTTAATTAAAATATGCCACATTTTTCTATTACTGTTTTATTTCGTAAATAATATGTTTTAGATTAAATTACAGTTTTTCTCATGCGAAACAATGGGAAGTTCAAACCACTTTATGGCATTTATAAAGACTTTTACACTTTATAACTCTATTTATAATATATAATTAAGCGTAAAAATAAAAAAATATTCTAATATTATATTAATTTTTCTTGGTAATAATAAATTAATTGTATGGTATACTTTTTATTACCCGACTGCCGGAGGGTTATGTTTTCAGCGCGTATCTTGTATCTATGTAATATTCTTCCTTACCTTGTATCTCCAGGACCGCTAAACGGATTTTCACATTTGAGGTATCGTTAGATTTGTCTTAATAGCCCAAGTGTTCTTAGATAGGTGACATTTAAAAATAGTTATTATCCTAACAAGTGCGGAAAGTTATACTTATAGTTTAAGTGCGGGAAAGTTAATTTCCGCAAGTGTTAGGATCAATACTTTATACAACTACTGCTCTGGAAGTAGAATTTGAGAGGAATATAACAAATAATTTTTTCTTTTGACACATCTGGCAATAAATTTGTTGTTGCATTTTTAGCTGATTCAACTAGTTCAGGTGGAGTTAAACATCTTGTTAAATCGACCATTATTTTAAATAGTACACTTTTTTTAAATACCTACACTTTCTTTTTGAGCTTAATACAGTTGCGTTGTGACAGTTGTGACATAAATTAAAAAGGGTTAGGACTGATCGAGTAGTCTCTCTAGTCAAATAAAAACGACAGATAGTTTAGGCAGAATCCGTGTAGTTATGTGGTCATAACCAAACATGTGCGTTTATGAAATACATATAGTCAAGTATGCGACTATTGTGTATCCATGATTGTGTACTTCGGAGATGACATACAGCGCTCGAAAAGTCAACTTCCAGAGCAGGCGTTGTATAAAAATTATATTGGCGGATGTTTGACGCCACATTGTGAGGTAATAAAAAAATAAATTGTACAAAGCATATCGAGTGGGGTATCAAAATGAAGGATTTTAAACACAAATTCTAAATATGTATACAACTTTTATTTTTAATATTAAATAGAACGATAAAAAAAGAAATGAATATTTTTTCTGCAAAGCAAATCGGATTTTTTTTTGTATTTCAATTTAAGTAATCCGACACAGATGTCCTGTAGCACCATTCAGAAATTAATGATTTCTCATGAACTCTTTGGCGAGTGTAGAATAAGCACTCTAAACTAAAAAGACCTAAATAAAAAATTAATTAAAAAATAACAAAAAACCCGCCTGCATGGATAGCTACAACTAAAAATCAACTGAAAAGACTGAAACAAGACAAAAATTCAATGACTAGGTATTTAAAAAAAAAATCAATGATTAGGTACTTAGAACCAGAAACACAAATTGAAACAGTACCACACCTACGTACCTACGTATTGTACAAATAGAAATGTCAGCACGGTAGTCATTTAATTTTTTGCAACATTATAAACAGAATTACAGTCGGAGGCATGCACAAAAGGATAATAATTTAACATAGCATACACTTTCATGCCTCCGACTGCAATTCTGTTTATAATATTGCAAAAAATTAAATGACTACCGTGCTGATATTTCTATTTGTACAATACGTAGGTACGTAGGTGTGGTACTGTTTCAATTTATGTTTCTGGTTCTAAGTACCTAATCATTGATTTTTTTTTAATACCTAGTCATTGAATTTTGTTATATAAATATATTTGTTTAATAGAGTTTTGAGAAAAATACATCCTAGCAGAGGCTTTTACTAGTTTTGGTTCCAAATAAAATATGACCGACTTCCGGCCATAAATTACGATTAGAGCTACAATATAAGATTGGAACAGCATGTTTATGTACTTTGCTGTCATTCGTAATTTGGAGTCGGATCGTAACGGCGGCTGATCATAAAGCGACCGTTGTGCTATCTCACTAAACTAGAGTAAAGAAGAAGTATTACTCAAGGACAAGAACGGCTCAATCATGTTTTTCCAAAGGGTTTCATTATTAACCAAGATGTCACTATTTAGTATTTGCTAGTCAACTTGACATATTGTATATTATGTATTATTATGGAATGTATTTCAACAGTTAAAAACGTTCTCGTTTATATATTTTTGAAGTTATACTTCTATTCATGCACTCGGTGGAAAAGATTTGTGTACAGTTAAGTGGGAAAAATCATTACATATGTAATGGTGTGAGTAAGAGAGAGAAAGACACACTTATAAGGTTTATTCGTCGGTAAAAACAAAGATGAAATATTTATCACATGTTATTAGTCATAACTTAAGTCCTTTGAATACCGTTTCAACATTCAGTACATTAAAAAAGGATAGATATACAAAAAACAGTCTGAACTAATGTATGAATATCATAGTGACGGACCACATGATTATTTGACAGATTATTTTATAATTCTGTCACGTAAGTTAACATATTAAGTTTAGTATTTTATATTAATAATATTAATAATAATATTCAGTAATGAGTATTGTATTGTAGTCTAAAATACCGTCACATGGTTGCAGTATATCCTGCACTATGCTTTTTAGGTTGTTGGCTACATAAACAGAGTTTTTACGAATAGTCGAGGAAATAAAGCACCAAAACCTCCGAATTTTGTAACGTAAGATGGATCGGAATGCGTTAAAGTATCAGGAAATTTGTCGCTATATTTTATAATGTAAAAATGTAAATTGCATTTCTGCATTCGAAAAGTACATTCCGAACAGACAATAGAGAGAAAACTTACAACTCGGTAAGTATTGCTGAAAATGGGTTTAATTTATATACTCGGGGTTTTTGGAGTCGCTGAACACGAATATCACAATTCCGAAAGTCTCCGCGGCACTTGATGTCTAGGGTATTTACCTCTTCTCCTGGGGTTTTATGTAAATTCTGTACGAAATTAGTGCACACTTGGTACTCGGTTTTTTGAGTCGCTAAATACGACTATAATAATGGCGATGGTGTTCGAAACACCTGGTGCTTAAGACGGACCTCGTCTCAAGGAATTTTATGCAAATTCGATACAAAGAGAGTGTGCACACGGTACTAGGAGGTTTTTGGGGTCGCTTACCACGAATATCATATAATGAGTTTGCTAAATCATTCGCATATAAATTTATGTATACACGCGCGTGCATAGAAGTATAACTTCTGCCGGCAGTCCCATTGACTGCCACACTAGTTTTTTTATTTTCCCTAGTAAAGATTTACAATCTGTCCTTTTTGAACAATTAGCAAATTTATTAATCAAAAGAAATGTAACATAAGTGAAGGTTAGCTGCCAATGCTGGCAACTTTCTTAATTAAACCTAACTTATATATACTTACATACTTATTATTGTTTATATTTTCTTACTCCAGGGAATTTACGTATTAAACTAAAATCTGTCCAGTAAATCAAGTGGTTTGTATTTCTTGAGTCTTCCCCTTCGTGACTGTTTGTTGCCTAAGGACTTTCGATTGAAACAAAATTTCAATATTTGATTCGCTTGCACACCTCCACAGTGGTATGACGTAGGTCCAAGTAGGTTTCAGGATACTTTATTCACTAACAGCTTATTATCAAGCAATAATTTCGCTCTTTTTCCAATAAAGTTGTTTTAATTTTAGTCCAGGTTGTTTCACTTTATTAAAAAGATGATTTTTTTAATTAGGTCTTCTATCACGATGAATACCAAGGCACTTGGCGCTATTACCCTGTTTCACTCTCTTTAGCCATTTTTGAATAGAGTTCAAGTGGTCCTGCAACTTTCTTGATGCCTCAGTAATTCTTGTGGGACGATAGGATCACTATATCGTCAGAGACTGTTGCTAAGGAGCATTGATTAAAGTAGGTACAGGAGTGGGCCAGTCACACTACCTTGAAGTACACCGGAGTTTATGTATTTGAGTGTTGTTATTACCGTACCATATTTTGTCTAAAAATGTCTATCTGTTATGTAGGATTTAAAAATCCTAAAGAAATCCGAGAATAATTGTTATTTGATCTTTTCAAAAGTCTGTGAGACATCCAGGAAAACTGCAGAACAATAATGCTTTTTCTAGTTTATGGTATGAATTACTTACTATATGCTTTTGGTCGACTGCTGCGTGTTGTTGACGAAACCCAAAGGATCCTAATCGCTTTATTTTCAGTTTTTCAAGAATTTTCGTAAGAATTGGTAATAGACTAATCGGTCTATATGATGTTACAGATTTTACGGGTTGTATGGATTAAAGTAACTTGAGCCACTTTCCATTGTAGTGAAAATAGCCTAATGTTAGTGGAGCATTGTATATATATCTTAACAAGAGAATCACTTTTCGTGTTAGGTTAGGAGTCAAGACAAATCCAGTAATCAGGTCATATCCAGGAGATTCCTTTTTATATGGGTTGAGTGTTTTGTCAACAATTTCAGTATGTCTATAGGGTTTAATAGGCAGGAATATCTGGTATGGGCAGGTTAGAAACTGATGAATATCTTCATCTTCTTCAGACTGTAACTCAGAGGGAAATGGATTGAAAAGAGTTTCCAGGTGTTGTAGGAAATATATTTGAATTTTCATTGTAAGTACGTGACCAATATCCGTCACTTGATTTAATAAGTGTTGTTGAGGTCTTAACAAGCTTCTGTAACCTTATATGTTGCTTATCTTTTACGTAATTTTTGGAACGAAGTTCCCTTTCGCGCGTTACGAACAGTTACGACTGACGCTAGGAGCTAGCCAAAAAAAATTCATACCAAAAGTTGTCACGACACTATGACACGACACACGCATGTTTCTCTCTCTCACAGACCAAAAAATAAATAACTCTCATTCCCTCTCTCTCATAGATAGATATATTACAATTAAAAAGACACTATTTTAAATTAAAAGAAAATGTACATTAAAAAGAAAATACTGTAGAAAAAAAATAATTAACTATAATAGTATTACATTTTATTTCATCCTGTTTTTATAAATTAATAAATTTATAAACATTTTAAAAATAGTTCGTAACTTGACTATTTAGGTACCTACGTCAAATTACCTTAACTGTCAGTTACTGTCAAATATTTTAATTTTAAAATTTTGTATTGAATTGTTAATTCCTGTTTAAAATTATAAAAAGTAATTCTAAAAAGATGTGTTATCTAAAGCTCTGGTAGGTATTGTATAAATGGACACTTTTGTTAAAAGAAACGAACTGTTAGGTAAGTAGAGATTTTATACAGACAATAATAAATGCTTATGTATGTATAAACACTCTGTTGTGTTTACAAATTACTAATTCCTTCACTAATTAATCGAAAGGAACTTCGTTCCATCCGGGTGTCCCTTGACACCTCACACTTTTTTTATTTTTACTATTTACGCATAATTATTTACTATAATCGATGTGAAGATGTTGTAAGTTCTTTTTTATTCAAGATTATCAATCTTATCACAAACAATATATTTATTAAATTTAAGCAACTTATTTTTTAATTACCATCGTTTACAAGTTTAAATTAACAGAACATTGATTTTTTTCTATTAACAACTTTATGTCTTGTTTAATTGGCTTATTTCTGTTAACAGGTACAACCAATTTTGTTGGATTTTTGACAATCAAGCTAAAATTTATTTTAATTCGATGTTGTTGGTAAATGAGCTTTCTACTATACCTTTCTGTTTAGGGTTACTTCAATAATTAAGATATAAACAACAATTTATAAAAATGTTAACAAATTAATATTTTTAAATATTTCAATCAATAAACAATTGTGTACAAATATTTAGGAGTTCCAAAATATTGATATACAGGGTAAACAAAAAATGATATTTAAAAAAATCTATTTAGCCTAAATATATAGACTGAATAAATACACCCTTAGGGGTTACGAGGCATTTAAGCTCTCTAGATCTGTGTTGTGAGGTAGCTCACTCCTCTTGTTCTCTATTTAATTTTTTCAGTTATTTCCCTCCACAATTTCCTATCTTCTTTTTTTTTTCATTTTTATAAGCCCGCTCTGTTCAGATCCTTTGTGTCGATCTGGCCTTCCTCGTCTTCTTTTTCCAGCTACTATCCTCTCCAATATTGAGTAGTTGGTCCTGATATGCTTTAACCATTCTGCTCTTTGTTGCTTTTCTTTCGTCACTTTCTTGATTTCGTTAATTATATCTCATAGTTTGTGCTTTGTCTAAATTCTGTATCATTTATTTTTTTTTGTTCCAGATATTGCTCTTGGTGATTTCCTTTTCCAGAATTCCTAGGTCTTCCTCTTACTTTTTTGTGTTTCTAATGGTTTCGGCAGCATATATCATCGTCAATCGAATTATTGTTTTGTATACCTTTACTTTGATTTTCTTCCCTAAATAACTAATACTATATATAATATATATATAATTAATTTTTGGTAATACATTTCCAGTAGAGTGCAATGAGTTACGACTGTGTTAAATTAAAGCCCATTATAATTTTAACAATTAATTATCATTAACTGTTAAAAAAATGTATAAGGTAAGACTAAAACCAAAACATTAACTTTTCAGAGGCCCAACACAGAAATGAAACTAAAAATATCTGGAACGAACAAACTTTTGATTTATTTGTAACAGGTAATGGCACATCTTTTTAAAAAACAGTGAAATTTTATAAATATAGTAGGTATAGGACTATAAATATAGATAAAAAATCTGTTGTTTAACCTAAACTACTTTTTTCGGTAACTTTAGTTTATTGCTAAGAAACGGAAGATATACAATCGTTTTAAATTTCATATTTATTTTTGTATTTCCCTCATTACTTGTTCCAGCGTGATATACGAAAACCAGTGTATTAAAAGAAACAGAAATATAACAAAACAAAAAGTAGACCTGTTGCTGTTGGCTTTAATCTTTATTTTTTTATTTATTTTGGACTAATTTTGCTACTGTAAATTTAAAAAAATAATATGATGTATCGATTTGGATAATTCAAAGATGGTCTGGGAATGCCTAGGCAAATTAAATGAACTAGGACAGAATAACACTGTTACCCTCCTATGGGTTCCAGGACACGTAGGAATAGAAGGAAATGAAACAGCGGACAAGCTGGCAAAAAAAGGAGCTAAAACCCCATGCCTGGGACCAGAACCATCCTATGGGATCAGCAGAAGTACAATCTTAGAAAAACTAAAGAAAAAAAAAATGGATAGCGAAAAATCCAAGTACTGGAATGATCTAGAAGGACTAAGACAATCGAAGACGCTCTTGGGAAACTATAACCAGAAGAGATCTCACAGCTGTCTTAACCTGAGTAAGAAAAACCTCCGAATTATAACAGGAATACTAACCGGTCACTGTCGATTAAGAGGACACATGAAGAAACTAGAATTGGTGGAAGAAGCAAACTGCAGATTCTGTGAGGTAGAGGATGAAACCTCAATACACATACTTTCAGAGTGCATGGCATTAAGTAATTATAGGGTCAAATACCTAGGGTCATACGAAATAGAAAGGGAAGAACTACCTAATTTAAAACCCAATGATATCCTAAACTTTCTAACGAAGATAGGACTAGAAGAGCTGCTATAAGTCTGAGGAATCATCAGAAATTGTAATGTGAAAACATTGTAACCCAATTTGTAACCCAACTGTGGCTAAAACAATCCCTTCGAGAAAAAGATAAAGAAAAGATAAGATAAATCTCAAAGTAATTGTTCAACCACGCTGGGCGCCAAATTGTAACGTACGAAGTCAATTTGTTACGTTTAATTACCCTTGCTAGCTCCAGGGATCGTGGCTTCTCTCTGGTTTTTTTCTCTAACTCCCCCCAAACAAATATATAAGGGCGCCAAAATACAGACAAGCAAATAAAAGAGGTTAAATCAGTTTAAATTGTTTATTGTCAAAATTATTAATAAAAATTAGTAATGATTTTATAGTGAAAAACTAATTTCTTATCTTTTTTCCTATTTCCTATCTTCGGAAAACGTCGGGAATGACGGAATTTCGGACCAAGTCAGCACAGGAATAAAGATGCGGATGGCAAGATGTTTTCTTTCAAAATAGTAAGCTGGTAGATTCTTCCAAGAATAGTCCCTGGTGGCGGAAGCAATCGGAATATGACGACCAGTAAAATTCTGCTTAACAAAGCTTCTCTCCAAAAAATTGTTCTATTAATAACAGCCCTATCTTTGGACCCTTCAAAATTTGGCAATGGCCCTATGAATAAAAATTCAAACCGTCAAAATTCCATCTCTCTAAACCTTAATTTTGATTACAATCATCCAAGGTTTCTCCAAGTTCGAGAAAAGAAAAAAGTTAATCACTTTATCTGTTTACAAATTTTTAACACAATAAAAACTGATTTAAACAATGATTGTAATCGAAATAATTTAAAAGTTAGAATAATATAATTATTATAATTAATAAAATACATTCACCAAGTTTTTGACTACTACTAAAAAATTTTTAAACAATTTAATTTTTACTCACCATCGAAGGGAGAAGATATTAGATAGGTCTGCAGACTTTGAAGCACAAATTGTAAAGGAATTAAAATAGCGACGCTATTTCCGAGTGAACAATGGTTCCCCTCTTAACTGAAATCAAGTCTGCGACGAATCTATAGACGCGGAATGATAAAAATCAAATCGTCGTAGGCCAGGCCAAAAATACGTAGCAAAATAGACGAGATATTAAAGAAATTAAATATTATTAGGCCAGGCCAAACAATTAACGATGTAATCGTTACAAAATATAGCAAGAAAAGGGGGACACAATAGATCTTATAGGTCGCAGGTGTATCTGTCACCCCTAACACCACCATACATACCATACACACATCGATTTGGATATTTTGATAGATTGCCGCTGTTTAAGAATAACAAAACTTTAAAAAATGATTGTATTGTATATAATTTTATCCCCTGAATATTTAACAACAAATGCTAATGTTTTTACAAAAAAAAAAATAATAGTTTTTCTGTTCACTCTTCCTTGAATATAGGAAGCTGAGTCTTAGAAACATCCAGTTAAAAATTGGACATAAATTTCTTCTTCTGCAATAAAATGTTAAATGTTTTATTGTATTTACTGAATTTTTTAGCATTAAGTCAAAAACTGTGTAATTTAGCAATTATAAAAGAATATCACAACTTCTTACCAAAGATTTAACATGGTTTTAGGAAAAAGAAAACCACTGCTAAACCTGATTGTTTAAGCTTCATTTATACTTTCGCACTTAATGAAAAACAAAGCACACTGGGTCTCTTCTATGATATCAGTTGTGCTTTTGACTTACTTAATCATAAACTCTTATTTATGATTATCTACTTGATTTACAGTTTCCTGTTAATCAATTGTCATTTTAGTAAAGCGTTTATCAAATAGATGTCAAAGGTAATAATAGTTTAATACTATTATAAAGTTTTACAGAGTCTTTGAAAATCAAAGAACATAGACCGTTTACTAAGAACCAACAACTACTTCCCTGGCTATATGCCCAGACGGACATGGAATTACAGTTCAAAGTTAAACGGGGTTAGTATATCTGCAAGATAGAACTAACAATCCGAAAGGATATCACTTGTAGACCGGTTTCGGCGTATTGCACCTCATCAGTACAAGGAAGATATCCGTCCAGAAGCTCTGAGGGCATCTAGACTGGAGATATGTCTGAAATCACACAAATGCATTATCTTCAGTAAAGAAAATGTTAAAAGTGCGATAATAGCGACATCTCTATAACCAGTATTAAACTATTATTACCTTTGACATCTTATTTATGAAGTTAGAAGGTATAAGAATACGTTGTAAACCATACGACTGAGTAAAATCATATAATCGGATCGCTCTTAAGCCATGGTTTTTGAGAATGAGCGATCAGATCCACTTACCTCCACTGAACGTTAACTTAGTGCTTATTCTTCGGTACTATGCTCTTTATCATTTTTATCAGTGATATCAGTAAACGCTGTGTTACTCCTGACAAGATCATTCAATATGCTGATGGTACCAATTTTATTATGTCTCGCGAGGCTTTTGAAGAACTCGTAGAAAGATGAGCGTCTTTTGAAATTACCGAATACTGTACAGAAAATAGCCTTGCGTAGAATGCAATGAAAACCTGTTTCGTAAGAATTTTACCGAAGAATGTAATTTCTAATGCAATACGTATTTGCACATTAACAACAAATCCATTTAGTTGATTGAGGTTATGAAATTCTTACTTTTGGTTTGTCTCAGCATGGCCCCCAATATTTTACCAAGCTCAGTGACATATTGGGTGCTGATATGAATTTCAGACTGGAAAGCCTTCCTCTTTTTAAATCAAAAATAAAACAATGTGTGCTGTGTCATAGCTTTAATAGCATAAATGATTTTCTAGAATAAAATTTTTAACATGAAATGTAATGTAATGTTTATGTACCTACTTTTGTTATTAATGATCTGAGAAACCTGTATAAACCTTTTAGTTTGTTAGTGTTTTTTAGATGAATAAATTTTAAGTCTACGCTGCAGGCATCTATAATTGTGTACAAAACTAGAACCCAGGATACAGAATATCCAAAAACATTGCTACATATAGTTCAGAGAAAACAAATATAAGGTACATGCGCCTGTAAGGCCCACTTTTTGGTAAATTTTAATAGCTGGAAAAGAAATATAAATTTGTGAAAACTGCCTTTATCACAACATAGGTAATTTATTTGTGAATAAAGTAAACATACAAATCAACATGTTTGGAAACAATTCGTTAAGATAATAAGTAATTGTTTTTTAAAACCTCTAAAGTGGGCGTTTTTAGGAACATAGGCACTTATCATAGCCCGATATTCATTATGTAATCAATAAACCCTATCAAAACAAAAAATAAGTATTTATGTAAAACTTGACCTAATATTATATGATATTCTTAGGTAATCAGTCTGATACACAACTTTTTTTTTGGTCACAAATTGGACGGTGGGCCATCTTAGACTTAGCAAAATTTAATTTACCTACTTAACAAAAACCTCTAAATAGACTCAACAAATAACAATGTTGTGGCGTTATTCTAATAATCACTTTTGGAAAAAACATGTTTATTTAAAGACCAAATATTTTTTTCAAAAAAACATCTGAATTGTCTCATATCTTCGACTGACCCGAGCATTCATAGGATGTGATGGGCCTTTATAGGGTACTTTACCCTGCCACAAGAACTACTATTTATAAATGAAAATTAACAAATAATATAAACAACTCTTACGTTGAGTCAAGTGCCCATAAACCCAAGTAACGCTGTATTTAAAAAAAAAACACGAAAACTTCTTGTTTTCTTAAGAAAATACTAAAAAGTTTTAAATTAGAAGGTTATAAATTGTCAGCCCTTTGCAACGACACTAAAAAACTTGCCACGTATTTTAATGAATTTAAAAACAGAATCAAATTTAGAAAAATAAATAAATCAATTAAAGGAAATACAACTCCAGCTGAGTTCGGTAGTGGTCTCTCTACTCGCAAATTAGTGCCCAGCTCAGCCGTAGAGGTAAGTAAACAAATATTAGTGAGTAGCGCCACCGATTTAGACGGTCAAAATCGGAAACCCCTGTTGTTCCAGGCACTACTTTACCCACTGGAGATAATTAAATAAATTTTGAATATTTATCAGTTCCAACTGAACTACACAATTACAGAAAACAACGATAAGTGAGCTAAATAAAACCAAAATATCAACTAGACCCTTCTTTAATAACAAATTTCTAGAATACAGACTGTCAAGCCTCGTGCCTGACAACACAATTGATATTTATAAAAAAAAATTATGCGAACAATAAAAAAAGAAAATTTATCAATAGGTGTGATCACACGCAATTCAAAAAAACACAAGAAGGATAAATTTTAACTAAAACTATAACCGACTTAAATCTAGTTAGCTTATCTGAAACGCTAAATACAGTTCCTCGTCGTCTTGTCTGCTCCAACACTTGGCCGGCGTCAAATTCAAGCCTGTTCCCAGAACCAATAGCTTACACCAATCTCAAAAACTCAAGCTCGGCTAAGTATCAGGTCAGCATCAAATTATTAACCAGTAACTAGGACTTATGCCTGTATCGAGGACTTATGCCTGTATCTAGGACTTATGCCTGTATCTAGGACCCTAAAATCGTAATATAAAATCAACGATAGCTTAAACAGATTTTAAATGACTCCTTGAATTGGTTTGACTTAATAACTTTAATACAACTTGAACACATTAACTTAAATTTCTACTACAATGAAAGAACAAAGTGGATTTAAATGAATAATACAACATTTAGCAATTGACTACTCTGAATTTACATTTAATAAGCAAAACTAATGATTTAAACGTACTCAACGAACCTAAATTTGACTTGCTAGTCACAATAAAATTATAACAATTAAATTAAATCAAAATTAACATAAAATTAATTAATAATAGTAAAAAAAAATAAGCAAAAAGGAGTCTAGTTTCACATTAATAACCTACATACGACACAAAGAAATACATATGTAAAATAAAGATATTTACCAAGATTGCGATTAAATGGCGTTATTAATCTTATAAAAATAAAATTTCGTAACTCACCTATCAAAATAGGGTTGTTTCTTTCATTAATTAGTGCCACCCTAGCTGGTAGACGGGTAAATCGATCTTCACGTTGCCAATTGCGGTAACCTACCACCTCTCACCGTCTGAACGGTTTTAAATCTCCAAAACCACCTACTGACTGCTTTATGGGTTCCTACCCTTTATAAGGAACAAAAGGACCATATGAATCGAATAATTACATGAATAAAGAACGTGTACTCACCAACAGAAGATTTTACTAAATAGCCGGACACAATGCCGTATTTTCCACCGAATTCACCAAAATTCAGAAAAATCTCTTCCACAATATTCGATGGAAACAAAAGAATCTTATTTTCATAAATCCAACCTGAGTTGACCCCGATGAACAGGGATGCAAATTAAAACCTCAAAAATCTTCTGGTTAACACCTTTACGAGTCAGAAGCTGGTAAATAAAAGACAGAATTTTTCCACGTATGTCCCTTCACTCGATTTGACACACTTCAGAAAGAAATAGATGGCCTCTACTACTATAGGGACAATAACCATAGCTTTCTCAGTCAACAACTTACGAACAAACAGGGGTCATTTGATACGTTTAATCTTATTATTTAAATAGCTAACAACAAATATCCCAACATTACTTAATTTCCCCATTTATTTTCGATTTTAATAATAAAGTTATACATATGACCGAACGCTGGCTGCAAAACCACAATATCCAAGTTATCGACGAGAGGGTAGATCAGATGAACTACTGTCAGTGATTTCAAACAATAACACAAGAATAATAAATTACTTACAAAACCTATATTAGCAACAAATAAAAATAATTTATGGTCGAAAATAATAAACAACAGTTGGCGATTAACTATTAACGAACCAAATCAGCCGGTTCTCGACCCAGTAAACCTTTAATAATAGGAATTTTCAAGGTAAGAATACACTATGTTTATAGATTAAAATATCTCAGTGTTACGAGAAATTAGCCCGTGACAAACTGGCAACCACTGCAAAAATGACGACTGTCTTCCTTATTTATGAAGTTGCAATTTTGTCTATGGCACTAACCGAACATGGGCGCAAAATTTAAATTCATTTAAACTTTTAAACGTACAAAATTTTGAAAGTGGGCCATCTTAAGAACAGGGCCTTATTAGGCGTAAGTACCTTACACGAAAACCACACATCAGGATAGAACACAAGAAAATCGTATGCAAAGAGTTTTAAATTATATTATCCAGAATAAAAACCACTCGAGGGTGTACAAAATTGGAAAGTACCTGGCATGGTCACTCCAGTGGAGCCCCATGTTTTAAGCACTCCTTCCTATGGGAATATTGTAACCAGGTTCGGCACCAAGACTCCTTACATGCACCAGTGCGTAGGTTGCTCAGCTGAAAATCAACACCACGCTGATTTTCAGGTAGGCTTGAATCCAGGTATCCCAAGTTCCTTGAGTTACTGTTGCCACATGGCAGTTCCCTTTATAAGAAATTTGAGTCCTGCGACTAGCTCCTCAAGGTAGTAATAGGATTCAGGGTTCGTGTCACCGAAGATGAGGAACCGTTTATGGTCCAAGGCCTCACACTCGAATAGAATGTGAGTTGCCGTCTCATCTTCCATGGCGCACAATCGGCACGAGGTGGGTTGCTGTGTCAGAATCCCCATCCTTCGAAGGTGTAGTCTGAATGGTCCGTGCCCAGTGACATTCGTTCCTTTAATAATAATGAACCCTGTGGTAGATTTATTTATGCAGGTATAATATGTAGTTTTAGAGATTATCAGTTTGTTAATTAATTACATTTTTGTCAACCGTTGATAGATGTTATAAAAACCCTGTTTAGCCCTTGAGATACGTTCTTGATTGGAAGAGTAAAAGCAATTCCGCAGAGTAATAAAAAGCAGACAGTATCTCGAACAATTCAGTGGTTTTCAAAGATTTATAAAAACCCTTAAACATAACAATAGCACAGCAGTTGGCATCGCATAAAACAAAAGCTAACCGCTATTTCTTACTCCAATTTACCGCGCTGCTCATTTGTTTCCGCGCCATGTTTGAAAAATTGATGTGACGTCGACAAAGACGAAAGACTAACAATCAGATCGAGGTAGAGATACGAGATTTCGTGTGTAGTAGAAAGAGATGAATGGAACGGGAGAGATCCAGTGAGCTATGACTCGTAGACCAACCACATGTACAAAGTGGCAGGAATAAAACAAGACAACGACTACACAATACTCTTTCGGAATACGAAATCGGAATTAGACTGCCATTGCCGTTGGGGAATCAACTTACAGAGATGGACTTAATATATTTCTGTCTTATTCAAATAGTTATATATAACTAACTCGATGACAATTTGAATAAAATGTAAACTGTAAGGGAATATTTTTTTTGAATTTACCTGTCTCTCAGTTATATGATTCAATATGTCAAATTGTGATGAAAAATGAGCTTCTATACTGTTATATACTTTATGTCTTATTCTTAGCCTTATTTCTATTAAAAGATGTACAAGACTTTTTACAGATTCGTAGTATCGCTACCTGTAAGACAAAACCATATAATCGTCCAAAAAATGGACAACAAGAGAAGTTGAAAACTTCACACTTTATTCGATCCTTACTTTGCACTACAAATTGCACGCCACACAAAATGTTCTCTTATTAACGAAGATCTAACAATGAGTGTTTCAACGTGGTTACTTTTCTCGGGTTAGGTACTGGTCAAATGCTTTAACCACCCAAGTTCGTCTAAAAGATCTAATTGTTACCTCGCTCTGTTCTCACAACAAGGTGAGATCATTCACATTATAGTAGTAGAAGATGAAAAAATAAAGGTAACAAGAAAAATAAAGAGTACTCAAAATAACCAGAATTACCTTAAAGCCCATAACATTTTTAAAGTCTATCTTAATCCTCTCAATTAAAACTCTTGACTATTCTTTTGTTGCCAAGAACTGCGAAAATGTGCCAGTTGTTTAAAAAGAGGACCAACAGTATAAAAAATCCACAATTATATTATACATCTTAAAATAATATTGGTGCATAAACTGAAGAAAAAATAAAGCAAGGAAACATGTTATATCTATAATTTATGTCTTAGTCTTAATACTTTATGGTTAGACCCCTGGGTTGGACTTTATCTAATTTTTACTGTCAAAAGGTTATGCGTTAATTTAAGTTAATTATACCTTAGATTCATGTATTGTCTAATTGCATATACAATATGCAAATCTGTTGTACAACAACGACATACTGGGGTTATATGCAGTAATGAAAAACTTTGACAAATTGCTAAATGCTACCTACAGGATGAAAATAGGTTCGATTGACAAAATGTGTAGTCAGTTAAATAACAGTACCTGGATGACCGAGCTTTGCTCGTGTAATTTCAGTCAAATTTTGCAAGCATCTTACTTTAGCAGCACGTGTGGGACGAGCAGAAACCCGATTATTTTCATGACGGTATCCATGAGTCTTCACTGTGAGAAGTTTGAGAATCCTGATCAGTTTGATGACGATGCTCTTCTAGGTGTTCTTGAGACTAGTTGCGGCTTCGTGAAGTTAGATTGTTTATAAGCGTTTTTTCCAAGATCGTTTAGGCATTCACTCGTGCATTAAGAAGACACAAATAATATAAATAAACAATTAATTTTCTTAGTCTAACCCCAAAGCAAACACTCATTGACTTCGTTGACTAAGTTGATTATCGATAAAACACAAATAAAATGACATTTTCCTAAACTGATTCCTAGCTAGATCGATTTATCGCCCCCGAAACCCCCTATATACTAAATTTCATGAAAATCGTTGGAGCCGATTCCGAGACTCCAATTATATATATACAAGAATTGCTCATTTAAATATATTAGATTAGATATTAGTTACTGAAAAAATAACTCGAACGTTTTAGATTGTAGATTGGCTCAGAAGACATTACTACAAATAGATCAAATATCTTTTTCCAGATATCATTTATCTATTTATAAATTCACAAATTCTAGACTTTTATTAGTCTATTATCCACCTAGAACGTAGCTTTGTATCCTGATAATGCTCTCAGAAGACCTGTCTTAAATATTTAATTTTTTTGGCGAACAATTACTCTGTAGTTACAGATAACACGTACACTCAGAGAATCAGCATGTTCCACTGTCCACTTTGCGGATTATATAGAGATGGAACCCCAGAGGAAAGTGATCTGTAAGAATTCATGTTCATGTTTCTTAACCCCTAAGAGTATGTAATTTAGACTAGCACACTTAAGGCTGTTTTAACAAACCTTTTACTTGTCTTTGGCCTCAAGTGTTTTCCCAGTAAGCTGCACCAAGTTCCTTTTTTTCAATTACGAACTTTATTTAAACTCGAACTCAAACCATAAAATCAACAACAAAGAAGACATAATACTTGTGTGATTAGTTTCAGCAAAATTTATTACATTAAAGAAACAAGAATATATATATACTTAGATAAAATAAACAGAATAACTGTAAACTGATTTTTAATCCAGAGTTTTATTGCAATGTCACGTAGGTATAGTGAATTTTTGAAATTAGCAAGTCGGTCGAAAAATGGATGTTAGCCGAGTATATTTTCGAACAATAAGTATTTACTATGTTCAGAGAGGATTATCTCAACAGCAATATCTCGCTGAAATGGTTTTTGTGTTTGGGTATGAAACACCATACCAGTCAACTACTTTCCGCTGGTATTGCGAATTTCAACGTGGTCGCTCCAGTCTCAGCAACGAATCCAGGCTAGGTCCACTCAAAACAGCAGTCACACAGAAAACATTGATGCGGTTCGTCAACCCATTAATGATAACAGCCGTGTAACATACCGGGAGATAGAAACATCTTTGGGCATTTTAAAGACCTCGATTCAAACGAAGTAGGTAATATGAAGTTGGTTTCTCGTTGGATCCCTCATTTGCTCACAGAAGAGCAAAAAGTGATTTGCGTCAACCCATTAATGATAACAGCCGTGTAACATACCGGGAGATAGAAACATCTTTGGGCATTTTAAAGACCTCGATTCAAACGAAGTAGGTAATATGAAGTTGGTTTCTCGTTGGATCCCTCATTTGCTCACAGAAGAGCAAAAAGTGATTTGCGTCAATCGGTGTCGAAAAACATTGGAACGGTTCAACAAACGAAGCACAAAAACCGTTTACAGTATTGTTAGTAACGATGAATCTTGGATATACTCCTGGGAACGGGAAAATAAACGCCAATAAGCGGTGTGTATATATCAAGATGGAGAAAAACCAACACAAGTGATCCGTTATCGAAGTCAGTCTAAGAAAATGATTGCAACTTGTGTGTCCAAATCTGGTGTTGTGGAAACAATTGGTTTAGATGATCGAAGAACGGTTACTTTCGATTTGTATATAAACGTTTGTTTACCAGAAGTTAAAGCGAAACTCTGACAAATCAACACACAACTGCGAGTTATCCTACATCAGGACAATGCAAGTACTCACATTGCGCATAAAACAATCGAGTTTTTGGATCTTCAAAACATCGAATTGTTAGACCATCTACCTTATAGTACCGACCTAAGACCCAACGATTTTTTTACGTTTCCAAAGATCAAGAACTCAATGCGTGGGCAGCGATTCCAGTCGCCAGAAGAAGCCATCGACTGAAGACTAGAACATCTGTTTTAACAATTTGTTTGAACGTATGAAAAAGTGTTTCCATCTTGGTGGGGCATATTTTGAGAAGCAATAAAGTACTTTAAGTCTGTATATAAACTTGATGGGCTGAGAATTATTACATGAATAACTGAAAAAAGAACTTATTCCTGCTCATTGAACTAATCCAAACATATAAAACAGTATGTTTTAAAAAATCCTTATACAGGAGTTTACTTATTGTAGAGAACTAATAATAAAACGACAATAAGCAACAGTTGCAAGTTAATTAAGTATATAATTTTTAGGAGACTATTAGTCTAGGCACAATAAAAGGATATGTAGTTGGTTTATAACGAAAAAAGTACAAAAAAAATTAATTTAAAGAGAATACTGCCACGTATTTTTAATGAAAATAAAACTAAATCAAATTTTGAAAAATTAATAAAAAGGTTAATCAATTTATTCCAATCTAAATCCAACTCCAGCTGAGATCGGTAGTGGTTTCTCTACTGGCAAATTGTGCCCAGCTCAGCCGTAGAGGGTAATAAAGTGAGTGCGCCACCGATTTGTACGGTTAAAATCGGAAACCCCTGATGTTCCAGGCACTACTTCACCCACTGGAGATAAATAAATAAATTTTGAATATTAAACAGCTCTAATTGAATTACACAATAAAAGAAAGCGACGATAAACTGAGCTAAATAAAACAAAATCTCAACTAGACCCTTCTTTAATAAAGAGTTTAAGAATTACAAAACTGTCAAGCCTCGTGCTTGACAACGCAATTGATTTTTATATATATAAAAAAATATATTATTTAGTATGTGTGATCACACGCAATATAAAAAAAATATAAACAAGAAAAAAAAATAGATTTTTAACTAAAACTATAGTTGACTTAAATCTAATTAGCTTATCTGATAACTAGATACAATTCCTCGTCATCCTAGGCTTCTCCAATACTTAGGCCGGTACCAAATTCAAGCCTGTTCCCAGAACCAATAGGCTTGCACCAATCACAACTAACTTAAGCTCGACTAAGTATCAGGTCAGCAATCAAAACTCAACCAAAAACTAGGACTTAAACCCTTAACTAGGATTTACACCTGTATCTAGGATTTACACCTGTATCTAGGACCCTAAAATCGTAATTCGGTATTAATAATAGCTCAAACAAATTTTAATGACTCCTCGAATTAATTGACTTACTGACTCTAATACAATTTGAACACATTAACTTAAATTTGTACTACAATGAAAGAATAAAAATGAATTTAAATGAATAATACAACATTTAGAAGCTGACTTCTCTGAATTTACAATTAATGATCAAAAATAATGATTTAAATGTACTCAACAAACTTAAATTTGACTTGCTAGTCACAACAAAATTATAACAATAAATTAAATCAAAGTTTAACATTTAGGTACATTTATGTAAGAAATTTATGGACTCAAAAACTACTGGACCGATTATTATGAAAATTGGTATATATATGTATTTTTCCACGGAGAAGGTTTATATGATATGCTCATTGATGCCACTCGCCACCAGGTGGCGCTGCAAAGTAGCAACTTCTGTCCCGTTCAACCGATTGTCATAAAAATTGGTATGTATATGTATTTTTTCACGGAGGAAACGAATATGCTATGCTCATTGATGCCACTTGCCACCAGGTGGCGCTGCAGAGTAGCAACTTCTGTCCTGTTCAACCGATTGTCATGAAAATTGGTATGTATATGTATTTTTTCACGGAAAAAACGAATATGCTATGCACATTAATGTAACTTGCCACCAGGTGGCGCTGCAGAGTGGCAACTTCTGCCCCGTTCAACCGATTGTCATGAAAATTGGTATGTATATGTATTTTTTCACGGAGAAGGTTTGTATGATATGCTCATGGATGCCACTCGCCTTTAGGTGGCGCTGCAGAGTAACAACTTCTGCCCTGTTCAACCGATTGTCATGAAAATCAGTAGGATGCTGTATTTTTAATGCTTTATATGAATGTGATATTGGTATTAATGGAAGTTACCACTAGATGGCGCTTCGATTAAACGAGCAACCACTACTTATTTGATTACTTTATATCACGCCACCGTAAGGTGGCGCAGTTAATATTACATATATTTAAACGAGCAATCCTTATCTATCTATATATATAAAAAAGGATGTATGTATGTATGAAACCGATAGACTCAGAAACTATTTGACCGATCAATATTAAAATTGGTATGTACATGTATTTTTCCACGAAGAAACTTTATATGCTATGTCCGTTGATGTTACTCGCTACCAGGCGGCGCTGTAAAGTATCGACTTCAGCCCCGTTCAACCGATTGTCAAGAAAATCAGTATGATGATGTATTTTTAATGGGTAAGATGAATATGATATTCGTATTAATGGAAGTTACTACCAGATAGCGCTTCCATTAAACGAGCAACCACTACTTATTTGATTACTTTATATCACGCCACCGTAAGGTGGCGCAGTTAATATCACATAATATATTTAAACGAGCAATTCTTACTTAAGTATTGTGGCGCCACCGGAAGGTGGCGCAGTTAATATCACTTATATTTAAACGAGAAATTCTTACTAAATTAAGTATTGTTATGCATCTTATATATTTTATCGACTAACTACAAAATAAAACGAAAAAAAAAAGTATAAACCTGATAACTAACGAGAAAACATGATGAAAACGATAAAATTAAAATAAATTGAAAAAACGAAAAATGGAAGAATGACATAAATGATTTGTGGTACGAAGTCCGCCGGGTCAGCTAGTTTCATGTAAATAAATCTACATACAATACACAAAGAAATATACATGTAAAATCAAGATATTAAAACGAAAATTGCGACTATATGGCGCTATTAATCTTATATAAAAAAAAATATAATATAGTAACTCAGCTATTAAGATAGGGTTGTTTTATTTCTTTAAACTTGTGACACCCCTGGCTGGTAAATGGGTGGAACAATATTCTCGTTGCTAATTGCACCAATCGGGAATTCTACCACAATTTACCGTCTGAACGGTTTTAAATTACCAAATTTCCCTACTGTCTGCTCTATGGGCTACCACAGAAGATTTCCTAAATATCCCTTCACGAGGAATTTTTCCAACCAATCCACCAAAATAACGGAAAATCTCACTCCAATACTATTCGTTAGGAAAAACTGAGGTTTAATTTCGTAAATCCAAAATTAATTGTCTCCGATGAACAGAGATTACTTAAACCCAGAAAATCTTCTCACTGCCACGTTTTCAAGACAAATGCTGGTAATAGAAAGAACGGATCCTTACATATCAACGTTCACGGAATTTGACACACGTCGAAATAAGAGGTGGCCTCTACTACTAAAGGGACAATAACCGTAGGATCTTCAGCTACCAATTTACGAACAAACAGTGGTCGTTAGATACGACTAATCTTATTATTTATCAAGATATCAATAAAAATCTCAACATTACCTAATTCCTCGTTCATTTTCAATTTTAGTAAGCAAGATAGAAATATAACGGAACACTGACTGTAGAACACTATACGTCGAGTTATCGACAAAAGAAGAGAATAGTACCTCGGCCGGGTGAAAATAAAAACATAACTCCAAGAATTCATAAGCTGAATTTTAATAAATATACTTCTAAAAATAATTCCAGCGATATCAGGAATAATTTATGGCCAGAATAATAAACAATAGCTGGCGATTATCTATAATCGATCTAAATCAACTGGTTCCAGACTCGAGTAAACCTTTAATAATGACGGATTTATAAGGTAAGAATTTAGTTATACTAGAGCGAATTTGACCCGTGACAATACGATTTAAAAATATGTTTAAAAATGATTTTGTATTTGCTAATACATCGTTATTAATAATTATAACAAAAACGAAACATCAAGTTTTGAAATAGTTCATATTGCAAGTGAAAAGCTCTCATTTTAGTTTTCAAAGCTAAATAATCAGAAAACATATATTTTTTTAGTTTGATGTAGTTACCTATTCCATTATTTCTAATTTTAAAATTAAAGAACTATGCTAAACAGAATTTGGAGCTCCTTGAGTCCATTCCCAATTAGGGTACTTTTTTCAATTATTCATTAAATCTTGTTCCTATTCATTTAACAAATTTTACATAGCAGTTATTTCGCACAAAATAATAATTGAGTAAAATGAAAACAATTTAGGGATAACTTATATTGCTTATCTCTTTGCTTTTATGATGTTTTAGATTCTGAGGTTGGTAATATTAAATTGTACAAGTTAATAAATTGGAGTTTAAATAACTGTGTATGATTTAATTACCAGTACAACCCTGTCAATCAAATACAAAGCTCTGCGCTTTAGATCTACCCTAGAGTAATTTTTGTATTTTAATTTTCCTCACAAATTTAGTAGAATTTAATTTCTGAGCATTCTATTATTCAAAAGGTAAGAATAATGTAATTCAGTTAGTTTAAAAGATTCGCATTTGGCGAAGGCAACTTGTTAATACTTAATTTTTAAAGCATTTCAGTGTAGCAATGTTATTAATTTGATTAAAGTTAATGAAATATACATAAAATGTATATTATTATTATATTTGCAAGTACAATTTATGTAACAAGATGAATAGTTTTGATAAGCGAGACAATGAAGCTCTAAACTTGACGGACACTAACGAATCGGCATGCAACTTTTCGCATTGATTCGGGAGACCGTCAGAAAAGTTTGTGTACTAAATTGATCTCTGATAGACAAAATTTGCATCTTTTACAAAAGGAAAAGATGAAAAATAGAAAATTTGGTACCAAGGAAATATCGACGGAAATGAGTTAATTTTTTTTTACCCGGGAGGTTTTTGGGGTCGCTGAATACGAATTCCATAACGACGATTGTCTTCGAGGTACAAGGTGCCCAGGGTGGGCCTGGTGGCTGAATTTTATTTTAAAACCCATTCAAAATCAGATATACTCGTAGGATTTTAAGGGTTGCTGAACACGAATTTAATGAAAATCTTCCAAGAACCTGCTATTCATAAAAGCTGATACATATAAAAAATTTTCAGAAATATGCCGAATATTTTTTCTTGACTTACTACACCTGATGTTTATATTGTGAATAACGTGGTAAAATGTTTATTTTAAACTAAACTGTAGCTGGGGTGAAATGATTTATTTATATATTTCGATTAAGAGAGCTATTATTTACACTTTTATGCTCCGTAAATGTGGAATATTAAATGAAATCAAATTTCATATCCCTACTAATATTATAAATGTGAATGTAATTTTGTTTGTTACGCTTTCACGCGAAAACTACTCAACCGATCATCATAAAACTTTGTACACATATTCTTGGAGGTATTGGAACTAACATAGGATACTTTTTATTAAAAAAAATATTTTTTATTTTTTACGAAAAATAAAAAAATTGTTTGTCAAAACATCTCAAAAAGAAAATGGAAAATACTAAAAAAGCAGAAAAAAGGCAGAAAAAATAAAGCCAAAAAATACCTTTCTAAATTAAATAATATAACGCCACCGTAAGGTGGCCCATTTTATATCTCACGTATTTAAACGAGAAATTCTTACTAAATCAAGTACTATAAAGCCACCTTAAGGTGGCGAAGTATATATCTAATATATTTAATCGATAAATTATAAAATATAACGAGAAAATAGTATAAACCTGATAATGAGAAAATAGAATATAAAAAAAATCATTGAAAACAAAATAATAAAAATTCGAAAAAACGAAAAATGAAAAAAAATCACGACAGTGTTATGTGGTACGAAGACCGCCGGGACAGCTAGTAAGTAAATAAATAGACAAATGTATCGCTTTATATTTAAAAAATAACATAATTTTCTCGTTTGTTTTGACTTTTTTGCTGATTTTTGTCTGATTCATTTTTCACCATTTTATGTTTTTTGGTTTAACTTTTCTTTACATTTCTTATCTACTTTTTTTATAATTTTGTTTTTGTTATTTGCTGTTTTTTATTTTCTTATTTTTTAGTTTTTGTTTTAATTTTTTTTTTGTTTTTAGTTTTTTTACCCATTTTTTATTTATAATTTTCTTCTAGTTTTTTTTTTATTTTTCCAGTTTTTTTTTTTCAATCTGTGCGATTTTCCTCAAGTTTTTGAAGTAAAACTTCTTTAGCGGCACTAGGAGTAACTCAGTAACTCTAGCGGACGTGACGTCATTCTAATGTAACGGAAATAAAACCTGATACACGATTCCGCCTACTATATTAAATAAAATTAAATCTGTAATTGTATGAATTGACAGCTTGACATCTTGTCAACCAAAATACATTGGTGGTAAATAGTTTAAATTTGTGTATAAAGTGTTTGTTTTAAATATGAATAAACAAAGTGGATTTATTAATGAAGAAAGTGATGAAAAAATATTGAATGAAAATGAGTGAGTATAGGTACTCTATATGCATAAATTTTATTTTTAATGTGTAATTACACTATTTATACCTAATTATTTATACCTATTATTTTTACCTAGCTATTTTCATTTTATAGACTTAAAGAGCTAAAACGAAAAAGAAATTGTGAACGTCAAAGGGCATATTATAAGCGCCAGAAAGATTTGAAGAAAAATGAAAATGAAAAAAAGACGAGACAGCAACATTCATTATGATTTGATTAAGTGAGTTTATATACATACATACATATTATGATAGTAAATAATTATTTATAGGGAAGCTTTACGTTGAGTAAAGAAGCATGTTGCACGTTTTTGTTCATAAAATAATAATATTCGAAATGTTTTAACACTTGCTTATACTTATTTTAGGTTTGGTTAGGTAGCCATAAAGGCCATAAAACCACTAGTCAGGATGGCTGATCTTTTACCAGCAATAACAGATCCTTTGTACAACTGAAGAAAACAAACTCAACTCAGGATTTTAAATTTTATGGAATATGCTATAAAATGCTAAAAAATGAAATTGTTATCTAACTATCGAAGGCTCTTGTGTTGTGTTGTATTACAATAAGGTAGATACAGCTACAAAATCACACATTCTAAACGTAATGTGTGTATATTTTTAATATTGTTTACCTATTATTGAAGCAAAACTTCTTTAGGCGCGACTAGGGGTAACTCTAACGTTAGATTCTAACGGAAGATTCTGATGGAAGTAACGGTGTGATTTCAGCTATGAGAGGAGCTTAAATTTTCAAAATTTATTTATGAAATTTTCAAAATTTTCAAACGGTTTCAAATACATTAATGGTATTTAGAGAGTAAAATCTATGTTTCACATTTTAGTTATCATAAACCTATTATTTCATATATAAAAAATAATGATAACTTTCAAATTCCTATTTCTAATGAATAATATAAATATAACATCTCATTTTTTGTAAAGTATATAGACAATAAATATGATTGAATTGTAATTAAATATTTATTTTCCGATAAGTACGTCAATAAGTTTTACTTCAATCGCGCGTAAAGGTTACACGCACACTCTTTTTTTTTATTTTTTTTATTTTATCTAATTGATTTCCACTATTTAACCATTTTTTTTTAGTTTTTAAATTATTTTTGTTTTTTGGGGCTCTCGTTTTTATTTCGTTTTTTACATTATTCATTATTGCGGGTTTTTTTCTTTTTTTTCCAATTTTACCTATTTGTTTATTTGTTTATTTTTTTTAGATTTTTGTTGCTAACTATATAATTTGGAACTCGAAACACAGAGCTAAGATTTCTATCCATAAATTACCTTACATAGTTGTCTTTCGGAATGCACAGAACTAAACACTAAATTAAATATATAATTAATTAAAGTGGACTAAATAGTGAATCTAAACAAACTATTTTTAAAAACACTTAACCACACACAAAAATTTTAATCAAAATCTGTCTAGCTAGATATGAGTTTAGTCACGCAAAGAATATTTTTAATATAAAGATATAACGTATGTGTGTGTCTGTAATTAACCATTTAGTAATTTGGTATACCAGAGAATTCTGAAAAAAGTTGATAACGATATCAGTACCTACTCTATCCATTACCGTTTGTTATGATATCACTGTCTCTAAACTAAACGTTGTGTTAATCTTATATAAAAAAAAATTAGGGAATGTTAATTGAAATATAAAATTAAAATATTAAAATTGGAACAAAAGAAAAGTATATAAACTTATAAATAAGGGAATATTTGTAACAGTTCTAAATTGTAGCCAGAGCAGACCCAAAAACAGAACAGTACATACAGGACACACAAAGAAACAAGCAAACATTGTTTTTTTAAATATATTGGTATTAACAACTGTTCAGAATTAAATTCATTAACACTTTCATGCATATTTAGGTTATAAGTTTACTTATACTAATACTTATGTATGCAACTTAACCCTTACAAACAGACATGTTTAATTATATTTTTTGAAATTGTTGAAATGTTAAAAAGTATACAAACAAGAATATTTTAAATGAGAAATTGAAAAAGGACTTGAATGATTAATTCTTTTGCAGCTATGGTCATGGCTGTTAGTTCTGACTGAACCACACTTGACGAGCCATCCATAGACTGTTTCATTTTTAGGTTCAAGGATCTAGAGTAAATTCCACATCACATGTTTTGTTTTTGATACATCCACATAGACGTTCAGAGCTTTTACTACGTTGGGGTCTTTTGTCTTGTTTGTTAATATTTTGTAGGGTTTGTCAAAGACAAATCTTGGTGCGACGGCATCCATGTCTGCCTTTAAGAATGGTATCGTCATTAGCGATTCCTTCCACAGACGCTCCCTAAAGTGGGTTTGATACCTACCGTGCGAAAGCGTACTGTGGTCAGGCTACCTCCTTAATAAACCAAGTGAGACCAAGTATTACTTCCATTGCGCTGGTCGGTGTGCTTCACATGGCTCTTGTTACGAGAAGGCATGCGGATCTTTGGATTTGGTTTAATTTTCTGATAGCTGTCGTTTGTTTCACTTTAGGTCACCACACGACAGCACCATAATTTAGCATAGCTCTTATGATTGCTGTGTAGATCCACATGGTGTAGATCCACATGGTGATATTAGGGGTAATCTCCAGGTCTGTCCTGTGGTTCGGCGGCATTGCTCATAACTTATAAGATATGAATGCTTTTTTAACTCTGCTTTCCATGTGTGAGTTCCACGTCAAGGATAACACCTAAGTATTTCACTTCTATAGCAAAGCTTAATTTCATCTTGAAAAAACTAGGTGCTTTTGAGCCTCTAAGTTTCTTTTTCTTCGTAAAAAAAATCATTTCTGTCCTTTTGGGGTTGATAGACAGCGATTGCTCTTTAAAGTTTTGAAAGCCACTTGCTGATGCCACCTGATAAGACGCCTATGTAACTTATTGTTTAGTCGGGTTTTGGTCTATCCATTTTTTTTATTGTTTTGGGCAGCTTATGGTTATAAAAGACCGAGAATTTGCAATGGGCTAGGTAAATTCTCTTACGATTGGTTTATCGCAAATTTTTTTCTAACAGTCTGATTTTTTTACTGTCAAACTTTTAAGTTGGACCTAAGTCGCTTTATTTAGCAACTTAAGGTTCTAAATATCACAAATTGTAACACTGATCTTCTTTAAAGCTGATTTAATAAAAAAAAATGTCGGTACAACTGTCATCCTAAAGATTTAGTGTAACATGTATCTAATAGGTAGTTTGCTATAATTTGAAATTATTTTACCAATAAAAAATTACTTTCGTAACAGAACATACGTTCCATAAACATACGTTTCAAAAATACCCAACTTATTGTTTTTTTGGTAACTGCGGTTAAAAGCATGTCAAAAAACCATCAACTGCTTAGACCTAAATAATATAATTTTGTGATACACACTTTTGTAAAAATTAATTACTGTATCGTATAAGGAAAGCAAGTAAATTATTCTTATTTAGGTCCTAAATGTCTCTTATTTTGCCAGCAGCGAACCTCCTTCCGAATAACAAATTACATACATCAAGTTACACGAAAATTTTCGGATAATTGTTTTGAGAGAGCAACTGTTACTTGTAAGCATAAGTGTAATTTCTGCAAAGAAAGTGGTACGCTCGCTTCAAGCACATGTTTCAATATTATTTTATTTATTAATTTATTTGTACATCAGGTGTTTTTAACATTTGTACGCAGAGAATATAATAGAAATCTCAGATTGAAAAATTGGGAAAATTTTCCTGATACTCGTTTTTTTTAGAGTTCTTAATTTTAGGTAATTTTAAATTCAAAATGGTCCACTGTTAACGATTTTCTGTTCGAAATATAGTTTAGTATAGGAGGTTCAGCAAATGATGATAAGTGCCGAATTGGTTTAGATACTTTATTCCAGCCCCTAATAGGATTTACAGAATAGAATTATTTTCATTACCTAGTTATTCAGTTATAAAATTTTTCTTATTTTTTCTTACTAAAAAATTAAATTGTAACATAAATTAAAATAAACGAAATTATACATGTAAATACATTTGTTATATTTTAACATACAGAAGAAAAATAGCCTAATTTTGAATCTTATTTTTAAACAAATAATGACTTATTTTTTTGATTATGCTAAACAAAAATAAACAAAAAAAAAACGACGGGTTGCACTCCGGGAGTGCCAGCAGAAGTGAAAACTTGATTATTAACGTTGTGCATGTTTGATATTTTGGAATGGTTAGGGAATAATTTTGCACGAATTGCTTTATCAGTATAAAATTACTATCATTTATGTGGTAGAATAGAATATTCATTTATTGCGCTATCGTATATCGTACACAAACATGATAATTTATATTACATTAAAAATTTAACACTTTAAAAGTATTACAATTATTTTACATTAAAAAGTTTATCTCTCAGAAGCACGAATTGCTTTATCAGTATAAAAGTACTATCATTTATGTGGTAGAATACAATATTTATTTATTGCGCTATCGTATATCGTACACAAACATGACAATTTATATTAAATTAAAAATTTAACACTTTAAAACTATTACAATTATTTTACATTAAAAAATTTATCTCTCAGAAAAATCAACTTTCATCCATAATTTCAACGACTTTTTCACCATAATCATTACCAAAACCACGACGTATAGATACCAGGAGTTTAAACGTAATGTTAAACAAATGGTCTCAATTTAGGGGACAGAACTTTTCATCTAGTATATTTATAAAGTACTCACTCATTTTCTTTCGCTATTTCTTCGTCACTTTTATCATTAATTTGTTTAATATCCATATTTTAAACACTTAAAGAACACTAAACAAAGACGTTTGAATTTTGAATTATTAGCTGTCACCTGTCACTATTTATAGGTGCGCGTGGCATAGGGATATTCACACATCGATATATCGAATTTATTCGATATTTTCCATACGATATGTCGGATTAATTCGATGTTTTGAGTTTTGACAAATATTTATTGTATCCGATATATCGATATTTTTATTCATAGTAACATCGAATATTCGCTTTTTTGTCGAATCTATTTAAAACCTATATAATTTTTTCACAACTTGATGATTTCATAATTTTATTTATAAATAAGATTATTAAGACTAAGGCACTATAAAGTATAAACATAGGTATTATCTAAAGCCATGGTTTGACCAATGTCAACTACAAAACCAGAGATAATAATAGAACAGATGTGTTGATGCATAATATAAAGTTGGCAACAAGTTCCGACATCAGTGCACCATTATTAAAACTATTCACTATACTTCTACACACTTTTTATGCTTAAAGTACCTTAAAAAATTATATTAAAATAACACTACTAGTACTTACTAAGGCACTATACGGTTATAACTACTTTTCCGCTTTTCGCGCTACCAGCGGGTTTAGTTCCTATTTTCACCACTACAAAATATGATTGCACGTCTCTTTAATTTGTTTATTTGTCATCTTACGTTTTTTCGATCAGGGTCACGTGTCCTGACGCGAATTTAAGATTTTTTACCCATTACAGAAAAAATGCTCAACGCGGCTAAAGAAGTTTTCACTTCAAAAATTTATTCAAAAACAGATTCCACTGTTTAAAATGTGTAATGAATATACCTTAGCATTTCTAGGCTTTAATCAGCAAAACTTTAACGTGGTCATCGACAATACCTAAATGAACTAAAGTCAAAGTGACTGACAAACAAAACAACGTGCATCTATCATTTAGTGTATAAGTAAGAATAAATGTAAGAAAGCATATATTTAAAAAAATGTTACCGTTTTTTCTATCTTGGTTAACCTTTAACACAATCGGTCTAAGAGCATCCATATCTTTCCTAAAATTAATGGGTTTTTTATGGTTGTAATGTAGCACATCCACGAAATTTCTTTCGTAACACATTCTAGGATCTTAATACTGCTGTCCACTGGGTGAGAGGTAACGTAAACAGATGGATTTAACCCTGTTATTATCACATTTATGTAGGGCCACTGTTTTAGATAGTTAGTTTTTGGCACGTTCGACCAGTATACTGTTTTAAGCATACATCACACTGGATAAAATACACTACTTTGAATTTTTTGAATATTGGAGTTTTGTCATTATTAAGGCGACTAAAATAGATGCCGAGTTCGCTATAATAATATTCTTTAAACAAGCTGGTGATTTGCGGAGATAACCCTGCAATAAGTAAAAGTGTTGCATAATAAACTTCTGCTGGCTCACGTTCTGACGTGCCTCTTTGCAGGATTGCAGATTTTATAAATTCAATTTTTTAAAACAAGAATGATAATGGAACATGACTGCCTGAAAATCTAGCCTTTCTGTACCAGTTGCCACGTACTTTTATAAAAATAAAAAAATAAATCAAATTTGGAAAAATTATTCCAATTGTTTGAATTGAAATTACTAACTCCAGCTGAGATCGATAAGTGGTCTTCTCTACTGGCAAATTATGCCCAACTCAGCCGTAGAGGGTAAGTACAAAAAAAAAGTGAGTCGCGCCACCGATTAAGACGGTACAAATCGGAAACCCCTGTTGGTCCAGGCACTGACCTCCTCGCTGGAGATAAATAAATAAAGTAAGAATCTCAATCAAAATTATTAATTGAATAGGTGAAGTGAGTGGGTGATTGACTGAGTAAGACACCAAAATAGATCTATCTCGTATATTCACTATAATAAGAAAAATCACAATAAACCCAACAATATATATAGTGGTATGTAAGAATATATAAAAAAAATAATGCCACACAACTAATGGCACACAAAGCAAGAGTAATCACTCAGCGCATAGAATAATTAGAACCTAAGATTAAAAAAAAATTACAAGGTATTACATCCGCAAAAAAGAAACAATATCTATATATACATATATATATTGAGATGATATTAGTTACTATGTTATATTAAATAAGAATGTAGAACGAAAATCTAATGGAAAGTAGAGAAAGGAGATTTTCTTATTTCGAGTCAGAGCGCAAATTTAGTAACATTGGGATTGATTATCATCATCTTCTTCATAATTCCTAAAAAAGGAAAAAGAAAATAGAATAATAAGAAAAAAAAATACAAATACATTTCAAAGATTTTGATTTAAAGATTCAAAAATGATTAATCTACATTATATAAAGTTTTGATAATTATGAAATTGATAAATGGGTAAAGTAGATAATTAAAAGTTTATAAAATTGCCAATACGTTAGTAATCAAACATTAATTTTAAATGAATTAGGGGTGTAAGTAAATGAGAAAATTAAATTATAAAAAAAAAAAACATCACAAATAGTTAAAATACATGTTAAAAAACTTCTACTTACTTTTAAATTATACGTATTTACCAACCATATTCTAATTTATAAATAGTTCAAATGCCAAATGAAATATTCTGAAAAAGAGAAAATTATTAGTTTGTAGTGCTAGTAAATTTCATAAGAATATAAAAAAAAGAATGATCATTGTTTTAAATTGTAATATTGAATCAAGAATTAGATTTTGTTAATAATTTTATTTGAATAAGAAATTAGTAGGCGAGTAGATGGAAAAGATGTATAGATTTAAGTTTGTTGAATTTGTCATTTGTTTTTTTGTTGATTCTGATAGAATCTCGCTTGTTTTCGACCTTCTGAAGAGGAAGGATGTAAAAAGTTTCGATGAAGATTTTTGTAAAAATTATGATGTTAAAAGAAAGTTAAAAGGAGATTAGTAAGATTTATATTATAAATAATTAGTTAAGAAGTTTGTAGAAGATATGTCACTTGTTTTCTGGTTGTTGAAAGAGAAGTTGTATTAAAAATTTGCTCCGTAGAAATTTTGAGTTTTTTTTGAAAGTATTGATGATAGAAAGTATTAAAACAGTTTAAAGTATAAAGATTATCCCAAGGTAACCAGAGAAAGCAATTGGTAAGAGAAATTTAGATGATTTTATGAAGAAATAGATATTTCAATTTATGGGGCTGAGCACTTTATGGTATAACTGTATTTTAATTGAGTTAAAGAAGATTAAATTAATATTTAACAAGAAAGAAAGTCATAATTACGCTTACCAGAGAAAATAGTAGCCATCCATTGCTTGGTTTTGAAGAGGAATAGAATATTTGATCTTCATAAAGTTTCCTGAAATCTGTGCTGTATTGGAGGAAGAAAATAGATTGTCCTAAGAACTGAATCCTGATTCCAGAAGAGGAGTGAAGCTTCACACAAATGGTAACAACTTTGCACTCGATATAATAAAGAGTTTTATATGTGTTTGATTTATGAAATTTTGATGAACAATTTTTATTTCACTGTTTTATGTATTTAACTAAATTATTTTTATTCACTTTTTGTTAAGTTTAATCTAAATTGCTCAGTAACTCAAGTCAGAATACTTCATTTTATATATTTGATGCATGTTTTGGTTTATCAACGGTATCTTTGAAGTTTGACACATTTTGAATTAGAAAGGTTAGAAATTTATATGCAATTCACGCCTAGAAAATATTGTTGGTCTAGGATAGTGCGGTTATACAGTCATTTTATTGCAAATTTGTGTATTAATTGATTTTGAATCTAGTTTGGTTGAATATTTGAACTCTGACCTTGACATAAGGGAATAGCCGGTAGCATATTTAATTAATCATATTGGAAAATAATTACACTGAGTTAATTCTTACTTATTCACTATTTATATTTAAAATTTAAAATTAATTAAAGGTAAGGAATATTTTATAACATAGTGATTGATATTATCAAAACATATCATTATTATTATTCATACATGTTATAATATATATATATATGACGATTGACTTCACGTTATATATATATATATATATATATATATATATATATATATATATATATATATATATATATATATATAAAAGAGTCGGAATTAATAATTCAATTAGGCTTATCTGTAACTACACTTCTCTAGTGCAGATGCTTTTGATGAGAGGCTTCTGTAATAGCCTCACTGCTCGAGTAAAGGTGTCAGGCTGCGTCGTTCCAGATTAATACACCTGGATCAAGAATGATGAACCAGTCCAAAGGCTATTGTTCCAAAATAATAACCCAAGCCAGAGGAAATGTTCGCCAGATCCAAGAATGTTCGCCAGGCCCAAAAAGATTAGCCAGGTCCAAAAACCCCTTTATGTAATTAGGGGTTAAAGCAGTCAGTCCGACGATGTTTTATTCCCACAACACCCTGTATCGTTTTTTCGTAATCCTATTTCGGCAGTCCACGAATCTACGTATCGAAATTTTTAGCAAATCATTCACGTGAATTAACCAAATAACTATCCCACAAAATGGAAGGAAAAATCTAAGCCTACCCCAAAAAAAAGAAAATATCACCAAAGGAATATTCACCAAATGAGGCTTAGATTATTGATAGTGTTAGCATTCCAAATCCCATTAAGGCGACCACGATGGGGTCAGAATAAAATGCAAACACTGTATGGCGTCTCACTGAATAAATTCACTAACGATTATCAGCTGTTGATCCGTAGACGAACAAATTGTAAAAGAAAGAACTTCATGCGTATTAAAACCGAAAAATTCACTCTACCGAAACTTCCAGGGGGGAGAAGTGGGTTTTGTTGCCAACTCGATTTATTATTACTATGACAAATTGAATATTAAATTTTTTAAACATAATCATGCCAAAATTAATTTAAACAGAAAACTTTTAAGAACTTTTTTAACGATCTTAAAATATCCGTTGAAACGAATACTTGTAAATGTGATTTGCATAAAAATTAAGGTAAGTTTAACTAAAATAAAGTCCACTTCAAAATTTAAATCAATTAAAATAATTTTAAGTCTGGAAGTCGCTATTATAAAAAATGTCATTTTTCTACAAGCATGCGTAAAACAACACTTTCCCGCACGCATTTTAATTCAGAAAATATCTCTTCCCCGCACGCATTTTTTTTTATTAATTAGAGATGTTTTCCGATAACCTTTTTGACATATTATTGTATTATTACTTGTTTAGGACGTAAACTACCGATATATCGTTATAATTTACTGTCGTAATTATTTAACTTTTTTGTATATTTTTTTATTAAATAAACAGTTTTTTAAATTTGTTGCCATTTTTTTTTAATTACCGATTTCTACAATTTTTTTTGTATCAATCTACCGATTCCAGAAAAGCGACAACGATGCAGACCGAAATGCGGACCGAGAGCTTCGTCGGCAGGAAACCAGCGTTAGTGATCCTACAATTCTTGTCTATATTCGGTGGTCGAAGCTAACAATATACAATGGAGTTGTTCATTTGACAAGAAAATATATTGACGAATAAAAATACAACAATGCAATTAATAGAATACAATACCTTAATAATAAAAATGCATTAATCTGCTTTGTAAACTTACAGGCTTAAATCAACATTACTGTTTAAAAAACTACCGAGGTGCAGGAATAATTTACATTTCATTTTTTGATTTTTGTGTTTCATATTAGCATTAAAACCAACACAAATTAGTATTTTAGCCTGGTTTAATTAAGGTACAATAAATTAAGTATAAAGCCTTATTACGATAATCTCAATGTTCTTATTTAGGTATAACGAATTTCCCTGCAACGGTGCGATTGTTTAGATAAACACTTGATCGGACGATGACGCTTGTATTATTGAAACTAAACTTAATCTCTTTATTTTAGTTTAAAAAAATGTTCAATTTAATCATATTATAGTGCCAGCGCAAGCATTGATGTTAAAAATGCATAAAGCCAAAGAAAACGATTTTAACGAACTGAATCTTTAACGATATTGTAGTCATGTTGTTAACTTTAAATACTTAAAGATTAATAATCACATACAAGTTAAATGCATTAGCGTCGACATCGGTGATTTTATTCGTTTCGCTAAGATCGTTTTCAAGAAACTTACTTAAGTTAAAACGACAGTTTACGAATAAACACGAACAGGTATGGTCTGCCACAGTACTTCTGTTGAAAGCTTTTAAATAGTATTAATAGGCTATTGCTTTTAGAAATAATCGGCCATACATTAGTGAGGTCGAAAACATTTTACCTAATCTTTAACATTAAACACTTAGTCGGTTAGTTTTTTAATAAAAATCGAATATACAGGGGCGAATAATTAAATTAATTTTATGTTTTAATTTTTTTTGGGATAATTAACTTTTAACAAAATAATTTGGATTAAACAAAACACAATGGAAGCCAGTCCTGTTGGACTCTCACCAAACATATCAGTAACAATTGTAGAAATAACTCGTTCCCTCCACTCACAGCAGATGACGTCTCAATAGTTACGTTCTCCACAGAAAAGGCTGAACTCCTTGTCAAAATATTCTTTTCGAACTCAACACTTAACCCACCGATCAACATGGAACTACCTTGTATTCCACGGGCTCACCACACAATGAAAAATATCATATTTAGGGTTAAGCGTGTGCAGAAAGTCTTTGCTACTCTAAATACCAACAATGCAAGCCTTGATGAAATACCTGCTTTAATCTTAAAGGCTTGTGCGCCTGAACTAGCACCAGTTTTCACTAAGCTTTTTCAACTTTCATATAATACTGGTATTTTTCCAAAATCCTGAAAAACTGCTCAGGTACTACCAGTATCCAAGAAAGGCTGTAAAACCCTGCCTTCTAACTACAGACCCATAGCTCTTTTATCTGTTATTAGCAAAACTATGGAGAAATACGTCAATCACGAGATCCTGAGCTACCTTGAGGCACACAACCTTTTAAGTGACAGGCAATATGGTTTTCGCCAACAAAGGTCAACAGTCAATACGCTATGGGGAGACTCAAATAGTATCACTAGACATCTCAAAAGCATTTGATCAAGTGTGGCATGCAGCTCTTTTGAACAAACTGCCTTCATATGGACTCTCGCAAAACCTTTGCAGATGGATATCCAATTTTCTCTCCAACAGGCACATTCAAGTTGCCGTAGATGGACATTCTTCCAACCTCTATAAGATTAACGCTTAAGATCAATACACATTAATGATCTACCACTAAAAACCCGATACATGTATTTGCAGATGATAGCAACCTACACTGTTGCACTGTAGCAAAGCGCACAACCGTCCCATATCTCTAGATATTCTGGAAGAGGACAGAAGATCCACAACGGCTTCTCTCAATTAAGATTTGAGAATTGTAGACAAGTGGGTAAGAAATAATCTTGTTAATTTCAAAGCTTTCAAGACAAGGACATGTTGCCTTTCTAACAAGAGGCAAACAAACGACTCATCCATCACAATAAACGATCAGACACTAGTAGCAAGCGACTTCATTACGCTGGTTGGGATAACGATCTCCCAGGACTTACTCTGGAATGAACATATTGCATCCATAGCAACTGCAGCAGAAAAGAAATTAAGCTTTCTGTTTAGAGCACGGAAATATTTCTCTCCATCCAACTTAGATACTCTTTACTAAGCCCAAATACGACCTAATCTAATCTTGAATACTGCTTGCATTTATGGGGTTCAGCAGCTCCGTCTAAGCTCAGATTTCTTGATGCAATACAAAGAAGAGCAGTTCGACTAATAAACGACACCAGTATCACCAAAAACCTAGCCCCAATGTCCCACCGAAGAGCAGTGTCTGATCTTTTCTTGTTTACCGATACATAAACGGATTTTGTTCAGAAGAACTCCGCTCTATAATGCCTCCACTTGCCAGACAGGCCAGTGCAACGCGACGTGCCAACTCCATGCACCCTTATACTGTTCAGTGTCAGACATCGAGAACAGATCGATTCGATCTTTCCTTCATCCCTAGGGTCTCCAGATTGTGGAACTCCTTACCTTCCCACGTCTTCCCCACTCGACCTAACTTGCAATCCTTTAAATCCCAAATTAATAAATTGGCTCCTTTGCCCCAATAGATGTTCGTGGTACATTTGTATTTAGGTCTATACCTACGAGGACATCATTAAATAAAAAAAACACACGCTCGAAACAACTTAAATGTGCAGGTCACTATTTCCAAATTAAGTGGCCTGTTATGAAACAGATGATAATATTTGACGTTTAATAATTGTAAACAAACTAAGAATCACATTCATAGTTATTTAAATATATCTTCGTGCTGGAGAGAATAAAGCTATATTGTTTTCAATTTGTGTTGATATTTTATTATTTACTTTAAGTTTTTGTGTCCTTTTATCTAGATACTCTACTAACTATCTATTTAATATATGTATTAGTTATTTACTAACCTATATGTTTGAAAATCTGATTACACATCGTCTTTTCGATCTTATAAAATAATAATTTAATTTGCAGTTACATTAAAGTCTAGACAGATGAAGCTTTTACATGAAATCTAATTAAGTCAAAAGAAAACTCGTCGCTGAAGCGCACGTTAACATGGAGGTAAAGCTGTTTCTAAAAAAGTTAGAAAAATCTGCGACTCAAACCGCTGACAATGTTAATTTATCAAGATATACGGTGCGAGATAATATTCAACTTTACAAAACGACTTTTTCTAATGTGGAAAAACAAAAAGATGGAAGGAAGCTACGCTCTTCTAAAATAAATCTAAGAGCTTTAAAAAACGAGATTAAATAAAATTGTCGCGCTAGTTATGGAGTGTTAAGTCTTTTGTGGAATGAGGCAACAGGTAAAAGTTTTTCAAGAGCAACTTGCCATAAACTAGAATTTAAGATTTACCAGGTGAAGTATAAACATTTCGTTTATTATTCAATTTTAATCTACCACTTCGTAAGCAAAGGAAAAACCTTTACACACACAAGCAAAAGAAAATAGAATCAATCGAATACTATTTTGTGAAGCGATGAACCGATGAAGTGTGCATTGGTTACACTCAAAGCCGAGTCATAAGAACCAAAGAAGAAGTTTTTCATAACGATTGTCTTTAAAAGAAAGTTCAGTTTCCTGCTTTCGTGATGGTCTGGGGTTGCATGTCAACTACTGGGGTCGGTGAATTGCACTTTGTAGATTGAATAATAAATGCTGATAAATTCATCAATGTATTACAAAATAATTATTTGAAACCACAGATGGAAAAAATGGCTTTGAATGATGTTAAATGTACCTTTCACCGAGACTGTGTTGCTTGTCACATGGCGAAAAAAGTAAAAAACTGGATGTCAAATAATAATATTTCTCTTAAAAGAAGCCCATATATTTTGCCAATGGATACTTTGTGGCATATCCTAAAGAAAAGGTTACGATTGCAACCTGCAAGGATTAATTAAGAAAAAGGTATTAGTGTCACTTCAATGGAATGCAAACTTTGGTAAATACTATGCCATTACTATACTATACGTAACGCAATGGTAATTTACTTTAAATTTTTGTCAATTTTTTAAAGTTATACTTCTATTCATGCACTTGATTTGTGTGGGGTTAAATGGGAAAAATCATTACATATGTAATGGTGTGAGTAAGAGAGAGACAGAAACACATATAAGGTATATTGGTCGGTAAAAACAAAGATAAAATATTTACCACATGTTTAGTCATAACTATAAGTCCTTTAAATACCGTTTAAACATTCAGTACATTGAAAAGAGATAGATATACAAAAAACAGTCTAAGCTAATGTTTTGGAGTATCATAGTGACGTATTACATTGTGTTTGACAGATTAATTTATAATTCTGTCACGTAAGTAAACATATAAAGTTTAGTATTTTATATTAATAATAATATTCAGTAATGAGTATTGTATTGTACCGTCACATGGTTGCACATTGTTGGCTACATAAACAGAGTTTTTAAGAATAGTCGAAAAGTGTATTCCGAACAGACAATAGATAGAAAAATTACAACTGGGTAAGTATTCCAAATGGGTTGAATTTATGTACTCGGGTTTTTTGGGGTCGCTGAACACGAATATTATGATGTCGAAAGTCACCGCGGTAATTGGTGTCTAGGGTATTTACCTCTTCTCCTGGGGTTTTATGTAAATTCTGTACAAAATCAGTGCACACTTGGAACTTGGCGGTTTTTTGGGTCGCTGAATACGAATATGACAATGTCGATGGTGTCCGAAACACCTGGTGCTTAAGACGGACGTCGTCTCCAGGAATTTTATGCAAATTCGATACAAAATGAGTGTGCACTCGGTACTAGGAGGATTTTGAGGTCGCTGAACACAAATATCATATAATGATTCTGCTAAATCATTCGCATACAAATTTATGAATAGAAGTATAACTTCTGTTGGCAGTCCCACTGACTGCCACACCCGTTTTTTTTTTCTTACCAATCTTAGGCTCTTCTTTCATAATGTTTTTCTATTTTTTATTAAAAATTTAATTTTATGTATAATTAGTTAATAAAATGTATTTGTATTTAAATATTCTCGATAGCTTCTTTGTGGCATAATAATGTCTATTTATTTCTTTATTCGGGGATCTTTTTGCCACTAAAACAAACTTATAAAAAATATAAATCAATATTATGAAAATGACCCTTGCTTGTTGATCTTGATAGATATGTCAAATTTGTCAAGGGTCGTCTTTTAAAACTGAAAATGCCTAACAAAAATGAAAATAATTTGTTTAAAAATAATTCTTCTGAGCTTTCGACAACCAGATCGGTTGTCGTTTTCAAAGATAAAAATTTTTTTACTATACACTTCTTTATGCGTTGAGATTTTAAAATTTTTTGATTTGTTTTTTTGGTAACTATAGATATATAGATTATTAACTTATTCTTTTTTTAAGGTGGTTAGCCAAGATCTAGATAAATCCAAAGTAAAATTTGAAATACATTCATTTGGATTTAATAAAATGTGTGCTGTTTCTTTTAATTTTCTTTTTATAGAATTTTCTTCTTTACATAAAATTTTTGTTTCAGTCCATTTTATTTTGTGATTTAGAAAATTAAAAGCATGTTCACAAATTTTAGATTTATCTATATCTCCTTTTTTAAGATAATTTTTGTGTTCATTGAGGCGAACTTCAAGAGGTCTTCCTGATTCCCCAATGTAGACTTTGCCACAATCACATGGTATACTATATACACAATTTTTTGTTTTTTGATCTAAATTAACCGGTTTTGTTTTGGATAAAATTGATCTAATTGTATTATTTGTTTGAAAAATTGTCCTTATATTAAAAGCATTACCAATTTTTTGAATTTTTTCAGAAATACCTTTTATATATGGAATTTTTGTTGTTTTTAAATTTTGTGTATGGTCAATTTGGTTATCCAATCTCTGAGGGTTTTCAATTTTATTAAAAGTTGATTTAATTAATTTTTCGGGATACCCATTATTCATTAAACTCAAAATTAGCAAGGACTTTAAACAGTATAACCTTTTTATGCAAATGCCGACAAAATCAATTAATACCAAAAGGATTAAGACTAAAACCACCATTTAGAAGTAAGAAATGTGAATACATAATAAATAAAGCATCTCTATCTTTGGTAAGAGAAAGGATTCATTTTCATAGAGATGAAAAGGTATTAATTTTAAGAAACATAAGATATATAGAAAATCAACTCCTTTATTTAGATAACATAGACTACAATCATATCATAAATTGCACAAAAATAGTTTTCAAAAATACCTTTGCAAAAAATAAACAAATTCATTTCAAAAAATTCAATGATTTAATTCAAGAAAAACATATCGAAATTCAAAATTTACAAAACAACACATTATCAAAAACCGTTATAAATTTATCTAATAAAGAACTAACCAATTCAGAAATTTCAGTTTTATCAAAAGGGTTAAATTTTTCAATAACCCATAAAAAGATTCCATAATTAGATTTCGTTACATCTATTGAGAAAACAGCTCAAAAATTACCATTTGATGAAGGAAATGAGTACAGAATTCGATGCAAAATTGAATTAGAAAAAGATATTAAAATAAAACAAAATCTATCATCATATGAATTTAAGGCTCTAAATTCTTTAAAAAAATATGATGAAATAAAAATTTTACCAGCTGATAAAGGAAATGCTACAGTTATCTTAAATACAAATGATTATGAGATGAAATTAGAGAATTTACTGGAAGACCCAACTTATACCAAAATTAATAACGACATAACAAAATCGTTAGAAAATAAAATATATAAATCTCTTTTTAAACATAAAAACGAATTGAATGACTTACAAAGAAGACAACTAACTCCACATTATAGTAAAGTACCTCATTTTTATGGTTTACCTAAAATTCATAAAGAAGGAATACCACTCCGTCCAATTGTAAGTTCAATCAATTCTCCTTTCAGTAAATTATCAAAATTTTTACTCAATATCATCAATCCTTTATCTAATAACACTGACTCATTCATTAAAAACAATAAACATTTTTTAGAAAAATTATCAAATATTAATATAAATAAAAATCATCTTATGGTAAGTTTTGATGTTGTAAGCCTTTTTACAAACGTACCTGTTGATAAAACGTTACAAATTGTCAAACAATTATTAGAAAATGATAATAGCTTAAATCAAAGAACGAATTTATCCATAGATACCATTATGGAATTGTTAACTATGTGTATCGAATCAACTTATTTTCAATATAAAAATAATTTTTATAAACAAAAAACAGGAATGGCAATGGGAAGTTGTCTTTCACCAATATTAAGTAATATTTATATGGAATTTTTTGAAAAGAATTTTATTGAAACATCATATTTTAAACCAAAAATATGGTGGAGATATGTAGATGATGTTTTTGCAATTTGGCCTTACAATCTCAATTTATTAGACAGATTTCTTGAAAATATTAACAATAAAGTACCATCTATTAAATTTACTATTGAAATTAAAAAAGATGAGAAATTACCATTTCTTGATATATTAATTACGAAGGAAACCGATTATTTAATTAATACTAACATTTTTCGTAAAAAAACACATACTAACAGATATTTGAATTTTAATTCCAATCACAGTATGACGGTTAAAAAAGGAATTATAAAAAGTTTATATGACAGAGCTAAAATAGTATGTTCAAATATTGCTTCTTTAAAAGACGAAAAAGAAACAATAAAAACAGTTTTAATGAATAATGGGTATCCCGAAAAATTAATTAAATCAACTTTTAATAAAATTGAAAACCCTCAGAGATTGGATAACCAAATTGACCATACACAAAATTTAAAAACAACAAAAATTCCATATATAAAAGGTTTTTCTGAAAAAATTCAAAAAATTGGTAATGCTTTTAATATAAGGACAATTTTTCAAACAAATAATACAATTAGATCAATTTTATCCAAAACAAAACCGGTTAATTTAGATCAAAAAACAAAAAATTGTGTATATAGTATACCATGTGATTGTGGCAAAGTCTACATTGGGGAATCAGGAAGACCTCTTGAAGTTCGCCTCAATGAACACAAAAATTATCTTAAAAAAGGAGATATAGATAAATCTAAAATTTGTGAACATGCTTTTAATTTTCTAAATCACAAAATAAAATGGACTGAAACAAAAATTTTATGTAAAGAAGAAAATTCTATAAAAAGAAAATTAAAAGAAACAGCACACATTTTATTAAATCCAAATGAATGTATTTCAAATTTTACTTTGGATTTATCTAGATCTTGGCTAACCACCTTAAAAAAAGAATAGGTAAGTAAAAAAATTTTTATCTTTGAAAACGACAACCGATCTGGTTGTCGAAAGCTCAGAAGAATTATTTTTAAACAAATTATTTTCATTTTTGTTAGGCATTTTCAGTTTTAAGAGACGACCCTTGACAAATTTGACATATCTATCAAGATCAACAAGCAAGGGTCATTTTCATAATATTGATTTATATTTTTTATAAGTTTGTTTTAGTGGCAAAAAGATCCCCGAATAAAGAAATAAATAAAAATGTATTTGTGTTATCTTAAAGTGTGTTAGTTTTATTATATTTTTCTTGAACATGAGAAAGTTCGTTAAAAAATACATTTAATTAATTGGGCCAACTTCACTGAACTCGTAGTATGATAAAAACAAAACTGTAAAAAAATAAATACTCTGATACTTTTCTCTTTATTTCTTATAATATGTTTGCTTTGAATTCTTAATCCACTATCATTTAAAAATTTCCAGTATTTTGTTTTCTTTTCAAAAGATATCTCTACATTACAAACCAAGCAAGAACTTCATAAGATCTTAATAATAAGGTCATTTAGATGTAGCGAATTAAATACATTAAAGGATACGAGGATTACTTCTTAAGTTTTTACAGATGGCATTACTAAAATATATCATTCATACACATATTAAAAATAGAATAGGTAAGTCGGCTAATGGGTAAAACGAAGACTTACCCAAGCTATTTATTGATATGTCTGTAGTATTACTACGATATTCGTAAAATTCGCCTTATTTATCCTGAAATTTGCGACACATAAAAAATGACCTGCGTTAATAGTGAGTTTTTAAATAATACAAGAATGTGAGAAAATAAAGGTGAAGGTTTCAGTTGGATAATTTCATCTTATATAATATGGATTATTTAGTGGTTTGTTATATTTTGTTTATTTTCTGTACTGAAACTCCCGTGGTCCTGTTTTTGATACGTATGTAGTACACGTCAGGAAGTTGTAACGAATATTAAGGTCTCCGGCATTGACCTCACATCTCCAAAGAATTTTTAGAGAGTAACTTTACTATAAAGCTATAAATATTTTATTTATCAACTGATTTTGATATTGAATTCAATATCTAAAGCTATCCATTTCCATCAAAACGAAGAAAAAAAAACAAAAATCTAATAATAATTGTAAACTATTTTTACCTATTTTAAATACCTATATATACCTACATACATATAGTATATATATATATATATATATATATATATATATATATATATATATATATATATATATATATATACATTGTCACGGGTTAAAATTCGCTCTAGTTATAACTAATTTCTTACCTTATAAATTCTTCATTACTAAGGGTTAAATCGAGTCAGGAACAGGTTGATTTTAGTTCAGTTGTAGATAATCATCAACTAATAGATATATTCTGGCCATAAATCATTGCTAATATGGTTTTGAAAGTATATTTATTAAATTCAGACACTAATGTTTGTTTACTATGCGAACAGGTGAGAGGAACTTCTCTTTCTGATAGTATAACTCGTCATATTGTGGTCTACAGCCAGGTGTTTTGTTATATTGTCATCTAGCATATTAAGATTGAATATGAACGAGAAATTGAGTAATACTGAGATTTTTGGTGTTATCTTGATAAGTAATAAGATTAGTTGTGTCGAACGACCACTGTTTGTTTGTAAACTGTTAGCTGTCGACTGTTCGGTTTTTGTCCTTACAGTGGTAGAGGCCATTTTCTGAGTCTGTCAAATTTTATCGAAAATAAGAAGTGAACCCTCGTTCCTTTTCCGTTTCTGCTTTCAACTAATTAGGTTGTCGAGTACAAGCCGAAGATTTTACAAAAATCCGACCACGCGGTTTTTCCAAAGAATCCGTCCCAAAAAAAAATCAACAGGAACAACTCCACACGATTCAAAATGGAAAAATAAGGTTTGGTTTCATAAATCCAAAATTCATTGACCCGGATGTACCGAGATTGAAACTTAAACCCAAAAATCTTTTTTTTATATTGATGCGCGTTTTCTTGGCACTTTGTTTGTTATATATATATATATATATATATATATATATATATATATATATATATATATATATATATGTTATGATGTAGTGTTTCACGGATGGTAGAATGAACAGTAGTGGTGTTCCGGGTTTCAATCCGTTGGTTGTTTGTGTCTTCACGACGTTTCGCCAACATCTCAGCTGGCATTTTCAAGTGATGCTTCCTTTGCGGCTGCTCAACTTGGAATGAGCTGCGTGGTCCTGTGTTGCTGCTTTTATACGCGTCGGCGGCGGCGCAGGTTATATCGCTGTTCTGTGATTGGTGGGCGGTGCGGTTCAGGTGTTGACGTTTCCTCCACCCGAGGTCGTTGACCGCGCCGATTATTTCCTGACTGTATTTGCGCCTGGATGGGTACGGCTGTCCTTGTTGCGTTTGTGTTTCTTATTGGTTCTGCCCGTGTCTGAGTATTCTCCAAGGATTTTTGTTCTTCTTGGGTAATTGGATTGGATTGTCTTTTGAGGAGACTTTTCCAAGTGTTGGAGATGTTTTGTGCATCGTCTCTTTTGTTGAGGCAGTTGGTTCTCTCTATTTCGAGGGCTTCTCTAACTATGCGGGTTCTGTAGTGTTTGATAGGTGCAATCTGTTTTGTTTCTGGGAAGTTTATTGTGTGGCCCGTTTCCTGGTGGTGTTGAAAAAGGGCTGATGTCGTTTGCTTATTTCTGATGTTGTTCTGGTGTTCCTGTACTCTGGCTGAGATTCTTCTATTTGTTTGTCCGATGTATTCTTTGTCGCAGTTACTGCACGGGATGCTGTATACGCCTTGGTTTTCTAAAGGTATTTTGTCTTTTGGATTGCCTATTATTTTGTGTAAGGTAGTCTGCGGCTTGTAGATTGTGGAAATGTCATGCCTTCTTAGAATCCTTCCAATCACGTCTGTTACACCTTTTATATATGGCAGTTTAGTTTTTGGTTTGGACATGTCGTATTCTTCCTTATTTGTTGTTGGTCTCGTGGCTTGTTTTTGTGCTTTTTTGATTGTGTGTTCATGGTATCCGTTTTGTCTTAGGGCGGTTGTGATGTTATGAAGTTCTTCTTGTCGGTTCGTTGTTTTTGTTAGGCGTATAGATCTGGATATCAGTGTACTGGCTACCGATTGCAATTGGGAAGGGTGATGATGAGATCTAGCATTCAGATATCTATTAGTGTGTGTAGGTTTCCTGTATACCGTGTAATCAATTGTGAGGTCATTGTTTCTTGTAATAAGTAGGTCAAGAAAAGGCAATTGGCCATTCTCTTCAACTTCTAACGTGAACTGTATTCGGTGGTGGATGTTGTTTAGTTCATCAAGGAAATTGTCAAGATTGGGTCTTCCATGAGGCCATATGATAAAGATGTCGTCCACGTAGCGTTTCCAAAAAGTCGGCTTCATTTTAGCTTTACTTAGTGCATTGGTTTCGAAATACTTCATGTAGAGATTGGCAATTACTGGTGATAGTGAGGATCCCATGGGGGCGCCTTCTGTTTGTCTATACAAGTTGTTCTCATACGAGAAATACGTATTCTTCAGACAGTGTCTTGCAAGTTCGATAATGTGTCTTGGGAAATCTTCATTTGTAGCTATTTGGTCTAGAGCCTCGTCAATTGGTACGCTTGGGTAAAGTGACTTTATATCTAGGCTAGCTAGGAGGTCATCTTTGTGCAGTTTAAGGTTTTTAATTATATTTGTCAGGTGTTCTGAGTTCTTGACGTAGGAATCTGCTTCTTCGCTGGTTGGCTGCATGATCTCTGCAAGATATTTCTCGAGTTGTTGAGTTGGTGAGTCTATAGCGCTAACGATTGGTCTTAATGGCACTCCCTCCTTGTGAATTTTTGGCAACCCGTATAGTTTAGGGCATCTGCTAGCTTTTTCCCGAGGAATTATGCGAGCCTCGATTTCTGCCCCAAGCTTGGCGGCTTTGATTTTATCTTTTGTTGTCTTTTCAAGGTATGTTGTTGGGTCTCTTGCGACTTTTTTATATGTGTCGTCTTGGAGTATGTCTGCCATTTTTGTTCTATATTCTTCCGTATTCATCACCACTGTGACATTTCCCTTGTCTGCCTTCAATATAGTGATGTCTTTGTTTGCCTTTAGATTGTTGAGGGCTCTCATTTCGGACGGTTTTATGTTTGGTTTTGGTGGTTTGCTGGTCCTGAGAATACGTGCTACGTCTTGACGTATTATTTCAGCCTCATCGTCCGGCTTTTGGTCTAGGGCTGCTTCGATGTTCGCGATTATGTCCTCTGTTGGAATCGTCTTCGGTGTCACTGCAAAGTTAAAACCCTTGCTAAGGATGTGTTTCTCTTCCTCTGAGAGTTGGTAGTCAGAGAGGTTTTTTACCACTTTATTGATATCGAGTGGCTCTACTTTTGGTTCGGTTTTCCTCAGAAGTCGGGCAAATTTATTTTTCTGTTTGTCGGTTCTGTTCTTGAAGTCTGTTTCCGTCCTCCAGGTTGATAACTCATCTACTTTTTGCCAGAGTAACGGGTGAATTTCTTTGCTCAGTTGCAGATGTAGATCGTAGGCTGCTTTTTCTGTTTGGGCAACTTGTCTCCGTTTTTCTCGAATTTGTTCTCTTAGAAGCGATTTGCTCGTGTTTCTTAGGATATTTTCTGCTCTTTTTGTCCTTAAATGGTAAGTCAATTTGGTACACGTAGGCAGAACGTTGTTGTCGCGACATCTTATTAGAAATGTTATGTCGCAACATAATGTTGTGATTTTGGACCTTAGTGTTTCGAAGCGTTTTGTTGTTCTGAAGGTCTCCTCCCCGTGGAGGTGTACTATGTTATGATGTAGTGTTTCACGGATGGTAGAATGAACAGTAGTGGTGTTCCGGGTTTCAATCCGTTGGTTGTTTGTGTCTTCACGACGTTTCGCCAACATCTCAGCTGGCATTTTCAAGTGATGCTTCCTTTGCGGCTGCTCAACTTGGAATGAGCTGCGTGGTCCTGTGTTGCTGCTTTTATACGCGTCGGCGGCGGCGCAGGTTATATCGCTGTTCTGTGATTGGTGGGCGGTGCGGTTCAGGTGTTGACGTTTCCTTCACCCGAGGTCGTTGACCGCGCCGATTATTTCCTGACTGTATTTGGGCCTGGATGGGTACGGCTGTCCTTGTTGCGTTTGTGTTTCTTATTGGTTCTGCCCGTGTCTGAGTATTCTCCAAGGATTTTTGTTCTTCTTAACATTTCTAATAAGATGTCGCGACAACAACGTTCTGCCTACGTGTACCAAATTGACTTACCATTTAAGGACAAAAAGAGCAGAAAATATCCTAAGAAACACGAGCAAATCGCTTCTAAGAGAACAAATTCGAGAAAAACGGAGACAAGTTGCCCAAACAGAAAAAGCAGCCTACGATCTACATCTGCAACTGAGTAAAGAAATTCACCCGTTACTCTGGCAAAAAGTAGATGAGTTATCAACCTGGAGGACGGAAACAGACTTCAAGAACAGAACCGACAAACAGAAAAATAAATTTGCCCGACTTCTGAGGAAAACCGAACCAAAAGTAGAGCCACTCGATATCAATAAAGTGGTTAAAAACCTCTCTGACTACCAACTCTCAGAGGAAGAGAAACACATCCTTAGCAAGGGTTTTAACTTTGCAGTGACACCGAAGACGATTCCAACAGAGGACATAATCGCGAACATCGAAGCAGCCCTAGACCAAAAGCCGGACGATGAGGCTGAAATAATACGTCAAGACGTAGCACGTATTCTCAGGACCAGCAAACCACCAAAACCAAACATAAAACCGTCCGAAATGAGAGCCCTCAACAATCTAAAGGCAAACAAAGACATCACTATATTGAAGGCAGACAAGGGAAATGTCACAGTGGTGATGAATACGGAAGAATATAGAACAAAAATGGCAGACATACTCCAAGACGACACATATAAAAAAGTCGCAAGAGACCCAACAACATACCTTGAGAAGACAACAAAAGATAAAATCAAAGCCGCCAAGCTTGGGGCAGAAATCGAGGCTCGCATAATTCCTCGGGAAAAAGCTAGCAGATGCCCTAAACTATACGGGTTGCCAAAAATTCACAAGGAGGGAGTGCCATTAAGACCAATCGTTAGCGCTATAGACTCACCAACTCAACAACTCGAGAAATATCTTGCAGAGATCATGCAGCCAACCAGCGAAGAAGCAGATTCCTACGTCAAGAACTCAGAACACCTGACAAATATAATTAAAAACCTTAAACTGCACAAAGATGACCTCCTAGCTAGCCTAGATATAAAGTCACTTTACCCAAGCGTACCAATTGACGAGGCTCTAGACCAAATAGCTACAAATGAAGATTTCCCAAGACACATTATCGAACTTGCAAGACACTGTCTGAAGAATACGTATTTCTCGTATGAGAACAACTTGTATAGACAAACAGAAGGCGCCCCCATGGGATCCTCACTATCACCAGTAATTGCCAATCTCTACATGAAGTATTTCGAAACCAATGCACTAAGTAAAGCTAAAATGAAGCCGACTTTTTGGAAACGCTACGTGGACGACATCTTTATCATATGGCCTCATGGAAGACCCAATCTTGACAATTTCCTTGATGAACTAAACAACATCCACCACCGAATACAGTTCACGTTAGAAGTTGAAGAGAATGGCCAATTGCCTTTTCTTGACCTACTTATTACAAGAAACAATGACCTCACAATTGATTACACGGTATACAGGAAACCTACACACACTAATAGATATCTGAATGCTAGATCTCATCATCACCCTTCCCAATTGCAATCGGTAGCCAGTACACTGATATCCAGATCTATACGCCTAACAAAAACAACGAACCGACAAGAAGAACTTCATAACATCACAACCGCCCTAAGACAAAACGGATACCATGAACACACAATCAAAAAAGCACAAAAACAAGCCACGAGACCAACAACAAATAAGGAAGAATACGACATGTCCAAACCAAAAACTAAACTGCCATATATAAAAGGTGTAACAGACGTGATTGGAAGGATTCTAAGAAGGCATGACATTTCCACAATCTACAAGCCGCAGACTACCTTACACAAAATAATAGGCAATCCAAAAGACAAAATACCTTTAGAAAACCAAGGCGTATACAGCATCCCGTGCAGTAACTGCGACAAAGAATACATCGGACAAACAAATAGAAGAATCTCAGCCAGAGTACAGGAACACCAGAACAACATCAGAAATAAGCAAACGACATCAGCCCTTTTTCAACACCACCAGGAAACGGGCCACACAATAAACTTCCCAGAAACAAAACAGATTGCACCTATCAAACACTACAGAACCCGCATAGTTAGAGAAGCCCTCGAAATAGAGAGAACCAACTGCCTCAACAAAAGAGACGATGCACAAAACATCTCCAACACTTGGAAAAGTCTCCTCAAAAGACAATCCAATCCAATTACCCAAGAAGAACAAAAATCCTTGGAGAATACTCAGACACGGGCAGAACCAATAAGAAACACAAACGCAACAAGGACAGCCGTACCCATCCAGGCCCAAATACAGTCAGGAAATAATCGGCGCGGTCAACGACCTCGGGTGGAGGAAACGTCAACACCTGAACCGCACCGCCCACCAATCACAGAACAGCGATATAACCTGCGCCGCCGCCGACGCGTATAAAAGCAGCAACACAGGACCACGCAGCTCATTCCAAGTTGAGCAGCCGCAAAGGAAGCATCACTTGAAAATGCCAGCTGAGATGTTGGCGAAACGTCGTGAAGACACAAACAACCAACGGATTGAAACCCGGAACACCACTACTGTTCATATATATATATATATATATATATATATATATATAAAACACAAAGGGTGCCAAGTATGCGTACTTATGATAAACAAAAGGAGTAAATTAATGGGCATGTACGCAAAAAGCATCATAGGATTACGAGTAAGAATGGTAACCGCAGACATGCATGTTTCTGGCTCGTTAGCCGTCATCAGTACCCAACATTTTTGCTAGCCAAGTGCAATACCTTACTTGGTTATGCCGCACTGATGACGGCTAACGAGCCAGAAACATGCATGTCTGCGGTTACCATTCTTACTCGTAATCCTATGATCCTTTTTGCGTACATGCCCATTAATTTACTCCTTTTGTATATATATATATATATATATATATATATATATATATATATATATATATATATATTAAGTCGGCATCATATGAAAAACTTTTTTATTCTTAGTTTTACGAAAAAAAGTTATTCTTTATAAAAAGTATATATATATATATATACTATCCATATAAGACATTTTAAAATCTTGGTATTAGTAAAGATACTGGAGAAATACTTGGAATTCAGTTAACTCAGTTTTAAATACCTATTGATTTTAAACTCTTGAGTAATTACCATGATTATTATATTAATTAAGACAACCATTAACGTCAATGAAAGGTAAGGTTGTGTATGTAGAATAAATTAACAGATATATGCAGGAACTATTAATTTATAACGATTACTAATAGATATATTTGATAGTAATTATGATTCAATTCTTTTACAAATTTTTTTCTTTTTTTTTGTAGAATTTTCTTTAATAACAGATAATAAAATCTTATTAACAAATTGATACCGATTTGTAAAACGTCGAAACTGTACCACAACAAATCAATAAAGACGAATGAAAAAGCTTTCGATTATATTTCAAAAGAAAGAACTTAAAGAAAATTAGTGGTGAGCCTAATAACACACCGATCAGTTATTACCTTTACCTTCGACAAAACTACCATCTGTGTTTGACTCTACAACCACAAACCATAGGCGGAGAAAAGGGTGTGATTTTTTAAAAGTTAATAGCAATAGCTTCTTCATTTAACGAAAAACGCTTTTAAAAAACAAATTGTTTCAAGTTTCTAAGTGGTAATTGTCTTAAAGAAAAATGATTGTTTCCTTCGGCAAATCGTTTTTTTTATCCAACATGTCCAAAAGGTTGTAATTATATTAAGAGTTAATTGTTTTACCCTTTTCAAAATAATACATCAACAAAATCCCTTTTGCATTCAGAAAAACTGATGCCATAACCTTTATTGCCAATCGTTCTGACTTCAGCTGTTTTGGAACTAAAGAACCAGATTCAGTCTACTGTTAACTTTTTTGTTTCAGTTTTGGATAATGATGGTAGATCCATGTCTCATCCATAGTTGTTATAAAACGAGGCACAAAATCCGTTTTACCCCGTTTAAAACGCTCCAAATTACGCTGAGAAATTTGTTTTCGATTCAGTTTTTGTTGATTTGTTATCGAATATGGTACTTACTTCCCGAACAGCTGTTTTAAATGTCATTTTTCGTGTAAAATTTGAAGTACTCTTTGTTTATCTGAGATGCCTATGGTGTCAGCAATTTTACGCTTAATCAAACTTGGATCTTCACAAAGAATATCAATGATTTCTGGTATTGTTGCACTTTTTGAAACTACACTTCGACGCTTGTACGACCACGTTTAAACTCTAAAACTTATCTATGTGTAGTTGGAAATGAACGAGAAGATTCCTTTTTCCTTTTCACCATTTTTGTATGTTGCTTATGAACGTTTTAAAACAAAGAATTTCATCACTGCGCGATGTTCGGTTTTTTCCATTGTAACAAAATACACTAACACGTCAACACTGTCTTGTAAACAAAGAATAAACTAACAAATCAAAATAGATTTTTTGTGTATTCAAATGGAAGATGAAATATTAAAAAAAGCATATAAATTTTGATTCCTCTACAGGTTAATAGGTGTTGTATTCAAAACTTTTAAACCAGCCATTATGTCAACGAAAAAAAACGCATAGTAATTGATTTTGTTTGCGCCGTTTCTGAATAATTCGACCGATATTAGTCCAAAGCATTGGCGTAAGTTTTGAAGCCATGAGTGTCTTCTTCTTCCGGGTCCACGTTTACTCTCTATTTTACCCTGTATTATCAGCTGTAATATACAATTTCTTTTTGTTTTCCCATTCTGCGCAATACCTCTTCGTTGGTGGTGTAAATCGTCCAAGATATTTTCATGATACGTCGGTATACCCACATTTTGAATGCCTCCAGCTGTTTCACCAGTGTTTCCGTCGTTGTCCAGGCCTCCGTGCCATACAACAAGACTGGGAACACATAACTAAGAAATATGTCGCAATGGGTGAATATATGGTCCAAGGTATAAATATGAATTTACATGTTAAATTAATTGGTGTTTATTTTCAATTGTCTGACAGGTTTTTGAGTTTGGTTCACCAGCATCTATTTTGTTTTTTTTTATGTTGAGGTTAAGTCTTCTTTCTTTACTCGCTCTTTGTACCCTGTCCATGAGATGTTGGAGTTCATCAATATAGCTAGCAAGTACGACTGCATTGTCCGGATATCGGATCTTATTTGTCAGTTCTCCATTGATTTGTTTGCCTCTGTTTGCTTCGTCTTGTGCTGTTTTAAAAATCTGTTCGGAGAAAATATTAAAAAGAATAGGGGGGGACACATCCCTGTCGCACACCTTTTCTGATCTCAATGCTCTCTGTAAACGAATTGCCAACTTTTATCCTGGCTGTCTGATTTCAGTAGAGACTTGTTACAATTCGGGTATCCTTATCATCAATTCCTATGTTTTGAAAAATTTTAATTAGTTGGTCATGTCTAACATTGTTAAAGGTCTTCGAGTAATCCACAAAGCAGATGTAGACATTTCTACACCGCTGTACCAATACTTGCAGGCAAAACACTCCCTCTCTTCTGCCCAGAGCATTCCTAAAACCAAATTGTGACTCTTTGATTTCCGCTTTACACTTCTAGATCCTATTATAAATGATTTTAAAAAAGACTTTGATGATATGATTATTTAGGTTTATCAGTCTGAATTGGTCACACAGTATAGTGTTTGGTTTTTTAGGTATGGCCACGAAGGTTGATTTTAACCAATTTTTAGGAATTTTTCCGCTGTGGTATATATTATTAAAAAGAGTGGTTATCGTCTTCAGGAATGTATTGTCCGTTTTGTATAAAACTTGTCAGGTCCTGGAAATTTGTTATTTTTGAGGGACCGCATTGCTTTTTATACCTCTGAATTAAGAATGGAGGGACTGTTTTGAGTTATTTTAATTGAGTATTTATTAAGGCAGTGTGAAGCAAAGAGGTTTTCAACATATTGCTTTTATGTTTCTAGAATCTTTGTTGGTTATGAGATTAAAATTCTGTTACAAGTATATCCGTTGCTAAGTTGTGGTATATCTTTTTTTCATTTCTTTTATCTTCTAATGCATGTTTTGGTAATTGTATTTCTAAGAAAGATTCGCAAGTGCGCCATCTCTACTCAGAAAATAACACCGTTGTGGTCGCTTTGCATCTAATAAATAAACCTATAAGCAAGGTAAATAAATAAAAACGAATGAAGTGTTATGACAGTCTTATAATAAAAAGATGAAAAATGATACAAGTATCTTGCGTAGTGCTGTCAATCTCCAGGTAAATACCTAGATTTGTGCATGGTTAGAATTCCTAACTCAAATGCACATGATGCTGCGACGTAGATATAAATATCAATCAATCTATATAAGGGCAAAACCAACTGTAGACATGTTTCGGTCTGTTAGACCTCATCAGTACAGTACAGCCTTGTCTCTTCATTCACTAATGAAGAGACATCCCCGGTATAGACTGTTTGGTATTTGATGTCAAAATCTGTGAAAGTAAGAAAGACTCGAAAGTGCGCCATCATGTGCAAACATGTTGAATGTTCCATAAAGAACGATCTTTATTAATGTGAAAAGCTGTTTGTTTGATGTATATATAATTTTAAACCAAAAAATATTCCTGTTGATACGCCCTTGGTTGTCCATGTCACGTTTACCGTCGCTAATGGCCCAGGTTTAAATATCAATACTTGAAAAATTCTACCCTAAACATAGTTGGATAAATATAATGACATTTTAAAAGTGTACAACATAAGTTTCCTAAACTTTTTACTTTGATACCGGCCGGTAGGGTTATTTATATGATTACAACTCTGATATCGGTCCTAAATGGCCAATCTTGAGTGGGATCAATTTTTAAATTTACTGTCTTAAGAGATTGTAATTTTGTTTTGAAAATTAGCTTGGATATTAACTGAGTTTTAATGTATGGTTTGAGATTGCTTGGGCAATTTAAAAGTATTCGAAACGACTTGAAGAGACATTTTTTGAGTACCAAATTATAGTTACGTGATGATTTCTCAAAGAGTTGAACAAAAAATATGTTTCTTAAGTGTTTATAAACGACAATACCATTAATGTAAAAAACATATGTAGCTGCATTTAGATTTTGGCGCACCTTATTTAGTACCTATTAGTGAAGTTTAGTATTTTAAAAATATATGTATGTAGAAATACCGTTATACATTATGAACTTTAAAATATATTTTTAATTGCTCATTATTATCCTAAAAGGGGTGAAAACCAGGTCTATAGCGTGGTTTAGACGATCAGTATTACCGTCAACACTGTCAGAAGTGCCAGTTTTAGCACTACCAGCATCCTAAGCGAGATTTCTACTGCGCCTTCTAACTGCAATTCAAACCCATAAAACATAAAAAAAATAAAAAGATATATAAAAAAATTACCATTTATTACAAAATCTAATAAAATTTTACTTTTCTAGCCTTTCTATCGGCGAACTCTTTTATGATGTTATCAAAGTCAAGGTTTTCAGCAATTTCATTTTCGTTTGACAAAGTTGTCAAGTTTAGGTTAAGATGTTGTCGATCGCAGATTAGTTTTTATTAACTTAAGCTTAGAAAAGTTCCTCTCCCCACAAGCAACCGTTACAGGTATAATATGCGCATTTAAAACAAAAAGTTTCAGATTTATGAGTTCATCACACAAAATGCATCCATCTATATCTGATTTAGAGTCTAAAGTCAATTTCAATTGGAGATCACCATAGAGTTTGACAAGAATAGGTTTTTCTGGGATATGTTTTTATTTTGTCCAAAAAAGACCAACATTCCGAATACTCATTTAGCTGTGCAAATCTTTTATGGACTGAAATTAATATAGTGTCCAAAACACAGTTAAAAAATCAATATCAAATCTTTTTCCGAAGAAGCTATAGGCTCATCATGGACAGTTCCAAACCAGCTTGATGTGACTCTTTACACAGGTTTAATTTTCAGTAGGTACTTTAGCCAAAATTATTGTCGTATTTCCAAAGAATTATTTAATCAGCTCAACACAATGGTTACACCATTTATTCGAAAGTCGAATACAATCATTTGAAGCGCATTTTCCTGTCTTTTTTTAAACAGTCGAGCAACTTTTCTAGTGAAGCATGCTTATGCTAGTTTTTTAATACTGCTGTTCCATAATTGAGGCAAACCTTTTTATAGTTCACTGAAGTTTCTTAAAGCACATTTTTTATTGGTTTTTATTGCGTAGTTTGTAACTTTTCCGTCATCATTGTTACAAATGCAATCTGTAATACACGTTCAAGAATAAAAAACAGTAGCTGGATGACCGAGCTTTGCTCGTGTAATGTCAGTCAAATTTTGCAAGCATCTTACTTTAGCAGCACGTGTGGGACAAGCAGAAACCTGATTATTTTCATGACAGTATCCTTGAAATGAGTCTTCACTGTGAGAAGTTTGAGAATTCTGATCAGGTTGATGACGATGCCCTTCTAGGTGTTCTTGAGACGAGTTGCGGCTGCGTAAAGTTAGATTGTTTATAAGCGTTTTTTTCCAAGATCGTTGAGGCATTTTTAAGTGAACACGTGCTTTAAGAAGGCACAAATAATATAAATAAACAATTGATTTTCTTAGTCTAACCTCAAAGCAAACACTCATTGACTTCGTGTTACTTAACAACGCCATCTGCTGGAATAGCTTTAGCTGTTGTTGTGTCGTTAAAGCAATTGCTCACAATTTAAAAATAATAGTATTATTTTTCGCCAATAGATGTCAGGAAGAGTTATCGATAAAACAGGAATAAAATCACATTTTCCAAAAATGATTCTTAGCTAGATCGATTTATCGCCCCCGAATCCCCCTATATACTAAATTTCACGAAAATTCGATTCCGAGATTCCAAATATATATATATATATATATATATATATATATATATATATATATATATATATATATATATATATATATATATATATATATATTATGATGGTTCTATTTCTTAGCTCCGGCTATCCGGCTATTGGGTCTGGGTTCTTTCTTCTTGATTCAATTCAAATTATACCAATATTAATTATTATCAACGTTTATATTAACATTATTCAAATTACATTTCAAAAAATGACAAATATCAATTCCCGTCAAAATCAAAATCAAAAACACATCAAAACTTCCATTCAAAATTCATAATAATCAACAATTATCGTCCCTATGGTATTTCACTTCTTTATATACAAAAAAAAAACAATAGCCACTGGTCTATGTCGTCACACTATACAGTAAGATATTTTATTTACACAATAGACACAGTGATACCATAACAAATCCTCACAATTAAAAAAAATAAAATTTTCTCCCAAGACATATTTTATTTTTTTAAATTTACTTTAAATTTTTGTTTTATTTATTTTCTTCCATATTTTTATTTTAATCTTAATTTTAATTTTATTTTAATATTATTTACTTTTATTTAACTATTTTATATATTTTTTTCTTTTTATAATTATATACAATGCTCATCCAAATCGTCCTTAATCTTCTATTAATGTTATCTATTTCAAAATAATTTATATCCTCATCTTCGTACGTTTTCTTCTTAAATTTCCTTTTATTATCATTATCATAATTAATTTCAGTTTTATATTTAATTTTATTAATATAATAATAAACTTTATTTTTATATTTATTTTCATCAACTTCATATAATTCCATTTCATATTTTGCTTCTTTATTTTTGTCATTATCATTCTTCTTATTATAGTCATTTTCATCATTTAATTTTAATCTCATATTTTCATATCCTTTTTTCATTTTTTCTTTATGAGTAACATTCCCTTCATAATCATTATTTTTATTTTTTCTTCTTGTACATTGTCTACCTGACAAATAAACTCTTCATATTTTCCCGTAGGTTTATTTCTCTTTTCGTTTATATTTGTATCATAATCTAGCTCCTTAAATCCATATTTCAATTGGTCTACTTCTTTTTGTATTTTAATATTTTCTTCTTTAATAATATTTTTCATTTCATTTATAATATCTACTTTCATATTATTAATATCTAATTTAATGCCTTCTATATTTTCTTTTAAAATCTTTAACTCTTCCTTATCTTCTTTTCTACAATTTTCTTGTTTTCTACTATTTTCATCCATTTTTCTATTATTTTCATCAAATTTTTCATCCATTTTTTTTTCCATTTTTTCCAAAAATTTAAACATTCTTTCCATCTCTGTTTCTTGATGAGGTTTTGAACTAGTCGCATCTCCTATTACATCTCCTTGTACAACTTGAATAGTTGTGTTTTCTTCTCCTTCTGAAAATCCATCATTTTCTGTTATACCAATATTTTCTATTATTTCATCTACATCCTGTCTTATACCATCATTACTTTGTGTTTCTTGCCTATTTTCACTGTATTCTTGTATTTCATCCTCTCTCCTTCTATTTCTTCTATTTTGTCTTGTATCCATTTTATTTAAGTATTTTTAAGTATTTAAAATGTTAATTTGTTAAATTTATTTAATTTAAATGTTGATTTTTAATTAATTTTAATTTTAAAATTAATGTTTAATTTTTAATTAATTTCTCCCCACAAATCACTGCTCTATTATGTAAATCAAATATCTCACCTTTCTGTCAGTCCTGTCTGTCAAATTTCTTGTCTTCTCTTATTCTTCCAGTTTCCAGGTTTTCTCGCAGTGGATTCTTGTATTCGGTCTTGTAGTGGATCTCGCAGTGGATTCTTGTAGTCGGATCTGGCAATGAATTCTTCTTGATTCAATTCAAATTATACCAATATTAATTATTATCAACGTTTATATTAACATTATTCAAATTACATTTCAAAAAATGACAAATATCAATTCCCATCAAAATCAAAATCAAAAACACATCAAAACTTCCATTCAAAATTCATAATAATCAACAATTATCGTCTCTATGGTATTTCACTTCTTTATATACAAATAAAAATAATAGTCACTGGTCTATGTCGTCACACTATACAGTAAGTATATATATATATATATATATATATATATATATATATATATATATATATATATATATATATATATATGAAAAATGATCGAAAATTCCATCAATACTTAAAAGTGGAGAGAATATTTTCAGTAATACTGACCATGTCGAGAATAGTTTACTTCATTCTTCTGTTGTATCTAATCTAATATATTTAAATGAGCAATTCTTATATATATATATATATATATATATATATATATATATATATATATATATAACAAAATAACGAGGATATTGGGTTTTTTGCAGCAATACGAAAAGTGTACTCTTATAAGTAATTTAATGCCAAGCTTTCGATTATGATTATAATCATCTTCAGGGCGCTACAATATTTTATGTTATAATATGGACTAAAAAATTATTTTTTACTTACAACTTGTTGAGATTACTTCGCAATTGATAGTAATTGATAGCAATTGATGTACATATGTAATAATATATATATATATGACAAAGAGACATAGAACACGGCGAAGATATAAAAACTTTCTAATAATAAAATAAAAATATAGCATCTATTTTAAAGGTTTCAAAAATCCCAGGAGAGATATCTCAAATAAACATTTACTAAAGTATTACCTACTCATTGTTTAAGCTCTGCTTATGACTTATTTCAGTACTTATTTTTTGATGGCATTTTTATTTTAAAACTATTCTTCCTTTTTCTGTGGCGTTTCAATTTTATCTTTTATAGTCTTTTTTTACACTTAATATTGTCTGGCATATATTACCTTTTTTATCTACTCTTACTTTCTAATTTATAATGAATAAAAACAACTAAAAATGAAGTGTCGTAAGTAATTGTAAAAATTCATTTTAAAAATTCTGAGTTCAAAAATTCCAATTGGACAAATTATACTTCATCACAGAATTCTCATATTGACAGTCGTTCGGTTCCGAGACAAAAACCAATTACATCGATACAGCCTGATAATTTATAAAATAGCTCATAGTAACTCTTCCATCCGAATCGTGAGTTGTAATCAAAGCCATTTGGTCAGGAGCGCCTTCTAAAAAGATTTTTCAATGGATAAAAATATTTAAAAATAAATAGTTTAAAACACTTACTTTGTAGGTAAATTTGTATTTAATAGTTTTCAATAGAATTTTTTTTTATAGCAGATGTTTCATCTTTAGGATCTTTCAATTTGAACCCGTTTTATTTAAATGTTGAAATCTATTTTATTTATAATATAAACGTTTATAATATCTACGAATAAATAGAAAAAAAAGTGTGAGGTGTCAAGGGACACCCGGATGGAACGAAGTTCCTTTCTATTAATTAGTGAAGGAATTAGTAATTTGTAAACATAACAGAGTGTTTATACATACATAAGCATTTATTATTGTCTGTATAAAATCTCTACTTACCTAACAGTTCGTTTCTTTTAACAAAAGTGTCCATTTATACAATACCAGAGCTTTAAATAACACATCTTTTTAAAATTACTTTTTATAATTTAAAACAGGAATTAACAATTCAATACAAAAAATTTAAAATTTAAATATTTGACAGTGACTGACAGTTAAGGTAATTTGACGTAGTCAAGTTACGAACTATTTTTAAAATGTTTATGAATTTATTAATTTATAAAAACAGGATGAAATAAAATATAATACTATTATAGGTAATTATGTTTTTTTCTACAGTATTTTCTTTTTAATGTACATTTTCTTTTAATTTAAAATAGTGTCTTTTTAATTGTAATATATCTATCTATGAGAGAGAGGGAGAGAGAGTTATTTATTTTTTGGTCTGTGAGAGAGAGAAACATGCGTGTGTCGGTGCATTGTGTCGGTGCATAGTGTCGTGACAACTTTTGGTATGAATTTTTTTGGGCTAGCTCCTAGCGTCAGTCGTAACTGTTCGTAACGCGCGAAAGGGAACTTCGTTCCAAAAATTGATGAAGAACGGTTTTATTTTGATATTGATCATTCATATGTAAATATAAATGTCAAATGAAATTTGATACCTTTGATAAAGTACAATTTCTATTTTTACCCAAAATAAAATGAATAATTTCGTTTTGATCTACTTCATAAACAAAAATCAGTTCTTCCAGTGTATTTGAAAAATATATGCCATGTTAAATTGTGTCCAGGTCTGGAGAAGCACTGATCAAAGAAGCTCATCAGCAAATAGAAACTTTTATAGCTATACATGATTAGTTTTGTCAAGCATCTGAAAAAATTCTTCACTAGCGGCTGCTGCATACAAAAGCACAACATGCTAAAGAAGATGTACTGGTACAATATGTATTTGAATTTAGAAAATGAGATTAGTTTTCCTTCAACCCCAACCCCATCCAATATCATAACAGTATTATTCGTTCAGTTCGACTGACCTATCTTATCTTAATGAGTGTTTACCTGATTTTGATCTTTAGAAGTTTCGGTTTCATATTTTCATATACTCAGAAATTCTAACGGTTGGAAATTAGCTATGATATCACTATGACTTTGAATTCTATCTATCAATTCTTGACGAGAATTTACCTCTTTAGCATAGGCTTTTTCCTTAACATAGCAGTTAAACAAACATACCTTGTCGCGTAAAAGTGGCCTCGCCCGTAAAAAGAATGCATGTCCGTTCTTGCAATGTTTCACAAAAATCAACTCTAACTGGTAGATCGTCCGGCAAGAGTTCTTGAACTTGTCTGTAATGATAAGGATGTAGCTGTGGCTCTTTAAGTATCCGCCAAGAAGACATATTTGATTGTTTTGCCATATTTCTTACACTAACTATTGGATCTTGATCAACTAAATTTAAAATAATATTTTCTTTATTAATTGTTCTTGTTGTCCTTGGTCTACCAGAATTTATTTTATTAGTTCTCACATTCCCAGTTTCTCGACAACGTCTTTCAACGGCTCTAAACGAAATTTTGCACTATCCATTAAGATTTTTAGTAGATTTATATCTACTATTCAGCTGGTTCGCAGGTCACGACTTCGGGAAAATTTCACTACAGTTTTTCGTTTTGGGCCCCCCTGACCTCAAAAACACCTTTTGTTCAAAAGTTTATATATATATGTATGTATGTATGTATGTATGTATGTATGTATGTATGTATGTATGTATGTATGTATGTATGTATGTATAGTTCCGATATAACGAAATCTGTGGACACGATAGCGGTCGCATTTCTTAACGGATCAAAATGAAATTTGGTACAAAAATCAATCGTCCCAAAATCTCGGTCGAGTTCGTTAATGGGCCAAATCGGTAAGGCCGTTTGGGCGTGACATCAAATCAAAATGGAAAAAAATTCGTAACTTTTTTACTTCACCCTGTACAAAAAAATGTTAGGAGACTTTTTTGTTTGTCTTAAGGAGACCTACAACTTTTATCTAAAACATTTTTTTCTAAAACGTATACTTTTAATATATTTAATTAATATAAATCTACTGATGCACCTGGCTTACCAAGGGCCATTTTTTATTAATAAGTAACCGCATATCTTTATAAAGAAAAAATTATTCTAGTCCACTTAATATTTTAAAGGTTTTTTTCTGAAATCGCTTGGAAATGTCTAGTTTCTCGGATCAAATTCGACCCGCAAAATACACTATTTTTGTATTTTAGTCCGTTGCTGGGCAACGAACTTTTCCGTACTGTACGGGAATATTTTTTCTCCACGACCATTAGTGAATGTAATAATTCCGACTTCATTTTTAATAATAGAGAGTGTTCATTCTCACTCTTGAGATAGAATATTCATTCTGAAACACTTGCTTCTTATATGTTTTGCATGTATTTCCATTCTATAACTAGTGACGGAATAACATTCTGTAATTGCTCAACAAAAAACATAGATTGCCCTGCGAATTTTAAAACTGTCACTCAGTTTGTCAGTGCGACGTTCTAATTGTTTTGCTTCATATTTCAATTTAAATAAACAGAATTATAACATGGTCGTGGAGAAAATACAGTCTGTTACACGGTTAGAATGAAAATTCGATAACTCGTGGTTCCTCTCGCTCGCTACGCTCGCGTTCGGAATTCTCCACTCGTATCGAATTTTCATTCTAACCTTGTTACAGAATATACTATTCCGTACCTGTGTACGGGAATGATCCATAAAACGTATATAAGCACATTCATATTTTTCGCCTTGATTTTATTTGGCAATAAATTTAAAACCACATTAGTTTTAGTAACTCTGGAGGCGTTTTTCACCTCTGGACATCATCATCACTGTCCATTTTAAATATAATTTAAAATATTTTAAGCAATATGTAACTACCCGAACTGACACTTTTGTGACACTAATCAACAATGATAAACAAACAATGTAAACGAAACGGTTTCATAGAAAATAAGATGATATCAAAAACAGTTATGCATTCATAAAACTTTTTTAATTTACGATTATATAATGCGATTTCAGAAATAATAGTATATGTATCTCGTAGTAAAAGCACATTCCCGGACTCTCAATTTACATTGTCGTCAGGGAATGTATCGCTTTTCCTACTAGATACACAATATACTATTTCCTGTCCTCACTTTGATTTATATGGTGTATTTATTAGTTAGGCTATTTTGTATAATTTATTAATAATAATTTGTATTGGACAAAAAAACTTATTCACTGTTAGTAGATTTATATCTACTATTCAGCTGGTTCGCAGGTCACGACTTCGGGAAAATTTCACTACAGTTTTTCGTTTTGGGCCCCCCTGACCTCAAAAACACCTTCCGTTCAAAATTTTATATATATATATATATATATATATGTATATATATATATATATATATATATATATATATATATATATATATATATATATATATATATACAGGGTGTCCCAGAATTAACTACGGAAACTTCGTATACGTATTCCTTGATGACAAATAAGTAGGGTCTTTCCTATAAAAAAAAATTTTTTAGAGACTCCTGTCAGAGTTATAGCCTACTTTGCAAATGTGCGCTACTTGATCACGATACACGATACTCAATTGACATGGTCCTACTTTTTATTTTTTTACTCCAATCCGAAACGATTTCGCAAAAAACGACAAATAACAAAAAAGTTTCTAAATAATCAAATCTTCCTAAAATAATTTTTTGTTATTGCAAATATTAATTGCTAAGAAAGTTACAAAAAAATATTAAGAGGGGTTCCTTGATTTGCACCCTTAGAATGGGGTAGGGCAGGTGAAAAGTGGCAGGAGAAATGCGTCTTTATAAAAATGATGTTCACCCAAATTTTTAATTTTTTATCTTGGACCAATCAGAAGATATTAAATTAAAACCGTATTTTACCACCCCTCTTTAAAGGGTTATAACTCTGACAGGAGTCTCTAAAAAAATTTTTTTTATAGGAAAGACCCTACTTATTTGTCATCAAGGAATACGTATACGAAGTTTCCGTACTTAATTCTGGGACACCCTGTATATATGTATGTATGTATGTATGTATGTATAGTTCCGATATAACGAAATCTGTGGACACGATAGCGGTCGCATTTCTTAACGGATCGAAATGAAATTTGGTACAAAAATCAATCGTTCCAAAATCTCGGTCGAGTTCGTTAATGGGCCAAATCGGTAAGGCCGTTTGGGCGTGACATCAAATCAAAATGGAAAAAAATTCGTAACTTTTTCACTTCACCCTGTACAAAAAAATATTAGGGGACTTTTTTGTTTGTCTTCAAGAGACCTACAACTTTTATTTAAAACATTTTTTTCTGAAACGTATACTTTTAATATATTCAATAAATATAAATCTACTGATGCGCCTGGCTTACCAAGGGCCAATTTTTTTATTATCGGTGGGTACAAAAAAAATTCACAAGTGATATTTAGCATTCAAAAACTTTCGAAAAATGTAAAAGGGATATCAATACATGAGATATGAGTTTAAAAAACATGCACGTGCTCGCCCGTCGTGAAAATTTAGTGAGTATAAAATATTAATATAATTAATAAAAAAATCGAGAAACAAATGGAAACGTAATTCTAAATTTTTGTATCAAAAACGCAATAGTATATTTTGTGGCAAGTGGTGAAACAAAACGATTTTTGACAAGGGCGAGAGTTGACTGCCCGAGCGAAGCGAGGGCTGTCATCGCCCGTTTAGAAGACGTCTTTGTTTCATCCCGTGCCACACACAATATTTTTCATATCACATGCAATAAAACAGCGAGTTTTGATCTTTATAGCCAGTCGAAGTAACACTATTTCAGACAAATAGCATAGTAATATCTTGACAACGATTTGACGACAGCTGTCAAACGATTATGATTTTATTCGCTTTTGTTTATTACAAATGCGATTCTGACAGACTTGAAATAAAGACCTAAATAATAAATAACTGAATGTGCCGGGCAGAAACAACGTTGTTTCTCTTCTAGAGTAGAAACAACTGTCAGTTTCTGACTGACAGTTGCATTGGTCTGAAATTGTCTTATTTTACTGGCAAAACAGAGATTAAAACTAGCTGTTTCAATGCATGTGATGTGAAAAATAATTTTGACTAGCTAATTTCATGTTGTCGTGTCGGTTTTTCGTGACGGTGTGCGTTCGGTTTTTCGTGAGGTTGTGCGTGCATCCTAAGAATTCACCCAAATCATTTTCTCTAACGAACAATAAGAAGTATAACGTCAAAAATAGATGGAACACATTAAATGCTTGGTATTAAAGACAATGTATTGGCAAAAAAATTTCCTTGTTACGCTACTGGATTTGTGTCTGAAATGCACTTTGATATTTAAATGGAGACTTTTCAATTGTTTCTCATCTAATAGCTTACGTGATCATTTATGCTTCAAGGCTGAGTAGTTCTCGCCGGCAATTGGCCTGTCGTCTCTTCATAAATAACTAAGTGCGGTGTTCATTATTGAAGTTATTAAGCTCCTTCTCGAAGCGAAATTAATTTCGAGCTCTCTAATAAGATTTCAATTGGAATTCAAATGGTGTATTTATATTTAATCTAGTCATAAAGTTAGTTTTCATATGTATATTGAATTTAAGTTTGTGATATTTCAATCGTGTTGCTAGAGAAGGATTTTGTTATGCATGAAAGAATATTTATTTATACATACAAGGTGTCTGATTAAGAATGAGACATAAAGCAGCAACCGACACTTGCTCTCAAAGTTTGACGATTTCGCTAATAGATATTTTATAGTAGGTTTACTCGCTTGGCAAGTCTCCGCAAGCATACACGAGTTTCAAGTCTTCACAAACGCTTGAATGCCATTTACACGCTTGCGAGTGTGTTATTGTATACGGACAGACAAACATGGAGGACGGAGATATCAAAGTTATTCCAGCACGTGAATTTGGCTTCAATACGTCGCAAGCATCCTTTGTTCAGCTGAGCCAAACAACGCTTGTGTTAGTGACAACTTGCTAAGTCTTGCCAAGCATGTAAACCTACCATTATAGCCCAAATGTATTTTGTAAAAAAATATATTTTTTTAATAACTTAGATACAGCTTAATCAATTTTCATTAGAACTTAGACCAACAAGTAAAACCACGTACCTACGTTAAAAACGATGAATAAAATTACTAGCGTAAAAAGACAATATTTTTTTATTTTATATCTTCATCTATTTATTTATTTTTGGTTTTTCGACTTCTTCCAAATTTTTCTGTTTTTTCAATTTTTTTAGATTTTTTTTAATTTTTTTGATACTCACTTGTTGTTTTACTTTAACTACTTTTTTAATTTTTTTTTTACATTTTTGACAATTTCAATAATTCTTTTATTATTTTTTAAGATATTTAATATTTTACGGTTTTACACGTTTTTTAGGATTTCCAACTATTTTTCACTATTGTCAACATTTTTTTACGATTTTTATTAACTAAGATTATGTAATTAAGATTTCCAACGTTTTTCAAGATAATTTTTCATGATTTTTAACATTATATCAGGATTTTGAAATAATTTTCATAATTTTCAGCAATTTCTTAATACTATTAGCGACTACCACAATTTTCAACGATTTTTCACGATTTCCAACAATCTTTCTGATTTTTTAACATTTTTTTCGATAATTTTTCACGATTGTTAATTTTTTACAATTTTTTAATGATTTTTGACAGTTTTTTAACCATTTTTATCAATATTTCAAGATTGTCAGAAATTTCTTCAATTATTTACGTTTTTCAAGATTTCTTTATAATATTTGATTTTCAACAACTTTTTACTATTTTCAACATTTTTTGAGGATTTTCACCTTTTTCTTAAAGATTTTTCATAATAATTCGAGTAATTTTTAAAATTATCCATACAAAATTTTAACCCCTTATTTGAACCCTTAGGGTGGGAATTCTAATAAACCATGAAACAGGTGTTCAATGAAATATTTATAAGAGTCTGAATTTTAATTTTTATAACAATCGGTACAGATTTAAAGTTTTTTCATAGAAACTTTCAACCTTCAGGGTTAAATTTTTCCCTTTTTAGTGAGCATTCGCATTATGAAAACAAACATCTTTCTAAATTTCACGTTTCTATTATTCCGACTGTGCATGCATCTATGATATATATTAGATATATTATTTTTCTTTATTTCTGACATCTTTTCTTACCTTTGTGAGGTATACACTTCGCTTTGACAATTTTAAAGAATGTTTACAAAATATATAAAAAAAAAGAGTGCGTTTAACCTTTACGCCCGATTGAAGTAAAACTTTTTGACGTACGTATCGGAAAATAAATATTTAATTACAATTTAATTATATTTATTGTCTATATACTTTACAAAAAATGAGATGTTATATTTATATTATTCATTAGAAATAGGAATTTGAAAGTTATCATTATTTTTTATATATGAAATAATAGGTTTATGATAACTAAAATGTGAAACATAGATTTTACTCTCTAAATACCATTAATGTATTTGAAACCGTTTGAAAATTTTGAAAATTTCATAAATAAATTTTGAAAATTTAAGCTTCTCCCATAGCTGAAATAACACCGTTACTTCCATCAGAATCTTCCGTTAGAATCTAACGTTAGAGTTACCCCTAGTCGCGCCTAAAGAAGTTTTGCTTCAATAATAAGTAAACAATATTAAAAATATACACACATTACGTTTAGAATGTGTGATTTTGTAGATGTATCTACCTTATTATAATACAACACAACAGAAGAGCCTTCGATAGTTAGATAACCATTTCATTTTGTAGCATTTTATAGCATATTCCATAAAATTTAAAATCCTGAGTTGAGTTTGTTTTCTTCAGTTCTACGAAGGATCTGTTATTGCTGGTAAAAGATCAGCCATCCTGACTGGTGGTTTTATGGCTACCTAACCAAACCTAAAATAAGTATAAGCAAGTGTTAAAACATTTCGAATATTATTATTTTATGAACAAAAACGTGCAACATGCTTCTTTACTTAACGTAAAGCTTCCCTACAAACAATTATTTACTATTATAATATGTATGTATGTATGTATATAAACTTACTTAATCAAATCATAATGAATGTCGCTGTCTCATCTTTTTTTCATTTTCATTTTTCTTCAAATCTTTCTGGCGCTGATAATATGCCCTTTGACGTTCACAATTTCTTTTTCTTTTTAGCTCTTTAAGTCTATAAAACGAAAATAGCTAGGTATAAATAATAGGTACAAATAATTAGGTATTAATAGTGTAATTAAACACCAAAAATAAAATGTATGCATATAGAATAGGTACTCACTCATTTTCATTCAATATTTTTTCATCACTTTCTTCATTAATAAATCCACTTTGTTTATTCATATTTAAAACAAACACTTTATACACAAATTTAAACTATTTACCACCAATGTATTTTGGTTGACAAGCTGTCAATTCATACAATTACAGATTTAATTTTGTTTAATATAGTAGGCGGAATCGTGTAAGGTATTTTGTATCAGGTTTTGTTTCCGGTACGCGGTACATTAGAATGACGTCACGTCCGTTAGAATTACTGAGTTACCACTAGTCGCGCCTAAAGAAGTTTTACTTCAAAAATGGCATGGGAGTGGTAAAAGTTTTTGTTAAAATTGAAATGAAGTGATTCGCAAAATTTGTGGTACGAGGAGGAATTTGAACTCAGCCACATATATATGGAAGAAACAAAGAATTTTCACTAACATGTTTATCACTCAATAATCATAGAACTTAGCCTGGGATCTACAGGTAAATCGCTTGCTTAATCAAATGTGAAACTATCAGCAAGTTGTCTGCTGTAAACCAAAGAAATATTTTAATCCTTTACTAGTTTCATTATTCTCTTTATAATCGCCACTTAGACGTAAGGACTGTTTCTTTAACCGAGACTGGCAAAGGTAAAATATACATCAAATAATGTCAAAAATGTCAATCTTGCCATAAATTTTGAACAGCATTATGGTTATCATCCTGCTGGTAATTTAAACTAGTGCTATAGTCTGCACTGGAAGTATAAACAATTGCACTAAACTTGATTTTTTTAATAATACACCTTCAACGAATTGTGTTATCTTTTAAAAAAATTTAACAGAAACCATGCCCTGTTGCATCACAAGTACCTAATTGTTTGCATTTTCACTCAACATCACTTTTGTTTCTATGGCCGGAATTGAAAATTAGCTACTTATTGTTAACAGTGATGTGTTCAAGTAAACTAAATCTTTTTTTGGCAATATGTACTTTTAGTACAATTACATAAATACCTAGGCACATACAGGTCAATTTATATCTATCACGTCAAAGAATGGTCATTCAACATTTATGACTTAATAACCAAACATGAAAAACTGCCACAACTGTTTAATAGGATTAAAGACTATTTCTATTTTCAGGTCAACTGGCCCAACTATGGGTTCGGCTTTAAGTAAATATCTACCAGGAGATTATTTGTTAGTTGCTTTCTTCAGCTGATTTATTAGTTTTTCTTGAAGGGTCTCTCCAAATTTGGCGAAAAGGTCAAAAGTTTACCTCAATAAGATCGAAAGTTCACTATATTAAAGGATCTCAACATTTAAAATTGGGCTAAATATACAGTTCGAGAATTCAAGGCTAACCATTAATTAACCCCTTGGATAATAGTCATGACTTCCGTTGGGGACATCCTTTCTACATCCGGAAGTACCGAAAGTTATTAAAATAAATACCGCATACTGTAGTGGCTATTTTTTGTGGATTTATACTTGATGCCCTACCCCTTGATTTCCGTAAAAACTGGAGGGCAAACACTAGGTTACGTTGAATCCACCAGGCTGTTAAGCCAAAGTAGGCAATGTTGTTGATGATAAGTTTTAAAGTAGGTACCTTTTAAACGAGTTTAAACTTTTATTGATTTATTTCTCATTTTGTACAAATTCTTAGAGCGTTAGAGGCAAGGATTCAAGTCCTGTTAGATGGGACATTATTTTTCAATTTCTTCTTAATATTAATTAATATACCTACTCTTATTTGTATACTTTCTAAAATTTCAAAAATTTTACAATTCCTTTGAGAGATATTTGAAATAATCGTTTTCTTAGTCATTAAAAAATCTAAATTTAAAATCTATATACAATCTCGTGTATATGTAAATAAAAAAAAAAGGTGAGAGGTGTCAAGGGACACCCGGATGGAACGAAGTTCCTTTCGATTAATTAGTTAAGGAATTGTAATTTGTAAACACAACAGAGAGTTTATACATTTATTATTGTCTGTATAAAATCTTCACTTACCTAATTTAGCAATATCCAAAATTTGTGGAGAACCACAAATGTCAGGATACATTATTGTTATTATTTTCTATTATTTTATTATTTATTATCTACAAAAACCTGTATAAACTTAACAAAGTCGCGACACTACACTATAGAAAATAGTAAATCCATACCTGAATATTTTCAACAGTTTCTTTCTTTTAACAAAAGTGTCTATTTATACAATACCAGAGGTTTAGATGACATACATATATCTAGAATTACTTTTTATTTCAATTTAATTTAATACAGGAATTAACAATTTAATTTAAAATTTTAAAATTAAAATATTTGACAGTAACTAACAGTTAAGGTAATTTGACATAGGTACCTAACTAGTCAAGTTACGAACTATTTTTAAAATGTTTATGAATTTTTTAATTTATAAAAACAGGATGAAATAAAATATAATACTATTATAGGTAATTATTTTTTTTTTCTACAGTATTTTCTTTTTACTGTACATTTTCTTTTAATTTTAAATAGTGTCTTTTTAATTGTAATATATCTATCTATGAGAGAGAGAGAGAGAGTTTTTTATTTTTTGGTCTGTGAGAGAGAGACAGACAGACGTGTGTCGTGTCGTGTCGTGACAATTTATGGTCTGAATTTTTTTTTGGCTAGCTCCTAGCCTCAGTCGTAACTAGCCGGAACGCCCGAAAGGGAACTTCGTTCCAAAAAAAATGTGGACTTGACTATAACGCATCAGCTAAATAATTATAATTTACGATATGCTTATATATCTCTGGTTCCAGTTCTCTTCACAACTTTATTCATAAATTTCTCTGGATCCTTTTGTCCAGACCCCATCCTTACTGGAACCATGAAATTGCATGGCGTCATTGCCCTGCTCTTCATAGCATAACACGCAGGTCATTACCTCCATTTTACCTATCCTCTTTATATACTTCCGTGTCCAGTGAGAAATTGGCTAAAAAGTAGGATCGGGCCAATTTTAACACCATGATTTAAGGCGTTAAAAGAAGCATTTTTCAGTATTTACCAAATTCCAACGCTTTCTTTCATACCGGGGCAACGTAGAGCAGTATTGACGACACTACTCTCCTTTTGCGATCTTCTTTAGAAGCCCTTGCTTTTTCGCAGCTTTTCCTAAAGCTTTTTGTCGTCCAACCAAACACTCAAGCACCGACTTAAAAGGTGTAATATTGTTTCTACCCTTGTTCAAAAAAATTATCTCTGTTTGTTTTTCCCTTTAAGACAACGTTTTTCGTTTTAGAGGTAGCGACTTTGAAATCATCTTTGTCGTCCGCCCTGATGATATTGAAATATCCCACAGTATTGTTACAAATGTTTGATATTATGAATTTTTTTATTTTGTCATAATAATAAGATGAAAACAATTAATTAAATTTTAAATTGGGTTCTGTAAAAAATAAACACAAACTATAAATCAAATATTAGTTTCGCCTATCAAAGTTTTAACCAAGATTAATACTTTCTTTAAATTAAAACATATCCAGACTATTTTTTAGTTTTTACTTTCCCAAACAGCATAAATAACTGAAATATATTGCTAATTAACAGAAATTAAATAATAAAAAAGGAGTAACTTGTCGACTATTATTTTTTTACAAACATCAATCTGGCTAAATTGAAAAAAACATATCCAGAATTTACGATCAAAACAAATTCCTTTTTATCAATTACGACTCCTTGTTATTTAGATAATCAAAGCCGACATCAAGCACATAAATAATTAAAGCATAATTAAATTTAAGCCAGTCCATCACATAATAAAGTAGGTATATGTCGGAAAATAAAATCTCTCAGATTCTCATTCGGATTTTAACGACCACATAGAGAGTTAAAAAATTGTAGTTGGACCAGTTTAACGACGGACTTTTTATCTTTTCGCTACTGAATTACTCATCAAACAAAAATCAGTAGCGTAGTAATAACAAAAACAAAAGCAATAATGATATTTCAATAAATTGTAAGATAGTTGGTATCTATCTTAATAATATCTTGAAAAATGCAGTTAAATTTCTGTAATGACCACTTTGTAACTTTTGGTATGACTGTATGTTTTGAACGTGAGAAAAATCATGTCATCCGTCACGATACGATACGCCTCATTCATCACAGAAGAAGGAGTGAAGTATAGCGCGAGTAAGAAACCGAAAGGAAAAGAACCAGAGAAAAACCAACAACTTAACTATTGTATAATAAAATTTAAAACGGGTAATAGTATAATTAAAGAAGAAGCGATAATTATTTTCTTAAACAGTTAGTCGTCAAATGGAATTAAAAATAGAGTACCTATATTATTCTTTGTGAAGTAAAAGTTGCTGTACCGATAAAATTTTTTGGCGACGAAGCATATCTAAAACTAATATTATAAAGAGGAAAGATTTGATTTTTTGTTTGCTTGTTTGTTTGTTTGAAATGAATAGGCTCCGAAACTACTGGACCAATTTCAAAAATTCTTTCACCATTGGCAAGCTACCTACACTATTCCCGAGTGACATAGGCTATGTTTCATTTTCAAAAAACTTGAATAATCTAACCCAAGGTGTAAAAAAATGAACAAAAAACAACCTCGTGCGAAAACTATTAATTACGTCACAATAAGCGTCCTTTTATTAATTTTTTTTTATTAAAATACCACCGCAAGAAAAGGCTCTTCATTTGTACGTAGGTACCTAGGTGTTTGTAAAAAAATATTTTTCTTTAATCCCCGTGCAAAGCCGGCGGGTTGCTCGTTTTTAATAATTTTTAACTCATAAAATGAAACTATAGGTTAATTGAAAAATTTTGAAAGCAAAAATGTATATTTTTTAATCATTTTTTTTATTAAAAATAATCTCCCTTAGCTTGAACACACTTATTTTCGTGATACTCCAGTAATTTTATACCATCTCTAATGATTTTTCTGAAGCTCTGCAAATAGTGTTCCACGACTGCAATAGCTTTTTCATTCGACGAAACACGCTCTCCAAGAAGTAATTGTTTTATATTTAGAAGAAGTAATAGTTGAAGGAAGCCACATCTGCTGAATGTGAATCCGTTGGTGGTTTAAGCAAGTCGTACTTTAATTTTTTCAATTTAGACATCGTAAAAAAACTTGTGTAAACACGTGCATTGTCTTGATGAAAAATGATTGTTTTCTTCTGTAAACCGTAAATTTTTTTACAATTTTCTTATCCAGCTGGTCAAAAAAGTTGCATAATAATAATTGGAGTTATTTTTTTATCTTTTCTAAGATAATAATCAACAAAACCCCTTTTGCAACAAAACACTGATGCCATAAATTTCTTGCCGGTCGTTCTGACTTTTGAAGCAGAAGAACCTGCTTAAGTCCACTGTTACAGCTCAACAACATTATGGTAGATCAAAGTCTCATCCATAGTTATAAAACTACGCATAAAATCGGTTTTATTCTGCTTAAAATAATACGCTGAGAAATTTCTTTTCGATTCAGTTTTTGTTGAATTGTTAACGAATCCGGCACTAACAACTTTTTCATATGTAATCCTTCGTGTAAAATATGGAGTAGTCGTTCCTCTGATATGCCTATATGGTATCAGTAATTTCACGTTTAGTCAAACTTGAAGATTTACAAACAATATCATAGACTTCCGTAATGATTTGTAATGTTGTTGTTCGACGCATGTCCAAACACGTTTAAACTCTAAAACCCATCAATCCACATTGCCCTACTAAGGAAAAAAGCCTTATCTCCAAATATTTTAAAATTGAGATATGTACTTGTACATATTAATGTTTAGGGGGCGGTTTTGCACCATTTTTTGAGGTTAAAAAGCCATATCTTTACTCCTAAACCATAATAAAACACTAAGATAATTTGCCTTATGTACAAAAAACTGTGGAATACTAAGATAAAATGCCTCAAGTCCGCGATTTGAAGAAAAAACACCTCAAGTGCTAAAGTTAATTGTACATAAGGTATTTTTCTCTAGTTTCAACAGATAAAAATATTGATAGCACTGAAGCTGATGAATGTACTTAATGTCTTAGTTATCAGAAACGCAACGATCGTTACATAAAATTTCGTTTAGAGTACCAAAAAGATTCTGAGCTTAGTATTATAAGTAATCAATCTACCGCATATTTTTCAGCTGACTTACAGAAAGTGGTAATGCTACCCCGAATGGATAGTTTTAAACTTGTAATATTTACAAGAAGAATCATCGTTTTTAATGAGAGTTTTGAGCCTTTGAATAATACTGCAAAAAATAACTGGCCTATTGCTGTTATTTGGCACGACGGAATTAGTGGTCGAAAAAAAGAAAATATCATTAGTGCTTTTAATGCGTTTCTCGAAATGAACCGGGATTTAAAGAATATTGTACTATGGGTTAACAACTGCTCTGCTCAAAACAAAAGTTGGGCGTTTCTTACATTTTTAAGATACGCAGTAAACACTTCAGATCTGTTGCTAGAAAAGTTGTGTCTTAAATACTTTGAACCAGGACACTCTTTTATGTCCGCACATTCGTTCCATCATCAGGTAGAATTATAAATGAAGCACGAGGGAAAGAAAATATACGATTTTACTGACTTTGAAAACTGTGTTCGGGAATCCAACAGTGGAAAAGTGGTAGTAAAATCAATGAATGTTTCAGACTTTTCTAATTGGCCTGACCACTGCTCAGTGACGAAAGTGAGGAAAAATACAAGCAACCTATTGCTGCGTGATATAGTCCAAATAGAGGCAAGGAGAGGAAATTTAAACCTCTTCTATAAAACTAACTTTTCAGAAAACTATAGGGAGTTAGATTATTTTAAAAGCAAAAGTAACTAAGAGTGCCAGAATTGACCCGCCTGAAATTAGGAAAGCAGCAAGGGTCCAAGAAGAGAAGAAGGCGGATATAATAAAAAAGCTGATCTTCTTACTAATGACGATATGGATAAGAAATTAAAATTTTTATATCCTTAATTTTTATTCCTAATTAGGATAATAACCTAAATAAAACGCATTACATGTTTTATTAAGTTGTATTTTTTAAAGGATCTTCTATAAATTCAAAGCCTGGAATAGTTATTTATGATATAAGTGCTAAAAGTGTGATTTTATTTTTTGAGAAGGGAAGTTCGAACAAAATAAAATCCCTTTTAACACGTATATCATACAATATTTTTTCTACGAACGCTAGTAATAGTCCAAATTAACGCTTATTTTCTATACTTATAATAAATCTGTAGAGAGGTCAATTCTGTACATGAAATATATTTCCAAAATAACTATTGGGGGATGATTGGGGATCGATACTGATTCCAAAAATGCAATCAGTAAAATTTTTGTCTGTCTGTCTGTCTGTCTGTCTCTCTGTATAACCGCTATACACAAATCATCTTATTTTTATAATTTGGAGTTCAACTGTAAACGGATTTTAAAAAATTTCACCCACAGGGGGGGTTGCGGGGGCGTGAAAAATAAAAAAAATAAAATTTAAAATCTATAAGTCCTACAGGTTTGACACTTTGCAAAATAGTTATTTTTATAATTTTGAGGTCAATTGTGAACGGTATTTTACGAAATTTCACCCACAGGGGTGTTGCGGGGGCGTTAAAAATAAAAATAAAAATTTAAAATCTATAAGTCCTACAGGTTTGAAACTTTGCACAATAGTTATTTTTATAATTTTGAGGTCAATTGTGAACGGATTTTAGAAAATTAGACCCACAAGGGGCCATGCGAGGGTGTGAAAAATAATCTGTACATGTAATAAATCTGTAGAAATGAAAATTCTGTATATTAAAGATATTTAAAAAATAATTAGCGGGGGGTGTTACTACATCGATATAGAACCCAAAAATGTGGTTAGATTTTTTTGTCTGTCTGTCTGTATGTTTGTGCGCGCATCACATTAAAACTACTGATCCGATTCGAATGCGGTTTTTACAGATGTATTCGTCAACACGCCACGCGAACTACGTCGCGGGTACAGCTAGTATATAATTAAATTGATAAAATGTATCTAATTTCATCTAACTTACCTACGAAATACGTTGCTAGGACGAAGAAAAAATCGATTGTTGATTTGTTTTTGACAGCTTGCGTCAAACAAATATTATGAATTCTTATTCGATGATGGAAAGTGATCAAGAAAATGAATTTCTCCCGGTGGAAATTGAAGAAGCTGCTAATAAAGCTACCTTTGAATTATTGCCTAATAAGTCAAAGCGACAGTATGAGTTTTCATACGATCGTTTTCTGAAGTGGTGTGATCAAAAAAATGTTAGAGGTAGGGAAACCAGTGAAAAAGTGCTGCTCGCTTACTTTGAAGAAAAGTCTAAAATATGGAAATCATCGCCGCTTTGATCCAATTATTCTATGTTGAAAGCGATGATGAATATAAATAACCAGGACATAAGCAGGTATTACAAGCTTGTAGCATTTTTAAAACGGAAAGGTGAAGGGTATCGACCGAAAAAGTCGAAAATATTGACTAGGGAGCAAATTAACAAATTTCTCGTAGAAGCCTCGGATGAAATATATCTTATGCAGTAAGTTGTTACAATTTTTGGTCTCTTTGGGGCCTGTCGCCGAGAAGAACTATGCAATTTAACTTTGGAAAACATCGAGGATTTGGGAAATTCGCTAGTTGTGCATACACCAGACACAAAAACCAATGCCCCAATGTTATTAGTGGTACATTGTATATGAACTGTTACAAAAAGTACTTAGCGCTTCGTCCAGTGGATATAGGTGATTCAAGATTTTTTATAAAATTCTTAAATGAAAAAAAATGTGGCAAATCTCCAGTTGGAATTAACACATTTGGTAAAATGCCTGCTCAAATTGCTAAATTTTTAAATTTGCTTGATTCCCATCTTTATACTGGCCATTGTTTTCGACGTTCCTCAGCTAGTTTGTTAGCGGACTCTGGTGCTAATCTTACTACAATCAAGAGACACGTTGGATGGAAGTCCAGTACAGTAGCGGAGGGTTACATAGACGACTCGCTACAAAAGAAAAAGAACGTTGCGGATCAAATTTTGTCCAACACTTCGGCGGATAACACTGTTTCCTGCTCTGGTACAAGTTTTACCAAAATAAATACCGTTACAGCTACCAGAGAGATTGGTCATGAATTTTCTTTCACTAATTGTAGTTTTGCTAATTGCACTTTTAATTGAATACAACTTTTTCCGATTTTATTTTCTTAGCAGTGCTAAAAGTAAATCACTTTTAGCACTGGTGCTAAAAGTAAATGACATTTAACACCAGTGTCGTAAAAAGACATTTTAGACACTGACAGCACGCGTTAAAAATTCCACTTTTAGTGACGTTTGTAGAAAAATAATAGTTACCTACTCAGATTTATGTTTTTGAATAACTAAATTATCTTTGCATTAATGTTTTATTACGTTGTTGCTAAGAAATAAAGGCTTATCTCCACCCTTAAATGCACTTGAGGTATTTTAGATTTTTAGTCTAGTAAATCATATAATGTAGATGAACTAAAAGCCGTAAGTCCATTTTTTAATTAAAAAATTCTAAAAAATTAAAATTTAACTAACTAGAGAAAAAACTATTTATTTTTATGGTTATAAGCAATACAATGAGGAAAGTAAAAATTATTTGAGTGCGCCAAGGAAAAACACTAAATTCCCTCTCCTGTAAAGTTTAGGTTTTTGGAGTTGAGGTCTTCTTTCTTAATAGGGCAGCACAGTTGGCAATGATGGGGCAGATTCGTTTACCATTTTGTATAAATTTCTGTTGCTAAGAAACCTACCAAAACAAATAATTTTATCACTGACGATATTTGGTTTTTTCTATTGTAATAAAATACAAAGATACATTAACTTCAAATGGCTTCTAAAAAACGAATGAATTGACAAATCAAAATATTTTTTGTGTATTCAATTGGAAGACAAAATATTAAAATAGCGTATAAATTTTGATTCCTCTACTGGTTAATAGGTGTCGCTTTCGATACTTTTATTTTTTTGTTGAGAGTTTTGGGAAGAAAACAACAAGCGACATAAGTATGCATCGTTGCCAGACTTATTTGTAAATGTCGAAAGAATATTAATCATTTATTTAAAAGTTTATAATTTTAAAGTTCGGCTAACTAAAGGACTGCGAAGCGGCGAAGATCATGAAGCGCCTGATATTTGGCTCAATGATCTACTTTTTTATAAGGTTTTAAATTTTAAGTATTTGGCAACAGTGGAAAATGCACTTCGAATATTACTAAGCGGTAAGGCATAACAGTACACTTGAAGTTTCGAACCACAAACACCATATTAACAAAATGGTAATACCACAATTGCCAAGTACAAAATTATAGAAACTCAGATTTACACAATTAGCCATCTTTGTGTCATGGATCGAGCACTATTTTGTTCTCGACTTTCCTTACAAACAATTTAGTTAACCATATTATTATTCTAAGATGGTTATTCCTATATAAAAAAAAATTAAAAGTTTAAAATTAACCAAAATGTATTTCTACGCCAAAAATATTACAGTAAAAATGGTGGCCGACATTTGGAAGCACGAAAAAATGTCGCGCACAAATGAGCGCTTGGAGAAAAATGGGCGCCAACGAATAATGCTCACACACAAACGGTCGCATGTTAAAATTTTGTAAGAGAATTCAGAATAATATTGGTACATTTAAAATAATGTCTAAATGTTTATAAAGAAATATGCAAGGAACAGGATTACAACAATGTTCTATAAAAGATGCAGATTTTGTTCTCTAACTTCGACATTTAGCTGCATTAGCATTTGTTACAGAAGAAAATATTAACCAAGTATTAGAAGAATTATAAGACAGAAAATGCCAATAATTAATTATTTTGAAGTAGCATGGATAGTTCATTTGGACCGAAGACATCAACGATGCCAGCCACGATTTCCATGAAATCTTTGGAATTGTTTCGATTCTGTCCGCGAAGAATTACATCAGACTAATAATGTCGTGGAGGGATGGCATAACTGCTTTTTTTCTTTAATAAATGCCGCTCAACAACAAAAAAATCTTTAAACACGCCAGGTACTACCTGCCAGTCCTAAGACTGGATAAAGTGTGAAGGAAAGAAATACATTATTTTATTATTACCAACTAAATTGCCTAAAAAATATAAATTTGCGTTATTTTTACATGCGAACTTTTCTGCGCGACAATTTTTTGTTGACTTCCATTTTCGACATTTTTGCATTCGCTTATTATTTTTTCGTGATACCGTAACTTATACCTACTTTTTTATAGACTTGTTAAAATCAGTGGAATAATAATTTATCTTTACTGTTAAAGGTGATATACTTAAACTTTAATGTTAAAAACAGATCTGTCTCGAGTTGCACTAAAACCATTCTTCTTTACAATGATGATAATCTTGCAAACCATCGCTATTAACTTTTTATTTTATTTTGCTGTCTTTAATCGTAAAAAACTGTTAAAGGGCTGAAACATTAATTTAAAAAATAATTTTAGTTTCACTCCACCACTGACATTCAAAAACATGGAATGTCGATCCCATAACAGTAACTGCAGTTCTTGCTCGTAATTTATATATTCACCTTCTTACCAAGAATTAATTAATGTACAAGTAATTAAAGAAATCAGTCTAGTTGTAAATACTTCATTTTACGACTTTTATATCAAATGATTGCAATTTTTATACAAAATAACCTAACACATCAACTTTGTTGTGCAAAGCTTCTACAATCAGGATTATTATTATTATGTTATTAGTGTACTTTTAACATACATGTCACTTTTTGCCAAAATATAGAAATGCTTTTATTACCTACTACTGTTGGATATCAGTTATTTGGTTGAAAGCTGTTGTAGCGTGTTTGAAAAACTCTAAGTATCAAATTTAATTTTTATATTTTTTTATAATTATTCCTTACTTATTACCGCCCTGTATTCTCAACTTATTAGACGTTGTACATCTCCAACGGTTTCAGTTGCTAAGCAGAATATCGATCGGTGTATTAGCCAATAAGGTTCCGATTTTAACATCACATGATGGGACGCGAAAGTCAGCATCCCTGAGTACCGCCATTTCCTAATCATTCTAGTTTGAGTCTTGGCGCGACCAACACCTTCGCACGACCACTAGTTTCAAGTTCCCGGCAAATTTTCTTAAGATTTTTAAAAAATTACTTGCTATTAAGTGTTTCTGTTATCGTTACCGTTATCGTACCGAGGATTCACATAAAGGGTTCCAGAAGTGCTTCCTTTATGCTTCCTGGCTTTTCAATGTAACAACAGCAAGCCCTCCATTGTTACATTTACCGCATCTTTTTCGAAACCCACGCTTCGAAGGATGAGTTTATGGTTTTCTCTAATTATCTATTAATCTAAACAAGAATGGGCTTAGATTATATCGTACCGTTAACACCAATTACCTAGAGGATGAAGCCATATACTAAAAAAGTATCTAAGAAACATTTAAGAGATAATGTAAGTTTTTAACAATTTTTTTTATATCTGTATCGAGCAAGAAGTACCATTTATTTCTATGGATCATTTTATCGTAATTGTACTTATCAGTAACATCCATAAGTATAGTGCCAGTGCCGTAATGAGAATATCTGGGATGTGATTTTTTTTTGTGTTTTAGCTTATCTGTAATTTTTTTTGCTCATATTTTTGTACCTGCTATTTGTAAACTGTTTTACATATTTTTTTATCTTTTAATTATTATCTCGCCTTATTTAATTAAGATCTCTCTATATTGTTCTATATGGGTACGTTTTATCTCGAGATAATTGAAAAACCAAAAGTGATATTTTTGATTTTTTTTTATCTAAATTTTTCTCTCTCACTTTTAGTTTTAAACATACCAAAAATAACAATAGAATTATACTTAGCTGTTGTTTTATGGTAGTAAAAGTTATGTTTTTAAATTTAAACACAAATGTGTTTAAAAATATTATTTATTGTTTATGATACCGATATATGATTTACTGTTTATAACACCGATATTTTCTTTATTTTATTTTGTTTATTGTATCTCTTACTTATTATTAAACCAGGTAATAAAGTCTGTTTAGTGTTTAACTAGATTTTCTTTTCCTAGCTAGAGCCTGCTACTCTGATCAATACCTTCAGTTTCTCTAATCTATACTTTACCAAAGTAATAGATTTTGTTTCTTAAATATACCTTATCTTATTGAAGTAATAGATTTCATTTCTTAAGCAAATATTATTTTATTAAAGCAATAGATTGTGTTTTTTTAAATCTATCTTTATCTTACCGATTAGATTGATAACCATAAGGATGAGTAAAAGAAAAGTGTAAGTATCATTTTTAGGATCTTAAATAAGAGTGTGTAATTTAAATTTTTAGCAAGAACATCTGCCGGGTTACCTAATTTTACCTTATCTTATCTCATATCTCTTATATCTTTCTTATTTTATCTTTATCTACAACATCTGATAAATCATTTCATCCAACATATATAGTCAAATCTTTTTTCCATCTGGGTTTCTTATATTTTCCCATCCTTATGATAAAAAAATAAGTGGCGCCCATTTACCTTTCCCTTTTCCATCATTTCTCTCATTTTCTCTTTAGTCCCTTTTAAATTCTGTTATCTTTTATTTTTTCTAGTGAATATATCCCCTTATATTATCTTTCCGATACGATATCATCTAGCTCGTTCGAATCCACGCTTGCTCTCCTCCTACCCCCTGAGTGCCGTTCGCATTTGTTAACCTCGATAAAACGAGCCTTTTAACATCTTGAGAAAAAAGAGGTTACACTGTGCGAAAAGAAGATACATTCGCAATAGGCGCTTAACAGCCTTTTGTGCCTATTTTTTGAATTTATCTTAATTTACCTACCTACAAAGGTACACACCAAGGGCATTACATAAATATATAATCCATAATATTCCAAATACACAAAGAAGTGGAACGTCCACTAAGTGGTCTTGAAGTAGCCTACTTGCTCAAAAGAATTATGTTGCTATTTCTACTATTATTCAAGAACAACATTTTTCATTTGTTTCGATATACACAAACACTAAAATAATAGCTTTTTTGGGAATTCGTATCCTCAAATATAATTAAGTGGATTTGATGTAAGTATAGGACGTATTGAAATAAAACTCTTATATCACAATCTTGCTGACGTTTCGATCTTTATTCAGATCTTTAGCAAAGCGAGTTATTAACTTAAAGTTAAACGTTTAAATTATTATACACTAAAACTATGTACATTATACGTCTCCACAAATCACAACGCAACCACACACAACATTAAATACAGGATTATATACAACTTTTGAACAAATGCGAGACCTACACTAACAAACTCTAACCGATTCTAAGAGTGTATAAATTAAATGTTTAACTGACAGAAAATTTTAAACTAATAACTCGCTTTTATGAAGATCTGAATAAAGAATAAAGATCGAAACGTAAGCAAGATTATTTGAGTTTCATTTCTATACGTCAACAACAAGTTCATTTAAATATTATAGCAATAAAACTGATGCTGCTCTTGTTGTTATTTATTAAAACTTTTTATGAATATTGGCAGTACACGTAATTTTTTTTAGATAGGATGCTGTTATATATATTTTTAATTCATTTATTAATATCTGCTAGAGAGTAAACTAGAGCCAATTGTTCCTATCTTCAAACTAGTGTCCGACCGAAACAGATTTTTCAGCCGAAACCGAAACCGAACATTCGGCCTCGCATTTAAATTCGGCCGAAACTGAAACTTAAACATATTGAAACACTGATGGGGACATTTACACAATTTATTTACAAAATTGTTAAGATACACTGAACTCTGCTGGATAACGTCTAAACTGCTTGACAATACAATGAACTCTTGTGAATATTTGAACTTGAACTGACGTTAACTGCCCATACATCCCCTTATATACAACATTATTTAATCTAGTCAGTGTGTTTAGAACTTTCTAGAATTTTCTAGAAACGTTATTTAATCTGTTAGTGTGTTTAGAAGTTTCTAGAATAACAATCTGTTAAATTAAGGTCCTTTTCTTTACGGTTATCCCCTTACAATATTTAAAAAAATTATTAGTTACTAAAGTTACAAAAGCCTTTGATGGTAAATTAATGGTAACAACTTGAATATAACTCGGTGATCAATCGGTAATGACTGATTAATGACTATTCTCTTTCTTGAATCTTTAGGAATCTCGAGATCTCAGTACAAAATTGAGGATTGGGGATAAAATATTACAGAAAATTACCCAAATTACCAAAAATAAACTAGTAAACTAGTAAATATCTAAATATTTGAATATACCCTAGGTGAATAACTATCTTAGTACAGATGTTTTTTGCATAAAAACAATTCCCTATAAACAACGATTGAAAATTCCCAAGACCCTTAAATCATAAACCCAGTACACAAAAAAATATAAATTTCTTTACGGACAAATTTTTAAGTTTCATAAACTATATACTAAATCTTTATGACATGAAATACAATAAAATAATAATAATATTTATTTATTTTATTTATTTATTTTATTTATTTATTTAACCACATATACGTATAAAATACATTTGAGGTTTACAATTTTAAATATACACAATTTTCTAAGAGTAAATTGAAAGCTAAAACAATGCTGTAGTCAGAATAATAATAAAAGAGATAAAATAGTTAAAAAATTAGTTAACAACAGATATAATAAAATACATATAATACAAAAAATTTATATTCAATTAAAATTAAATTTATAATTAAGTTATCTGATTGAACTGTTTGTACTCATCTACCGTATAAAAACAGTGTAGTAATAAAAAATTCTTTCACAAATTTTAAGAATTTATGAATTGGCATGCTCTTAATATCATGATGTCTGTGAAAGTGAACCAAGTTGTTATAAAGGTCAATATCTAGCTTATTATTTTTCGACATTTGAGTCCGAGATAAACTGTTTGTTAAACTATTGCCAAACCTTGTCTTGTACGAGTGAAAGGTACTGTTAACGGGGAATTTATTTATGTTGTTATGAATTTCCCTAAGTGTTTCCAAGATGTAAATACATGGAAGTGGTAACACTTTGTGTTTTTTAAATAAGTCTTTGCAGTGTGAATCGGGTTTCGCCCCATCTAGGATTCTTATTGCGGATTTTTGCAATGAAAAAACTTTGTTTGTTCTTGAAGAATTACCCCAAAGAGTGATACCATACCTTAAATGGCTGTGCACAATAGCAAAATAAACAGTTTTTAGCACATTATTATAAACACAGTGACTTAACTGTCGCAAGGCAAAGATTTGTGAAGCAATCCTTGAGCAGAGAGAATCAATGTGCTCATTCCAATTAAGGTGGGTATCTAGAATTAACCCCAAATGTTTTACTGAGGCTGACTTAGCTAAAAGTTTACTGGAGGTAAAAGTAATATCCTGTGTTTTTGAGCAATTTAGTTTGAGGTGATTAGAAGAAAACCACTGTTTTGCACTATTGAAGCTCTCAGCACAGCGGGATGCAGATGTCTTAGTTGCAATAACTGTGTCATCTGCGAACAGGAAACAGCGCGAACCCTCCACCGCAGTTGGCAGGTCATTTATATAAAGCAGGAATAGCAGCGGCCCCAATACAGAGCCCTGTGGGACGCCGCTATTGATGGGTAAAAAAGAGGATTCTGAATCATTGCAGCATACATACTGCTTCCTGTTTGTAAGATACGACGACAGTAGATCCAATGTCTTACCTCTGATTCCATAGTATTCCAGTTTCTGAAGTAAAATACTACAGTCAACACAGTCAAATGCTTTTGAGAGGTCACACATGGATGCATATGTGTTTACCCCTTGGTCAATGCCCTCAATTATGAAATCTACTAAAGAAGTAAGTGCACAAATTGTAGATTTATTCTGACGAAAACCAAACTGGGCAGGAGTGATAAGTAACTTACTTTCAAAATACTGAATCAGTTTATCTTTTATAATAATTTCAAGAACCTTACCAATAATGGGGACAATTGAAATTGGTCTGTAATTGTCTAGAGAGGTTTTGTCGCCTTTTTTAAAGGTGGGAAGTACTTTAGAAATCTTCAATGAATCAGGCCAAATTCCATTTCAAATAATAATAATAATAATAATAATAATAATAATAATAATAATAATAATAATAATAATAATAATAATAATAATAATAATAATAATAATAATAATAATAATAATAATAATAATAATAATAATAATAATAATAATAATAATAATAATAGTAATAGTAATAATAATAATAATAATTTTGAATGTTCTTAGTGGATTTGAGGACAGGCAAAGGAATAATGAAAGCTTTTACTAAATTGCCAACGTTTCGACTTTTATTTTTGTCTTTTTCAAGGCTAAAATATGGTACATAGATGCTTATATATCAATAATAATAATAAAAAAATTGTTTAAATAAATACATACATATATATATATATATATATATATATATATATGTGTTATATGTGAAAATAGTGACCTTGAACTCAGTGTACTTTCACACGCGAACTAGACTTACGCAACACCGGACATTTGTCAGCAAAAGACTCAAATAATGAAATAAAATATTAATCAGCATAAAAAACATTATAAAAAAGCTTTTTCCTAAACAAAATCAGATTAGTTAATTTTATTAGTTGTTATTAGTAGTAGTAATTTTTGTAATTTTTGTAATAAAAAAGTAAATTGTGTTTTTAAAAGAAATAAAAGTTTTTAAAAAGTGAAATCGAAAATTTGAGATCTAACATTTGGCGCAGTCAGTACGATTCGTCAACGTTATTAGAACAAGGAAACTAACTAGTAACGGCGGATACCTATCCCTTAACGAAGAAAGAACCTTTACGAGAAGTCCTCACTTGATAGCAGTCTACGGAAGGAACACCTAGTGAAGCCCCTGGTAGCAAGAATTGTCAAGAACAAGACATCTCTAATGCTAGTGATAATATTGTAAGTAACATTTAATATTGAATCATCTCGTAACGTTTGCGAAAATTATTAGTAACATTAGTAAGTCGATAATTTCCAATTAATTATTAACCCATATAAGTTTATTTTTATTACTTCTTTTTAATTTACCCAGTCTTAGAAAGGGGTGGTGGGGTGGTGCAGTGAAGGGTGGGATGGATGCAGAAGCTTGAGTGGCTGACCGCTACTAGGCTTCTGGATCCACCTCCTGGATCGGCAGGACCCTGGTGATAATAGCCTCCCAGTGGCACACCCCGGGCAACGGCAAGCTGGGAGAGGGCCTGATGTCCCTCCCTCATCTTACGGCAAATAATTACACAAACAACCCTAAGTGAAAGTGTGAGGTACCGTGCTGATGTACTGAATGGCCAACGGGTTAAAGTTGGTCGCGAACGGTCCCCTGGGGGCACCAGGCGAAACCCCCTTGTAAGTAAGCCTTGTCACGGTAATGCAGGGCTCTGCCGTGATGGACATATTTTCCCTAGCTACTCGTGGGACTTTATGGAAGAAGTAACAAAAAAACAAGAAACAACAACAGGAACTACAGAGGAGATGGAAGTCGACCTATCGACTCCAATTGACCTCCCTGTAACATCTGATCAGGAACGAGAGCTCCTCAGTTCTCCAACTCCTGAAAGCAATCCTGCAAGCAGTCCTAGGAAACTAGGAGGTGCAGCCAGGAAGCGACTCAGTCGCCTACTCAAGAGCGGGGTACCTTACCAATCCGCCTTGAACCAAATTCTAGAGCAGCGGAAGCAGGATCAGTCGCAAGAGGTGAAGAATATTCCCTCTGTGGCTGGTTCAAGCAAGCGCTTACGCTCTAATGATGACTCACCCGGACAAGAGGCAAAAAAGCCCTGCTCGGATGAATCAGTTGTAACGTCAGATAAAATTGACTTACAAAAACCCTCTTATGGGCAGGCTGTATCCGGCATCAAGGTGGGAATATTACACCTTGAACATCCGACAACCTCCATAACGACCAACCAACTGGAATCTCTTCAGTACGCTATTATGGCCGCTGTAGAGGATATTCCGGAAGGTGGTCCACAAGTGCAGTTCCAGAGCTGTACATTCCGGCCTGGATGGCTGCAGGTCACCTGTGTAGATCAGGAGAGTGTTTCGTGGTTGACTGGAGTAGTCAATACCCTTCAACCATGGGATGGTGCCTCCCTGAGATGCGTCCTGGGTGACCAACTTCCAAAGCCACACATCTGCGTGGCTTACATACCTGATGAGGGCAGTCGTAGACTAACCTCTGAACAGGTCCTCACTAGGCTGAGGAAAATGAACCATGGTCTGTTAACCTTGGAGTGGACTATTCTACACAAGGAAGTTACAGGCCCTGGCCAAACATGGACCTTCGCCATTGATGATGGATCTATGGCCGAGTTGGAGAGGGTGGGTTTTAAACCTTACCTGGGTTTTGGGCAGGTTGTTTTCTGCCCTAAAACCAGATCTTCCTCCCATCAGGCAGCAAAACCAGGTCCCTGGAAAGGATCTGAGAAAATCCATGGCACGGGGCCGAGCGGAAAACTCCCTGCGGCAGTGAGGAGAGCCAAAACTCCTCACAAGTCTAGGGGTAGTGTACCGCCGGCACGTAGCCAAGGCACCAGCCAACCGAAAGCTGGGAAAGCTGGATTTCCCAAGATGAAGACGGCTACCGTCTCCTCTAGGAAACCGGCAAAAGAGACTGGACCTGGTGTCCTGAAATCGAAGACCGTCGTGGCCTCGACAAAGGCACCAAAAAAACCAGCTGGAGCGGCGACGAAAGGTGATCAAACCTCGTCGACGGCACCAAACACAGCCTCATCATTGGCAGGAGCAGATGGTGGCGTCGTAACTGACCCACCGACTAAACCTTCCAATATTTGAGGAGATACAAGTTTGCCTGCGGCACTTAACACTCTGCCACATTCAATTGTTTACAGGCAAACTTACAGCATGCCAAGGCCGCTTCTTATATCCTTGGCAAAAGGTTCAAGGACGAATTAATCGACCTTGCCTTCCTGCAAGAACCATGGACAGGAAACACAGACCGAGTAACCGGTCTCAGCAATATTCCTGGTGAGGTAATAGTCTGCCCTGGGGTGAAACCTAGAGCATGTCTACTCATCAGGAAAAATATTAATTATTTTTTGCTTACAGGCTTTTGCACTCCAGATGTAGTAGCCATCCAGATGTACTTACCGGAAAAGAATGGTAAGACAAACATAGTCGCCTGCTCTGCATACTTCCCAGGAGACGTGGATACTGTACCTCCTCTTGCTATACGGCGATTAATCGACTATAGCAAGAAGAACAGACTTCAGTTAGTCATGGGCTGTGACGCCAATTCACACCATACATCGTCGGGCAGCACGAATATAAATCGCAGAGGTGAGTTACTCTTTGATTATATACTAGGGGAAGGGCTATCTGTTATTAATAAGGGCTCAGAACCAACCTTTGTAACTAGAAACAGATCAGAGGTGTTAGATTTAACTATCAGCTCAAACTTTCTGAGCAATAAGATACAGCATTGGGCTGTATCTACTAAACCTTCGTGTTCAGATCATAGACATATTCAATTCAACATTGAAATAGGCCAGAGGCCAGTAGTGGAATATCGCGACTCAAAAGCTACTGATTGGAGTGGATATAAAAATTCCCTTCAACTTTATATTGAGGACGGTTTCACCACAATTAACAGTTGCGATGGGATAGATACTGCAGCGGAAAAACTTCGCGAAGCAGTGATCTCCTCCTATCATGAAAACTGTCCACTCAAGACTAAAAGAGATAATCGCAACTCTACTTGGTGGAACAAATGCCTAGAAAAGCGAAGAAAAGAAGTTCGACGACTATTTAATCGAGCTAAAGAGTCAGGCAACTGGGAGCTTTATAGAACTACTCTAACAAGTTATAATAAAGAAATCAGAAAGGCAAAGCGGGAGTCTTGGAAAAAGTTCTGTGAGAGTATTTCTGATATACCTCGTAGTACTAGAATTCACAAGATTCTCTCTAAAGAGTCGATTGCTGAGATTGGGTCGATGAAGCGACCTGATGGCACGTTTACGACCTCTAGAAAAGAAACGTTAGAGCTTTTGATTAAAAATCACTTTCCTGGAAGTTTGACTCTGGATAACAATCGACCTCCACTCTTTGAGGGCGCAAGGCGGCCAAAAAAGATCGATTGGGAGGCCGCCAAGGAAGTTATCACATAACCGGCAGTTGAATGGGCAATCAAATCTTTTCAGCCGTTCAAATCTCCCGGTGAGGATGGAATATTTCCAGCTCTGCTTCAAAACGGACTGGAATTACTTTTACCCATCCTCATTAAACTGTACAGAGCTAGTCTGGCGTGGAATTACATACCACCCAGTTGGTTGACGGCTAGGGTGGTATATATACCGAAAGTGGGCCGCACAGACCCACACCCTAAATCGGTCAGACCAATTAGCCTAACATCTTTCCTGCTTAAAGGACTTGAAAAAGCACTGGATTGCTACATCAGGCGGGTAGCTTTATATAATTCCCCCCTGAGCATCCACCAATATGCTTATCAAACTGGCAAATCAACAGATTTAGCGTTACACAACCTTGTTGAGAAAATCACACAATCCCTTAACAACAAGGAGATTGCGATGGCCATATTTCTTGACATTGAAGGAGCATTTGACAATGCACTACCGACTTCCATTGGTTCAGCTTTGACTGAAAAGGGCATCAAACCAACCATTACCGGTTGGATATATGCCATGCTCACTAATAGGACAGCCACTACATCTCTTCAGGACGAGACCATTAGCTTTAAGGTTTCCAGGGGCTGCCCACAAGGCGGAGTACTATCTCCCCTACTATGGTCACTCTTGATGGATAACTTGCTTAGCGCTCTCGAAAGAAGAGGGGTAGAACTGCAAGCGTATGCAGACGACCTTGTCATTTTGGCAAGGACCAAGTCAGGAAGGGTAGCTTATAATATCCTCCAAAAGACGTTGGACGATGTCCACAGTTGGTGTCAGAGGGAACAGATGTCTGTTAACCCTGGTAAAACTGTAATAGTTCCCTTCACTAGGAAAAGAAAGTTGGAGGATCTTCCACTACTTTCCTACAATGGTGAGGTTATTCCATTTGCAGCGGAGGTAAAATATTTGGGGATTATCCTAGATATGAAACTTACTTGGAACGCTCACTTGGAAAAAGTTATCCATAAGGCCAGACTATCCTTGTGGACATGTCGTAGGATCTGTGGTAAATCTTGGGGCATGGGACCCAAACAAATCTATTGGATATATGTGATGATCGTTAGACCAATGATCACATATGGAGCTATTGCCTGGTGGCCAAAAGCTTTACAGCGAACGGCCCAAGCAAAGCTATCTGGTTTACAGAGACAGGCTTGCCTGGCAATTACTGGTGCTTTCAGCTCCACACCGTCAGCAGCCATGGAAATCCTTCTGGACCTACCTCCTCTCCATATATTTTTGGAGAGAGAGGCTAGATGGACAACATACAGAATTGCGCATATTTCTAAATGCACAAATCAGGCTTATACAGAACGAAGCAGAATGCTAGTGGACACTGAAAGTCACAGTATTCTGGAAATGACCTCTGACATAATGCCTTCAACAGTAAACTACGACCTGCCTTATACCGTCCTAATTCCAAATAGAGATGAATGGGTTCTCCGTAAGGATGAACTATTGAGAGCAGACAGCTGTTGGTATACAGACGGTTCAAAAACACCCTCAGGCTCTGGTGCAGGTGTATACGGGCGCAGACCTAGGACAGAAATCTCAACCGCTCTAGGATCCTATGCAACCGTATTTCAGGCGGAAATTTACGCCATTGTTTCATGTGTGGAGAGATTGGAGCAGGCCAATCTCATACATAGAACAATAAAAATTTTCTCGGACAGCCAAGCGGCTTTGAAAGCACTTAGCTCTAACCGTGTAACGTCGAAATTGGTACTAGACTGCCAAAAAAGACTCTCCTCAATAGGAGAACTCAATAAAGTATTGCTGGTCTGGATCCCTGGCCATTCTGGCATGGAAGGAAACGAGAAGGCAGACTCTCTTGCAAGGGAGGGTGCCGCACGTGTTTCCATCGGACCAGAACCTACAATTGGCATCGCAATAAGTTTTGCCAAACAAACACTGAATACCTGGACGGCAAGAAGAGCATTAGACTTCTGGCATAATTTACCAGGATTGGTTCATTCAAAGGCTTTCATACATCCTTCGAAGAATGTCTCCAAACAAATGTTAGACTATAGCAGGCATGACCTACGCTGTCTAACAGGCCTTTTAACAGGCCACTGTCATCTGAATCATCATATGCTAAAACTTGGACTGTCGGAAGATCCGACCTGTCGTCTTTGTCTGGAAGATGATGAAACAGCAGAGCATATAATTTGTGCCTGCCCCGCCGCGGCTCGAATCAGGTATCTGATGTTTGGCAGGGATGCTCTCTCGCCCTCGGACCTGAAAAATCATTCACCAAATAAGCTAATCGGCTTTGTTAAGAAGCTGAATTTGTTTGGTGAAATCTGAATAGGTGTGAGCCACAATAGACTCTTGCGAGTCGCAGTGGAGGGCCTTATAGACCCACTCACCATAAACCTAACCTAACCTAACCTTAGAAACATGCCTGAGACACGTTCACAAACTCAAACATCTACCAGTGATATTGAACCTTATCGATTATCTGAAATCTTTTCTATAATACCAGAATTTGAAGGTGATCAAATTTCGCTTGGCACCTTCACAGATGCTTGCGACTGTGCGTATCGCATGGCTACCCAAGATCAAAGAGTTTTATTGGTGATTCACATAAAAAATAAATTAAAAGGAAAAGCCGCACAATTAATAAATTCTAGAAAACCAGACACTTATGCCGAAATTAAACAACTTCTTAACCTCCATTTCGGAGATACCAGAGACCTTTCATCCTTAATACAAGATCTTCAAAGATTACGTCAATTACCTGGCGAATCTCCCCTTACATTTTTCAGCCGTTTACAAGTCATTAATGCAACAATGCATGCCACAATCCAAAAAACACCTAATTTATCTGCAGAACAAAAATCCGCTCAATGTACACTCATTGAAAGTATGGCTCTTAATACCTTATTAACTGGCCTCGAACCACGACTAGGGCAAGTAGTTCGTGCAAGTAACCCTGTCGATCTTCCCGAAGCACATATTCGAATTAGGAGAGAACTCCAACTTTCATATCTAGAAACTCAAAAAAACTTCTCATCTAAACCAGGACTACCTAAACCAATCCAACCAGCAAGAAGACCATCATTTCAAACTTCTCAACCCCCTAAATGTTTTAACTGCGGTCGTTTTGGCCACATCTCTAGTGAATGTCGCTCACCACGAATAAACAATCAAAATATTTCAAACTTTTCGAGACCCTTCTCTTCTCAAATCCAAACAAGCAACAACCAACAAAATAGAAATGAAAATAATCTCCAAAATCAACAGAGAATTCCTATGAATGCACCACAAAATCAGAACCAATATCGTCCATCTGTTATTCAACGGAATCCTAATTTTTATCAGAATCAACATAGAACTCACGTAGTCAACTTCAATAGAGATTCTGAAGAAGAATTTTCAAATTATCACCCCGATCAGTGTGACTATTATAGTAATAACGATTTTTCCATTGAAAATGACCTTTCTTGCGATAATTATGACTCTTATTTACAATCCTATAATCCTGAGTTAGCAAACTATTACAATAATACGACTCAAGTAATTGATAGCCAAGACTATCAAAATTTTCTTTCACTTCCTCACCTGAACGACCCACCAACCCACGATTCTCAACTCGAAGAGTCTGTAACGGAAATTCAACACCAAATCCAAACCCTAAGTCTGGAAGATTTCAACCCCAATGCAAACTTCCCAGAACAAAGATTTCTCTAAGCTCACTTCATACGGTTAATTCTAAAAACCTCTACTACATAAAAGACGCAACCAACACTTTCCGAATACTTGTTGATACAGGAGCTGCAATTTCGATTTTCAAAGAAAACACTGTCAAAAATTATCATCGCCGATCCCCAGAAAATGTAACAATTCAAGGTATTACCGATCAAAAGGTATCAATTACTGAATCTGTCCTCATCCCTTTTGCCGAAGATGATCCCCTAAAGGTTTTCATTTATAATCTCGACATTGATTTCGATGGCATTCTGGGATTAGATTTTCTAGACCATTACGAATGCGTAATTGATCTTAAAAATAGAAACTTAATAACAAATTTTAAAACCATTACCTTACAAAAAGTAGGAACTGAAATAGATGCAAACGTAGCAAAAGAAAATATCCCGATAAAAGATTTTAGTACAGTCCCAGTAGTAAATAATAACATAAGTCAAACTAACCGTATTCACATTGAAGGTCGAATAGAAAAAGTTTTTAAATTAAAATGTGGTTTATCGAATACAGATGCAATTTTATTAGGTCAAGAAATTGATAAAGTTAGACTTCCTCACGCTTTAGTCCACGTTAACCAAAACGGACAATTTTTAACTACGATCGCTAATACTAATGTAATTCCAAAAACAATTGATCTTTCAAATATTTCTATCGAACCCCTTTTAACATCTGAACCAGTGCTAAATCTCATTCAAAGACAAGACCCTAAATTACCTACAGACAGAGAACGATACATTAAAGAACAGTTACGAACAGACCACCTTAATAGCGAAGAATATGAACTTATAACAAATCTTTGTATCGATTACCAAGACATATTTTATTTAGACGGTGACGAATTGACTTTTACTAACGAAATCAAACATTCTATCGATACTAACAATGCAAAACCAGTTTTTACAAAATCTTACCGATACCCTCAAATACACAAAGAGGAGGTTAAAACCCAAATTAATAAAATGTTACAACAAAAAATCATACGACCCTCTATTTCACCTTGGTCAGCACCAGTCTGGGTAGTACCCAAAAAACTCGACGCATCTGGTAAACAAAAATGGAGAGTAGTAATTGATTATCGAAAACTTAACGAACTGACAATCGATGACAAGTATCCTCTTCCGAATATTTCTGATTTATTAGACCAACTAGGAAAATGTCAATATTTCACTACACTTGACCTTGCATCTGGCTTTCACCAGATTGAAATTAATCAGAAAGATATCCCTAAAACAGCTTTTTCGGTCGATAATGGCCACTATGAATTTATCCGAATGCCGTTTGGTTTGAAAAATGCCCCGTCCACCTTCCAACGCGTCATGGACAATATTCTTCTAGGAATCCAAAATGAACGCTGTTTAGTATATATGGACGACATAATCGTCTACTCCCCAACCATTCACGAACATATATCTCGCCTACAAGAAGTTTTCAAAAGACTTCGAAATGCCAACTTAAAAATTCAGCCAGATAAGTGCGAATTTCTAAGAAAAGAAGTCGCTTATCTTGGTCACCTTGTTACACAAGATGGAGTAAAAACTAATCCCGATAAAGTCGCTTGTATTTAAGAATTTCCGGAACCTAAAAATCCTAAAGAAATAAAATCATTTTTAGGTCTAGTAGGCTACTATCGAAGATTTATTCCCAACTTCGCTAAAATGTCGAAACCTCTAACAAAACTTCTTCAGAAAGACGCCCCTTTTATTTTCTCTCAAGAATGCAAATCTTCATTCGATCAATTAAAACAAGCCCTAATATCAGATCCAATTTTAATTTACCCAAATTTTGACGAACCTTTTCTACTCACTACCGATGCAAGTGCTTTCGCAATTGGAGCCGTATTGTCTCAAGGCCCAATCGGAAAAGATCTGCCTATTTTCTTTGCATCTAGAACTTTGTGTCATGCAGAAACAAAATATTCTACGATAGAAAGAGAACTATTAGCCATTGTCTGGGCAGTAAAACACTACCGACCTTATTTATTTGGAAGAAAATTTACTCTTATTACAGACCATCGACCCTTAACATGGTTATTCTCGATTAAAGACCCCGGTAGCCGTTTAGCACGCTGGCGATTAAAACTTGAAGAATATAATTATAAAATAGAACATCGACCTGGCAAGGTTAACAAAAACGCTGACGCCTTATCCCGAATAAAAATAAATCATTTTCAACAATGTGCAAATTTCAGAAACAAATTCCTAGTCTGTGTTAACAACGAAGACGATAACGCCGAACAAACAGATAAAAATGATGCTGACGAAGACGGCACGGACGATAATAAAGAAACAGATATCATACACGAATACAATAAATTCCTTGAATCATATCAAACTCGATCTTTAGTTGACTATTCAAAGATAGAAATTTCTAATTCTCAACTGCTAGATAAATCTCATAAATTTATAGTCACGTTTTTCTGGCAAAATAAATTAAGTGAATTTCACGACAAAATAATAAATGATATTTTTGAAGAAAACTTCGAATTTGATCGTCATAAACTTAATATTCTATCTAGTAAAACCGTAAAAGATCGAAAGTATTTCATTATTTTCTTACCTTTTGACCCTGGCGCCGTTAAAGAAAATTTATTCCATATTCTTTTCAAAAGTCAATCCGAATTTGATTCCAGCAAAACTTATTATATTGAAAATGCCTTAGACTTACCTATTCTTGAAATATTTTCATTTATATTTTCCGATAAAGAAATTAAATTAAAAATTGGCCAAAACATTGTATCGACACCAACCGAAGAAGAAATTCCCCAGATCCTTGATCAGTATCACAACGGGAAAAGTAACTTACATAGAGGCATAAACGAAACTATCCGACGAATAAGAGAAAAATATCAATGGCCAACTTTAGCTAAAGATGTCGAAAAGTTTATTAAGTGTTGCGATATTTGTCAACGCGTTAAAATTTGCAGGAAAAATCTTAGCGGTCCTTTAGTTCTAACAGAAACACCCAAAACACCATTCGAACGTATCAATATTGACATTTTTGAATATCCAACCCGGAACTACGCACTTACAATTAGAGACGAACTCACAAAATTCACCCAAGCATATCCTATAGAAAACAAAAAGAGTACTACCGTAGTAACTACCCTCTTATTATTTTTCCAGCATTACGGAACACCCCTTAGAATTCATTGCGACTGTGGTCGAGAATTTGAAAACACCCTTCTAAAAGACATTTGCAATTTATATGATATAAAATTAACCTATTCTAGTGTCAGCCATCCTGAAACTAACGGTTCTATTGAACGTTTTCACGCAACTTTAAGCGAAATGATCAGGGCAAATCAAGCAGAAAATCCTAATGAGCACCCTTTTACAGCACTCCCATATGCAATAATTTGCTATAATAACACCAAAAACAAAACCCATGGCTTCACGCCCTACGAACTTATATTTGGGCATACTTCAAGTAGACCCCCAGAAACACTCTATAATCAAAAGAGTCTTATCTCTAAATATGTTAAAAAACTAAGCAATCGTATGGAATATTTTTACAAAGTAGCCCGCGAAAAAACTAACAGGCAAAAAGAAAAAGCCAAAATTAGATTTGATCAACACGTTTCTGACAAGCGTCCTGACTATAAAATAGGCGATAAAGTATACGTTAAAGAATCCCAAATAAAATCAAAATCAGAAAACTTATTTAACGGACCTTTCGAAATTCAGGAAATTTTTAGAAACTCAGCTCTCCTCTTAAACCCCAAAAGTCAACAAACTTCAAAAATTAATTTTGACCGATTAAAGCCATTTTACGAGTAACTGTTATCTGTTACAGATTATGCGGACTCCTCTCAGTTGCATATTCCCAACTCGGGATAATCCCTATAAATAATACAATTGGAATTTTCTATCATGAAGAAGGCTCTATTAGAATATCAAATGACAAATGGACGTTACTTGTTCACAAAGACTTGCATATAATACAAACTACTATAAAAAATAACGACAAGATACTGGAAAGAATACTGGACACATTTTTCGGCAATAATGACACTCTAAGAATGACTTTTGTTCGAAGCGAAGCCCAAACTCACGTTAGTCTTTTAAAACAAATATCTAACTCTGTCAACCTCAAGTACAAAGAAATAATAACAGACACAAAAGACTTTAATTCCCGACATAAACGTGGATTACTGAACGGTATTGGAACAATTTGGAAATCAATCAGCGGTAACTTAGATGCATCTGACGGCGAATATTTTAATGATTGTATTGACAAAATAAATCGGGATGAACACCAATTTGAAATCTTATTGAAAAAACAAATTTTAGTCACAACATCCGTTATAAAAAGCTTTAACGAAACCATCCAAAAGTTTCAAAAGGATGAACGAATTTTTAATAATAATATAGAATCTATTCAGAGAACAATCACGCATATTTCAGATGATATCGAATTTTATCAGGCACAATTACAAATCCTAAATTTATGTGAGTCACTAATGGAAAGCTATGTATTCCTTGAAAATTATCTTGATGATACCTTAGACGCAATCACTTTTTCACGATTAAAAATTCTTCATAGTTCTATTATTTCACCAACAGATTTAATTAATTCTCTTAAAGAAATTTCACAATCTTTACAGAAAAATAATCTACCTTTACCAATATTTTCGTCTAATATAGCCCAGTACATCGATATAATTGATCTTCAATCTTACCAATTAGATTCTAAAATTGTCTTTGTCTTAAAGATCCCATTAGTAGATCCTGAAACTTACACCCTCTTTCACTTATACCCCATTCCCATTTACGATAGTCAAACAGGACTTTACCATATACTCCCTACTAGCCAAAAATATGTAGCGCGTGATGATGATTCAATGTTATATGTACTAGTCCGAAATATGGAGAAATGCAAATCACTAGGTAGAAAACAGAAGCTATGTGAAGACATTCTTCCTTACCCCTTGGACAGTGATGCCACCTGTGAAGCACAATTATTAAAGCCATCCACCACACTACCCCGAACTTGCCAGATGTCATTGTTATATGCCAAAGAATACAATGTGCAAGAAATAGACTTCAACCTCTGGTTAATAGCTGTTTCCGAACCCTTACCAATATCAATCAAATGTGGAAAAAGGGAAACAACAACCAAAATTATCATTGCTAATACGGTACTTAAATTAGAACCAGAATGTAGTGCTTTTGTTGGTAGTACCAGGATCCATGCCAAATACTTAGTTGATAAATTCCAGAACGTCACCTATAAAAGTCATCCAGTGACCATACCTTTCAGATGCTGCGATCACATGAAGCAAATTTCACACCTACAAGGCCTAAAACCACTTAAATTAAACAAAATCAATACCGACGACTTAGAAATTGCCAAACACAAATTGGATTTATATTCCGACGAAATAGACAAATTAATGGATGAACCATTCCTCGACAAACATGTTTCATGGTTAACTATTTCGACTATAGTTTTTGTAGTCCTTATAATTTTAGTGTATATCCTCTGTAAATGCCATAGAAGAAGATACAATCATAAAGCAATAAGTACACCCCATGATGACTCTCAACCGTCACCGCCACCAAAAGGATCAATTCAAGAACGATTCCAGAGGATGCTTCCCAGACGAAGACCTTGTGTCAACCCAATTCCTACAGAAGAAACATTTGAAATCCAACTTTAAAAGTTGTTGCTGTATGCACCAACTTTTTCTAGGAAAGGGAGTTGTTATATGTGAAAATAGTGACCTTGAACTCAGTGTACTTTCACACGCGAACTAGACTTACGCAACACCGGACATTTGTCAGCAAAAGACTCAAATAATGAAATAAAATATTAATCAGCATAAAAAACATTATAAAAAAGCTTTTTCCTAAACAAAATCAGATTAGTTAATTTTATTAGTTGTTATTAGTAGTAGTAATTTTTGTAATTTTTGTAATAAAAAAGTAAATTGTGTTTTTAAAAGAAATAAAAGTTTTTAAAAAGTGAAATCAAAAATTTGAGATCTAACATATATATATATATATATATATATATATATATATATATATATATATATATATATATATATATATACTAGCTGAACCGACAAACTTCGTTTCACTTGACAATTAAGTATATTTTTTTTTTCAATTTTCGTTTTTTCTAATTTTTATGATCTTTTTGTTTTTCGATTGATATCCATGATTTTATCACTGTTTTTGTCGATTTTATTATATTTTTTTGTCTATTTACAGGTTTTTAGTTTTTTGTATGTTGTGATTTTTACACTTAGTTATTCCTTTTTCGTTGTTTTTTAACATTTTTATTTTATTTACATTTTTTGTGATACTGTTCGATTGTTTTTTCCATTTTTTAAATTTTTATCCATCTTTTTAATTTTTTATTGGGTTTTCGATTATTTCCAACTTTGCTAGTATCTTCTAAGATGTTCATTGAAATTAAGTGATGTCAAAGACAATTATGTTCACAATTAAATACTCTTAATCAACAACACATTTATTTGGATAAAGATTAATATTATTACGTTGATACAACTCTAAACAAATAATGCATTAATTTCGACCAAATTTGATTACCATAAAAACGGTTCTAGTGAGTTAATCTTAAAAGATAGACATATACTGTCGCGGACATTTATTTAGATCATTTCAAGAGAAATAATTCTTTCATACATATATTTTTGGTATCTTGAACCATTTTCGCAGCGCACGCAATGGAAGCCCTCAAGGATCAATAATTTTCCCCGTTTTTTTCACATTTTCCATTACTTCTTCGCTTCTAATAGTTCCATCGTGATGTTATATAGCCTTAAGCCTTTCTCGATAAATGGTCTATTTAACACAAAAAGAATTTTCAATTCGAACCAGTAGTTCCTGAGATTAGCGCGTTCAAACAAACAAACAAACAAACCCTTCAGCTTTATAATATTAGTATAGATAAAAGAAACTGAGTATAAAATATAAATATAAAATGGGTCTTAAACTAGTTATCACAGATTATTATCACTGGCTGAAATTGCCATATCACTATGGAAGCCTTTCTGCTTGAGCCAGTCCTATGTGGATCTGCTTTGCTCTTAGTACGTTTTCGAGCTGCCTTCCTTGTTTTATTTAGGGCTTCTTTAAATATTGGACATTTAAGTGTGCCCGCTTCGTGTCCTTTTATCTTGCATAAAGAACACGCTTCCTTATTTTGACACTCGTTAGCGGGGTGTCCTGCTTCGCCGCATTTTCTACATTTTCCCGTTCCATCCGGTCCTTTGCAGTTTTTTGCCGTATGATCGTAGCCTGCTCTACTCTCCTTAGACTGTTGTTGTTCTCCACATGGAGGCGAGAGTTACATTGAGGAGCTGAGACTTTACCCCCCCTGTGAAACCCTTGCGGTAGCTATAAAGGGCATAAAAAAATAATGAACCCGTTCAACTAAACCAAGACATACAAGAAGATATTGATGAACTAGAGGAAATAGAAAAAATGTTTCAAGAATGTTATGTTAAATACGCGGGCATCCTCATGGAAGCTAGGCCAAAAACATCAAAACTAGATCTCAACCCCGAAATTAAAGCTTTCATACATAAAGTAAATCAATTTTTAAAAAGATTTATACAAACAAGTCACTCAATCCTAGACACATGTCACATGATTTACTGTGCTGCTTTCATCACATGTGAATCATACGCATCAAAACAGTCAACAAGAAAAAACACATCACCAGACTGTAAACCTCCATGGCAGAAGCGGCTGGAAACAAAAATCTCCGACCTACAAAAAGAGATCGAGGTGCTGCATATTTACCTAACCTCGAACACTCCATCAGCAAGGGTACGTAAACTCGTAAAGAAATATGCGAAAAAAGCAAAAATAAAACCTAGAAACCCAGTATTCGTGCAGCTACTCAACCAACACCTGGATCACCTGCAACAAAAAATAAGTGCATTAGGTAATAGAATTAGAAGATATAAGCTGAGAACTAACAGATATAAGGAAAACCTTTTATTTTCTAAAAATTAAAAATCGTTTTACAGAAACCCAAAAAGCAAATCTAAAGAAATGATGAAAAAAACGCCGCCGCATACCTTATGACAAACTTTTGGAAGAACATCTGGAGCAGCAGTGGCGAGCATGACAAAACCGCATACTGGATTGAAGAACAGAAAAATAAAAACATCGCTCAAATGACTAAAGTTACCATCACTGCTAAAGACATTCATACGGCCACTGGCAAGCTCAAAAACTGGTCGGCTCTTGGAGTCGATGGCTTGCACAACTTCTGGTGGAAATCTTTTAGTAGTATCCATGAAAAGATATCAGAACAACTCCAAGCTATTATTAATAACCCTAATTTAATGCCAGAATACTTTACCCTTGGTACAACTACTATGATACCAAAAACGGGAGACACTGAAGAACCAAAGAACTTTCGCCCCATAACTTGTTTACCAGTTTTATATAAAATTATGACTGTAACCATTAGCTCCAAAATCAATGATCACCTAAAGGCAAAAAACATACTAGCCTGGGAACAGTGCAAACAAAGGTCTCGAGGTTGTAAAGAGCTTCTTGTTATTGACTCAATAGTCACTAGACAAGCAAAACTTAAGAAACGAAAGCTCTTAATAGCCTGGATCGACTATCGAAAAGCGTTCAACTCTGTTCCACACTCATGGCTGCTAGATATCCTTAGCATTTATAACATCGACCCCAATATCATCAATCTCCTAAAACAAGCAATGCTCTCATAAAGAACAATGCTAAAAACCAGCTCTTACACAACAGCCGAGATCCCTATTAAAAGAGGCATATTCCAGGGTGACAGCTTATCTCCTCTATGGTTCTGTATGACCCTGAGCCCCCTAAGTGATATGCTGAACCAGAGTGGATACGGCTACTCGTTGGATAAGAACACCAAATTGTAGCATCTGTTCTAATGTGCGACACTTCACAGTAACAAAGGAAAAGTAGTAAGAGAGGGAAACATAACTCTAATGAACAATAACACTATACTCCCGACTATGGGTCCAGAAGATCTGTACAAATACCTACTTAGGATTAAAACAAGGACTAAACATCAATGATAAGATTAACAAGGAAAAGGCAAAAACTGAATTTATAAACAGAGTAAAAACTATTTTAAAAACTCACCTGAATTCCAAAAACAAAATAATGGCTTTGAACACATGGGCAATCCCTGTTATCAGCTATACGTTTGGAATTGGACAGTGGTCTGTTACGGAACTGCAGGAAGTGGATAGAAATTTCGCACAACTCTCACTCAATACGGAATGCTTCATCCTAACTCAGCAATAGAGAGGATTTATCTCCCTTGATCCGAAGGGGGATGTGGCCTCGCGAACCTGCAACAACTCTATCAAAATGAAACACAAAACCTCCAAAAATATTTTAGATCAACCAACTCACCTTTTTAGCAACGACTCATAATCCTGGACGAAAACCTCTCTTCTTTCAACCTGGCAGTAGTGGAACCTGAAAAAGAAAACATAATTAATATATATGACAGCCTGAAACAAGCTGATTGCGACACAAAAGCAACAAATACGTACCTGACCAGTGGATACCTGTTTCCCGAAACTGAAAGCGCTTTAATGTCTATTCAGGACCAAGTCGTCCCAACTCGAAATTACAAAAAAAAATATTTTAAAACAACACGTCGAGAATAGTAAATGCAGACTGTGCGGAAAAGAGGAAGAAACTGTACAACATCTTATATCATCATGCTCTTACCTCGCTCCGAAAGCCTATCTTAGCAGGCATAACGATATGGGAAAAGTTGTTCATCTCGCTGTTCTACAAGAAAGTGGCCTTAGAATAAATAAAATACCTAATTACAAACACACTCCTCAGGCGGTAGAAGAGAATCAATCCTATAAAATATACTGGTTGTAACCGATAAAACCATATTGCATAAAGACATGATAATCGTCAACAAAAATGAAAAATATGCCATCATCATTGACTTTGCTGTTCCTCTCGATCACAATATAAATAAATCATATCATGAGAAAATCGAAAAGTATGTTCCTCTAGCGGATGAAATTAAAAAGATGTGGAAACTAAAAACTGTCTAAATCAAACCATTTATAATTTCGGCCAATGGCATAGTCCATAGAAAGGTAGTGGGCAATCTGAAAGACATAAAACTCTCTGGCAGTCTCATAAACCCCATGCAAAAAGCTGTTATTCTTGGAACAACAGCGATTATTCGTAGAACACTCGCTGTTAACGAACAGCAACTTATTAGCCTTGGTGTCTACACCCGGCGACATAAGGAAACTTTCCACAATCCACAATAAGTGTGAAAACGCAATAATAATAATAATAATAATAATAATAATAATAATAATAATAATAATAATAATAATAATAATAATAATAATAATAATAATAATAATAATAATAATAATAATAATAATAATAATAATAATAATAATAATAATAATAATAATAATAATAATAATAATAATAATAATAATAATAATAATAATAATAATAATAATAATAATAATAATAATAATAATAATAATAATAATAATAATAATAATAATAATAATAATAATAATAATAATAATAATAATAATAATAATAATAATAATGCAGAATGTGTGGGGAAGTAAATGAGACCATTGAACACATAGTTAGTGGTTGTAAGAAAATGGCCTCTAAAGAGTACACAAACAGGCACAATAATGTAGCAAAAATAGTCCATGCAGAACTAAAAAGGAGATTCCATCTGACAGAAGACATAACACCTTATTACAAGTACAAACCAGCATCCATCGAGGAGAATGAGGACTGCAAAATTTATTGGGATCGAGAAATGTTAACAGACAGAACCATTACACACAATAGACCAGACATTACTGTAATCGACAAGAGGGAGAACAAAATAATTCTCATAGACATAGCTGTACCAACACCAGCCAATATCAACAGGAAACATGCTGAAAAAATTGAGAAGTACGAACCACTTGCACAAGATTTAAAAGAGACATGGAGAGTGGATGAAGTCAGGATAGTTCCCATCGTCGTAGGAGCAACAGGAGAGATCCCAAGAAGGCTCCTAGAAAATCTTAGGCTACTGGAGCTCCCCAAAAGCATATACATCCAAATGCAAAAGGCAGTCATTCTAGCCACATGCAACATCACCCGAAAGGTTCTAAACCAAAAATAACACAATAGCTTAACGTCCAACGTCTTGCTCCGCCCCGAGCCGACATTGGATTCTTCTAACCGTTGCAAAAACGTGAAAAAAAAAAAAAAAAAAAAAAAAAAAAAAAATAATAATAATAATAATAATAATAATAATAATAATAATAATAATAATAATAATAATAATGCAGATTTTAGACTCTACTACGATAAGTCCATTATCACCGATAGACAGGTGACGAATAATCGACCCGACATCGTGGTGGTGGATAAAAAAGCTAAATCGGTGCTGCTAGTCGATGTTGCAGTTCCAAACAATAACAATATTTTGGACAAATATAATGAAAAGATAGCAAAGTACACCGATCTTGCTATAGACTTATGACTATGGACTTATCCTCAGAAGTCTTAAAAAACTCGGTCTTCATAAAAACACTTTTATTGACTTGCAAAAAGCAGCACATTTAAATACATGTCACACTGTTCGTAAATTCTTAAATATGTAATTTTTGAGCCTAAGTAAGTGCAAAGTCTTTTGATATTAAAAATATAAAATAAAATTGAAAGTAACTAAAATAAAATAATTTTATTAAACATCTTGCAAAACATAACGGTGGGGAACAAAGACGGAGCCGAACGATATTTTACAAACACTGGAGTTTTTGACCGAAACCGAAACTAAGGCCGAAACCAGATTTCTTGGCCGAAAGCGAAACCGATCTTTCTGTCCTCACTAGTTTAAACCACTTACTATTTCATCCCCACCAAACACAAAGCAGATGAAGGGGGGCTGGCTGTATACATTAAAATACTTATTCATGAAATATGAAAATTTCCTCTGTGACATAGTACAGCGAGGACTGAACTAAGCAAAGCAAGGATGTAATTCGGTGGTACTAAATATAAAGTGGTACTAAATATAAACCCCACCAAGATTACTTTAGAAGGCTTTTGAAGGAAAAAGAAACCTAAATTACAAACCGTCAAGTAGGTGAAAATATCTTTTAGTAGAAAACAAAGTTAAATATCTAGCGCTAACTGTACATTACAGGTTACTCTGAAACAAATATCGTAAACAAAAGATTGTAATCATGTCATATAATCAAGTAGCCATCAAAGCTCTGAACTATAATCAGTTCAAAGATGGTCTGGAAATGCCTAGACAAACTCAATGATTTGCGACAAAATAAAACTGTTACCTTTTTATAGCTTGCAGGAATAGAAGGAAACGAAACAGCAAATAAATTGGCAAAAAAGGAGCTAAATCCCTATACTTGGCACCAGTACCATCTTTTGGAATCAGCAGTAGTACAGTTTAAAAAAATCTTAGGAAAGATATGGATAGAGAAAACCCAAGTACTCGAACGATCTAGAGAGACAATCGAGGATGCCCCTTGGAAACTATTACCTTAGTAAGAACAACCTCCGTATTATAACGGGAATAATAACCGTGCACTACCGATTAAGAGGACACATAAAAAACTAGGATAGGTAGATGAAGCAAAGGGCAGATTCTGTGAGAACGAAGACAAAACCTCAAAACACTTACCCTATGAATGCATTGCATTACGTAATTCTAGGGTCAGATACCGATGGTCATACCAACACGAATAAGAGATGAATCTACCTTACATAAAGACCAACGATATCCTTTACCCTCTAAAAAAGATAGGACTTGAAGAGCTGCTATTAGAAAACATCAAAATTATAGCAAGAAAAGGGGGATAGAATATGGGTCGAAGTTATCGGTCACCCGTAATTTCGCTAATACATACCGCGTGAGGAAAATTATGAAAACCTTGTTGTAACTCAAAAACCATGAATCACAGAAAAAAACTTGCAAAATACAAAATATATGACTTTTCTCTGACTATCAGATGGTAATTCTGGATTTGACCATGACTAAGACCATCATTTTCAGGCTATGGTCAGGTCAATTTTTTTAAATAAAACTATGTATTTTTGACAAGAAGAATCGAAAGAGCGTAAAATTTTACGTCCAAATATGACCTTGACAATTTTTAAAAATTTTACCATGATGGTCCATGGTCAATCAAACTAAAAATTCCTAGAACATTCCAATAACTCGAATTGTATTAGTCGCAGAGAAAAATGTCGAAGACTTTTTTCCTGGCTATTAGATGGTTAAGATGGATTTTACTATGACCATGCCGCTTAGCATAAAAAGTAGCAGAGCGACGCGTTAGCATGTGTATTTTGTGTGGCCTATAGTCAAACTAAGTTCACGTTTAAATTGACAAATTTAATATTATTTATTTTATTTAGATTAACTCATTGTATTATTTCTTAAAATATTCAGTATTTAGTTTTAATTATTCCATAATGCTTAATTTTAAAGAATGGAATTTTGGAAGAGGCAATGATTGCTCTTGTAATTAATATTAATCAAAAGTGAAAAATCCAGGATACTTCTATAAAATGTGGGAAACACATCAAAGTAGTTTTCTTTCAACTTGTTTTTCCATAACTGCATTTTTTACCAAAAGAATCAACCTTTTTAATCAAATCAAATATATTGATGTTTTTCCCTGAATGAAAGATGAAGAGTTTTAAGATTTTCAAAGATACTTGCCAATTAAAAAAGCTTTATTAAAAATATCTTGTCAAAGAATTCTGCCGAAAGCTTATAACATTCTTCCTTCGAAAATACTGCTATTTTACTTCTTAGTTTGTAGATATGCTTGACAACCTTACCACGTTATAACCACCTGAATGAAGAATAAAACAACAAATATTTATGTTCATCTCCGATATCGGTACAAAACGCAAAGAAAATCCTTGATTTTAATGGCCTATTGTAGTACCTAAACTACTGCAATAACTACTACTACTACCATAACAATATTTGGACCAGGAAATATAGACTTACACTCTAGAGCTTCCCGATGAATCATGCAATGTGTCCAAATAATAGCTAAGGATTCATTGTTCGCTAGCGCATGTAAACTAATTTTTTACTAGAAATGGCATGGGCAAATCCCAACACAATTTTTTCATTGCAAATGATAGCATTTTTTGTAATCCTGTATAATTTCTTGATAGTAGTTTATCCTTCAATAAATTTGCAAAAAAGTAATTCTTCACATATTACTGAATCTGATGTAACCAATTAAATGAGATTCATTATTGGAGACAGTTGTTTTATCAGATTAAATAGCAATAATTTTCCAATTAGCTAAACTTCAAGCTGCTTCTGAATGTCACCAGATAAGTATATCCAAAATTCTTCGACATATTGAAACAGATTTGACAAAGCAATACTTTCAAGTTGGTCAACATAGCTTTCACTAAACAATGTTTCTAGAATGTCTTTGGTAACTGGTAAAATAAGTTGCTTTGCTATAGTGAGTGGTTTACATTTAGTAACTCGGTAACAAAGCTTTTTCGTTCACTGCGAGGTTTTTTCTCGAATAATTCTTTTATATTCCTTGTACAATGTTTCTAGGTGCCTTTTCAATCTTCAATTTATTGGGTTTCAAGCTATCGACAGCTAATATTTTTAAACAAATTCTGCGTTGCGGTTTTTTCTCTACTAATTTCAATGCTTGTAAAGCCCAAATTAAGGTAAGCTTGGTCATATGTTAGGGTTATAGACTTATATCCTCGTAAATTAGTCGAGGTACGCAAGATTCTTCGTTGATTAGTTATCATTTGGTTTCAATTAGAAATTTATCCATATTTACAGAAATTCAGCGTTAGAAAACTAAACTGGAAAATTTCTTGTTTAACTTTAACCAATTGTAATAGTCTAAGATCCCGATATAGGACGACCTTCACCGAGCTGGTTAATGGACCAAACATATTTTTTATGTAATTTAATATATCAAAAAATATATTGCATATGAGTTGCCTATCGAATTTCAGTCAAGGATATTTTTAATTAATTTTTAAAAATTTTTTGTGAGACTGAGAGGTCCCTACTTACCGTCCCATGCGATAGAAGAGGACACAACATAACAGCGTTTGTATCCCGGCCTTTTAAAGAGAGAGAGCTCTCTGCTCTCTGCTCTTAAAGACAAGAAGGATAGCGATGGACGCGTACATTCTGAGCATTATTTTGGAGTAGTTTCATATTAAAATAAAGGATTAGTTTTTAATTTTTTTTCAATCAATTAAATATATATGTGTATATATTTTGTTAGATTAAAGTATATATAAATCTTTAGTTAATAAGAAGGTTATAGCAATAGATATATAATTCTTATCTTACAAATTTTATTTCTTTTTTTTCCTATTTAAAAATATTAACTGAAATAAATTAAAGTAATTTGCTCTATATAATTAATGTATCTATAGATATATACTGATATATACTGTACGCGTCTATCGCTATCCTTCTTGTTTTCAAGACCAGAGAGCAGAGAGCTTTTTCTCTTTAAAAGGCCGGGATTCAAACGCTGTTATGTTGTGTCCTCTTCTATCGCATGGGACGGTAGGTAGGGACCTCTCAGTCGCACTAAAAATTTTTAAAAATTAATTAAAAATATCCTTGACTGAAATTCGATAGGCAACTCATATGCAATATATTTTTTGATATATTAAATTACATAAAAAATATGTTTGGTCCATTAACCAGCTCGGTGAAGGTCGTCCTATATCGGGATCTTGGACTATAAAGTAAACAAGTCTACATCTGTAACCGCACTTCTGTATTTATAGTCGCCCAGCTTGCGTCGAGACAACTCGATTACGTGGAAAAACATGCAATAGTGGCAATTAAGATTAAATCTTTTAATCTTTAATATAGCTCAAAAAACTAAAATATTTTTTTTTAAATTGAAACTCCTTCAAAAAAAAATGCACTAAAAAACCACAAATAAAATCTTTATTTCTTAAGTTTTTGTTAACTCTTTTGAATGCAAAAAGAATTTTTCAGTTCGGTTTATAAATACCGGAGATATTCGGTAACAGACATAAAAAATATGGTCGAATTGAGAACTCCCTCTTTTTTGAAGTCGGTTAAAAAAAACGTGTAAGTGACTATGACGACGTAAAGAAATAGTTATTTGTGACACAAGGACGGAAAATGACATTTTGCAAGAGCGAGTAAAGTTGTGTAGCCGAGGTACGTAGCACCGAGGCGAAACAATACGAGCACTTGCAAAATATTTTCCGGACGTGTAACACACACTATTTTTTGGTCCGACAAATTTTTAATATTTTCAAAAGTTCTGTTATGTTCAACAGTTGACCATTTGTCCTACCTGAAGTTAGACCAGTGACTAGAAGACGACAGACTGTCAACTGGTATTGGTATGACGTGATGTTAATATAATATATTATATTTATAGTTGTATAATAACTTGTTTGATACTGAATATACGTGTTACTAGTGTTATTAGTGTTTTAATTAACATATGTTGCAAACACAACAAGTTCAAAAACTTTTTACCTTTGCTTTTTACTTTGTGCATACAAGATTAGGTACATGTTTATTGACATCTAATGCAGGATTAAAAAAATTAGTAATAAGGAATGATTTTCTGATAATCGATTTCAAGTTCCTTAATTTTTATACATACAAATACTGTGCTAATAAGCAGCACAGTAAAAATTGTTATATTGAAAATATTAACATTAATATCTAATAATTTTATATAAAGATAGCAGAGACAATGAACTATTTTCATAATCGAATGATAAGTAGTTCTAAATTGACATAAATGTCAAATTTTATAATACAAGTTGTGAGAGAAATTTAGAATCCTGCTAATGTTTGAAAAAAGTTATAGGTAAGTTTAGTATATTATACGCTGTTTTTAAATAAATTTAATTAAAATTTGTATTATTCATTATGTATTTTTGATGACAAAATTTAAACTCATAGCGCCATCTCTTTAGATAATCTAAAAGCTACTTTGCCGGCCTAGGCCGGAAAATGCCATTTTCCGGACGATTTTGAAGTAATTAATAGTATTGTTTCTGGACGGAGGACCAAAAAGTATATTACCTAAAAATAAAATAAAGTATATTAGGTAAAAATATTATAAATAAGTCTACTGTTGATCAAAGTGTGCCAGTAATGCCTTTTTTATATTAAAAAAACTAGAGAAATTGACAATAACGAAAAATTTTAAAAATATTTCGTTCTATACGAGTTAAACTATTAATTGCTATCTATAGCGTTTCAGGTGACTTGTACATAGAATGTACTATGAAAGTATATCATTTACGCAAAGTAAAAAATTGACAAATCTAGTGCCTGTCATTAAAAATCTATTAAAAATTTATGGAAAAATTTAAGCTACTTTTATAAAAATAAATTGATCTACAATTCGAGTGCGCTCGAAATGTTAACACAATGGTCATGCAATTTTGTAATTATAACTCCTTAGCACCTAAATTTAAATCCAATTAAGTTAGTATCTGTACAACAATATGGGGCACAACCAAACTTTTATTATTAGAAATGGTAAACAGTTACATATGTGATAGCTTTTTTGATGAGAGATTGGTACATAGTGGAAAGCAGAACGTTACAGACACTAAAACAGATAATTTAATAATTAATTAAGGTGACGATCCGGAATCGGAAAGCAAAGCGGAAGTCAACGAATGGTAGATACTTAAAAAAATTATAATTCAATCTGTAAAAATATAACCGTACTTTAAGACAAAAGATTAGCTTTAAATCAAAATATAAATAAATATACTTACTAAAATGAAGAAGCTATTTTGGTATCTATAACTGATTATTTGATTATTTGAAACGATAATCGTTAAAATGTATTAACATATAAATTTCAGCTAAATGTTTGTTTTAAAACTAGGTTTAAAATAAATAATAATCAATAATTTTAAAATTTTGCTAGTACCATATATACAAGTTACCAACATAAACACGCCTCCTAGTCCTATCAAAGAGACCGGCTTTCGAATCAAAGTTGACAGATATATTTTCTAAATTTCCTGAGTTAATATGAAAATATTCTTTCTACAGTAATATCTAAATGGAAAAAAAAGATAATATGAAAGTATTCTTTTGAAATAGCACAATTGTTTGTGTCAACTCAGCCGTAATTGACAACATCATGCGTATCGAACCAGGTTTTGTCTAAATAAATAATAGTTCTGTTTGAATTTCGGTATTCTTTTATTTAGCATAAATACTCTCGTCAAAGTTCAACAATACGCCGACCGAGATTCCAAATAATAAAAAATATCACTGTTCCTAAAAGGGTAGGTACCATTAAAGAAGAAATTAGTTAGAATGAAGTCAAAATTTCAAAAATTTATTCGACATTGACACCATTTGCAGCAGTAACGGTCCCTTTGATCGCCAACTTTGAGCGCAGTAGTCCTTGAAAATATTTGAGAGGTAATTAGTGGCATTAAAAGCGATTTAAGGCAAAATTGCGAAGCTCATGTTAAAAAAATAAAAAATAAATATCCTGTTGTACCGCCAATAGCAACATTAGTTTATCCAACCTGGAAATGATTCTACTCCAGAAGACTCTGACAATTCTTGTTAGTCGTTCTAATTTGAATACTTGTTTATTATTTCTAGTATTCATTATTAAAGTCAAAAAATTAAAACAAAAAAAAACTCATTGCTTATCTATACTTATAATAAATCTGTAGAGAGGTCAATTCTGTGCATGGAATATATTTCCAAAATAACTATCAGGGGGTGATTAGGGATCGATACTGATGCCAAAAATGAAATCAGTAAAATTTTTGTCTTTCTGTCTGTATAACCGTTATAGAAACAAAAACTACTTGACGGATTTTAACGAAACTTGGTACAATTATTTTTCATAATCCTGAGCTGGTTATAGGATACTTTACATCACGCTACAATTAATAGGAGCAGAGCAGTGAAGGGAAATGTTGGGAAAACCACTTTTACGGTGTGGAGGGAGAAATTTTTATACAACAATCTATACGTCACGCGAACGACGCCGCGGTTACATCGATATAGAACCCAAAAATGTGGTTAGATTTTTTGTTGTACGTCTGTCTGTCTATCTATATGTTTGTGCGCGCATCACATGAAAACTACTGATTCGATTCGAATGCGGTTTTCACAGATGTATTTGTCTTTTTTTAACTTAACATTTAGTGTATAAAAATTTCTCCCCCACCTCTTTTATGGTGTGGGGGAAGAAATTTGTATACAACAATTAACACGCCATTCGAACGAATTCGCGGGTACACCTAGTTCTTACCTCGACCTTTCCAGGAAAGAAAGGCTCATACCTCCTTGTGGTTCCTGCAGGATATATGATATATCTTTTGAGATTGTCTGACAAAATGAGCATTATTTACAGATAATTGTACGAAAAATATTATGAGCTATACGCAAGCTAAATAATGAGTCAAATATACTTATCAATCACTAAAATTAAAGTTTTAGTTTGAAAGAATTTAATCGTTATTTGACAATTTTTAAATTGATACAAAATACACAAAAGCCATTTTATTTTAAAATTTAAAACAAAAATTTATCAAACAATAATATGATTTTTCTCGAAATATCCGTTTGACAAACTGGCCCTTTTTCTTTATTTTCACGCCAATGGCAATAAGAATAAAAATCGGATGATTTTAAACTGACATTGGAAGGACTTTAAAAAACGTTTGCATATCTTTTTTACGAATATTTTATTCTTCAATTCAAACTCTAGGTTTTCGCAGCGTGACGATCTCCCATTAGTCGAGGCAGTAAACCACCAAATTTGGTCAAACCTCCGAAATTAGATCGGCAAGACGGATTTTAATGCGGTTTGGTGCGTTATATTCATGAGAATGTCAGAAAATTTTGTGACACTATCCGATCGTGTAATTTTGAGACTCATCATTTGTGCATACAAAAAATGCATTAATTACTCGTGAGTTTAATTTTATTACTCGGGGGTGTTTGAGGTCGCTGAAAACGAACATGATATCGACAGTGATCTTCGGAGTACCTGGTGCTCAGGATACCTACTACTTAACTCGTCCCCTGGAGTTTTCTGTAAATTCATTACACCATTAGACAAAACTCAATACTCGGGAGTATTTAAAGTCGCTGTAAATGAATATGGCATCGAAAGCCATTTCCGGAGTTCCTGGTGATTAGGATACCTACTGTTTACGGCACCAGATACTTTAGAGATTACTTTTGATACCATATTCGTTTTCAGCGACTACAAATGTTAGACCAGGGCGGAATCGTAAAATAAGAACTAGATTAGGCTGTTGAGAGGGAACTTGCTAATTTTAGTTGAAATTGGTTGAAAACAAATTATACAACAATAATTGCACCATCCTTCTCTGGAAAATTCACGAAACATTTATAAATATCCAAAAAATAAAAAACAACTAAAAATCTCAGTTTTTTCTTTTTTCTTTGCTTATAACTTTTAAACTATAAATTTTGAGAAAGGTTATAACAAAAGAAAATGTTTGTAATTAAAGATGGGATTGGTTATAAAGTCCAAAATTTATTACCCTTGTTGCAAAATTGCAAAAATCACTACCTACATCCATGACAGTCAGAACAATAATCTGCGCATTTTAATCCATGTGTAGCACAACCACATGATTTTAGACATTCATTTGCTTATTTTCTTGAGTATAAAAAAATGGTTTTATTTTGTTATAAATAAATTTATTTATTATTTTAATTTAATAAAATGATATTTAAAATTCTTTTTTTGAGTTTTATGGCTTTAAAAAAAAGTGGTGAAAATCGCCTTAGTAGAACCTGAGAAATTTAATTTTTTTAATCCCACCTATTTTGAACTTTAGATTTCAGTCTTTTGTTATGAATTTTTTTTCTTCTATTTTTTACATGCTAGGACAATTTTATTTTTTGATTTTATTTATGTAATCGATATTTTAAAGACATGAAAGATTATACCAAGAAAGATCCATAAAAAACAAAGGTGCTCATTTAAGAATCACCATCCAGTTTTCTTGTTGTAGCGTTTTTAAAAAACCTTGTTCATTAATTTCTTTTTTTAACAATTTCTTTTTATCTAGGCCTTCCCTGTCTTTTATACATTCTATCGTATTCGAGAAATAACCGAAACATTGACTACGTGACCCAAGCTACGTTGAGTATCTACTTTTAAAAATAACGAACAAAAGTATTGATTTTTTTTCTAACCAATCATATCTTGCGGTTGAATCAGGTGTTCCCGTAAAGTTTTCTTACGCGGGAGCCCGATCAACGACGATTCATTCAAGGTGGGGCTTTGGCCATGAACACCTCCAGTCACTGAGTTTCAACTTTCCCGGTTTTTTTATTTTATCTTAAAATTAGAAAGCAGTCCAGTGTTTCTAGTGCCTATTTTCGTTTGTTCCGATGCAAGTTTTATCTGAAGATTTCCAGACAGTGCTATCTTTAAGATTACTTCATATATCGTGTAATTATGACTGCAGATAAGTCAGAATTACAGTATTTCGTTGATAGACACTTATTAAGAGTAATTTTATGGTTTATTCTCTAATTACGTGTTAATCAAGAAGGAAGTCGAGATTATATCTTATCGTATCTTTTACCGAGAGAATGAAGCCATATGATCATCAAACTATCTTTGAAACATTTAGAAGCTAACGTAAGTTTTTGTAATATTTTTTATACCTTTAGAGAATATAACAGTACCGTTTATTTCTCTGGAAAATTTAATCTTGATTGTATTTACCATATCGATCTATCTTCAGCAATAAAAAGTGCAGTGCCGTAATGAAATTAACCGGGATGTGATCTCTTTGGAATTCTTACGTGTATCTTTGTCATTTATATGTTTTTTGTATTTCTTATCTGTAAATTTTTCATTTATATTTTTTCTTATCTGTATTTCGTACTTATTTATTTAAGATCTATACCTTCATGTGTGAGTACTCTTTTAACTCGAGTTAATACAAAAAGCAAAAGGTAAATTTTAATAATTTTTGTCTAGATTTCAATTGTTTTACTTTTCGCTTCACACGGTACACAAGAATAACCAAATTATATACATAGCTGTTATTTTAAGTGTAATAAAAGATATGATTTTGGATTAATCACCAAGATGATTATGTAATATGTATTTATTGTATTAACATAAATATCTGTCTATATTTTTTTATTTCTTTATTTGTTTGTTTTGTCTATTATTTAAACAAATAATAAATATTGTATATTGTTTAAATAGATATTTTTTTCCTAGCTAGAGCATGTTACTCTGATCAATATTTTCAGTTTATCTAATATATATTTTATTAAAGTAACTAAATTTTGATTTATCAAAATTTTCTTATCTTACAAGTTTGAATTATAACCATAAGGATAAGTAAAGAAAAGTGTAAGTATAATTATCTTATTTGTTTCATAAATAAAAGTGTGTAGTTTTAATTCTAGAAAGGATAATCTGCCGGGTTATCTTATTTTATATATCTTTTATCTTTTACCTGGGTTTCTTATATTTCCCCATCCTTAGGATAAAAAAATAAGTGGCGCCCATTTTGCTTTCTCTTTCATTTTCTCTTTTTTGTTCCTTTTAATTTTTCTTACCTTATTAAATATATTCTTTTTTATTTTTTCGATAATTTTTCATTGAGCTCGTCCAAATCCACGCTCGCTCTCCACCAACCAACTGAGTGCCGTTCGCACTACTGAACCTTAAGACAAACCTTTACCATCTACCGATAATAAAGGGTTACATTCTAAATGTCGGTCAACTTTGAATGCTTGTAGGTATCTCTGAAACTATAAGGGATAATTAAATGTTCGTTTTTTTAAATAAGCGTCTTTCTTAATACTTTTTCAATAACTTTTCAAAAAATATATAGAATTAATATTTGCGGAATTATTCTAATTGTGTTTAAGCAAAAAATTTTAAACAATTATTGTGGCCGTTAAAATTAATTGATTTGAATTCAAACAACGGTATTACATTGCTCTTTTATTCGTATTTAAATTGTTTATTTTTGTTACTACATTTTTAATACATATTTATCATTTTTTTTTTAAATGTGGATAGCGAAATTATTATGCGAAATCTATTGGATAGATTTTAATGATTTTTTTTGTTGTTTAATCACATTTTTAGTTTTTCTAGGTAGAATATAAAGTTTCTAAATGCATTCTAAAGGATTGAAAAAAATGAAATAAAAATCCTTTTTGTAATGATTATTGCAATTTTGCAACAAGGGTAATAAGTTTTGGACTTTTTAACCAAATCTATCTTGTAGAAAATTTAATTACAAAGATTTTCTTTTGTTATAACGTTTTTCCAAAATTTCTAGAATAAGATTATAAGCAAAAGAAAGAAGAAACTGTGATTTTTTTACTTGTTTTTTTTTGTATATTTATAAATGTTGAGCTTTTCCAGAAGAAGGATAATTCAATTAGTTGTTTTTAACCAATTTCAACAAAAATTAGCGGGTTCCATCTCAACAGCCAACGCAACGCCCTGGTCTCTTTAGTTTCCTAAAATTACATGATCGCATAGGGTCACAAAATATCCTGACTTTCTCACAAATCCAGCGCACCAAACCGCATTAAAATCAGTCTTGCCGATCAAATTTCGGAGGTTTAATGCTTAATTGTCTCGACTACACCGGTCACATTATCAGAATTTTAAATTATTGATTTTATAAAGAAGGATGTTTATTTATGATCCAAAGTGGACAAAAAAACTAAATCATTGTCCTGGAAAATGATGCACGTCAGACTGCATGCGATATATTTCTTTTTATACTAAATATAGGTTTTAACAGAAACCGGATCAACAATGTAAATACTATCTAATATACGTCAACAATAATGGTGTTATAGACCTTCGATATTTATTATATTGTAACGGGATAACCGTAAAGAAAAGGACCTTAATTTAAAAGATTGTTATTCTAGAAACATTTAAACACACTAACTAGATTAAATAATGTTTTTAGAAAATTCTAGAAAGTTCTAAACACACTAACTAGATTAAATAATGTTGTATATAAGGGGATGTATGGGCAGTTAACGTCAGTTCAAGTTCAAATATTCACAAGAGTTCATTGTATTGTCAAGCAGTTTAGACGTTATCCAGCAGAGTTCTGTGTATCTTAACAATTTTGTAAATAAAATTGTGTTAAAGCCCCCATAAGTGTTTCAAATTGGTGTCAGGTGTGGGGTGAAGATACAAAAATGCCTGGACAAAAAGATAAATGAACTATTGGTGGCTGAGCTCAGAAAAGAGCTCGAAGAATTGAAGTTGGAAACTACTGGGACCAAATCAGTATTGTTGAGTAGGCTCCGTGAATACTACCTAAATAATAATCTAGACCCTGAAGCTGTGGAGTTCGAAGATCCGATTCAAAAAGCCATTTTTGAACAATCGCAACAACTTTCCCGGCTTCAAGAAGAACAAACTCAACAACTTTCTGGGCTATCACAAAGAATGACGAGCCAGCAAGAGGAGCTATCCAGTCAGATGAAGAGCCAGCGTGAAGATATGTCCCAACTGTCACAACGAATGACAAGCCAGCAAGAGGAGCTATCCAGTCAGATGAAGAGCCAGCGTGAAGGTATGTCCCAGCTGTCACAACGAATGACGAACCAACAAGAGGTGCTATCCAGTCAGATAAAGAGCCAACAAGAGAGACTATCACAACGGATGTCTACAGTATCAAATGAGTTATCCAGTTCGTTCTCCCAGCAAATATCACATCTTCGTGACGAGCAAAATCAGCAAGTAGCCAACTTGAATCAGCAAGTGGACAACATGAATCAGCAAGTAGCCAACATGCGAGACGAGCAAAATCAGCAAGTTGCCAACTTGCGAGACGAGATCAACCAGCAAATGCCGAAATAAGAAAGCTTCAACAAGAACTGGAAGCTTGTCGCCGAAACCATATCATCCACCACGGCGACGGAAATGCAGAAAGGAGGGAAACCGGCCACGTAGACGTCGAACGACGAGGAAACGGAGAGGCGGCCCAGGTACGAATGACGATAAAACCCCCGACCTTCGACGGGAAGACTTCCTGGTCAAATTACCTGAAACAATTTGACGCAGTGGCCAGAGCGAATGGATGGTCACCCCAGGAGAAGGCATTGTTCCTAACCATGGCTCTGCGAGGCGAGGCTTTAGATGTCCTGCATGTATTGACACCGGATGAGGTTGATAATTTTGAGCTATTGGTGAATCGTCTAGAGATGCGTTACGGTCAAAGTCATCTACAACCGGTATACCAAGTGCAGGTGAAAAGCCAGAAGCAGAAAAATGGAGAAACTATCCAGGAGTTCGAGGCAGAAATAAAAAAAATGGTACGGTTTGCGTATCCAAATGCAGCGGAAGATTTTCTGGAGTGCCTAGCGATCCAAACCTTTACCGATGGTGTTCGAGACGCCGAGTTGCATCGGGCTGTACGGTTGGCAATGCCGATATCTCTTGTAAACGCGTTGACCATTGCCCTGGAGTTCGATACGGCGACGGAGGCCTCACATGAAGCTGCTCGACTGATGGAAGACACTGGTAACTTCGACCATGCCATTTATGCCGTCAGCGACGTCGAAGCGGTAGTGGAGAGGTTAATAAAGTTTTCTTCAAAAAAAAAGGCGCCCAATGAGGTGCTGGAACTGCGGAGAACTAGGCCACATAAGAAATACTTGCCCCCATTGCACCCGAGTGGAGCAGAACGAGGAAAAAGTCGCCTTAGTTAAGGTTGTGACAGAAGAGGGGTGCTCTATGCTAAAGGAGCAACAAGAAAACGATCCCGTTCTGAAAAAGATTTAGGAATGGAAAAGAATGGACCGTCGTCCGTTGTGGAGAGAGATTTCCTCATCCTCTCCTGCTTTAAAAGCATACTGGTCCCAATGGAACTCTTTAATTTTGGACGGTGAGCTCGTTAAAAGACTTGTAGAAAATTCCGAGGGCACAGAAACAATGAAACAAATAGTGGTCCCAAGAAATGCTGTACCAGAAATTTTAAAACAGATGCATAATGATAGTTCTGGAGGACATCACGAAAACGCTGCAAACGATCCGAGATAGATTTTACTGGGTAAATTGCACTAATGATGTTAAAGATTGGTGTCGCAAATGCACTACATGTGCTGCCAGTAACGGTCCGCACCGAAAACCGAAGGCGGAAATGCAGCAATACCTGGTTGCAAGTCCTTTTGAAAGAATCGCAGTACAAGTACATCTTTGTTGTCATGGACTACTTCACTAAATGGGTTGAAGCCTATGCAGTTCCCAATCAGGAAGCCACCACTTTAGCAGATATATTGGTTGAAGAATTCGTAAGCCGATTTGGGGGACCACTAGAATTACATTCAGACCAAGGGAGAAATTTTGAGAGCAAGCTGTTTCAAGAAGTTTGCCAAAGATTAGACATCCACAAAACGAGAACCACAGCGATGCACCCTCAGTCTGATGGAATGGTGGAACGAATGAACCGGACTATAACCAACTATCTGTCAAAAGTGGTGTCAGAATGTCATAGGGATTGGGATCGACATATTCCACTATTTCTAATGGCAATTCGATTGGCCATTAACGAATCAACTGGCCAAACGCCTGCGAAGGTCCTGTTCGGTAGAGAAATGAGGCTATCATGTGACTTGGTGTTTGGTTGTAAACCTGGTGAAAATATGGCCCGTGAGCAATATGTCGCCGATCTTCAGAATCAAATGGAGAATATACACAACCTGGTGCGTGGGAAACTTCAATTATCTAGTGATCGGATGAAGAGGTACTATGACACGCGGACAATGGAAAAGAGTTACCAAGTTGAAGATTTAGTCTGGCTCTATAACCCCCGACGACGTCGAGGTATTTGTCCCAAATTACAGAAGAACCGGGAAGGTCCATACACCATCAAGAAGAAGATTAACGATGTCATTTATCGGATCGTGAAAATTCCCAGGAGGAAACCCGTCGTGGTACATCATGATCGTTTGGCGCCTTACCAAGGAAACCACAGTGGAGATGCGCAGCAACTCCAAGAAGATGGTTTGGCTGGCTCAGAGAGTGTGCGGGATTCTGATGTAGGAAATAACATTTCAGGAGGAATGAATCTAAGGAAGGGGCAGTGTAACGGGATAACCGTAAAGAAAAGGACCTTCATTTGAAAGATTGTTATTCTAGAAACATTTAAACACACTATCTAGATTAAATAATGTTTCTATAATGTTGTATATAAGGGGATGTATGATGTATGGGCAGTTAACGTCAGTTCAAGTTCAAATATTCACAAGAGTTCATTGTATTGTCAAGCAGTTTAGACGTTATCCAGCAAAGTTCTGTGTATCTTAACAATTTTGTAAATAAAATTATGCTAAAGTCCCCATAAGTGTTTTAATATAAACAATTTTATTGATGTAAAATCCTTACTGATATGTGATAACCACTAGAGGTCTATAAGTTAAATACCTAATCGAAGTATAAATATTAAATAATCAACACTGAATTAAATTATTGCAGATTTGGTCTAGTTATATCCCGTTAAAATTATCTTTATTTGTTTGTCAGTAGCAAAGAAAAAATCTTAAGTGTCACTTATTAATTAAAATGCACAAAACTATAAATTAATCAAAGTATTCATTAAAACTACAATTCTCTTAATTACTTTTTTGATCTTTAACCTTGTATCCAACTTAGGTTCAGCAAATCAGATTTTTGTGATTTAATTTTTTTATTTAAATTTATTGTTTTAATTAGTATTGAAAATCCATCTTAAAATATTAAAAATCTTCAAAAACTAAACAAAAAATCAAAACGCGATTTTTTGTATTTAAATACAAATTCCATCCTGCTTCAGAAGCGTGCATTTGTCAGGAATGGTTTGTTTACAATATTTTTGTAAGAATCTCGTAAACTAAGAATTTTGCATCTTTTAAAGATATGTCTGTGATCAAAGCCTTGCATAAATCTTCTTGGAAAAGTTCCTTTTCAGGTTTTGATGTTTCTTCAATACCTATTTTAAAATGCCTTTTTTACACTCAGCTGAACTGGCTCAGATTTCATTTTTTGTAACTCTTATTTATACAATAACTTCTAATTGGATATCCCTGACATCAGTTTCGGATTGCACATTAACGGCGAAAATATAAGAATATGCTCATCAAATAATAATTTGTGAAAAATATGAATTTCATTATAAAATTTACAAAAAATGCATATATATGCACTTTGCATATATTCCACCCTTTAGTTATCTATAACTATATACACTAACCATACTCTTAATTTTCAACACTTATTATAAGTCCAGTTTGTAACTTTTGTAAATCCCTTGAGGGATACGTTCGAAATAATTAACTTGTCAATAACCAATTAGTTAATACTTAAATTTATCTGTAGATAAGTGTTAACGAAAATTATTTTAGCTATCAAGAGGAGTATAGGTTTTTCATTAAAATGGGCTACAGAGACCATTTTACGTGAAAGCGTATCCCAATGTAACCTGTTAATATAACTAATACAATTTATTGAAAATCACCTCAATTAAAACAACTGACCTTAAAGGTGAATATATAAAAATAACACTGTTATTATTATTATTACCAATATTGTTTTTACTTTTATTAAAATACAAGCTCAACCGGCAGACTTCGTACCGCATAAAACTGATGTCTTTTTTGGTTTTTTCAAATTTTTACGATTTTATTTTGTTTTCAATTATTTTTTTTTTTTATTTTATCGTTTTTATCATATTTTCTCGTAAGTTATCAGGTGTAGGTATACTATTTTTTGATTATATTTTGTAATTTATCGATTAAATATATTTGGTAGCAACTGCGACACCTTACGTCATATTATTTAATTTAGCAAGAAATATCTCTTATCTATGAGCAAGAATTTGTTGAAATATGTGAGATATAAACTGCGCCACCTTCCGGTGGCGTCATAAACCTTAAGTAAGAATAGCTCGTTTTAATATATGTGATATTAACTGCTTCATCTTACGGTGGCGCCATAGTACTTTATTAAGTCGTAATTGCTAGTTTAAGTATATAAGATATTAACTGCGCCACCTTACAGTGGCCTACTCAGGGTTGGAACTTCATTACTGAACTGCTAGATGGCGGTGAAGAAGCTAGTTTTTGAGATTTTTTGACAAACAATTTCTTTAGTTTTCGTAAAAAATAAAAAAAAATTAAATAAAAAGTACCCTATGTTACTTCTAATATCTCCAAGAATATGTGTACAAAGTTTCATGATGATCGGTTGAGTAGTTTTCGCGTGAAAGCGTAACAAACAAACTTACATTCACATTTATAATATTAGTAGGGATTTTTATTCAAATCAATAAGCCAAATATTTTTTTGTTTGGTTAGATATTTCTGTAAGATATTCCTAAATAAGTAGCGTGTTATATGTTGGTAAATAATAAACAAAGAGTTATTGTTCTTAAAGAAATTTGTCGACTGCGAGTTTATCAGACAATATATTTTTTATTTATATTATGACGTGATATTGAGAATGAGAATATACAGAAACTCCGTCATTGATATTTTTTTAGGTCAGGATCAGTTGGTTTTCAATTGTCTTTTTATTCAGATAAAATTTTAAAAGCCGTTAAGTATAAATATAAGTTTTGAGCGGCCTGCAGCAAATTTGTTAAATGTTTACAACAATTAGTTTAGTGCAGTGACATAATGAGTATCATCACTAGTTTTTCAGAATCGTTCTGTTTATCAATGCAGGTTGATAATTACGGCATATTAGAGGAAGAACATCTTTTAGATGAAAGGAAAAGTAAGTAAAAATAAATAAATTACCTACTAATGAACAAATGTTGCAAAATGCAGAATATTAGTTATTGTATCGCTTTACTAGTTTTGAAAAATATTTTCAAAAACATTGACCATTTAACTAAGAAGAAATAACTACTTCCCTGGCTATGTGCCTCGACGGATATTGAATTACACTTCAAAGTCAAATGGGGTTGGCGTATCTAACAGTGTAATTCAATATCCGTCGAGGCACATAGCCAGGGAAGTAGTTGTTTCTTCTTAGTTAAATGGTCAATGTTTTTGAAAATATTTTTCAAAACTAGTAAAGCGATAGAATAACTAATATTCTGCATTTTGCAACATTTGTTCATTAATAACTCGCTTTATAAAGTAGGACACTATTACAGTTTTCTGTAATAATACTTTAATAGATTACTACTTAACGTGTTAACAAAACCTTAACCGTCAACAGTATTTAGGAAAAATACTATATTAAAACTTTTTTAAACTTGAAGTTAAATTAAAATGTTTAGTTGCACTTTTTTTCAGTAAAAAATAAATTCCTTTCTTTTTGGTTTATGCTAGCAACCAAATTTACTTGCTTTATAGTCTTTATAGAAGCCTTCTCAGAAAGAGTGTTACATAAAAAACATATCAATAAATAAAAAAGCATGTTTTGGCAATTGTTGTAGATTGTATATTGTAGATTGCAAATTATAATTTGGGTCTATCAATACTACACTACGACTTGAAAAATCTTTTGCATATATCCTATACATATAATTATGAAACCATAAGGACTAAGCAAGTCTATTATCATCTTAGATTATACGTCTGTAACTTGATCAGGCGACATGAAGACTTTATGAGCTGGCGAAAGATTACTGTGTAAATACCGATCATATGTTTCAACTGTATACTCACAGACTCCACAGAATTCCTGCGATTACTCTGAAGCGCTAAGAGTAATTTAGAGTGGCGCAGTAAGGGCCATAATAACTTTTCTAATTTTATTTTGGTATGGAGTGTTTATCCATAATTCGGTATTTCGAGATGCCACAAAAAAGTTTAGGTCCGGTAAAAGAAGTACTGCGAGACTATTAGAAATCTTGTTTTCGACAATCTCTTGTATCTACAACTAAGTTACTTGGTTGTGTTCAGCCAGTTGCTTAAGAGACTATTTGCAGTTTCAGACTGTTTTGAACTTGAACTTATTAGATTGTAGCCTATCTAGGCTATCGGACGCAATAAATATTTTGCTTAAATTTAGGTGTGTGTTTGAATGCATTTTTGATCATTGAAGCATATTGCTTAAAGCTTTGCTTGAAAAATTATATGACTGTTTCTCAGGGCTATTGAGAATTTAACGTTAGGAGATGTAACTCTTTCTCCCTCTGGTGTTTTAGAGACATCAATATAATAAGTAGAGCTGCTTAAGTCATTTCATTTAATGTTAAGCCACAATTATTAATAACAACATTTAGTGTGACTTTAAAATCTCTTTTGGGATACATGTTTACAGAAATCTTCTTGGATTGAGTTGCTTCGAGCATTACAAAATGGCAGACAAGATTTCCAGGTTTTGGAGACTTAGTCCTTGGTCCTATTATGAACAATATTTTTTACATGTAAATACATGAAGGAAACGTCTAGAATTACCTCCAAGGCCGCTCTAGGACCCGATATCATTGCGCCAGTGATCTTCATAGAAGCGAAACTTTGCACTTTTTGTAAATATTTAATTATTTTGTTTTGGTGCATTGTTTTTGATTTCAACAAACTTAGTTGTTTGGTTATCTGACAACCATTAGATCAGACCGATAGCTCATTTTAGGTTTATATGTGAATTTATTGTCCAGTATAACTCGAGGTATATAACCTCTTCTGAGAATAAAATTGTCACTCCATTTAAAACAAGAGCTTGAATTATTATTTTTCTTCTGTTGGTTAATAATATAAGTGTCATTTTGTTAAGATTGGGTGAAAGTTGGTTCTATACCCATTTTTTGCGATAGCTCTAATAGAATCATATAAGGTGTTATCGAATGTTCTCTCTACATATACACGCACATAGCGCCAGCGTCAACAGCCTTTTTAAAATCTTTTACGAAATAATGTATATTATTGTTTATGTGTTTTTAAATGTTTGTTTTTACAAAAAATTGTTTTTGTAATTATTTGAATATAAATATTTTTATTTTCATTAATTACTTTTAATTAAACTTTCACGTTTGTGCTTTTAAGCGTGAAAAAAAAAATAAACAAAAATATGTGAGGGTTATAGAACATATTAATTAAAACTTACATTTTTTAGGACTAAAGTTTAAACGAGTAAATTAATAAGAAGTGAACGAAGAGTTTCACAATTCATTCTTCTGGTAAATGTAAGAACATTCTGAAGGTTGGTTTTAAGAACCAACACTGAATGTATATTCTGTAAAAATATTTAAATCCTGTTGCATTCTATGATTAGAAGTAATAATTAAATTTGTAGGAAACTAAGATAGCCTTGTGGCAACGTGGTATTAAGCGAAGAAATGTGCTTGAATTTTCGTCTGTAATAAATCTCAAATTGCGAGAGTTGCAGCGGGAATTAAATCACCGAAATAGTGTAGTAGTAGGTACGTGTAAAGTGGGATGCTTAGTGCAGTTTAACGGATTTCACTAGTAAGTTGAAGAACCGATCTTAAAAGAACAAAAACTGTGAGTAATAAATAAATAAACTAAAAATATAGCTGACAAAAAAGAGTCTACAAAACCTAGTATTGCTAATTTAAAGATAACGAGCAACGGAACTCCGACCGATTTAAAAGCGGTGTTGCCAGAGTGCGAAATAAATCCTATAAGGCAATAAGCGGTACTGATAGGAGAATCTAACTTCCGAAGAGTGGATCTGGGTTGTTTTCCTTTCGCAGTATCGCGGTGTAAGTAATAAATAATAAGAAAATGAGCGGTACGGACACCGATGAGGAGTCAAAAAGAAAAAGAAGCTCAATGGATGAATTTTTCGGAAGATCTAAATTAACAAAGAGGTCGCCTTCAAAAGGAAGCAAAGAAGAGGCAGGGACTAATGAAATACTGATAGGAATGATGAGGGAACTGATGGACAAAAACGATAAGTTAATGGAAGAAATAAAATGTGTCAGGAACGAACAAAGGGAAAGTCAACAACAACTTAAGGAGGTTATTAAAGAAAACAAAAAGATGAAAGAGGAAATAAAGAGCTTATCAGGGAGGTTAGATATGCTAGAAAGAGAAAATAAGAAGAAAAATTTAAGAATATCGGGCCTGAAGGTAGATACTAACGATGATAAAGCTTTAAAAGAACAGATAGAAAACTTTATGCAGAAGGAACTTAAAATCAATGTAAAAATAAGAGATGCAAGAAAAGTGGGGGATGAGATCTGTATAGTCGAGACAGAAACCCTTAAGGAAAAAATTGATGTATTACGGAATAAAAGTCAACTAAGAATGTTACCCCAAAAAATATTTATAGATTCGGAGCTGACAAAAAAGGAGCAAGACATTCAGAAACAAATAAAAATAATTGCTAAGGAAGAAAGGGAAAAAGGAAAACAGACGAAAGTTGGGTATAGAAAATTGAGAAGTAATGATAAGGTATGGAGATGGGATGATGAGCAAGGACGTCTGCTAGAAGAAAAAGGAGGGGACAGCTCAAAAAACTAATACGTACTAATAATCAGGACGGCAAACAAGAAGATAATAAGGCAATGAATCAGGAAGCGAGCAAAAGGGATAACGAAGATGATAATATAAATATTAGAGACAATACAAGGAAATGCAAAACAAACAAAAAAAGGAAACGGAAGATGCGAGATGATATAGTAAAAGTAGGTACTTGGAATGTAATGACGACTTTTGAGGAAGGAGCCCTGTGTAATCTAGTTGAAACAATGAAGAAGTACAGAATTGATGTTTTAGCCTTGCAGGAAACAAAGCAAAAAGGTAAGCTCACAATGAATATAGACGGGTATGGGTTTTTTAACAGCGGAAATGATAACAACAGACTTTTCGGAGTAGGATTTATAATAAAAAGAGAATTAATGAAAAGTGTTATCAACTTTGAAGCAATTTCGGAAAGGCTATGTAAAATAAGGTTGCAGGGCAAGTACAGGAAAATAACAATAATAAACGGGCACGCACCGACAGAAAATAAAGAATTGACAGAGAAATACGATTTTTATGAAGAGATGGCAAGCGTACTGGAGGGAACCCAAAGGTATGATATAAAAATGGTGGTAGGAGATATGAATGCTAAGGTGGGAAGAGAGGCGATTTACAAGAAAGTAACAGGAGGAAGAAGCAAGCACGAGCAAAGTAACGAAAATGGAAAGTTATTGATAGAGTTTGCTACGGAACAAGATATGAAAATAGCTAGCACAAGCTTTGATCATAGAGAAGTACATAAAATGACATGGATTTCACCAGATGGAAGAACCAAGAATCAAATTGATCATGTTCTAATAGAAAGAAAACATCAAAAGTTAGTGAAAGATGTTAGAAGTTACAGAGGTGCAGACGCAAATACAGATCACTTTTTGGTGGTAGGAAACGTCAAGCAGCAGCTGCCAAGAATACAGAAGGTAACCAACAGAAGGAAAAAGTATAATGTAGCAAGAATACAGGAAAACGGGGTAAGAAAAGAAATGCGGGAGTATTTTAGAACAAATTTGAGTATAATGAAGGAAGAGGACAATGTTGAAACGGAGTGGATGCAACTAGAAAAATTAATGAAAGATGTGGCAGAGCAAAAGCTAGGTTGGGAGAAGACAACAAACAAGAATGGATGGTTTGATGAGGAGTGTAAAAAGAAAATAGCGGAAAAGAGTTTAGTACGACTAAGGGCACTAGAAACTGATTCGACAGAAGTCAAGAGCAAATACTCAGAAGTCCGAAAAAACACCAAAAAGTTACTCAGGCAGAAGAAGAGAAATTATATGCGGAATAAATTACAAAATATTGAAGAACACTTTAAAAACAAACAATTAAGAAATTTTTACCAAGACGCCAAGAAATCACGAGAGGGCGCAGTTAATTACCAAGTACCTTATATTAAGGATAACGAAGGAAGGATATTGGCAGATCCAAGAGAAAAAGCAAAAAGATGGGCGCAATACTTCGAAGGAGTGCTGAATGGTCAAGAAAAAAAACCAGAGCAGGAACAAGAAGTAGAGGAGGAAAGAGAAAATGTGGATCACGTGGAGGAACCAACAGATAAAGAAATCTTAAAACAGATGGAAAATTTGAAGAACCATAAGAGTGCAGGAGAGAATGGGATCCCAGCAGAAATTGTTAAATACGGGGGAGAAGAGATACAGAAAAGAATATGCAGAATAATACGTAAAATATGGAACGAAGAAAAAATGCCTGAGAGATGGAACAATGCAATAATATGTCCAATCTTCAAGAAAGGGGACAAAAGTATATGCGAGAATTATAGAGGGATATCACTTCTGGATGTGGTGTACAAAGTTCTGGCTAGAGCTTTGAGAAACAGATTGAATGTGTACCAAGAAAGAATAGTGGGAGAATACCAAGGAGGTTTCAAGAAAGGAAGAGGAACAACAGATCAAATATTTACCCTTAAGACAATAATGGATAAAAGCTACGAGCGAAATTTAGGACTACATGTCATGTTTGTAGATTTTAAGCAGGCTTATGATACAATATATAGAAACAAAATGTATAATGCCTTGAACTTACTAGGAATACCAAAGAAAATCGTGAAGCTAATCAAGATGACATTAGACAATTCATACAGCAGAGTAACGAGCGAAGGAACTACTGTATCAGACAAATTTAGAGTCCAAAAAGGATTAAAGCAAGGAGATCCAATATCGACAACGGTTTTCAATCTAGTGTTGGAAAAAATTGTACGAGATAGCAACATACAAACAACAGGGCTTATTTATCACCACAAGCAACAGATAATTGCATATGCAGATGATTTAGCTTTGCTAACCAGAACAAGGAAGGAACTGGAAAGAGCGTTCTGTAAGTTTGAAGAGGCTGCAAACAATTACGGACTTAGTATAAATCAGAAGAAATCAAAATATATGGTGCTAAACCATCAGAATGTGGACGGTAAAAAAGAATATATAGAGATTAAAGCGGGGGAGGACAGAAAATATAAAATTGAAAAAGTCTGTGAATTCGAATACTTGGGTGCAACGCTGACAAATAAAAACGAAGAATGGAAAGAAATAAATAAAAGATTAGTGAAAGGAAGTAAAGCTGTGGGATCTTTAAATAAGTTAATAAGATCAAAGGAGTTATCTAGAGAAGCCAAAATTAAAATTTATCGAACAATAATACGACCAACAGTGACATACGGAAGCGAAACATGGGTTTTAACAAAAGCGGAAGAAACAAAACTGGATATATGGGAAAGGAAGGTACTAAGGAAAATTCTGGGGGGATTAAAAACAGATGAAGGACTCTGGAGAAGAAGAACTAACCAAGAATTAAAAGATCTTTATAAATACCCATCAGTAACAAGCTTCATAAAAGCTCAAAGGGTGAGATGGTTTGGGCATACTAGGAGGATGCCAGAAGATAGATATGCAAAAAAGGTCATTAAAGAAGGGGAAGGAGGTAAAAGAAAAAGAGGGAGACCAAAGAAAAAATGGTTGGACGCGGTGTTGGAAGATATCAGAGAGGTAGAACCAAATTGGGGTGCAAAAGTACAGAATCGCAACCTGTGGAGAGAAATTGTTAAGGCAGTTGAAGAACGATAAAGAAAAAAAAAAGTCATGGGCCTCAAAGGCCTGCAGTACTGTACTATATATATATATATATTGTTTATGTGTTTTTAAATGTTTGTTTTTACAAAAAATTGTTTTTGTAATTATTTGAATATAAATATTTTTATTTTCATTAATTACTTTTAATTAAACTTTCACGTTTTTGCTTTTAAGCGTGAAAAAAAAATAAACAAAAATATGTGAGGGTTATAGAACATATTAATTAAAACTAACATTTTTTAGGACTAAAGTTTAAACGAGTAAATTAATAAGAAGTGAACGAAGAGTTTCACAATTCATTCTTCTGGTAAATGTAAGAACATTCTGAAGGTTGGTTTTAAGAACCAACACTGAATGTATATTCTGTAAAAATATTTAAATCCTGTTGCATTCTATGATTAGAAGTAATATTAAATTTGTAGGAAACTAAGATAGCCTGGTCATTTGCACAATCCACGATATGTTGATTTCATTGGTGAGTCTAACTATAAGCTCGCCCATTACCATATTTCATAATAGAGGTCACAAAACTCCTTCTGAGGCAAATTTTTGCTAGCAGTGCTGACAGTGTGCCCTTTACAATGTTAAATATATCACACGACTCTTAAGCATGA